>OY728121.1:762493504-763118504 GCA_963277665.1 Viscum album
GTTTTTTTATGAAATTATAGGATCCCCAAAGGATTATAAAGAGTATAAGAATTACATGTCAATAATTATAGAATATTTAGTTGGAAAATGAGTTGTCGAATAAATTTAGCATTTTTTAATGTTGGTTTTTTAATGATAATTCTCTTAGCAATACTGTGTCAATGGATGGAATATATACTGATCTTTCTAGAAAAATAAAATAAAAAAGTTTCCCTGATAGGTGAATATAACAATTACGTATTATAATTTTAGGTAATTATAGTTAAATTATAGAATATATTATTATTATTTAGTACTAATCATAAATTTTATTTTGATTTGTGGATTAAATGAAAATATCTAAGGATTAATAAAAAAACATAAATTTCATAAAAAATTTATAAAATATATATTTGGAAAAATATTTTTAATGGTATCAATCACCCTAAAAAGTGAAGTAATATTTTAGGAGATATTTATTGTATAATGCATAATTGAACATTGAGGTTGTTATGTGAAATCTAAAGGTGATCCTCTATGAATTTTACTATATTTTTTTTTGTTTATTTGTGAAAATTATATTTTTCAATATAGGGAACAATCATATTTTGGTATATATAATTGAGAATGGTTTTTGGGGGATAAAAATGAGTTTATTTTCGATGAATATTTTATCAAAAATTTGTTATATTTTGATTGAAATATAATTTTTAAAATATTATTATTTTTAAATTGATCTTTGGTTACACATAAAATTTTAGAGAATAATTTTTTTAATGATTTTTTTATATTGGTTATTATTTATGTATCTATTAAACCTTTCAGGTTTAAAAATATGGGTTGACATTTCATCATTTTGTGGACCATCTAGTCAGTTAAAATATTTTTATAGAGTCTTAGGAATGAAAAATTCTTCATGATCCTGATAATGTACAAAGAAGGACTAAATAATTCTTATATAATGAGTGGAAAACAAGTATTTAAAATGTATCATATTTTCTATCAAAATGGTAATATAATTTAAAAAAATTAATAAAAATAAAGTTAAAAAAATTTATTATTATGTGTGAAGTTACACTAAACTACCAAGGTTTGTTTTAGGAAACCATTTTATTTATGAGTCATGGGAGGGTATAAGAATAATAAATATCTTGGTCAGAAACTTAAAATTAATGTTCATGAAGGAATCTATAAATACTTTTATTACTATTATATATTAAATTTACAAAATATGAATTAAAATGGTTAGGATTCAATTTTTATAAGGTGGGTATAATTAAATACCTAATTACTTTTATTATATTTTATTTTAAAATAAAAAAAGTTGATGGAATTTTGAACACACACCACTAATCTTAAAAAAACTATGACATAAAGTTATTTTAAGATGATTATTATTACTAATACTTTGGGATGGTGGGTATAAATAAAAATTCCCAAAATACGAAATGTTTCTATAATATTTTTAAATAATGATTTTTTTGACTAATTGATTATATATAAGTACTCATTTTTTAGTAAATTTATTTTAACCCTAATAAAATTATATTCAAAATAGTTTTTATTGAATTTTGTTATCATATAATATAATAAATTTCTCCCATTTTTTGAATTAATTTTTTGAATAAATTAATATAATTCATTAATCCATCATTTAATAATTGTCTTTGGATGAGTTTTTTATATTTAAGAAAATGTTTATTTTTTTTGAATAATGAAAAATACTGATTAGAAAAAACTATCACCCTCATCATAATATAATGATATAATAGTAACATGAATTTATATGAAACCATTTTTATATAAAAAATATATATTATTTAAATAATATCTGTTACATTAAAATATAAATCTTTACAGAGAAACATATCCCCATTATTTTGTCAATCAATGTAATATTGTTGTTCAAATAAAAAATATTCTTGTTCTTTAAAATTAATAAAGTATTTAAAATATATATTTCAGTTTTTTTCTTTTCAAGTAAAATAAGCATAATTTAATTTTAATAAATTTTATACTTTATTTTTCTTTAAATTAATTTGTATACTAAAAGGTAAATTTTATGGAAAACCACTTTTTATCATGTTCTTATGTCTTTTTTAATCTATTTACTCCAATTTTATAAATTATATTTGATAAAATCGAATCCAAATTTGAAATCATAATTTAAAATTTTTCTAATTATTCCACATTCATTTTTGGTCATTTTGAATAGTGAGTTCTTTTATAAAATTGGTTTTTACTACAAGAGTTAAAACTGGTACAAAGGGATAAAACTAAAATGGTAAGGGATTACATGAAAAAATATAAATCACAAAAAATGCTAATATATATAACCTATATGATATCCTTTTTAAATATGATTTAATTTAGGTCCATTTTTGTTGATTAATTCATAAATATATTTTAATCTTTTGAAAAATTTCAATCATTTCATTTCCGTCACTTATAAAGGGACCCCACTTCAAATCTCTTTTCCACACTTCATGATCAATTTATCTCACCTAATACCTACCCAAATATTTTAATATAATACCTCCCCATATACTAGAGGTTATCTTTATATCTTGATACAATATGATGAATGAAATAGGTAAAATAAAAATTAGGTTCTTTGAAGAAGATGTATAGTTTTGAACTGAGTGTTTTATTTTTATTTATTATTTTACCTATTTTGAACCTACCCAAAATAATGTGATAAAATTAAATAAATATCTCCCATATACTAAAATTTTATTATGATTATGTAATTAACCTTTTACATTTACTTATCCGTCTAATGGAAATTGAGAATTTCTTTGATGCGTATGTTCAAAATACTGCCTTTGGAAGATGTATTTAATTTTTCAAAACCTACTCTTATGGTTTGTCATAATGACATATTAAGATGAAATATTTATATATATATGATAGAAATTTTATTTTTTTTAATTTTTATTTTATATTCAAATTCATTATTTAAAATCTAAGGAAAACAGAAACATCACTCGTGCATACATTTGACATACCATATACACATAGCGATGTATTTAATTTTCCATCATTACATAACATGGATGGTTTAATAGATGGATATACATAATATTTATGATATTTATGTCGTAATTATGGTTTTATAAATATAATTTTACATTTACCGTCTCACGCTTACTCCGGTGATAATGATAATGTGATGGTTATGTATGTGTGGACTACAACCTCCACAAAGTGATGTGGTTTATTTTTCATGTCCCTAATTCAAGAATGGTTATGAATATGTATAAAATGAATATATATGATAATTATAAAAATATTAAAATTCAATATATTATGGAATTATTATAAATATTAAAGGATTTAAACTACTGAAATGAAACATACATGAAAAACAGAATAGAAAACACTTGAAAACAACAATTATAATAATGAATTATTAATAAACATGTGTTGGATTGTTATAAGTGGATAATATAAGTCTTTTATTGTATTTTTATATATATAATATAATTTTAATATGTATAATTCCATTATATGTATACTTATAGTGAATATAATGCAAGTTGACCTTGAGGCAATTCTTTATCATCTCAAATTGGCTTCCTTGTGGAATATGTTTTGTTATGATATTATCTTATATTAGGAATTATATATAGTTGTAAATTGAAATGTTATATGTTTAACCATTCTAGAATCATGATATTTAATTTTATAATTCCAGTTATTTAATCCAATGGGTTATGTTTTAAAACATTACTGAAGTAATAAGGGATTTTTGTTATAATATCATTTTTTCAGAATTGTTTATGTTCAGACTTACATTGGTAACATTATATGGTCCTAAAATTTGAAACCACATCAATAGTTTCCCACCATCTATATTTTGGGTTCATATTTATAATATATGTTTCTTTTATTGTAGGATAAAGAATCGAGAAGTGACATTTATTTACTTTAAAAATATTCTTTTTAATTTTTTCCTTTCAACTCATTTTTATCCCTAATAATATTTTATTTTAAATGTTTTGAACAATGTTTTACTACTCTAAAAATATTTATTGAAGTATTTGTTACTGTTTTTTTTCATTCTAATAAAAAACAATGAAATTATTCTTGTTTTAATTTCCCAGAACACATATATTTTACCAAAAGTGTACATGAAATAATTATATTAAAATACATAACATGAAGGGATTTTCCCACCATCATGAATAATCTTATATTTTTATATACTCTTAAAAATTTCGAAGGTAATTTTCAGTGAAAATATTTTAATCATTAATTTGATAATTTTTATTTAAAATGATGTTAAAATAAAAGGGTATTATTTTGTTAAATAAATGAATATAATTTTGAAAAGTGAATTTTAGCACCATTCTTACATTATGTTTCTAGGAAGTTATGGTTTATTTATTTCTTCAATATTATTTTTTGAAGCCCCTATATTACTAAAAAACTATCAATTATAAATAATCAATGTTCTTATATCATCTTATACTAATAATTGATTGTGAGGTATTTTCAGATCTTCAACATTCTTGTGGTATTGTTCTCCTTCACTCTCCATCATTCTCTATATATTATTTTTATCCTTATTTTACTAATTTTTAATTTGATCGATGAATTCAAAATAATTTACATTATGTTGTTGATGTTTAAATATTACAGAAATTATGTATATGGTATCAATTAAAATAATAATATTATTAAAAATATTTCATTCACTATGTAAATATTTATGAATTTTACTCTTGATTTGACATAGATAATGGTGGAATTATAAGGAATTTTGAGAATAAATAGTATGGACAATTATAAATATGATAAATTTATAAATTGTTCATGTTATGGGTGGTTCCTAGTTATAGATATCTCTTAATTCATCAATTTTTCAAGTGATAAAAAATAATTTGAAAATCTTTAGAGTATGAGGTTGTAATATCATGTCATAATAGTTAGGTTATCAGTGTTTTACTTATAATATAATTATAATGCCTTGCTATGGTGACCTTAACAGAATGGAATTTTTTTACTGAGAGGCCTTGATTGAATAAATATATTCCGGGTTGAGAGGCCCTGATAGTATGATTTATGTTATCAAGGTTGAGAGGCCTTAAACTTGAATTTCAATAATTAATCATTTCTTTTATTAAGAATTCTGTTTCCATTACCCATTTAATAGTTATGTTCATGTTATCAATGGATGATCACTGAACTCAAAAAGTTGACTGACTGGATTGTGTTTTTATTATCCACACTTCGTTATTAATTATACATTTTTTTAATCATGATAGCTTCTATTATATATCACTCTTAACAAGAATTTGAACTAACCTATACTTTCTCTCTATTCCAAGTGATATAAAGAATAGATATTTTAATTATATTCAAGGTTTATAGAATTTTTTTGATTCAATGTTTTTATTTTCAAATGGAATATACAATACATGTAAGTATATATCTATGCGTGCTACAAAACTGGCCAATCTTGGGTGGTGTGGTCCATTTTATCTTATACCAATTTCATATGTAAGCATGTGATCCATCTCACTAGAGATGGGGTGATATAATTTTCATCCATGTGTGTGTGGAGAATAAATATCTCCTAAATTATGTCCAAAATTTAATGTCTAACACTACTATTTAGTCTATAATAGGTTTCTTCTTCTAATAGAGATATACTTTTAAACAATTTTTTGATCTATTGATTAAAAATTAATTAGTTAGATAATTGTGATATCCATTATTAACACCCAAAAGATATTCATTTTCTATAAATATATTGGTATATAATTTTTATATATGGATATCCTTGTTTGAATATTTGAACCCCTAATAATTTGGATGGTCTATCATCATTCAGACATCAATAACAAACATGGAAGAAAGACGAATTATTAAAGATTCATGTTTATGAGACAAGGTAGGGATCTAATTATATTCACTATTTCCACATTATTCATTCAAGAAAATTTATATACATCATATTTTATTTCCTTTATACCTCAAATGAATGGTATAATTGTCATTATTTTTAATTCATGTTCTTGAGTAATCAGTTCATTATCCATGCAATCTGATTTTAATTTTGCATTTAATTAATTATTATGAAGATAAAATTGATAATTAACTTTTGAGATGTTTAAATTTAAGACCATTGAATCAAAAAAATCATTAAGTTTATTATCATAGTATGTTTTATCATTATATTTTTAAATTATTCTTTTTTCTTTGAAAAATCATTGATTTTATCCCCATTGATTATATAAATATAAATAGTATTCTCTTATTTATTTCTTGTTAATAAATTAATTATAATTTAAAATTTTATATTCAATGCATTTAATTTATTTAGGATCTTTTTCAATGTAAATTCATCATGTGTGAAGGACATAGTGTTCAAAAACTAATTTCATGCCAATAAAACCATTCCATTATCTCCTCACTTTCACAATTATTATTAGTATGATCAGAAAAAGACTTTTCAATAGTGATGGATCAATCATGGAGGTTTGAAATGGAAAATACGAATTTATTTTTAGTACTAAAATAGGCTATTATAAATGAAGGATAATGAAATAAAATGATAAATTGAATGAATTTTCATGGTGATGTAATGAAGTGGATCATGTAATGAAGAGTGCAAGTAAAAATTTAAAACATTGAAAATATATACATTGGAAGAGTGATTTTGGTAAGGGAAGATAGAACCAAACATGGGTAAGACATTTGATAATGAATCAGACAATAACAATTGAGGAAATTAAGATTAAAATGAATGAATGACCATGAAATTCAAATCATAAAGAAAACTTATCTACATGGAATGAAATTCATTTAACATGTGACATGTATGTATTATTATGCAGATATTGGGTTTCCAAATTTCCACAATATCATTTTATGTTCTATTTTATTTCAATGGCCATGTTCTTCAATCCTGGAGGCTTATGGGGTATCAGAGTACATTTCAGAAAAAATATGTTGGGCCCACACTCTATGTGGGTCAATGTACATGTCATGTTTTAAAGAGACCTAACTCTAGAAGATATAATATTACAAAAACCATATTATTTTCTATATAACACTCCATGTACCCCTTTTTAAAATTTCACATGGGTCAACATGATAAGGACTAGATATAAATATTGCATGCTCAACTATAGGCCAATGCTCACATACCGTGTTCTTAGGATTGACTTATTTTTAGTGGATAATATTACATTTTATACATATTTTCTAACTAATATTTTAAAATATCACCCATTAATTGTCCATTCTGATAATTTTTCTATGTAGGATGTAATGGTCCATATCTCTTCTTTATGTGGAAATTTTTATGGTGTTTGAGTAAAAGTGGTAGAGTAGTACGTTTTTAATGGATATTATTAGTCAAGATTTATTGGGAAACCAATATTAGAGTTAGTTTCTAGAAACCAACAAACAATATACACTCAATTAACATAATATTTATTAATATGTTATTAAATATTTATTATTATTCTCTGTAATATTTATGTGATAAATCCCTTATAGTATTTTCCTTATAAAATGGTTATAAAAGATTCCTGCTATAATAATAACCTAATTAGTCCGTGAAAATATTCTTAAAAATATATTATAAGTTATATATATAATTTTTATAAATAAAAATAGATTATATTTGACAATCAATTGTTGTGGTTCGAAATTCATTGGTATTTCTTCTTGTAATGTTTTAACTTCGTCATCTCTAAGAATGGAGGCCATAAAAAATTACCCACCAATTTTAATTTCACAAGTCTATGTTTCATTGAAAATTTTTATAAATTAATTTTTTATTGGACCTTATAATTATGATTATTATTAATATAAAAAAATAAATTGTATCCTTTTTTCATATATGAAATATATAATGAAGTATTTACATTATATGTTGGAATATGTTTGGCGTGTCATTAGTGATATGGTATTAATTGAATAAGTCAATAACGTATTTTACCCTTTGAAATTAAATTAAGAAGATATATTTTTCAATTTGATGGAAATGGGACTATTAGATTAAATCCATGTTCATAATAATTCATCCAGGAGTTCTTTTTTGAATTTTAAGGAAGAATAAATCAGTAATACTTGTTGATAAAATAAGTATGATTCTTTCTTTATGAGATATAGGTATAAGAAGGGATTATATTACATATAACCATTTTTAGGAATTTTTTATCCATTTGAAATTAACTTATATATCTATGTGTGTTTTCATGTTTTTTAGACACTAATCATGGACATTATTTGAGTTCACCTGATAGCATTGAGAAAGAGACTAGTTAGTCGCAAAGTATAAGTATCACAATTATTTTTTAATTATAATAAAATTCATATTACGAATAAATATTATTGTGGTTGTTGGAATAATAATTCATCTTTAAAATTTGATTAAAATATTAAATCATGATATATTATAGTTTAGAATATGTTTTTTCAATTTTGACTAATTTTTACTAAGAAAAGGTAATGAATAATAACATTTTCACATGTTTTGTAAATATATTATATAAATATTTATTTTGTTTCTTGATTATTAAAAAAATATTTATTTTATTGTTCATAGAATATAATTTTTTTTTCATTTATGAAATGAATAATATTTTTTAAATAAATATTTTATTATTTTTATATTTGGATAATCCCATGGGAAAATTAATGGGCTGATTTTATGGATCAATGGGAATGTTATATTTTATTTAAAATCATTTAGAAAATATTAATTTATTTATTAAGAAATTGTATTTAAATAATAACATTCCATAGGATATATTATCATTATTATAATTATTATTTTCGAAAGGGGTATTACTTAAATTAAATACATTCATAAAATCCTATGTTAAAATTCTAAATATTTTAGCCCGAGGAAAAAATAAGAATTAAATCATTTTTGAAAACATTTTAGATTTATTCTGTATAATGAAAGCTCCCAATAACTCTACCAAGCCTAAAGAGAATAACTCTCCCATATCCCCCCTCCAGAATGTAGAGGAAAAAATATAACTAAATCTTTTTATCAATGATGAATGATGTTAATACCTAGGATACCCCAAGATAGATAAAATAATTCTAGGAACATCATACTTGGATTATTGAAATACATGTGAACATATGTAAAGGAATCCTTTCATGAATTCTTAATTGAAATGATGAAAAATTATTTTTGAGAAGGAAATTGATTGAGAGGATAATCTCAATAGAGGTAAATCTAGTATTAAATTATTTATAAATTAAAAGGTAAATTTCCATTCTATGAAATTTTTGGGTTACATTAATCAATTGATTCAGATATACCCCTAAGGACAATAAAAAAACAAAACTTTTCCCCCTTCCCATGACTTATGTTGCTCCCAAAAATCTTCCAATGGAATTAGAGCAATTAAATTTTAATTTATAATTTTTTTTAATTTATTCAATCAATTTTATGATTTTTTTCTAGTTTATATTTCTAGATTTTCATGTTTTTTTAATGTTCAAGATAACAAGATCGTCTAGGTTTCTATTCCCAAGTACATGTTTATCATTGACGAGGATGACCAAAAGAACCCATATAAAAGTTTCGAGGTTACTAGATACATGACAAATCTGAATAGCCAGTAATGATAAATTATATGCCATGTCCCCCGGTTCGACACACACAATGTGGGGGACATATAAGTTTTTTCTCTCTCTGTGACATGGTATATGGTTTCACTATATGTCACATGTTGATAACCATGTGGTTTGATATGTATTACATGGAATATAACTAATTTTCACATCTTCTAATCACACATGATTTTGACCCTATATAAGTTAGATATAGTAATGTGGTCAAATTTGATATGTCATTTCATGCCACATATTGACTTCTATTTTAGTGAAAAGGATAGAGTAAATACCCATGTAATTTTGTAATAATTCATTTTCATTTATTATTAATATCTATTATTTAGATTTTATATAGATACATCCACTATAAGAAAATTATATAATTTTCTAGTCTAAAAGGTAATAGTTTTATTCATATTATTTTTTTTCTTCATTGAAAATAATGGATTTTAATTTTTTTGAATTTTAATACAAAAAAATAAAATAAATTTTTGATTTCATAATTTTAAAACTATATTGGGATAATTGTTATGTTTATTATTTTAAAATTTTTTATTTATTAATGAATTTTGAAAAATTATAATTTTTATTGGATACTATAATTTCATTTCAAGTATTTAAAAAGTAAAAAATCTATTTTTTATTTTTTAAAATTTCATTACATTATATTATTGAAAAAAATCCATCTATGGCATTTGGAATGATTTTTATACATTATTTTGGTATAAAAATGTTTTTTACATAAAAAGTAATTACAAAATACTATTCTTCATCACATATTTATAAATAATATTTAATTTAAATTATTCCATTTCTTGAAATTTATTAATGAAAAATTGACACAATATTTAGTAT
Source organism: Viscum album (assembly GCA_963277665.1). Lineage (NCBI taxonomy): Eukaryota > Viridiplantae > Streptophyta > Magnoliopsida > Santalales > Viscaceae > Viscum > Viscum album. Next base: position 762,503,933 of record OY728121.1, read on the forward strand.
TAGATGATTAAAAAATTTTAAATAGTTACATGTTATTTTTTTTATTATCAGTAGAAACATAATAAATTTTTGTTATGAAAAAAATGGAAAAATGTTAAAATTAGGTTTAAAACTAATATTATATGACTTGAAATTTCATTCATACACTATAATTAATTAGGTTAGAAGATTTTATTTCATTAAAAATCAACCAAACTTCTAAAAACGTTCATTTTACATTTATAATTAACTTTTACATTTATAATATTAAAGGAATGGATGAAGTTAAAAATTCAACTCTCAAATTTTTACTATATATATTATCTATTACAGGGATAATGGTCACCATAACAATTTATATGTAGTTATTTCAATGAGTATTGATTTTTTTATCATGTTAATTTTTTTAAAATTTTATAGTTGAAATTATAGCATTCCTCCCTGGAAGGCACATTGTGGTACCCCAAGAGGGTTAACAACATGTCCTCAAGTTCACATCCCCATATTACTGAGTTTACTAAATAGTTTTAGAGACCTTGTTTTTTCCTTATAAGACGTTTAAATTTTTTTGTATATGTATTCATATTCTAGAGCTGATATGGCATGCTATTCTATGGCCCGGTGTTCCAAGAATTAATATTATAAAATCGTTATATATATATATATTATATTTCATGTAACGAACCAGTGTATTATAAATTGAAATTTATATATTATAAATATGTCTTAAAACCAAATGAAAATACAACATAATTAACTACTAAGTGCCAAGTGACCTTTAAACATATGTTTGTCACTTCATTGTTTGGAATTTCAAAAATCTGACATACACGGTTGTGATCAGTAAGTTATTTGGAGTCTGATAAGAAAACAGAATTTTTGGTGAATAATAACCTACCCTTATGAATAGTAACATACCCTTATTAATAGTGATATTACTTAATAAATAATAACCTTACCTGTGATAATATATAAATAAAATTCAAGTTGAAAGTACGATATACCTATACTTCAGAATAAGTAAATGAATGTTTTAAAAATAGTTTTTAATAATAAATTATGATATTTAAATAAATATTAAGTTAATGATATTTAGAAAATTATTTGGGAAAAAATTACCTCATTTTTGGATTCTAAACATCGAAAAATGGTTTGGTTGAAGTTTTGAGATTTTTCTGAAATACATGAACTTTTTATTAATAGTAAAATAAGGTAATTTACCTTATATATACATTATAAGCTAAATAGACTATTCCTAGAATCATGGTTGACATCACAGCCTTGGTTCAAATTCACATGACCCATTTACTATTCTTGCTAATGGAAGACTCACTATTCCTTGTCTTTTGGGGAATTAATAAATAAATTAATTTTATATTGAGAAATGCCTTCCCCCCTCGAGTATAAAACCCTTGCCACTCCCTCTTCTCTTCACTCCTCTCATGCCTTGTTACATGACAATATTATTCCCAAATCTCTCCCCAATATCCTACCCCATGTCCAAAAGCTCCTATCCTCTTAAAAATACCCAAACCTCTCTCATTAAGAGGTTTTCAAAGGAGGAAGTCTCAAGAGGTAAATTCCTCTTTCCAATTCCTTAATTTCTTTTAATTTATTTTTATTTTTTTCTTTCCTCAGTTACCTTCACGAAAATTGTATGATAACTCTAGTAACATACATATAATATAATGGTATTATGCTAAAAGGATACTTTATTATCTTCTCTCCTTTCCTCACCTTTTGTTTGAATGAAATGAAAGCACCATTTGAGATGTGCCAATTTAGCATGTTCAAGGACAACAGTTTATCAATTTCTATTATCATCATTAAATCTGGTAATGAATCCACTTTTGTTATGGTTGATCCAGATTATATATATTTAATATATTCTATTTTGATTCTTTAATCTTTTTTTACAAATGGTATTAATATATAAATCAAAACATGTTCTTTGTAATCAAAACCGCCAATCAACAAAAACGGTTGTCACTATGGTTTTATATAAATGTTTGACTTCAATCAAAGTAACCAAATTAAATTTAAAACCATTTATTCACCTGTATGTGCACTAATATCATATAAATTCATTTCTGGACAACCACTTCCATCATTATTGTTTATCATAACTTGAATATATGTGAACCGATCATTTAAATCCATGTAAACAAACGGGCCCGAACAATGAAATTGAACCTTATAACTAATCAAGAAGGCCTTTAATGAATTAAAATGGGTTATAATAAATCAATTACATATATAAGAGGTTATGGAATATGCATTAATATGCCTAATTTGTTTATTCAGGTCTTTAATAACAAGTGGAGAACAACAACAGATTTAAGGAAAGGGATCCTCTCCTTTTTACTCTTAATCAAGATTGTTCTCTATGATATGGATTTTTTGTGTAATACCAAGTGATGGGGTATGTTTTCGCACCTCCACCATATTTCCCTAATTTTTTATAATTTATGAGAAACCCCTTACCTCTATTATAAATCCCTCTTAGTTACACCTGATGCAATGCCGATAAACCCTAATGGATTCTACCCGAACATCAATTATTCCGTTGGGTTGCTCTACCTTTCTTTTTACCAAAATGTAGTTTTCTTTTCTTTTTAAGTAAAACTTCTACATTCTTTTTATATGATCCAAAATCATGTTCCAAGATCCATATCTCATTATCTTTTAGGTATATACATGCTTTTAAGTGAATCCCTCGTTGATACTTCCCAATAAGCACACTCGTTTTAAAGGAAATTCCTAAATTTTTACCCAATTACAAGTGCTATATAATATATATTTTAAGAAACCATTGTATTTTTAATATCATTATTTTTATTATGAAAGCCTTCTTGGTTCAATTGTTGTTTTATATAAAATAATATCTTCCTTGCTATTTTAAAAACTCTATAGTATTTTCCTTAAAACCGCACAAATATGTTTTAATGCGAATGTTTCTCAAATACATTTATTATATGCTGTCACTTATATTTGTCACCACCTACCATTTAATATGCCTATATTACCTTATGAACGTCCATGTAGGTTCTAATCGCTTTCTTTCATTTACACATTCATGATACATTCATTGGTTATTCTTTATATCATGATTGTGGTACCCAATTCTCTCGATGGGTATCCTTATGTTTATGAACGATTGATTATGTATGATTATTTATGTGGAAGTAATACTTATGTGTCAAGAATATTCATGAAAATTTTGAGATGGGTGGGCGTAGATATTACTCCAATGCATTGGGTAAAGTTATGTCTCATGGGATGTGATGTGAAACGGGATTGGTGGTTAGCCTTGAATTGTATTAAAAAAATGATTTATGACTATTCCACATTTATATGACTCCATATTTATATGATATCATGATTATATGATGTGACTTCATATGTTCCATGATTTTTTATCATTATGTCCTTCCTCCTAACTCTTGTACCTAAGATGTATCCTTGTTTTCATTACCTTACTGGGATTTTTAGCTCATCCCTTTGTTCATGTGTTCCCAAGGGTACCCTAGGTAGATGTAAGGGCTCAAAAGAAGTTAAGATCTCTTTATGGAGATTAAATAATGATTTTTTTAGTCCCATGTCTTATGTTTTATGTGGCTAGTCTTACAATACACTAGACTTAATGATCCTTGGCTTGTAATATGATGTCTAATTATGCTTAAAATAATGTAATGTTATATATAAAAGGAATGGGTCACTATATTTCATGAATATAGTCTAATAAATGAAATGGGGAAAATGTTAAAAGGGAACTCATGTTTGAAATATGAGACCACGGTTGACTCTAGAATTTTATTTTACCCGTGGCGTGTCCTAAAATTGGTCGACACTTGGAATTATGATATCTCACCCATTATAGGTGAATTCAGTTATTTAATTAGATTAATTAAATTAAATTATTAATTATTTTAAACTTACTAGAGTGTTTAAAATCATATCTATGGAGAATCCCCTAGGGTTAGTTGCATAGACCCTAGGAGTATTCCTAAGCTTCTCCTTCCTCCTTCCTTTGGTGAATCATATCAGATGGCGAAAAATCTGTAGATCAGAGTAGATCAGAGAACATGCAACATAAAACCTTATTCCATTAATTGGTGAGAACATTCTTTAATGATTAAGGATACAAAATCCTGGTAGGACTCATCCAAATTTTGATAAATCCCTTCTTACTAAATTGTTTGAGCAGGGTCATCCCTTTTATAAGATGCACTAATTGTTTAACCATGGCATGCACATATATACTGATTTAATTGGTAATGAAATTGTTTTATAACCCTGGATACCCTGTTATTAATAATTAGAAAATAAAACATGGTAGTGATCATCTAATCCTTTTATATCATTATTTTCTCCCTTGATTTGTTTCAGATTCTGTATGAATTGGACACACAGTCTTGATTTGACATTATCGGGTAGTACAGAGCCCAATCAGGCCCCCAAAATTTTGAAACATCCTCTTACGGGGGATGGGTCTAAAAAAAATTTAATTTTATAAAGATTTTAGGATGTTGGTGGACATTTTTTGGATAAAAATTCAAATCTACAATGAAATAAGAACCCAAGGCAAGTGTGGTGCGAGTTGTGCATACATGTTCCATCACAATCAAAACCGATTCGACTTCCAGACATCAGAAGATCAAAAATATTAATTCGGAGAAATAAACATTATTTATGGGTAGAAAAAAACTTGTAATCTAAGAGGGGGTTATAAAAAATAACACACAGAAAATATCTGAGTTTCTATGAAATGGTTGACTATAGGTCCTGTATTTCAATGAACACATGGTGTGTAGCACCTATGCTATGGTGGATAGTGTTATTGAAATTTATATGAATTGAATAGTGTGAAAAATTCCTAAAAACCATGTACCCCATTCCTAGCTGCTCAACCCACATTGAAGAGCACACTAGTAGGACCCCTTGTTAAAATTCATAGTCAAGTACTAAAGTACACGGTTAGGTACACATTCTTCTACCGAAACACAAGGACAGGAACATGTGCAAGGGTAGGAACCCTAAGTGATAGGACATTCCATTTAGACACCCTATATGACGTTTTACCCAGAATAGTTATTGATCCATGTACCCCCAGTGACATAGATATGAGGTAGAGAAGGACCACACATCCTGTGGGTCCCCTCACATGTCATGTACCCCATTGTACCTCTTGAGGAAATATCAATATCTTATATCTCCTTCATTTGGACTCATATTTCAGCCCATTATTATCCTATCTTTAGTGTATTTACTCATAGAATGTAATGGGAGACTTTGTTATAGCTTCTGATATATGATGAGAGATGTTCTTGAAAAGGAGAATATTTAGTTTATGCTCATCAGTGGTAGTGACCACAAAGGATCACTAGAGACTTCTAGTATGGAACCTACCACTAATATGGGCATGCGTCCTCTATCCACTTTCAGAGAAGAAATATCGTTTAGAGTTAGGTAATGGGTCTTCTTATAGAAAAAAGTTGAATCCTCTATGGGCATAGGGCATAGATCCTTTATCTATCTGACATTGTGGAACCCTCTTATTGAGATAGGGTTTGGGTCCTCCATAAATTAGAGTGGAACCCTCCAACTTGGTTGGGTGGGCATCCTATATCAACATTTATATTGGAACCCTCCAATGAAGTCAGGGAATGGGTCTACTAATATTTAAGGTAAACACTCCTCTTGGAACATGGTATGGGTCCCCTATCAATCCAATTCTTTACCCCACCGATTTCACCATGGATTGGGTCCTCAACCTAGAGATTGTGTCCCATAAAATGAAAGGAATAGTGAAGAGGCATTTCTTTACTTTGAAGTTTTCTGTTGGGAAGACATGTGATATACTTGGCATTATGGTTGGACGTATGGAACTGTTGGTGAATATTTTCCGTGGTAGGTCTATTAGATGTTGATGCCCAGACACTATCATTTTTTCTAAATTTTCTAAGCATATATGTATATATATATATATATGTATGTATGTATATATGTTGGTGGTTTCAATTACTCTCATAGCATGTGATTTAATGTCGTGCAGGGTTTGACACGGGCTTTTTGTGTTTATATTCTCTTGGATGAATGAGGTTAATATCCTTGTATGGGTGGTAAAGACACAATGTGTAGTCTATATAAAAACAATATTGATCCATTTTTGTTTAGATGATGTTAAAATATCTCTTGGTTTTTATTGTGTGGTTCTCTTTGACTACTTTCTACATCCAGTTTACTATCTACTATCTCTATTTTCTTAATTTTTATCTTACTACTCCAACTTTTCAGCATTCTAGGTGTTTTTGTAACATCCCAGGTAAATAAAGAATTAAACATTTTCATATTTATTAATATTTTAGAATTAAATATTAATTTTTCTTTAAATGGGTTGCTATGTTCGATAGCGTACCCGATACGCAACAAAGTGTTTCTTTGAAATCTTACGTTGCACACTAGTAATAAAAAAATATTATTTTAAATGGTAGTTAACACGTAGACGTTGTATTGGCAGGAATGAATATAAATAACTAAAATATGATTATATATGTTTTTTAAATGTTTTTACATTTATCTAATAAAAGATAAAGGCTTAAAATACGAAAAGAATTCAATTTTAGGCATATATACCCTAATTTTCACTAAAGGTTCACTTATCGCCTTTTGATGGAGAACCATCATTAAATATAGTTTTGGTCACTATTATATATTCTATTGGACCAAATAAAACTCTTTTTTAGAATCAGAACATCAAAATTTACTTTGTGTAAATTTTTGGTATTTTTCCGATAAAGTTCATTTTTTAATGAATAGTGAAAACTGTTGTATTTTAATTCAAAACTTCTTTTTAATCTAATATATGTATATGATTAAATTGTCTTTTTAATTGGTTTTAAAGTGAAATTAGAATATGTTTTTACCATTTAATCCAATAGTGGTCGTTCGAATCAATTTCACCTTGAAATTTGACTTAAACTAGTGTCAATCTTTTGATACTTATTGTTTCATAAAAACACGCTATTTGCTCTGACAGTGGGAATTAATTATTAAATTAATTAATGAAACTTATATGTTTTGAATTTTTTAAAATAGACATCATTTTTGAATTCCGAATATCAAATATAGCTTAGGGTTATGTTTTGGTACTTTTCTAAAAAACTTCAATTTTTGATGAATAGTGAAACCACTAAGTGGTACTCAAAAAACTGATTTTTTTTTTGTTTAAATGAAATTTTACCACCGTTGTGTTTTGAATTTCAAAAATCCGATATACATGGTTGTCATTAGAATGTAAAGTGTGGTTCGGTGGGATTAAAATAATTTTTTGGTGAATAGTAACATTTATGTTTATTAATCGCGATTAGAGGTAATTAGTGTAGTTTAAGGTAAAAATAATGTTTTAATAATACGAAATGACCTAGAAACATGTCCTACCCTCATTGGATGTGTCATGGACGACCAAGAAAATCCATGGGTCAACTTTGGGACCCCATGGAGCCACTTTGTTAGGAAAATGACATTAAAAACTTTTTATTTAATGTAAAAGTAAAAATGACACAAACATGAGTTTTTTTATAAAAACAATTTTTAAATGGGGTTATAAAAGTCAGATGTTTGACTATAAATAGTAATTGGAAAGATAAAATGATTTCCTACATCATAGTAATTTTTTTATAATTTTTAACCATTAAATAAATTAAATTATTTTTGACATCATGATGATGGAGCGCTAACCTCATTATTTAACGATTTAAATAAAATGAAAAGATAATGTAAAATCTAAGACCTAAAGTTGTAAAAAACCTATTGGATGGGTTGATTTCGAACTCTTATCACCTTATACTCTAAATAAATAATTATGGGACGCTTTTTATACGAAAACATTTTATAATAAAGTATCTTTTCTTAACTTTCCAAGAGTGCCCCTCCTCACCTCTTATAAAAGGCCCCCACCTCAACCTCCTTACCCACACATCTCCAGCCTTCGGTTCTTCCAATATCTGATCTTTTTGACTCTCCACATCCCTCTTTTACTCCTAGACACCTTACTTTGGGCAGAAGTCTTCCCAAGGAAGCCTTTAAGCTCAAATCTAAGAGAGTTACCCGATTTTAAGGTAATGCCTTCACTTGTGTTCTTTTGTTTTATTTTGCTTCTCCAACCCCCTAACCTCTTTTTATTAATTTATTTTGTAACAAATACAGTATCTTCAATATACTAGGATGTTCTTATAAGAATAATTCGAGCTACAATTACACACACCTACATCTAATGGTTAAAGAACATACTGTTTATGTGGATGGCGAATTTCTGCCTCACGAAACAATGATTGTTCAATATTCTTCTAACACCTTCAAAGGTGGCCATTAAGATGTCGCTATATATATATATATGATATATAATATGTTTATGTTTTCCTTAAGCTTCTTTATTTTTCATTTATGGCATACCTTTATGGCTTCCATTATGGGTATACGCGATATCTTCATTTTAGGAAGTGCGGACTACCGCCCCCTCAAGTGATTTGATTCATTAATGCCACATGTGGGATGTATAAAGGATGGATTTAAAGTTATTATATATGATTTTATACTGGAATTATAATATACCTTTATATCATTATTATTTCTTTCCATTAAAGTATGAGATATAAATGAAAGCAGCATTCATGCGTATGTACGGCTTACCGTCTCCATGAACGGTGCATTTCATTTCTTATCCCAAAATGTAATGTACTCTTATAAGTACATGTATATAATGAATATATATGATTTATGTTACATCTAAATGATGAATATAATTCTGGAATTTAAATATACATACCTCTCATTTAGTTTTAATTCCATTAATATGACATAAAAATGAAAGTAGCATTCATGCGTACGTACAGATTACTGTCTCCATGAATAGTGCATTTCATTTCTTACCTATAAATGATTATGTAATATTATAATTACATGTATATGATGGATATATATGATATATATGATATCCAAATCATGAATATCATCCTGGATATAATGAACCTTTGACCACACGAACCACATGTAATTGTAAGAAGTCCACTTTCAACTTAATAACCAAATATCGACAAAACAAAAATTACTAACTTAAATGATTAAATAATGTTTATAACATGGTAATAAGTGATATAAAAGTAATAATTAACTTGAAAAAGGTTCTTAAGCAAGTACAAATTAACTCAAGTTTATTATTCAGGACGTTAAAGAACGATCGAGTCAAGTCGGACCCGAGGTAAGGGACTTCGTCTCAATCTCCTTTCATTGAGGAATATTTTTCTTTCTACACAAATTTATTTTATACGGTGTATAAACCCATTTGAATTTGAATTTTATTCAGAAGGAATCTTTTTATACAAAGCGTTTTACTAAACGACAAAAAGGAATGTTTCTTTTAACATATGCGATGAAAACGACCTTTTTCTAAGACCGCGAGTATTATTTGGTCTTTGGCTTCCTCAACAAGATGTGATGTTTTTTAAAATGAAATAAATACCAAATACTCTTTTATGTATTTTGGTATTGAAAATGGTTTTTATAATAGATTTGTTATGTCAATATATTTAAGTGATATATTGTGATCAAAGTGTGGAAATGTTTTCTTTCCATTTTATTTGTTTTAAGTCTTATGATTTTATAATGGTACTAGGACATTTGATGGGTGGTTATGTGATATACCATATGACGGGTGGTGCCGTGAATACCAAAATGGGTGGTTACGTTATAACCTCCAATTCATTGGGTATGGAAGTCGGCCGTATGGCTAGTCCATTAAGTGATATGTGTGGAAGTCGACCGTATGGTTATTCCATTTAAGTATGTTTATGTCCCAAGTTACCTTTATATGTTATGTGATCTTTATATGGGTTTTATGGTAATATTTTTGTTACAAAAGGGTAAGTAATGATATTTTATTCAGTGAAGAGTTTTTACTACTTCATAAAGGTGAAAAGTATTACTTTGATAAAGTATACATGGTTTACTTGTTATTTTGATAAACTAACAGTTTTCATTCTTTGTGTATCCCTTACTTAGATTTTTATGATCACCACATGTTTTTTTAAATGTTTTTCACTAGAATTAATGTGGAATAGGGTGAAGGATGGGATCAAAGGAAAGTCATGCTATATAAAACATGGAACTTGACATGTTTCTTTTTAAGAGTTTTTATTCTATGTAAACTTAGTAGAAGTGTCTACTTTGTAATCTTTTGAGATGTAATAGTTATGTCCTAATTCTCTAAAACTCTTAACCTGAAAAGATCCTCAATGTGAATTATTCATTTAATTCAATATTAAGTAAGGTTTAAGGCCGGGGCCTTATAGTTTTACTAGGTATGTATACACTCAAACTTGTATGGCCCATTCCCAAACATGTCAATTTTTATACATATGGTGGGCATGTTGGTGGTGACTATAATGGAGGTTAGGGATAGTTGGTGCTTCGGATAGTGTATCATGGTCTTATCTTAAAAATTAGGAGTTGGGATCTCTCAGAATTTTACATTCCAATAATTTTAGGTTGGAACATATTTTTGGTCGGTCATGTATTTTTCCGATTTACTTTTAAATTTTTATTGTCATCCTCTTGTTCACCCTAGATGTTTTTAATTCTCAGTTTACTTTATAGTTTTTTCATCATTTCGTTGTTATTCATCTTTACCTTTTCATTTAAATGGTAATGTGTGTGTAGACATGTGCCTTAGGCAGAGTCCCACTATATAAGATATGTGTTTTGGTTCATGTTACCGGCTCATAGCCTATGGACGTGGGATGTGGGTTGTTGTAGCTTGAGCCTTGGTTAGGTTTAGGTCATGAAAGATTAGAAATAGAGATGGATCTATCCTTGGTATGGTGTTTGGAGTAGTCCCCTTACGATGATTCGGTTGCAATTTAGGGAAATTATATAAAATTTAATCGAGTGTGACTCTAAGAATAATGATTCCAGTGATGGTATGGGTGACCAACATATCCATTCACCAGGACATTGAACAATTTCTTGTTGACTCAGTATATAGAGACATTGGTTACATGGATTAATGGTTCATGCATCATATAGGATCGAGTCTTTGATATTTATTCTTAAGTCAACTCACCATTTGTATATATATATATATATATATATAAATGCGAATATGACTTTGGAATGTCTTTATTAAACTTTCAGGATAACTTCATAATGAAAACCAAAAAGGATACCTGTTTGGGGTTGTGACAATGATCCGATGAGAGACGATGCCTCGATTCAGTGTCCATACCATTAGATCCTTCCTCTAGGTGGAAAGGTAGCTGAAATAGAAAATATAGAGTAGTATATTATACATTCCATATAGGATGAGCATGTGTGAAGGATTAGTGCACTATATGATATCTAATGCCTAAGACCCTTGAGGTTCCACAAATATCCACATCCCTAGGAAATGAGGGATGGGATTGAGTCTATGGTTTGTCTTTTTATGCTCATATTGACACTAATAGATCTGGCGGTGTCACTGGAATCTATCCTTTTCCAAGGATCATTTTAGTGCTGGTGGAGTCTTGTTACCCAGATGCATGATGAGTCGACCCTCTCCTGAACTAACATCCAGAAGCTATTTTGGAAGGACTACTAACCCTATTTATGTCACATACTTCAGATTCAAGAGATTATTGAGATGAATTAGGGAGGGTTGTAAGTGTCTAATTATGATATGAGGTTCAAAACCGTTACTTTGTACTCCCTTAACATGATAGGACATGGTTAATTCTGAGAATTGATGTTTGAGAAGGGGCTCTACATAGTGTTATGTGTAAGTGTAATGCCATTGTTCATTCCCACCTACAGTAGGGTATTGGAGTGGTCACTAGTTAAATAGAGATTCCTATCAAAGGTAATCTAGATTGCTAGAGCTAGTAATGGGTGTCAAAGAAATGAGTCTCCTATAGTAGCTAGAAGGAGATATTCGATAGGATATTGACACATGATATAATATTGTGACCAGACTCAGTCATGTGTTTGTGTGGCATATGGGAAACATAAAGGACTAGGGAATCCTAGAGATGGGAGGTTCTATGATTGTAATAGGAGATTTCACATAGGGTGGGACTTCCTGATTAGACTTGCATGGGATCTATGGAGGGTAGTTGACATACCACCGAGGGAGAGACAATGATGTGATCTGGGATCTCCCAAGAGAGGTTAGGGTGAAAACCAAGGAGGCAGAGATAGAAGAGGAGTTGGAGGAGATATGGGAGGTTGATGATTCGTTGAGATCCTTCAACCACCACCATTGGGACACCCAAGTTAGGCTTAGGGATATGGTAGTCAGAGTGGTAGACAACTACATGCTTTTGAGGTGTATGACCCGAAAACACATGATATGATTAGAGGTATAAACTATTTGTTTTATACTATTTCCTCAGTATTATTGGACATAGGTTCCTATGATTAACTCATCTCTATACTCATATTATGAGAGATAGGTATCCCATTTTAGGCACCGGCCGAACAACTTTGTGAGGAGTTTTTTAAGGGGAACACATCTTCTATATTTTTTTATCAGCTTGTGGTGTGAGATATTTATTAGGGGATAAAGGCTTATGTGGTACCATTTGGTTATCATTATGGAGACCTATCATGTCATATTGAGTATGCATTATATGTACATGCTCTAATCCAAGATTAACTGTCACCGTAGATGAGTCTAATGCCTACACACTGATGGGATGTGATTCTTGTTTGTGGGTGAGAGAGATCTCATGCTAGATTGAGTGGGTGCTGTGAGCAGGGGGCTCCAACCCATCACCCATAATTTTTAAATTATATCCCATGGTGTAGTAGGCTAATCAGGAATCTCAATTCATTTATTCATGATGGATTATATGGATGTATTTATCAAGGGTGTCTTGGAACTTCTTTCGAGGTGAGAGATGGAGTTTTGTATCAACATGCATCCGGGGAAAAATCTAATATATTCGTTGGAATATCGTATTGAACAAAAAGAGATTGTTTTTTTTTCATAGGACCTTAGAGAGAATGGTTTCATTAGGCACACTGTGTCCCTGAGGTCGGACCGATTTTTTTTGTGAAAAATTTTTATGAGATATTTTGACTTTGGATTGAATATTGTTGCCTAAAATAGGAAATGATAAATAACATGTCCCCTTTTATGAAATTTTTTTACCTCTATGAATAGTTTTGGGGAACAAGATGGTTCTTAAAGAATGATCTCATGTTTGGATACAACCGGTTGAGGGTTTGTGAGGATGATATTTTGAGTTTAGCATTCTATTGTTGATATAGACACTACGATATCCTTGTGATTCCCTTTGGTGTGAAGAATTTCCCTACTGTACTCTTAGATTTGAAGAATCTGTTCTTCTAGCCATAATTATGACAGTTTGTGGTTATCTTCATTGAATAAATACTAATCTAATTTGATTCATTGGAGTTTCGCATTGAGCACTTCCCGATGGTTTTATATATTCTTTGAGAACACCAGCTTTTTGGAATGCTATTGAAGTTCTAGCTCTGGATTGATGAGGTTCACTTATGGGGACATTTGAGTTCAGGGAATGGTTTATACATGGACCCATCAAATATCAATGCATTTCTTTCTTGGGTTCCCCATAAGAATGTGTAAAATGTGTGGAGGTTTCTTGTCTTGGTGAGGTTCTCAGAAGACTTATCTAGGATTGTAGCCCTAGTAACTGCCTTGATGTAGAAAGGGAAGTCTTTTACCTTGAATGAGAAGGGTCTGGGTGCCATCAAAGAGTTGAGGTTGAGGATAAATAGGAATGTTGTGTTGAGAAAAATTGGAAATATCATGGAGTACATAGTTTATTTTGATTCCTAAGGTGTTTGGCTTGGATGTGGGTTGATGCAGTGGTAGGAAGTTATCACATATGAGTGGAGGCAGTTGAGATCCCAGGGGATGAACTATGTGATTTTTGACAAATAAATTTAAGTTGTAGTCTTGTCTCTAAGGATTTTGTGGCACTATCTTCCAAGATAGTGCTTCTTGGTTTATATAGGCCATCAGAGTATGGGGTAAATCTTCACTTAAAGAGACTAGAACATGAGGAATCAGTTTTGGTTGGAGTTCCTATAGGACAATAATTTTGAGATAGTCTATAATATGGGGAAGGGTAACATATTAGAATATTCCCTTAGTAAGGATTCCCATGATCTCTTGGTATAGAATACTTTTGAGCTGTATGATTCCTTGCAGCTAGCCCTGGTGGAGAAAGAGAGTGCAATTTTTCTTCCATCAATGTTGTTGACTCCTCCACTTCTCGAACATATGTTGGAGTCTCATCTACAATAAATAGAATGAGAGGTATTTCCTGACTAGATGTCCATAGGGGAATCACCTAATGTATATTTTGAAAGAGGGAATCATGAAATCCTTTTCTAGGGATGGATAGTGGTCCCAATCATGATACAAGAGGAGGTGATGTCGGAGTTTCATACTTCTCCCATAGTTTTACATCCTGTTGTGGGGAATATGTATAGAGAACTTTAGTGGATGTTTTGGTGGTCCGGTATGTGATGGTGAATATGTGAGTTCATCTCTTAGTTCCTGACCTCCCATTAGGTGAAGGACGAGAACCATGTTTGGGAATGTTTTTTGTAGCCCCTTGACATCTCAGAGTTCAAGTGGAATTGAATATTTATGAATGTTGTGATAGATTGAAACTACATAGTTAAGGGACATGACACCATATTGGTTATGGCTGACCAACTCACAAAGTCATAACACTTTCTTACAATCCTGGAGTAGATATTAGTGGACTGTTTGGGGTAGATGTACATATGGTAGACCATTTCCTTCATGGGGTTCCCTCAATTATTTTCTCTAATTATGATGAGTGGGTTACTTGATGGTTTCAGAGAGGCCTATAAGAGGAATTCATTACAGTAATGATGATGGGTATAGTCTTTCACCACTTAAGGGATGAGAAAAATGACTTCACTATCTATGTTTTTGGGGTTATGCTGAGGGCTTCCATGTTAGACCTTCACTAGAGATGGACGGATAAATTTACCATAAAATAATTTTCATACAAAAAAATATTTCACTACATCATTGGCATGGAACAATTTTATGCCACATATGGGAGACCCAACAGGTCACCCATATGCTGGACTATGATAAGAGGAAAATATCTTGTGGGTCCGTAGTTGATGGAGGTGATGACAAAGAAGGTCTATGTCATCCATGAAAGGATGAGGACAACCAATAGAGGGCACAAATGTTACATAGATCACCATCATTGTCACTCAGAGATTGAGAAGCATGGTTTAATTTTTTTGAGAGTCTCCCCATAAAGAGGATTGCATAGGTTTAACTATTGAGGAAAGCTATCCCAAATGTTTTTAACTCTATTCTAGATCATGCCGATGGGTAGTGAGGTTTCTTATTGCCACACCCTTCCCCTCATAGTTAGATAGGGTGAAAGATGTCTTTTACATGTTATAGATGAGGAGATATGTGTGTGTCACCATTCATGTATTTGAATAGGGATATCAAGAAATTAATGATGGATCCACTTTTGCAGAGTAAGTGATGGTGATCAAGGATAGACAGAAGATGTCCCTACATGGACAGACCATCCCCTTCGTTCATGTGTTGTGGTAGCACAAGAATGTGCATGAGATCTCCTGAGAGTGGGAGATCTCAATGTGTTATTAGTTTAATGAGTGTTTTTTAGTTTCTCATTTATATGAAAAAAATAATTAATGATGGAGTAATGTAAACACTCAGTTTTTTCCTTGTAAGACTTCAATATATTTTGACCTGTATTTTCAGAGCAAGGCGCTGAGACGGTATGCGATTTCGAGGTCCGATGTTGACATAATTAATCTTATAAGATTATAATATATATTTTTATATTGTGCATGCATTGTTTATAAATGAAAATGGGATAAATCATTTAGAGAATCTAGAATTATGATACCATAGAAGAGTCTGGATTGCAATGTTTACCCAAGGAGTGAGCAAAAATAGGTTTGTGGAGGGTGTTCCGATATCTCTCCTATTAGAAGCATATTCTGTTGGTTAATTAAAAAAATTAATTTAAATGATTTATTATTTTAACTTTATAGTACGGTCTATAAGATCACTGCTTTGGAGAACCCACTAGAGTTGGCCATGTAAACCATTGGAGGATTCTAAGGCTTCCCCTTCCTCATTCCGTTAGAGGATCAAATCAGATGATGATGAATCTAAGGATTCGATTAGATCAGAGAACATCAAATAAAAATAATTAATTCATTAATTTTGGAAACAATTATTCAATGAATAATGACCAAATTTCTTATTAGTAATCATATAATTATGTATTATACCCTTTTTGATTAAATAGTTTTGGTACGATCATCCCTTTTGTGATCTATAACAATAGTTGAATCTTGGGATGTACATTTGTACAAATTTAATTTGATATGTATTTTTTTCTGACATGGGATATCCCCATTTCTTGATCATTGTCCAATAACAATTAAAATATATTTTTTTAAAATTGTTTGTTTTTCCTTTCTCCCTTGATTCTTCGAGTTCTTCACCCATTGGACCCACAGTACTTGTTTGATATTATCAGGTTGTCTGAGCCCGACCAGACAAACAGAATCGCAATAAATCTATGTGTGAGAGATGTATTGAAAAAAATGGATGTTTTTTGGATATAATGTGGGGTTTTGGTGGATTTTTTTTGATAATAATCAATATATTCAATGAGGGAAGAAGTTGATGCATGCGTAGTGGAAGTGGTGTGTACGGGATTTAATAGAACCAAACTAGATTCAACTTTAAGCCAATAAGGGATTGAAAACTACTGGCAAGGGAAATGTCTTTAATTTTTATGTAGAAATGAATTTGGAATCAAATTCAAGGTGATTATATATAACACACGGAGAACAGATATGAGTTTTAGTAAAAAATTCATCAACACGATGTTTTGTTCAAAAAACAAATGATGTGTAGATATTATGAAACCACAAAAATGGTTTTGTTAATTTATATGGATGGAATGGAATATAGACTTCTTACATTCCATTTACCCAATTATCAGGTGGTTGAGTTGTTCAGTGGAGCACAGGGGCATGACCTCTTACGGAAAGATGCGGTCATGTACCAAAGTATGCGATTTGGTTCACGAATATGTTCTAAAGTTCACATACATTTAAAAAATTCATGGAAGGGGGCCAAAGTTAATGATAACCCCATGTATACTCCCAAAAAATTGTGTTTCCTTACATGGTTGGTGATTTTGTACCCCCAGGGTCATGGAAAGCTGGTAGATCTGGACCACACACCATATACCTATTCATTCCTTTTGAGAAAATTAAATATATCATGTATCCTTTTTTTGGACTCAAATTTTGGTTCGAGAGTAGTCTGTGATGAATTTTTTTCATGTATAATGTGATGGTGGCCTCCATTATGGCTTTTAAGATTTGATGTGGGATGTTATAGTGTTGGTTTTTATTCAAGTGATGCTCGATAATAGAAGTGATCATTCAGGATCACGAGAAGATTTCAGAGTGGAACCCTCCAACTGGGTAGTGCATGTGTCCTATATTGACAATCAGGGTGGAACCCTCCTATTGGGTCAAGACATGGGTCCCCAAGTTGTAGAGAGTGGAACCCTCCTATGATATAGGGAATGGTTCCTCTGTCTACTTATTAGAGTGGAACACTCCGATCGAGACAAAGGCATGTGTCCTCAATACTTCAAAGTGGAATCCTCTAGCTGGGAAGGGAATAGTTCTTCTATCAACTATTAGAATGGAAACTGATTTTGTAGTTTGGGAATTGGTCCTCTAATATTTGAGTGGAAACCTCCTATTAGAATATGGTATGGGTCCTTTATATATCCACTAAATATAACCCTCATATTATACCATGGAATTAGTCCTCTGCCTAGAGTTTGTGGCCCCTCAACTATGTGGAACACTGATGAGTCATGGATTGGCATGGATGTTCTCTACTGGGTAGATATAGAAGACTTTGGGCATGTTGGTTGGACTTATAGAACATTTGGAGGCTGTTTTCCTGGTCTAGGTTGTGAGATTTAGATCCCCTTACTCTCTGATTTCAGATTCATTTATTGAGAACACATATATATATATATATATCCATGATGTTTTAATCAGTTAATCTTATCGCATGGGCTGAGAAGATGTTTTAGGTTTTCTCTTTGAATTCTATGTTTATCTTTTCATTTTTGTATGCGGTTTATCTCTTACAGTGGATGGAATTCAATCAACATGTAGTCTGTCTACACACCGTGTTGATCCCCTTATATTTGAACATGTTTAGTCTCTCAATTGGTTTTGGTTGAGATATTATCTTTCACTACTTAATGTATCCTCTATACTATCTACTGTCTTTATATTCCTATTGTGTCTCTTACTACTCGCCCTTTTCAGGTTTTGGGTTGTCCTACTAGGTATGTATACACTCACCCCTGCAAAGGATTTTCCTGCATGTTTCATGTCTTATGCAGATGAAGGATATGTCGACGGTGACTATAGAGGATCTTTGGAATACTTGGTGCCATTGATCGCATATGGTTTTCATAGGTTGAAGATCAAGAGTTGGGATCACATAGTTGTTTACTTTTGAGTTTTTTCAGGTTGGGACATATTTCTAGTTCAGCGTATATTTTTACCCTTTACTTTCAGTGTTCACTTTCATGATCTTGCACACCATAGAGGCTTTTCATTCTTTTATTACATTCTAGTTGTCTCATATTATTATTATTATTTATCTTCAAATCCAAATTTATATTCTTATCCATGTGCATACAGGTACAATAATAAATGGAATCCCCAAGTTAGATTTTCCTTTTGTGCTTTTCTCCAGCCCCTAGCCTGTGGAGGTGGGCTTCAGGTAACTGTGGCTCAAGCGCCGATTTGGGTTAGGTAATGAATTTAGTATAAAGGGCCTTAGTTGTGTCTTTGGGGAGAATACTCCCCCATAGATTAGAGTGGGACACCTTTATATATATATATAATAAAAATAATAGAAGAAAACACTATAACAACAGGGCTAGTAACCCATCGTAGCTAAATCAATAATATAGAACAAACTTGAGTCAAATAATAGTAATACATCATCAATGATAAACAAAAAAAGGTAGAAGCTGAGTAAAAAATAATTGATACAAAAATGATGACCATCAAACAATGTAGCAGTTCCAAAAAAGGTATATGGGATACATGGGAGACCAAAATATACCATAAGATATAAAATAAAAAAAGGATAAAATAATAACTACTAGAATCCCAAGCATATGCTTGGCCCCTCTATCCTACACTCCACCCTAAAAATCAGAATAAAACATTGAAAGCATGTAGTTTTTCTTTATCAATACCAATAACAATGATGTCTACTTGGGTGAAATGTGTGTCCCAAGAAGGGTGTGAAATATACTCAGTAGGCCACCACCGATGGTTTCTAGATCAATCCAATATGTGAATATAAAATAAGCAGTGTTCCAATAATTATAAATTAAAGGAAATAAATAATTAAGATATATCAGACTAGGTTCCACATGGGACACCCATCCAATTTTAACTACTTCATTCTAAGTCATATGTCTCTGAACTAAGGTGACCTGCATAAATTGAAAGTATTGTAATAACAGAAATAAGTTCATTTCAAAGGATTCCCCATCCCCAAGAATATGATTTGGCTTGGAGGCCGGGCCCAAGGAGTTTCATGCCCACATTCTTCATCTTTATTTTAATTAACATATTTTAAATATTATATGGAACTCTGATCCCATACAAGGAGATCCCAAATTAATCACAAGTATTTCTATAGGTGCTCTGTATATTTCCATTTTCATGAGAGTCGGTCTAATGAGACAAATAAAATGAGATCCCAAGTGTCACTCCAAGAATGGGGTGAAGAGAACATTAACTAACCTCTAATTCTATCACTACAATCTCATGTATGGGTTAACGTTTCTCCCCTAGCATGGTACAACCATCTTTCCACAAAAACCTTCCACGAGGTCTCCCCAAGGGAACAAGTGTCTCTCATCTAGTGGAAAAAGGTTAGATGCACTTCGAGAATGTCCCTAGATTAGCTATTATTTTCCCCAGTGTATTTACAAGGTCATTAACAAACTAACTATAAAGATTGATGATATTTTCCAAGGTTTCCTTAATATGGTACCTATGTTTTTCCATCATCATAACAGTATAAATTACTAATGATTCAACCTTTATGTAAGGAAAACATTCCATAAGTGATTAACAATTTTCAATCTCATTTCATTCTTAAATACACGAGGTCTAGGGGAATATATCCTGGATAACCACTCTAAAAATTCTGAAATTATTCATTTATGGGATTTATTATAGCGGAAGTAAACCTCTAGTGCTATTTAACCATTTATAAAAGAGGATGGTAGGCCATCAAGGGTTGGGTACACCCAAAGGGGAAGATTAGGACTAGGTGATCAACCTTAGATTTTTTTCACCACTATCTAGGAACATGGAAATCATGAGAAACCATTTTGAGTAATTTATTTAACATGTTCAGGGTTTTTTTAGAAATTTTTGGTGTGTGGAACATTGAAACATGTTATAAAATGCATCGAATCTTTAGGAAAAGAAACTATACCACCTATCTTGGGTTTGTATAATACCACTCATCTGTTATCAATCCTTAAGTTATGCTAGAATGAGGGATATAAAATAAAACATTGTATTCCCTAAAAATGGGGGAAATGATGTTAAACCATAATAGTGCAACAAAAGAGAACCAAAAATTGAAAAATAAGTAAGAGTATCATAGATCTTGCTTCGAGCTTTGCACTACATCAGGAAGTGAAGGATTTGGAGCCCGTATGAGGGAGATGAAAAGTACCTATTAGGAGAGGATATGGAGATACGGGTGGCCATTACTGGAGGATAACGAGGGACGAGAAGAATAATTTTGGTATTAAAACATTTTATGGGTAAAAAGTTCATTTACCCTTTAATTTTTGGCCCCACAGTTTGGCTATATAGCTGGCCAAACTGTACCGCAACCATGTACCCAGTTCTAATCTAAGGGGAACCTCACATGGGTAAGGCACACGTTTTGGTTAGTTTTGTTCTAAACATATAGAATACCTATATTAAGAGGGGTTTCAACATACATGGGAATGAACCAAATGTTTCATGGTTATAGATAGACCTTGTGGCCCTGTGATCCCCTTTTCCAGAGCCCATAGGATTTGGTAACCTTGTAGAATGGCTGGAATAGTTTCTCCTTACAATTTGGCCCATTCAATTCCACCATAAATTGGGGATTCAGGCTATTAAGAAGACCCATACACCCATGTGAACTGCATGACATCATATGGAAATAATACAGGGGTTGTACTAAGGAATTAATATTGAAAACCAATAGTCCATACCTTTGGGAAAGTATACGACGTTACAACATCCCCCCTTTTAGACTACTAATTCCCCTCTTTCCTTTCTAAGGGTGATAAAATGGAATCTGAAAAAAGATCCATCCACTGGGCAGGTACATCAACCACCTGCTCCTAAGGTTTTTTCTAAAATCACTTATGCTGCTATAGCATCCGAACTAGTTGGACTGAACTGCCTCATATAGCCTTCATTCTTCAATGAACGATACATATCAGATGCTCCGCAAAAGATGAATCTTATTTTAGCATGATATCCTTATGGTCAAATGAAAGATATGGGTCAGTATGATATCGAAGAATCTATAATACATTGAAGATGTAACACATGGAAAAATACCTATAAGGTAACTAAAACCGATAAACTAATAACATGATTTACTCCACAATCTAGAAAGGCCTGACATAATGGGGTTAAAGTTTTCCTTATCACTAGATTCTTATATGACTCAATATGGGTGAAACATGAAGAAAGACCTAATGTCCCACATCGAGCTCCTAAAGATGATGGTGAAGATCATTATATGAATTTTTTCTAGAATGATTTATTGAAATAATCTTCTGAATCAGAGTGACATTTCTAAAGTCTCCTAATAGAGACGAGGACCTAGTAGTGATACCTCACGTACCACAAGCCAGTGTAGAGGTGAATGGAATAACCTAATCTAAAGTCCCTCATATGAAACCATATGAATAGTTTCCAGAAATTTTTTGTTGAAGTAAATATAAACCATAGGTATGTGCTTCCCCATGAACCTACAAAATCAATGAATCAAGCTCTAAGCATGTCATATTTGTCATGTATAATCAACATAGACTACCCATTAGTCTAAGGGTCATATACTATACTCAAGAGAACATGTGAGCTCATTTCCTACCATAACCATTTATAGAACTATAAATTATATCAGAATTCTTGATCTAAAAATATAGAATGAGTAGCACCATGAATTTTCACTGTCTCCGACATTTGAAGAATTCCTAGATCATCAATAGAGAAGGTATCCTAGAATGGTAGAAAATGTGAATCCATGTTCAACATATTGATGATCAACCACACTCTATATTTTCTTTGAGAGGATATCAATAGGCATGCCACAATGTTCATGGTGACATAATTCCATTTACTCTCAAAAATGGATAGAGGTTGTAGAAGCCATGTAGGTTGCTGGTGATCTGTCTTCACATTCTGATAGGTGGAGCGCCAAGGGGTAAATCCTGCGATCTATATCTTCATACCTATCCATAAATATTGCTGATGTATACCTTGATATATCTTGATAATCCATGAGTGAATTTCCTAAATAGAGGCATGAGATTTCGGCATCAACTCTCCCAATGTATCAGAAGGAACCCAAGAATGACCATAGAGGAGCATGGTCTCATTGACATCAACAACCCAACCAGGAGGTGTTTTTTCACTAGGAACACATTCTATAAGGATCACGCCCTCAGGATATGATTGTTTCCTCATCTATACCTACTCCATAATAGTGCATTTAATTATTAGAGCTTCTAGAAATGGAAACCTGTGATATTCCTAAAACTCCATGTGAATCTCAGAAAACAAATCCTCATCTTTCACTCATTGCTGGTATCTTTAGAGGATTTTGTTTGAGTCTTCCATCTCAATGATTTTCTAGGGTAAAATAAATCTAAAATTTGATTGACTGTAGTTATTTGACCCACCTCAAATACCTCAGATTCATATCTTGTTGTGTGGTGATGTATTTGAAACACTTTTGATCCATTTAAAAAATTAATTAATCTACCAATAAATAATTTCTCCAACAACATAAGGTATGAACCAAAAAAACAATATCGAGGTATTACGTAGGGTAGTTCCAATTCTGATGTCTCTCCTAGAGGATCCCACATGCTATAACATGATCACCCTACACTAGAACTACCCAAAGTCCAATTTATGAAGCATAATATTAAACATTATTGAATCTACCAAGATTAGGTATAATTAATATTTGGGATGAAGTCAATATTCCTGTAAAATACGAAAAAATTTTCCATAAGAATTAGTCCATAGGAATTTCACACCCTTCTTATCTAGGCCCGTAAGAGGCACCGGTAAGTGGGATAAATATTGGATGAATTGATTGTAATAGTCAACCATCCCTAAGAAGATTTATATGTCAATACATTATTGGGTAGTTCCAAGGAAACCACTTTTCTCACCCTCTCAAAGTCAATAGTTACACTTATCTGTAAAATTATTGGATCTAATTGGTGAACCATAATGATCTAAAAATTTCATATTTTGAGCCTGAAATATAAAAAGTGCTCCCTTAGTGTATAAATCATAATATAAATTTGGATTCCATGGTTGTGTTTGATATGATAATACACTAATATATCCTCTATGAATACCATGAAAAGTATATCCATTTATGTAGGGAAAACATTTTTTGTTAGATATGAAAAGAATACCAATTAATTTTTATGAATAAAAGGTATAACTAGATAATTGTAAAAGATGTATCTACTCTAAAACATGGTACATGGTTTTTTTAACCACCACACATGTGCATGGTGGTAGGGTAACCTTAGATCCATCATTGAGAATATAGTTTGTCCTCATATTTGGTAGAAGAGGTAGTTTATATGAGGCATTGGATACCAGTTTTTCACTGTAAGCTATTTCAACCGGTCATAATCCACACACATTGTAAGGGTACTATCTGCATTCATGGATAAACGGACTAATGAACCCCATGGATACGTACGGGTTCGGATGAAATCATTTCCCTCATGATATTCCATACTCTTCTGGAGTTCCTCGAGCTATGCAGGTGCCATCCGATAGGGAGACATAGACTGTTGTTTCGCACATGGTACTATTTTAGTGGTAATCTAAAACTCACTATTAGGAGGTAAACTGGTGAAATCATTTTGGAATAATTCTCTAAAATGATCTATTATGTGTGGTAATTCTACATATTTCCTTCAGTGATCACATATAAGGAGACTTTCTATACTGGTTTCCACCTTGCCCATCCAAATACACATAGTTCTGGTTTGACTTTCCTTGATATCAATTTCTCCCTTATGACTATACACGATTCCCTTAGTTGTGGTAAAAGACTCCTACCCAGGATATTAATCTAAATTGGAATGATAAGGAACAATCCAGTCCATAGTTAGAATGACATCGAAGCTAGTCATATCAGGGATGGATAAATTACATAAGAAGAATTAGAAACCAATATCAATGGGGAATTCCTTACATTGGAGTATACCATATGATTTGACCACTAGTGGTGTGTAAAGAGTCATCATTCCACAATATCACTATATAAATAGACCATGAATTACCTTAATTGTTGTAGATAGTAAATATTCTGATGCACCTTTAACAATGTGTGGTGAAACTAATGTAGAAGATTCTAGAGTAGTACATATAACCATAGATGTCCCTATAATCAGCTCCTCTAGGGTAGGCTTTACATTCTAGATATAGACAATACAATGTCCCTGATATGTGGCCTTACTAATCTGAGAAGGAGCACTCTACAAGAACTATGCCTGTGAAGCATGAATACCTCAACGTTGACCACATTCTCAACCAGATTGACCAGTAGAAGAACTACTCCCAGCTTGACATGTAGTAATTGATCCTACACCTTTGATATGATGTCTTCTACTACAAGATAAACCACTTCCCTTCCTAGAAGACAATCCACCCAAGATCACATTGTCAAATCCCCTATGGTTCTGCTATGTGATATAGACCTTTTTTATTATCTCATAAATGGATTTCTGCTGAAATTTAATCAGTTATGATCATATGATATACACAACCCATCCTCAAATTGTCTCATAATACTCAACTCGTCACCGGTCAAGGTCAGTAAAAAAATCTTTTATTAAGTGAAATGAGATGATTAATCCACCTCTAAAATGTCACCGTGATTAAAATGCATGGACTATGGGGAACAATATTCTTACAGTGTTTGAGGAAAGAAGTAGTCAATAAAGGCCTTTTAGAAATCTACCCATAACATACCCTAATATCGACCAGCCTGGGTGAGGACATCAAACTAACTCTTGGTGGAGTCACATAAAATAGCCATGGATAGATTTTCCCTCCACTCTAGGGGAATATCTATATGCTCAAAGATCAATAACATGGACCATATTCATGACTTGTAAGCTTTAAGTCCTTTGTCCATCGAGAATTTTGGAGGATGTTGCTATTAAAACAGATTTTTCTTTTCTTCCATAGTGTTGGAAGGTCAAGGAGCACCATGTACTGATTTCATGAACTAAATGTTGCTTTCAAGGGACTGATATTTTCCATCCAATGGATGATCTACATGTTGTTCCTCATGTTGAATTATATATGGTATCACAAGTGGCTGTGGGCCTACCACCTTCAGAGTGTGGTCATTCTCACCCTCCAAGAATTTTACATGAGTATTTCACGGTGGAATAACTCTAAAATTTCCTTTTTAGGCATCATATAAGATTTATGATAGATAAGGAAATTTATAAAGGATGGACCATACAATAGCCCATCTTATAAGCGACTTACACCTCTCTTCCTGCTCCTAAAGCCAAGTCATGGTGATAAGAAACATCAAAGAAGTACCCCGAGAGACACAAACTACTACCCACTATTTAGGTTGGATTAAGTTCACGTAATGCTATATACCAACAATTATTCTAGTATATGGAGTTTCAATTTCAACTTATAGAAGAAAACACACTTTACTTTTCATTTGTTAGCACCATTTATTGGTACCCTTTTTAATTTAAAACATTAATTGATTAAAATTTATTATTATTCATTTAGATATTGACATATATATTCCTAGTTTATTGGGAGAAAAATTATAAATTTATGAAGGCCCATACTCTTTATAAATTGGAGTTTTCATATCAGTTAATTGCGACCTGAATCTTTAAATCAAATAACAAGATTTAAAAGGTCATGCATAGTAATTTAATTGGATCCAAATCCATTTACAATTCAAATAAGGACCTGACACTAAAATTCCCATTGGAATCTAATAATCGAATCAGTTACTATTTTACAATTGGTTAATTAATGTGTCATTATATTTCTATATAGGGAAAAATCATTTATACTGATATAGGAACATTAATTTATCAAATTATTTCATTACATTAGGAAATAATAGGACACTACATGGAATATAAAATAGGAAACATACCATAAGCCTATGAAGTTTTTGAAAAGAACACAGAATAGTAGATATAGAATTGAATAATTCATGAAATTTAATTTATTTGTTTCAAAGTATGATGCATTAATTTTAATGGTCCACATATCGTTAATCCAGTGTAAAAGGGACCATAATAATAATATCAAAAATAGAAATAGCACAAAACAAGTTCATCACCCAATGGGGAAGTCTATGAAACTCTAACAAGGAAAAAAATAACTACAACTATCCATTCATAGGCAATTTTGGTTTCCCATTTATGTGGTTATCTACAACTAGACACCTGCTCATTACTAGATTACATTTGTTCCTACTCTCCTTTAAAAACCCAAATAGTAAGAAAAAGGAAAAAACCCCACAGATACCCCTTTGTAGTGTCCCTCCCCAAAATCCACATAGTAGTTCCTTGACATGGTGGCCCACAAGACCTCAATAATTCCCCCTTGTATTCTAGAGGCTGTAGAATAGCAGTGAGGGCCTTAGGTGTGTTTGTGGGGAGACTATTCACATATATATTAGAGTGGTGCATAGTAGTATATCTTAATATATAATAAGTAATGGTATAAGTAGACACTATAATAATAGGTCCAATACCCCCATATTAGAATTAGTAATAACAATCTAATAACATCAGAATAATATCAACACATTATCCCAGATAAATGAACAACATAAATATGGTGAATAACATATATTGGATGCCAAATTGATGAGTATCCTGCCATGTAGTGGTACTAAAAATAAGGTAAAAGGGAAACAAGTGATATAGGAATACACCACATTCTATACAGTAATTAAAAAATTGAAAAAATAAATAATTGAATCACATGTATATGGGCAGTATATTGATCTCTCCCTCTACCCAATGAATCAGAGTAAAATATCGAAAGCTGGATTCTTGAATTTATCAATAACTGCATCCATGAAGTCTGTTTGGTTACCACGTGCGGCCGGAACATGGTGTGAGATATACTACACCAACAATGGTGTCTAGATCTATCTAGTATTTCCATATAAAGTTATAAGTGTACCAATAATAATAAATAAATGGAAAGAAACAAAAAATATATATTAGATTGGGTTCTACTTGGGGAACACATCCAATTCTACCTACTTCAGCATATGTCAGATGTCTTTGAACTAAGGTGACCTACATAAATGGGTGATATGATAAGATCTATTATAAGTAAATTTTAATGGATGGACCATCCCCAATCATGTGATTTTGATTTGTGGGAGCATCCTAGGATTTTCATGTCCATATTATTTTTATTTTATTTAATTATCATCTTTTAAATATTATGATTCACCCTGATCTGATCAAAGGGATTCCCAAATATCGATCTTAGGGATTTATATATTTCTAATATCATGGTTTCCCATCCAACGTTACCCCTAAATGGGATCCCAAGTGTCACTCTTGGAATGGAATGAAGAAAATAATAACGAACCTCTTATTCCAACCCTCGTGTCTCAAATAGGGGTTTGAGTGTCTCTTAAGGCATGTTATAACCATCTTACCAGCGAGCCCATACACTGGTTATCCCATAGTGAATTAGTGTCACACATCTAGAGGTAAAAGGTATGAGGCATGGTCAAATAATCCTAGGATTAGCTGGTGTAACCCTTGGTGTATTTTAAACCTCATTAACAAACAATCTATAAGGAATGATAATCCGACTCATGGTTTTCTTATACCAGGACACTTGTGTCACCCTTGTCCTGAATGTATAGCTTATTAAATGTTCCACCATTATAAAAGTAAATCACTCCTTTAGTGATTAATAATTTTAAATCATATTTAATTATTTAAAGAAGAAGGTGTGGTATCCTATATCATATATCATCACTCTAACTTTTTCAAATTATTCATTCAAAGAACTTATTATAGGGGATGTACACCTCATGGGGTTTTTAAGAATTTATAAAAGTGTAAAGTAGGGAATCAATGACTGGTAACACCAAAAAGTATAGATTAGGTCTTGGAGATTAACCTTGGAATTGATTTTTCACTAGATAGGATTGTAGTAGGCATGTGAAATCTATTATAATAATTTATTTAACACTTTGAAGTTGGTTTTGGAAAGGTTCGACATGCTACATAAAAGAAAATGAAAATAAAAGGCATCAAAACATTGGAAACGAAACAATACCACATACCTTGGGATCATGGAAGACGACTCATATTTTTTCGGTCCTCTACTCAATCTAGAATGATAGATATAAAATAAAACATCAAATTCTCTGAAAATGGGGAGAATGAGGTCACACCTAAATATTGAAATATAGGGGAAGGAAACTAGAAATATATTAAGAGGATATTAGTGATTTCACGTATCTCTCCAACAAATTCCATGGTGAAGGACATGGGAAGATGTATGAGGGAGATCCAAAAATCCCTAAGAGGAGAGGTGAGGGATCATCAGGTGGCCATGTCTAGAGAAGAAAGAAGGAGAAGAAGAAGAATTATAGTATTAAATATTTTCATGGGTAAAATTTTATTTTCCCTTTTAATCACTAGTACAAGTGATTGGATAGATATTTTTCTAATAATATTCCAAATTATTCTTAAAGTAGCGCCTCACATGGGTTTGGTGCACAGTTTTACTAACCATGCACTAGCCGGGAAGAATGGCTCTGTAAATGGGGGTATACAACCCATGTGGGGATGTACTTGGGTTTTCACAGTTATAGAGAGACCTTGTGTCCCACTAATCCCTTATTTCATGCACCTCCATGGTTTGGGAAATCATACGTTCTGGGTGGCATAATTTCACCTAACTATGATGAAAAGTCTGTTCCACCAAACATAAGAGCTCAGGGCTATGAACTAGCCCTGAAAACCCTTATAGACTCTAAAAAACCATTAGGAAACATTGAATGGTTTGTAAAATGGAATTAATTCTGAGTAAATTGTATATAAGTTTGTGAAAATCACATACCCTTCAAATTAATTACATTATATTCCTACATAATGATGACAGAGTTCATGTGCAAGAAAAGAAATAAAGGAAATGAATTTAAAAGCCCCTAAAAGTAATATTTTTGGTTGAGTTAAAGTGTCAAATGATTTTTTAGTTAAATACAACATATTATATATGTGTTAAATGATTTTATTTGACTTATTTTTTTCCTTTTGTTTTCAAAGTCAAATTAAACGAATTTTCCCAGAATTTTCATCAACGATATTCTATAATAAACAATATTTTATAAAATAATTAAATTTATAAAAATCATATAATTAGAAATTTTAATGTTATATGGTTTAAAATATAAAAATATTCTTTTTCAAGTTCATTTTTCTCTTTATAGAAACCTTCATTACCCTTAATAATGAAAAAATATTGACATCATTTTAATTATCAAGAGGGATAATGGGGGTTAAAATAAATAGATTAGTGTAAAAATGTAATATAAACATGTGAAAATATTATTTTGTGAGTTTATTTATATACATAGTTATCCTATCATCTAAATATATTTTTTAGCTCCATTATTCAATTGAAATAAATTTATATTAATTTAATACCTTATTTCATTCCAAGATTTCCCCACCTCTCACTTATAGAAGGGAACCCATTATCCCCTCTTACTGACACATATTGAGCAGTATGTTTTTGAAAATAACTACCGAAATACCTTCCTTACCTTCCAAAACATTTAATAGTTTACTTATTTTGATAAAAAATCTAATCTATGAATTATTTGTGTATAATCCTAAAGAGGTTTTCAAAATAAGTGGTCTAGTTCTTAATTGAGCATTTTCTTTTTTAATTATTATTATAACAACTTAAAATATTTATAAGTATTTCTGATATAATAAAAACAATATATTCTATATAATAATATTTTTTTATTTAAACTGAATAAAATATATCCATCTCTATGTTTTACCAAATCGGAAAGGAAACCATCATTCATGTGTACGATGAATGACCGCCTCGTGAATTTAAGTAATTCGATTTCCATCACCGCCTATAAAGACCTATGATAATGATTGATTTAATATATATATATATTTATATATATATATATGATATTAATGAATCATTTAACATTTTTAAAAGATAATTTATGTTTTACATTCTTACTTATATATCCACTGATAAATGATATCATTATTCATGCATACATGTGGATTAACACCTCCATAAAGCAATGTGATTCATTACTAAGCACTACATCACAAGGGGGTTATATATACATGTATTTAAATAAATAATATGATATATATGGTAAAATCATAATTTTGGAGAGATAAAATAATAGTTACCTTATTTCCATCAAGATCATTGAAAAATTAAATCATTACTCATGCATACGTACGACCTAACATATCTATTATAGTAAAGTAGTTCATTTTTCTTAATAATGATTCATGTTTTATTTTAATCTTGTTATTTATGTGTAAAGATGTTATTATTTGATTATTATTATTCTGGAAATAATGTAATAATTATCACCTTCACCATATTCTACATACTAAAGTGATTTTTGACATATGTGTCAAATATCATCAATAAATATGACATGAACCTAATTTATTAAGTAATTATATATAACATAGTAATAAAGGAATTTAAATAAAAAATAAAAATAAAAATGCTTCTTAATAAATCAAATAATTAAAATAATTTTATTATTCAGGATTATAAGGAGAAGGCATGATGAATCAAACTTCAGGTATGAGAAATTTTAACATAAAACCTTGATTTATATGTTTTAAGGATTTATTTTCTAAACATTTTTCTTCCATTTCAACTTTGAATAAATTATTTTATCGGGGGAAATAAAATAATTATTTTGAAAATTTTATGTATATTCTTACTTTAATGGATATCAAAAAATTAATCTTTGAAAATATTTTTTATAGAATTTTTTGACTTTATTTTTAAAAGGTTGAAGGAATGTTTTTTAATGTATATAAAATTAATAATTGTTACTACCACCAAAACCAATATTTGATATTTGGATTCCCTTATTGGCCTCTATATTATAATCAAATAAAAACCCTCTTTCCCTATCTTCATGGTATTATAAAAAATACTTTAAAATGGAATGGATATTTTAATATGTTGAAAAACATTTCTTATGGATAAAAGGAATATTTATATAAGTTTACAATATTTCACATGTTATGATTCAGTTACTATTCTGGGTAATTACTTATATTGAAAGGTGTATCCATTATATACCATCGATATTAGGTTTTAATAGAAACCAAGGTTTGTTGGATCTATTACAAACCAAGGAAATGTGGTTACCTTATAAATAAAGGACAGGTGCATCCATTATATCAACATATTGCATTGCGTAATGATTATGTTCTTTAGTGATTTGTGGTCGATGTTTACCTTAATTGTTTTTACATTTAATTTGTGATATGTAAATTTATTTCCCAAGTTTCCAAGATTATTTTTTTATTCTTTGTATAATTTCTATTGAAATTAAATAATTTTACAAGGTTAGGTAATGATATTGTATTTATAATAATGTATGTTATTCTTTTTAAGGATGAAATTTATTACTTATTGATAATATTTTATCATTTTTACATGATTAAAAATAAAAAATTATCATTTTTATTTTTCACTTAAGATTTATTGTGAAATGTTTTATGAAAACCTTTGGCTAAAGAAATTGATTTCTTAGGTATGAAAATTTTAATTATGAGCATAATGTTAATTTTGAATTTTTTGGATAAGTATTTATCCAATAACGAGTTTGTTTATTTCTTTTACATGTCCCTTGATGTGATTTTTATGTTCATACGATGATTTAAGGTTCAACAAAAAATGTTTTCTGGATGAGTAGTGATAAGGATGAGGTCAAGATTACAATTTTAGACATGTTCCATGAAATTCAATCATTTTATTTCTTAAATATTTTTATTGTGAGAAATAGGGATAATGATTGGTGGTGTCCACTCTAAGATGTAATATTTATTTTTAAAGGGTGATAAAATAATTCTCAAAAACTCTAATCTTAAAAGGCCTTCGAGAATACATGGAAATTAATATTCTTTTAAAGACATTAGAATATGTAGTGTTTACGGTCATGTCATTATAGTTAGTATTAGAGAAAAGGAGTATATAATTTTATATCTTTGGATAATACAGTTAATAGATTAAAATTTATAATTATTTTGATATCAAATTTGAAGATTACCATGTTTCTTACTGTTAATTTTTTTTCTTTAGAATGTTTTTAACAAGGGTAATAGGAATGATGAACTGCGTAGGAAACAAGATGAAAAATCCTTCTAAATCAGTAACCTAGAGTGGTTGGAATTGGAACAGATAATATTGTTTCAGAAATGTATTAGTTGACCCAAGATAAAAATTGTGGTGGTATCCATTCAAGATATAAGTCATATCTTCCACTAAGTGACTTTTCATATGAAAACCCATATCTTTAATACACCATATTTCAATATTTACTACCAAAATACACTCATAATACAATACTAGAGGACTCTTAAGTGTAGCCTCTTTGAGAAATTAGATACATAACATAATAACCTGAAATAAGGATATAAATTCATTATTTTAAAACTCCACAACATGCAATTTATAACCATTGGTCTTCAGAAACCTTATAAGAAAACTCAGGGATGTACTTTATAAAGGAGTGATTTATAAAGCCCAGTAAGTGAATAATTAAAGAATATCATGATAAAAGAAATACTTATTACTCAAGATTAAAATAATAGTGACATCAAAGCGGTGAGAAAAATAGACATGATCATCAAATAATGATATATTATAATAACATCAAGGAAACATTAGAATGTGGAAATGATATAAAACGAGACATCATAAGAATATGTCAAGGATAAACATAGAGAGATGATAAAATTTTGTGCTAATGATAACCTCACATTCACTATAAATGAAATATCATGAGATAAAAACATTACCCAATTCATTGGAGGGTTATATAATTTCATGCCCACCCATCACATATATATCATGTACACAAATTTGTGTCCCACATGGATCATACAATGTAAGGATGTATTTCTAAAATTTGAGTCCCATGATTAAGGATTTAGGGATATATAATTGGGATTCCCAAATAAATGAATTATAGGTACATCTTGGTGAATAAAAATGATTATAAATTAGGATGGGTATTCAAGACACAAATGTTAGGCATGGAAATAAATGGTATTGCTTTGGCAGCACAACATGTGTAGATAATGGTTTATGGAAGGGTTGAATTAGAGTGAAATTTGGAATATAATTGACCTGTAATAATAAATATTTTAAAGGGATGTGAAAAGACATATTACAACATGATACATTGAAAATCAAAAGGCATAACTCAAATAAAGTTATTAAATAAAGAGGAGGATGAGAGAATCACCTTACCATTAGAGGACACTTCTGAGAGATTAGGAGGAGCTTCATAAGAGCATGCTAACTCATAGTAAAGTCTTTATAGAGGAAGAAGTAGTTGAAATTTTCAATAATAGAGTTTTTAATAAATAGGGGATGGATATTGGGTGGATATTTATAGAAAAAGAGGGGAATATTCTTTTATTTCCCAACCTAGTTTTTGGGATCTATATATCAATATAATCAAACCAACAAACCATCCCATTGTATTTTTATATGAATTTTTCCAAATATGAGTAGTTTCCAATATTTTATTATTAATTTAAATAATATCATTAAAATAATACCATTGGTGATCTTTAAGGGATTAATATTGATAAATCATTGACTTCAAAACCATAAAATATAAGACTGGTTTTGGAGGATCCATTATTGGTTTATAAAAATAATAAAGTAACTAAAAAAATATTATGTTCATTGGTAATAATTTTTTTTATCTTGGATGCCATTTATAGTATTTATTACATCACTCTTTTGGGATTTTATAATTTTATAACATACATATTATACTTATAATATATTAACATTTTACCCAAAAATTGGAATGTCTAGGAAAATTATAAATATTTTATCATTGGAAAATTGAAAAGAGGTTATTTGAAATAGATTTTTTATAAAAATAATTTTAAAAAAATTATAATTTACCGTTTTAAATAAAAAATACCAATTTCTTTTAAAGTATAAGTCTTTAATGATAACCATTTTGTAACATGTATAACGACTATAATGGTCTCCATTAAATTATATTACCATTTATATTCAAGTAAATATTATTTAATAAAACTATTTGAATTAAACAATATTTATTTCCAAAATTTTAAAATATGAAAAAGAGTATCTTATTTGAATATACATATTTTATAAAAATAAAATTTTGATTTCATCATATTAAAATCTAATTTTTTCATCATATTATATAATCATTTATAATGTAATATAAAAAGGGATTAATATATTAATTTTTTTTATATAAAATTTATAAATTCAAATTTCTCTAGTCTATATATATAACCCATTGTTCGACCAGTGTACACCCTAAGGGAATTGTGTGTAATGGTGACACATTCATGGTATGGTTTTGAAAACATGGTTTGGGTCTCCATCACGATAATCAAGAACTTATATCATATTTTTTTTGCAATGTTTTAGTAGTGGAATATAGGACTGGTATTAATCAAGTGAAAATAATAGCGATGTCATATCCCCCATAGGCTTCAATAAATAAAATTGATAGGGTACAATACTACTAGTTGAGGCTGTCAATACTTCTGTCTCTGTCAATTGGATGCTTTTTGAACATTCAAAATATTAATAATATAATAGTCACTTTACAATGTTTATATGAATATTGGTTAAGATGATTAATGGTATTTAATATCCATCAATATATATGTATCTAAAATAATTTAATTAGTGATTGTGTTTTCTAAAACATCATTGCGTTATCTTGAATTTACTCAGTTAGAAATGAAATTATATTTATAAATTTTTTGGGTCGTTATATACTATCACCCCTCAAAAATTGCACCCATGAGATTTTCATTTCATTAACTAAAAAATGAGGGTAATTATATTTCATTACCTCTTCCTATTCCTAATTTTCTACCTCATACATGTGGTTTCACCAAAACAATTTGAATTATTGAGTTGTATTTTTAGAAGAACATTGTTTCTATGATCTATGTTCTTCACCTACTTCTCCTCGTATAAAAGATAACCCTCCAATGGTTACATCTCTTGATTCATAACTTGTGAGGGGTCTATTATGTTCTTTCTCAAGAGTTATACATATTACACATGATTTACTTGACATTGTTAATGTGGGAGTGAAATTAAATAGTACAATACTCTGATGTTGTCAATAATGTATAAGGGATAACATATCATTGACCCAGATTTCACATATTCCCAAACATCACAAATTTATTCCATTGTGGTATAAGAAAGATCACTTTATCCCTAACCTCAAACTCTAATTTTCCTCAATAATTATGTGTATAGATTTTCTATCTACTTCTTGAAATTTTCATATCCCTGAATGGATTGAACCTTATCTATCATATCTAGGAAAAGATCATGTCTCATAATCTTCCCCTATGCAACATCATCAAACCATGTTAGATTTTGAAACCTTTTATTATACAAATCCTTTTAAAGTGGAATTTTAATGCTAGAAAGGAAACTGTTTTTATATGAGGACTCTATTAAGAGAAGGTGTTTATCCCAACATCAACATAAATCAAATGAACTTTTAATTGGAATGTCCTATATATTTCAAATGGATCTATCAAACTGACCATCCATCTGATGTAGATAATAAGTACAAAAATTAATCTCCCTATTATATTCTTCCTGATAGATTCACTAAAGCCTCAAGATAGCCCTTGGTTATCAATTAGAAACATTTGGGAGTTGAACTCCACATAGTATCGCAACATATCATATATAGCTTAGAGATTTTTAAGAGATAAATACTCAATGATAGAAATTAAATGTTTTGGATATATAAAGTGATTAAATACAACATATATGGAATTATTTTCATTATATATTGGGTATTTCAGTGACAGAATCTCTGGTTATATTTCGCATTTCCATACTAGAGATGGAAATGGATGAATGATACCCTTACACACCTATCATTCATCCTTGACTTGTTTGAATACTCCGAATCAAGGTAAAAATTTCGTATTATACATCTGCAATTTATCCCTCTAGTAGTTTTTCATCAGATCTATATGCATCATAGTTCATCCTGGATGAGGGGTGTGGGATGAGGTATGCGAATCATTAATAATATCCCCATTTATTTTTGGTTTTGATATGAAAAATATTCATTTTCCAAACCTTATAACTCAATATTTAGAAAATTTGAAATTTGTAATATTCTATACCTTTTTCTATATAACATCATCATCTTTTTGGGTCTCCAAATTCCACAAAATATTAGATGGTTGATCCATTTTTTAATAAATGTAGGATGAAGATCATTTTATTATTCCTATTTCCATCCTCTTGATGATAAAAACATTTGATACCTTTCCATACTTTTCCTAATTAGGTGGTATGATCCATATTACTTTGACCATCAACCACATTTTTCACCTTCAAATAATGGTAATAAATTAAAAAATCATAATTATTGATTATATATTACCACATTCATTGGTGCGTATTGGTATCCTTTTGTGTGAATATATACATGATTATTTTATGATCCATATATATGTCTTACTTATCCCTATATAGATAATGACTCTAAATCATCAACCTAAATATCACTATAATGATTTTGGGATCATTTTTTGGGTAGTTAGGCTCTTGGCTCAATGATTTTTTAAAGGCATGGTCCACTCCTTTTTAGTTATGCAAAAGTATACACCCAAATCCTCTTTTTGATGCATCACTGTTGATCAAAAATCATTCCCCACTAGTAAGTAATGTGATTATAGTTTCAACGATTTATCGTTTCTTTAACTCATTAAATCATTCTCCCTATTCACCATTCTAGAAAAGATCAGCTACTTCATAGAAAGCTGGTTTAGTAGGCCTGATAATCATGAGATTTTCATGAAAATCAATGATAATAGAAAGATAATATATGTAATATACGTATTTATTTCATATATGTTGGTACAGTCAATCATTAAATTTCATATGTTTTTAGGGGTCTATATATGTACATTTTATATTTATAATATTCCCTTGGATTGTCACTTTCTCCATCTGAAACATTTATTCACCATAATTTATATTTAACTTTTATATCTGAAAAGTCTTGAGTACCTCATTTAGATTCTCCTCCTGTTCCTCCTAAATTTTGGAGTAGATGAGAATATCATCAATAAATATTACCAAAAAAATTCAAGGAAAACAAAAAAAATAGTAATTATTAATCATGTGAAGATAGATGATGCATTAGAGAGTTAAAATGGAATT
This sequence comes from Viscum album, assembly GCA_963277665.1. NCBI lineage: Eukaryota > Viridiplantae > Streptophyta > Magnoliopsida > Santalales > Viscaceae > Viscum > Viscum album. Next base: position 762,541,889 of record OY728121.1, read on the forward strand.
ACTATAAACCATTATATCCCATACCATGTTTCAAAATGGGCTTTAGGGATATTTTCTCTATTCACTTGTACTAGAAAAAAACCTTACTGAAGATCCACCTTGGAGATGTAATGGGTTCCATGTAGCTGAAAAAAGAAATCATCAATCTATTGTAGAAGATACTTGTTCTTTTTCAAGATCATGTTGAGATCATAACAATAAATGTAGGTATTCATTGACATATCCTTTTACATAATAAAAGGGATTGATACACCACATTGTGAAGAACCTTGGAATACAAATCCATTTTCTAGATTATATAATAGTTTCTTCTTTAGATATTCATGTTCAATAGCAGAAATTCTATATGGAGTCTTATATATTGTAAGATATATGGGTATAATTTTAATTCAGATATCAACCACTTGGCTTGGAGGAACACTAGAAAATTATTCCAGAAACATGTCAATGAATTTCCCATACAATGTGAATTTCATAAAGTTTGATATATACTTAGTCTCAATCATTTGATATAGAAATAGTTTCTTATAAGGCAATAATATCCATTCTTGAAATTATAATATAAGTGGAGACCCATTCTCCTCATTTCACATGTATAAAATATGGGGTCAGTTAATGATATGATGCATATTTTTCTTCTCATGAAAAATAATTTTGGAATTATATGGGGAAATAAAATCCCTAACTATAATTTCATTGATTTCTACTAATGGAGGTATCAGAAATTTCAATAAGAAATTCAGCCAAAAAAATTTAATAGGGGATGAGTTATACGCTTGAGATGAATTGATTAACCAATTTTATTTCATCACTAATAACAAAACATATATATTTTTTAGTTGGTGTTTTAAAAGATCTAAAAATTTTAGATGATATGAAATAATTCATATAACAAGAATCAAAAAATACATTTTTAGTCATTCAAGGAATAATTATCAAGCATAACAACACTTCATTATCTGGATCCACTATAAAAATTGTGGTGGAATATGATCACCCTTTACCTCTTGGCCTTGGAGGATTAGGTTAAATGTTATCATCAATTATGTTTTGATTTCAAAATTTATTAACCCAATTTTCTTTTTTTATTGTACATGATACAATGTAAAATAGGATGGGGGTTGAATAGAGTTTTCATTTTTCCTATCACATTCGTTGATTCCAATAATGGAATTCAATTACTAGATTGCCTTCCATCATGAACCAAATTTATTTTCTTGTCCTATTTAAGAAATATATGGGATTCTTCATCATATAATTTTGAAAAGAGGGTTATTGGATTTATTGTCCCCATGAGATTTCTCCATCATACCACTAGAATTAGAATAAAACCATTATATCATTTCTATAGAACTATTCCACCCTTAAGATAATCTGAACTCTATTTTGACTTTGAGGGTATGACAAACAATTAAATCATTGGTGCTAGTGTCTTAAATCAATAATTATTTTCATATACTAGAAATAATCCCAACGAATATGAAGTTAAATTTACTTTCCAGGGAAATAAAAATTTTTGTGGCATATCAAAAAAGTTATGGGATGTCCACCTCACACACTACTATAGATTTGACTTGCTTTAGTTTGAGTATAATAAAATCCATCTCTGTTTTATGTATAAGTGTGATTGGAATGTATTTGTTTAAAAATATTATGGAATTATTTCCAATTCATCACTTTGATGTCCTCCTCACAATTCATATTTTGATAATCATCTGATATTGATCAAATTATCCCTCTATATTATAAACATCAAAGAAAAACTTCTAATTTTCAATGTTTATAATGGTGAAGAAGATCATTTCAGTTTATTTAATCCATTATTCCATGATTAATAGATTAGAATATCCAATAAATGTTAGAGTTCTTTGTAACATAATGGAATTAATTGAAACATTCACTTTCGTTATTTAGGTGTTACTTCTAATTCATGTATCTGTTCAGAACATGATATAATTGAGAATTTATTATCATGATGTTCCCAAAACCTACTCCCATCAAGATGGGTGTCACATTTTGGTAGTCCTCAAAATTCCCCTGACATTGTTTCTTAGCTTAGTTTCTCAAATTTCTCACCACGACCATAAATAAAGGGAAAATTAGGGTTGAATTTTTTTGAACTATTAAAAACATTCATGGTAATAAATTCACATAAAATGGAAAAATCAGAATTCTCAAATATTCCTTCGCATATGAATTTTAAGGTTTCAAACTATGTTATCCAATATCTATTCCATAACATAAAATATTGTTGGAATCTTTTTTCCCCTTAATGATGGTTCATAAGGAAATTGAGAATTTAGCAAAGAACATCCCCTTAATGTTTCAAACCATGTGTGTAGTAAATCCTATTTTTTATGATTTATGTTACAATAAAGTCAAGACCGCAGAAACTTTTTGGTTTTATAATCCCAAGGTAAAAATTTTCAAGAGCCACATCCATGTGTAGCATCCATATAAGGATATATTTTCATTTAAAATACCCATTCTATATGTTGGGAAAAAATCCTTCAAGGCATCATTGAAGCATTTTGAGGTGATTGTGTTTGTTGACAAAGTGGGACTCCATGTTGTGTTTGCTGAAAAAGAATACCCTAATGTATGTGTATGTTGATAAAGGGGGTTAACTTTGTGATTTTTTTGGTTCAAGGGATGCTTTCAACAATCCATGATTGATTGAAGAACCTCGACAAAGGAATGGATGATCTGGAGGCGGTTCGAAAAGTATAGAAACAAGGTGGCGCTATTTTCCAGTGTTTGCCATATTTTTGGGCCTTAAAATCGTAAAATGGAGAGATACATTTTTGGAAAAGGGATGAGTGCACAAAATCAGAGCGGTGCACAAAAAATAATGTGCGATACGAAAAAATAGTAGGATGCGCGAAAAATATTGTGGCATGCGAAAAATTAGCGGGTTGCGCGGAATATTTTCCTTATGTGAAAAAATGAAAAATTATGCACGGAATAGTGGAATTAATTTTTTTTGTGCAAGTGGTGTTTCGAGGTCTAAAGCTCGAAAATTATCAAAGACACATGGTGCGCGAAATATTGGATCAGTGTGCGAAAAATGGTGTTGCACATAAAATTTGTTTTTCACGCTCAAAGAGAATTACACGCTCAAAGAGTGTTTTTCGCGTAGGGTCAATTTAGCATAAAATAGGAAGTGATCCCTCCTCCATTCGATGAAGCTCCATACATAGAGAGTATCCAAGCTCCGGCACGTGAAATTGTAGTGCACAAAAGGGTTGCGCAAAAACAACAAGTTTGCGCGTAAAAGTGGTGTTGAGCAAAAATTTTATTTCATGCAAAGAAAGAAAAGTACGCGGAAGGCAGTGTAGAGGCTGCGCGTGAAATTTGGTGTTGTCACGTAAAATAGATGTTGCACAAAAATTTTATTTTGCTCAAAGCCAGGGAATTGCGCACAAGGTTCCATAAGGGCTGCGTGTAAAAATTGGGGTTGCCTGGTACATCCAGTGCAAAGTGAGGTTCATCTGCGAGTAAAAGCTGAATGCCAACAGAGCATCTATCAACAGTTAAAGAAGCAGATTTCATTATTGATAATGAAGATACCTATAGGTCTATAAACTATTAGTGGATATTCTGAAGATGCATTGAGCACAGTTCAGTTGAGAGAGTAGTGAGGTTTCATATTGTGTGTGGTTGTAAACCAGGAGGGTCAATGAGACCGCTTCGAACTTGTAAATAGCAGTGCGCTTATAGTGGATTTGGTACGTCGGCACATTTCTTGTGTATTTTCCTTGGACGAAGCCCAGTGAGGGTGAACCAAGTAAAAATCGTTGTGTCCTGTGAATGATTTAATTTCTGTCTATACTTTTCTACAGGAAAGGGAGAGAAAATAGTTTTTCTTAACAGGGAAATAAGATCAATAGGGGCCGTTATTTTAATCTGTCATACCCAGATTCACCACCCCTCTCAGGGTATCTAACCTAGTGGACCTAACACTATACATTACCAAAATCTATTGATTTTTTCATTTTTTTTATAATTATACCAATGTATTTCAATAGAATTTTATAATCCTTATCCATGAAAATAACAAGACATTCCTCTTATACTAATTATAACAACACATATCATTAATTCACAATATTTAATGATTAATTACATAAATACACTAATAATAAAATCCCAAAAGATCATGATACCTAGTATATTTTTGAAATTAATTATATAAAATAATTACTCGAAATAGTGATGCAGAATCACCATTTCAATACCCTACAACATGCCCCAAATATCCATTGATCTTCTAAAGCTACACGAGATAACCTAGAGATGTACATAAGAAAAAGGTGAGGGATAAATCCCTTTATGGTGTTAATCAAAGCATGACATGATGAAATTAAAACATTTTAGTTAAGTGGAATATCAAGGTGACATAAAAGGGGTGTGAATCACAAATATGGTCAAGGTTGCCTGATATAAGATGATAATATCAACGCTATATTGGAATGTGGAAAAGACATAAAATATGAATTCATAATAATTAGTTAAGCATGTCTATGAAGACATCATTACATGGCTTTATTAGGATAATGTCTCCTAAAACCTACATTTCATCTCAACAAATAAAAAAAATCACCCATTTAATTAGATGAATATATAATTCTAGGTCTGTCAATCATATCCATTCCCTGTACATGAATTTCCATGCCACTTAGATCATATAACATAAATTTTTCATTAATCACTTTCAATCCCAGGAATAAGTATTTTTGGTTAAAGTAATAGGGTTGTAATAAATAAAGGATTTGTATTTCTTGATGAATACCCTTGACTATAAATTAGGATTTTTATTGAAAACACAAATGTTTGGAGTGGAAAACCACAAGAAAATTTTGGAATCATAAGTGGTGTACCTAATGAATTTTGTAGGGGTTGAATGATAGTGAAATGTGGTAAATAATTACATTGGAATCATAAAGATAGTAAAGGTATATGTAAAAACATATTCCAAAATAAACAGTCAAAAATCAAAATGCATAACACAAATAAATTTACTGAATAAATTGAAGGAGGGATAATACTCTAGTATTAAGAGGGAAAATATAAGATATTGGGAGGAGGTTTTTGTGATATTAGGAACACCTTAGGATGCAATTTTAGAGGGGATGGGAGAGTAAATTAATGATCAATGGGGTTTTTCTAAAAGAGGAGTGCGAGGATAATTGATTATTTATAGAAATTGATGGGGGGAAATTCAATATTAATTTCTAAATATATGTTATGGTTTCAATACGAAAAAATAACAAATATTCCATTTTTTGACATTGTTTCTAAAAAAGAGATATGTTTTTCAATATTTTATAAGTATAATAAAAGAACTTATTAAAATAAAAATCTATCTGATGTGGAATTGATTCATGTTCATAGGAAATTAATTTTAAAACCATAAAACATAATATTTTTTTGGAGGAATCCTTAAGGGGTCATAAAATTAATCAATTAACATCAAATACAAATTATTTTAATTGGTAATTTTCATTATCATGGATACTCTCTATAATATTTATTAAATCACCTTTTACCTTTTATGATGTAATAATACATACCTTATATTTATACTATATTAAATATATACCAAAAAGTTAGACTATATTTGGAAATTAAGAAAAAAATCACTATTAGTTATTTCAACATTCCGATTTCAAATATAATATTTTTTTTTGAAAATAATTCTATAAATATAAATATTTACACTACTGAAGAAAAAATCCACATTTATTGAAAAGTACATTTTACCGTGATAACAGTTTTTTGGCCCTTATAATGACAAAATTTTACTAAATTAACTAATATTACAATTTAAATTCAAATAAATTTTATTTAATAAAAATATTTCTTTATACGTACATTTATTTAAAAAAAATTGGGTTTATCATAATATTATCATAATTTAAAGTATATATTTACCAAAAATCAATTTGGATTTCATAATAAACACATCTAATTTAAATAGAGTTCATTACAAAACTAATATTAAAGTAATAAAAAGGAGGAAAATATAATATTCATTTTATTAAAAATAAAATATAAAAACTTATGTTACCGAGTTCTATATACATAACACCTTATTACACCAGTGTATACCCATAGGATAAAGTATATGATGGAGACACATTCATGGGGTGGTTCTACAAACATGATTCAGGACCTGGTCTTGATAATATTGAACTTCTCTAATAAATAGTTTTAACCATGCTTTAGTTGTTGAATCTCGATTTTAGATTTTTGAATGGAAAATTTTGGTCATTCCATATCCCTCGTAACCTTCTATAAATGTGATTCATTCTCTATGATCCTTTTAGTCAAGTCCATCTCTTCTTCTATCTATATCAATTGGATTTTATAATTAAAATTAATATATACTCATGATAACAATCATTGTGATTATATATGTTATCAGTTCTTATGATGCTTAAGGGTATTTTAGATCCAATAGGATATATCAGTCTAAAATAACCATTTTATTGTATCTATTATATATATATATATTTATTAAATAATATGAAATTTTACATCTAAAATGGGAATTTATTTTAATAATTTAAATGTTGTAATAAGTTGAAGTTGATATATTTTATGAGACAAAACCCTCCAATATCCCATATGAAATATCATCAATTGGTAACTAAGGTATGGATTAAAACATTTGAATAGATATTTGAAGTCATTATTTGTTCCAATAATAAAAAATTGACTATTTCTATTTATAGTTTTGAAGGTGATTCCGATTAATAGTGGTCGGTGATTAGGAATATCAGAGATGGTTAAATGATTGGTACCATGGAATGGGACAAATTTAAATATAACTTCCTTGTGAAATATTTTCTAAGTGTTGTTTGATAAATTATGTAAATTGAATTTTTTTGAATTGAGACAAAATTAGTAAAATTCAGTGGCCACATATAAAGAAAGCTTCACTAGATTAGAATGGTATGAACCAAATTTTATCAAGTATCCTGATTTTTAAATAAATAAATATTACTATGTATTTAAGACAAGATACTAATGGAAATTTTTCTCTTAGAGATATAAATTTTGTAATGTTTTATTTCACCATACTAAGAAAGTGGAAATGGAATTTGTTGATGATAATGTGTTCTATGTAAACATGTAGAAAAATAGGTCCATAATTTAGGAAATATGAAATGATCCATCAAAGAAATATGAATATACAAAAATCTTGTTTCTCATTTGTGATAGGTGTGGTAAATATAACCCAATATAATGTATTACACAATATGGGACATTCTTCCAATGTGGTATGTTTGGGCTTTAGATTGTGATTTAAATAGAAAAGATCTTAGAATATTTATGACCAATTTAGAAAAGTAGACATTATTGTGTGTTAAATATAATGAGAAGTTTCATTATGTGGATATCATTCCAAGGAATATCATGAATGGTGTGGAGTAGAAATACTATAAGAATAAGGCAGTTATTAAATCCATTTATACAAATTAATTTGATGATGAGACACTAAAGGAAGTGTTAATATGAATGTTAATTGTTTATTCATATGATAGTAATGTCATGATTGATTTTGTGTATACACATGATTATATACCTGATAATGTTTTTGGGTAAAATTAAATCATCTCTGCATGAAATGATTCCACAATGTTTAGCGAAGATACCTACGGTAGTATTAAGAAAACAATGATTTAAAAAGGTCTTACTTTTTTCTTATGTGCATGGTTTGTTCCCTTTAAATAGTGTTTTATTTATTATTATATAATTGGATGTTATTTTGGGTAAATAAATTTTCAAATATATAAAATAATTAATTCATACTTTTGATAACATATCAAGTATATTTTAATATTTTAATAGATAGAAATAAATTTTATCATTATCATATTTTTGAAAATAAGGGAACTATTAAGATTTATGATATTACTTTATTAAAATAATAACTGATTTTTTTTCTAATGAGTTTACTAGATTTATAGATAGTCAGGAATTTTTATTTACTAATGACATAGTGCATGACACTAAGCTAGTTTTTAAACAGACACATCGAATGGCTCAGGTAGAACATCTAGAATTTATAAATAAGTTGCAATAATTTATTGAAAAATGATTTATTCATCCTAGATCCACGATAAGGGGTGTCCTTGTTTTATTTTCTAAAAATAAATATGGACCCATGATCCTTTGAATAAAATATAGAAAATTTAATATCATTAATATTAAGAATAAGTATTTATTTATCTATATTTATGACCTATTTGAATAGATCTAGGGAACATATTATTTAGGAAGCTGAATATCGGTGTTGGGTATCATGAGGTAAAGGTGAAAGAGGTTGAAATTATTAAAATATTTCTTCAAACTAGGTATGAGAATTATGAGTTTTTGGTTATTACCTTTAGGTTGAAAAATTATCGAGCTATATTCATCGATCTTATGAATAATGTTATCTATGAATATGTGGATAAATTTTTGTTGTGTTTATTGATTATATTTTGTTTTATTATAATATTTATGAGGATCATGTAAAATATATAAGTATTATTTTTTCCCTACCCCCCTAAGGGGAAACCCAGATAGGAAAAAAATGAGAGATGGAAGGTGGTGACTACCTGGGTCCCACCACCAGTGTACCCCTTGTTGGTGACTAGAACTAAGCATATAATAAGGATATATATAGGGGGAATGAACTTATAAGAGGACAAGAAGAAGAGATTGATAAGAAAAATATACAAATAGACACAAAATCATACATATATAAATGAATTCTAAATTTCATACATTTAATATCATATAAAAATAAAAAAACTGAAATAGAAACAAGATGTACCAAAAAGGTAAAGACGACAACAACCATGAGGCTGAAATATCTCCTCAAAAACCACAAGCCAGAAATATATATCCTGATCTCCAACCATATCCTATTGAAATTAATAAAATTATATATAAATGGCATGATCATAAGAATATACTCAGTAGGGTCCTCTCTAGAGCCACTTGTGAAAAAGACAAATAAGTCATAATAAAGCTCACTGAACAACATCGAAACTAACTCATAACCTAAAAGTTTATACTATGTACCAAACCTATACATAGATATATCTCAAGAAGTATCACATTAAGTATAGAATATAATATTTTAAATAAACAAAATTATTACCCTGTTATTACATCCACACCCGTTTTCTACTCTGACCCAACATCGCACATCCTAAGGAATATCTCTCCAAAATATATTAGCTCGAAGACACCAGGGATAGGTAATATAACATGCATCATCTACATTATAAAATCACATTATCACATGTCACCTCATCATATAGTAATCTGGTAGTTCCTTGGATCCCCCACCACCTATATGATAGGTAGAATACATCTGACATTATACATAAAATCCTCATAGCCCACACACTTAGTAAGTACCTGAATAAATCACTTCCCATAACCATTATACTAATAAAAACCATTTAAATTCTGTATCTAGAGACACAAATATGTGAAATAAACCCAATACATCACATCCATATACATACAAATATGGAAAAAATAACTGCCAGCATAACAACACAAAATACTACCAAGAGATGAGAGCAATGACAGAGGGGGTTGTTATCCGTCTATCTTCCCACCAAGATATTGTGGAAAACCACTCCCAATGTCCAATGGGTGTCATTTTTTCTATAAATTTTTGGTGGGTTGTAATATGAAATAACAAAAATATACAATCTATAATATATATCACAACCACATTATGGGAATAACCTAGATTTAGAATCAACTATTGCTAATACCACTCAGACTCCAGGATTCCACAACTAATACATGATATCCTATAATCACACAAGAATTTTAAATAGATACATTAAATTGTTTATTTTCTTTAAAAAATTACTATTAAATTAATTAATTATTTATCTGTTTACCACCAACATTATTCTAGATTAAACATTATTATTAACCAAATCCAAGTCTATTCCCTCTAAGAATAATCCAAAATGAGTCTATGGTTACTTAAGAGTAACATCTCATTTCCATTGTAGAAAGATCTATACCCATGGTTTAGAAATTTATTATTAGTCATTAAAATTATTAAATAATCCATTCACTTTAAGAAAACATCCAAATATTACATAAAGAAAAGAAACCAATCGAATCCAACTACCTCAAGTAGTGAGGAAAGGAATGTTGATAAAATATGAAAACCAGACATATAGACATTAAATAGATCTAATTGGATTTCAATTTTTTTACAAAAATGGGAATTCTCAACATCAACCTACTCAATCTTCTTCAGTGAAATCACCTACACACGCTATCATATCTTAACGGAACTTGTCTTTACTAGCATCAAATACTACCACATCATCTGAGAAATCCCACCCATATCATATCATACATTCCAGGATTATATCACATCATGTAAAGTATTAAATCCATAAAACATCACAAGGTAGCAAGAATAAAAGAAAATCTTATAATGAAACTTGGCCTAAATCAAGGCCTTCATCATTTATATAAAAACAAGATCTCACATATCCCAACATAAGGATTTAAAATTTTATAAGAAAACATAATGTCATAGCCACAGAAGTTTATCTTTAATAATCAACTTGTTTTTATTACATCCTGAAATAACTATTTCATTATTCATAGTTTCTGACTCTAAGAAACCTAATGCATCATCTATAACAAGATATCATTTTTTTATAATGCTCTTTGTATTAATTCCGGTTTTATTAAACTATGAGAACATCATATCTCACTTAACATTAAATATTATTATTATCATAAACTAACATTATTATGATTCATGTTCTTCATAAATTCCATTAGAACATGGAAGATCAATTTCAGTTAAGTATTCACATTTCAGTAATTTGATTAACATCGATTTTCAGGAAACACCAGATTCCTTTAACATGGTTTTTATTTAATTGTTAATCACATTAAGTAATTAAAATTTATTGGCTTTATATTATTTACCATTTTTAATAAATAACAACATGATAAACAAATAATAACAATATAATACACAATCATTGAATAGATATCACACTATCTATCAAGTCAAGTGGAAAACTGTTATCCTGGAGGAAATTAAAAACATGTGATTTGGTATCCAATTCATCCTTAATGTGGTTAAATATTTATTAGGTTAATTCCATTTACTTCAAAAGGGATAAGCCATTTTAAATTTATGATCTAATTGAAATAAAATTGATGCAATGAATCATTTACCTAGAAAGTATCTATTTTATTCAAATGGGAATATGCCAAAAATTTGGACCTCTGATTACATATCCTACAATGAATTATGTGATTTTAAAGATGACATGATAAATTTCACAAATAGACCATAAATAACACCTCAATGTAATAGTGTATATAAATATCTATAGAATGGAATGAATAAATGACAGGAAAATGAATCCCAATGGTGAGAATCCACTAGAGTGAAGTGGTACAACTCAAATTAGATCACCTTGGATACATTTTGGAATGATGGGGTATGATCCTTATTGGAAGGGGCTTCAAGGACATCAAAAAAACGTTTTGTGCCTTCATTTTGAGTGAAAAAAATAGAAAATAAGTTATGTTTTGGGGGATCAGGGTATTTGTAGACCCACTAAAAATGGACAACCATGACATTTCCCCTTATACTATGAAACAACGCACCCTAACATGGGGTATTCTATAATTCACCCTTAGGGACTATTCTATAGCCATCCTTATTCAACTATGGTTCTGTTTTTAATGGATAGATCCAATTAAAGTGGATAAGTGGGGCATTAAATTATATAAACACCACACCGAAGGAAACCTCCTCGATTAGGAATGTTACATCGCAACCTATCACCAATATGAAACTAACCCTAAAATGGCATGGTCATACAAACCCCATATTTAATAGCCTCATACTTCTCACAATTGCAGTCATTCAGTGAAATTTTTTTATACTGTTATCCACCTCTATTACATAGCCATGTTTAAAAATGTAGTGTCAATATTTTTCTTGCCCAGGCAAATGGATACATGGGTTGAATTCCTAAAATTAGGTACCTCTCAAAATATACTCATCAATGATAATTCAAATTTTGTACACGAGAAGATGAAATTTTAAACTGATATACGAATATCCACACTACAAGATAACTCTCAATGAGACCACTCTAACAGGATATCAAACTCAACTATCAGAGGAAAAGGTGATAAACTCTGAAACTAGAACAACTGGTTCATACAAAACTCTCCATGTAAAATACCTTTCAACAGATATAACAACTTCCAACAAATAAAGAGACAAGGGGAATCCAACTCATAACAATAAGGGATACATAAAAAACTAAAAAATTTACAAGATAAGTGATAAAAATTACAAATCTCATGATACAGATCATGTATTGTCAAATAATTTTCCCAATTACTTTCATCCTAGCCATTATGAATCTATAATATAGGAACTATCGAAATATCATGCCCATAAAAAAATTTCTATTGATGGTCCTGGATCTCCATAGGTTTCTCCTCAACGGTTTCTTCAGTAGAAACATCAATCTCAAACCAATAGATGATTTGGAACTCATCATTATGTTAATATAAAGTTCTGAAACATAGGAAAAATCATGTAACTAAATCATCTATGAGGATAGTTTTATCAAATAAACCACAACTCTGATATGATCCAACACCTCAAAAGTCCAAATAAACAATGTAGAAAGCATACACCCCTACCAAACCTTCTCTGCCTGTGATGATAATTCACCTTAAGGAACTCATGATCTACAATGTCAAACTATAGGGGCATCCTCCTATGATAAGCATAGTATTTATGACCATCTTAAATTACCTTCATCTTTTTATGAAATTACAAAACCATCTCTATCATACTCTATACTATATATGTCACATGAATTGTTACCTCTCCAACCCATTATATTATAATGGAGAACAACATTTTAATATATAGAAACCATCAAACGGATCCATACTAATGGTGGTGTGGAAACTATTTTTGTATGAAAAATCAACCAAGGATATTTTCCTCCTCCATGAAACTCCAATATCTAGGGAAAAAGAATGCAATATGTCTTCAATATTCTAGACATTCCACTGTGTATGATCATCCTTCTATGGATGAAAAAAGTGAAAATCCCTAACTGTGAGACAAAATCACACTGGAGGATTCTCCAAACACTGTATATAAAAAGAGGATCTCAATAGGATATGATCATCTTTGAGTTTTGGTGGAGTCACACCACCTCCTCCAAATAATTCCATGAAAAAGAATCAACTGAGATAGACTCCCAAATTACGATAAAGTGGGATTATTTCATCATGAAATATAATATCACCCATATATAATTATACCAAACTCGATAAAGAGGTAAAACAGTAGCAATTTGTATCAAGATATCCTCCCATATCCACTGCAGAACATCTTACAACTATAGAATGCCATGCAGAACATCATGTTCGATCTTTATCTTAAGAAAGACCAAACATCAGGAAACAAACTCTACAAATGTATTCATCATTAAAATCCTCATAAACTAAATATTTAAAGCTTAGTATATCTTTATCATGTTCAGATGTACTCACAAACATGACAAGAGGATCTCAATAAGAGCAATGTCGCACATTTTCCAAGATATACAACCATCCCTGAGAACAAAAAATTGTAAGAACCCAGATCTTATTTTCAGGTATGTGACCCCTTGGATGATGTTTTTATTGGTTTTTAAAGTTAAGGGTCATTCTTGGGAGATTCGGGGAAACATGAAATGATATTTTGAGGAAAAACGGGGAGCTGCACAGGTGACACACAGTTTGTCTAACTGTGCGGCCAGACCGTGCGTAACTGGCGCTCAAGGAACTGGGGACTGCATGGTTGTCAAATGGTTAAAGGAAAATGTGCGAAGAGACTATGTAAGAGGTGTTGTCGAGGCATTACAGACCACACGGATAGAGCACCATTTTTCTAACCATGCGAGAAAACCTTACGAGCACTTAAATTGGATCCTTAAATTGTATATCTAACTCTTTTTTCCTCTAATTGCCTCGTTTAAGCTCCTAAGAAGCCATAACTCGGGATTACTCTCTCTTGAAGGTTGGAAATCTTCTCCCAAGCGTTCTGTAGGTGATATGAAGTCTTCTTATAGTAAATCAAAGCCATATTCTTTAATTATGTGATTGTTCTCTTTCATTCGTGATCGTTTTATTAGATCTACTTAGATCTACTTCTCCTCTTCACTTGGTTTCTTATATCTACACTAGTTATGGGTAGATCTAAGAGGGTGGATGCAACATTTGATGAGTCTTGTTCTTGATCTTGTTAATATAAGGAATATAAGGTGGGTTCTTGGAGAATCAATCCGAATTTCTTATTCATTCTTCGTTGTTGGGGTTTTCATCAAAACCATTGAGGTAGGTGGTTTGATTCCTTACATTAAATGTCTTTGAGTTTTGGTGAAAAAGTGTTAGATACCCTTGTATCGGGTATCATGGGTTAGGGTTTTGATCCAGTAATATTATCTACCTTACATTTCTTGTGTGCTTTAGGCTGTTAGATGAATAATGATTGCTTATTTGCATGTCTGAGGATCACACCATGGGTGTTTTACTTGTTTTGGCTGTTTATCACCATTTGGATTAGGTTTCCAGTGAGTAAAACCTTGTTACACTGATTTCCGGCCTTGATATGAATAATTGCATGTGTTTCCAACAGTTTAAATATTTTTGATGCATTGTAGATATTATCCAAGTAGTTTTTTGAACATACTTAGGGCTGCTACGAATAGGTTACGTACGATTGCTTTTACTCAGGGCTGCAGGAACCTGGTGTAGCAAGAGCCTAATGGGAATTGATGTTGAGTGCTTCCTTAGAGGGCCTATTTAATTATTACCACTACAAGACCATAAGGGAGATTGACTTTGTGCTCTCTCAAAGGGTCTGATAATTATCTTATCGAGACTAAAGGGGGAATTCGACGTAAGTGCTTCCTCAGAGAGTCTTTAGTATCACTGCAAGACCATAGGGGGAACTGACGATGAGTGCTTCCTCAGAGTGTCTTTGCCTTTGTTGAATAATTGACCATAGGGGTCTACCCGCGTGAGCCACCTAGAGGGTCAGTGTGATAAATTAATGTTGGTTGGTTGTGATGAGTCCACCAAGCCAAAGAACAAGATTGGGTTTGTACTGCTTGTTGTTAGGTAGTCTATTGAGATACCTGTTGTGTTACCTGCTATGCCTTTGGATTATAGAGATTTTTTCTAGATTCTTTGGTTGATGATTAAATGATTTAATTAAATTAATGAATAAATGTGAATGGTGTCTTGTAGTATTGTTTAATCAGTGTACTCCTGTTTCTCTGCTTCATTTATTTCATTTACTTTTTCTATATTGCTCACTGACAGTAGGGCACAAGTGTTATGGTGGTTTCCTACTGGGATTAGTCGCACACCCTGTTTGGGTCCAGCTTTTCAGCCTAAACATGTTATATGGTTTCAGGTGTGGATAGGGATTGTGACCCTTCTACCTTAGGAGCTTGATCGCTGGTTAGAGCTGGAGAGCATGGGATCGAGCATAGGCTTGCGATGCTGCTGGAGTTTACTATTCACTTTTTGTACTTGGGTTTCAATTTTATTTCATCTTGATTATTTGTTTACTTCTTTCCACAGATACATGTACCATGCTACATAATTTTTATATTATATATTGCTTCTAATCTTTGGTTTCAGTTGTTGTATACTGTTTACTGCTTCTGCTATTGTTTATTATTTTCCTTCCACTACATACTTTACCAAATGAGGGCATAGTTTCCCCACTGACTCACCAAGGCCCTCACTACTAGTCGGCATATTCTGGATTTTGGGGAAACACGCTTGAGGTCATGTGTCGAACCGGGTATGGGGCACCAGTTGAGTGGCTCTGGATTCAGGTCGTTACAAAGTGGTATCAGAGGGAGGTTTCGATCCTCTGACCTATGGGTTATGGGCCCATGAGGACCAGAATTTATCAGATCATGGGATTATCATACTATTTACTTATTATATGCATTGTAATGATGTCATGCTTTGATTTTCGGGGAGTATTCCCCCCATAGATCGGGATTTGACACATAGGTGCTGGTTTTCAGTGTTTTTCAGTGGTTGTTGGGAGTTTTGTATGCCTACAGCCCCGAAACCCAGATAATGCGACGTGTGGGCTTATGAACACACGCCATGTGTTCTTCTCTTCAGGAAAAACTACTTTTCGCAGTTACACGCCGTGTACTTTTAAGTACATGTTGTGTACTTTCCTTCTAGGTGATCCAGGTGTGTAATTGAATACATGGGTAGGAAAATCATAGGGAAAACACACCGTGTACATTTTTGACAAGCCGTGTAGTTATGGCCCGTGTACCAGCCCGTGTGACTAACGACACGGATGGGGAAAAATCTTCACGAACATGCCGTGTAGTGGACAAACACACAGTGTAGTCTTCGGCTGCGATAGTCTGTGTGACTCAGTTGTGTAGGAGTAAACGGGCAAGAGGAAAAAGGATGGTACACACCGTGTATATTTTAGAACATGCCGTGTAGTTTGGGTTTACACATCCAGTTGGTCCGGTGTGCACGCCCAAGTAAAATCTTTCTGGAACACGCAGTGTAACCATGTTTTTCCAGTTTTAAGAGTTTTTTCTCTTCTATTCTGTTTTCAAACTTTTAAGTTTGCAACTGTGCTCGTCGTTGATAAAGGTGTGCTTGACCCTACTGAATCATGTGGCCACGATGTCCTCCCATTGCATGTCATGGGTCTGACAATGATCGTACACTGGATATGGTAGCAGCAGTTATCCCAAATACTGGTGCGGACACACAGTTCTGTGAGGGATTCACAAGGTTCATACAGACCTTTCAGGGAGCTCAGAAACCTGACCAGTCTATAAAAGAGCTTACATGAGTCTTCCAACAACAACATCCTACCATGTTCATTGGGGATGGAGGAACATAGGCTATAGAATCTTGGTTCGAAGATATGGTTTCTATCTTCAACCATCTCGAGACACCCCCAAACAGAATGGTGAAGCTCGCAACCTACATGCTGCGAGATTCTGCCCAGAGATGGTGGGACGTAGTTTCTCTGGCAGGGCGTTAGTAGATAGTTTCTTGGGACGAGTTTAAGCGTACGTTCTATGAATACTTCTAATCGGTGACGCTGATGGCCGACAGATCCAGAGAGGTCAAGAACCTGCAGTAGGGTACTCTATCAGTTATGGATTATTCCTCCTGTTTTTCTGAGTTATAGCGTTTCACTCCTGTTCTGGGGAATGAAGAGTAGTTTTTACTGAGGAAGTTTGAGGAGGGACTCAAACCAGAGATCAGATCACAGGTTAACATCTTCTAGTTGACTTTTATTTCTTTGATAGTCAACCAGGCGTCAATCATAGAGAAGAATCTGAGGAATACTAGAGCAGTGAGCCAGGGCGGTTCAACATCCAGAGTCAGTACACTTTCTACTGACAGCAAGAATTACCACCGAGAGTCTAAATGAGGTGGCTCGAAGAAGTTAGATGTTCCTTTAGGTATCAAGTTTGTGTGCTACCCGTGTGGGAAGGACAGACATAATAATCCATAGTTCCTGGGGGACCTAGTGGAGTGCTGAGCTTGCGACAAGATGGGTCACCAGCAACGGATTTCCAAGGTTCTTCTTATAGCAGCTAGTGAAGGTGGATCTGTTTCGACTCCGCATACAGGTGCAAGATTACCAGTTCCACAACTGTCTGGGGGCTAGAGTCCTTTGGGACATTCAGGCCAAGGTAGAGGCTGGGGACGCGGGGGCCAGGCTCAGGGAGGGTCAGCTCAGGGATCTCAGGCTGTTACGCAGGGTCACGGTAGAGGCCAGACTTTTGCGGTAGAGGAGACTCATCATGAGCAGGATTCTAGACCTTCTACAGTTCGAGGTACGATCTTAGTATCCTCAGTTTTATCTTCTGCACTTTTTGATATATGAGCTTCTCATATCTTTATTTCTATGCACACTATGGAGAGACTTAGACTTACTATCTTCACCTCTATGATTATGATGACACTAGACACTCCCTTGGAACTTAGAACCGCTAGTGTTCGTCAGTGAAAGGAGTGCCCCCTTGAGGTTGTTGGGTGTTACTTCTTGTGGGATCATTATGTCCTAGAGATGATAGGTTACAATGTTATTCTCAGAATATACCGTCTAGTTCCTTTTCAGGATTTTGTTGATTCCTATCGCCACAGGGTGAGTTTCACATCACCCGAGAGCAGAACGTTTCTTCACAAGGGCCAATGGGATGTCTAGGAGAGAAGAGCTGGACCAGAGCATCATGGGTTGGGCGGTGTTATAGCCTAGATTTCTAGTTTATATCTGGAAAATCAGGGGACTTCTCAGATTGATTATCCTCTAGTGGTTGATTGTTTTCTAGATGTCTTTACAGAATAGTTTTCAGGGTTGCCTCCGGAGCATGAGGTAGACTTCTCTGTTGAGCTTGCACCGAGAGAAGCAGTGGTATCCATAACTTCTTTTAGAATGTATATGCTTGAGTTACAAGAGCTCAAGAAGCAGTTGGAGGAGTTTCAGGCGAAGGGTATTATCCAATCCAGTACTTCTCCTTGGGGTTCGCCTATTTTATTTGCGAAGAAGGCAGATGGTACTTTACGGATTTGAGTGGACTATCAGAAGCTGAACTAGTTGAAGGTCAAGAACCAATATCCCTTGACAAGGATTGATGATCTTTTTGATCAGCTTCAAGGAGCCAGGGTGTTCTCGAAGATCGACTTGAGATCTGTCTATCACTAGTTGCGTGTCAGACCATTAGATATACCTCTTACAACCTTCCGGAGCATGTATGGTATGTACAAGTATTTGGTGATGCCGTTCGGTCTCATGAACGCACCAATAGTTTTTATGGTGCTGATGAATAGAGTTTTCCATCCTTAATTGGATTCCTTCATGGTGGTTTTCGTGGATGATATCTTGGTGTACTCTCACACTCGACACGACCATGCTTCCCATCTTGAGATCGTATTGAGTACACTGAGAGAGCATCAGTTATATGATAAGCTTTCAAAGTTCCACTTCTAGATGGACGAGATTCACTTCCTGGGTCATGTCATCTCAGAGATAGGGGTATTAGTAGACCCAGAGAAGGTGAGAGCAATAGTTACCTGGGTGAATCCGAAGAATGTCTTCAAGGGATAGAGTTTTTTTCGGACTGGCTGGATACTATAGGTGGTTTATACAATACTTCTCTTGCTTAGTAGTGCCGTTGACGGGCTTGACTAAGAAGGGGTGAAGTATGTTTGGTCAGAAGCATGCGATTCAGCCTTTTAGGAGCTGAAGGGGAGATTGAATTCAACACTGATTCTAGTTCTGCCCGAGCGGGTAAAGAGTTATACATTTTTCTATGATGCATCTGGCATCTGGCTTGGAGCAGTGCTTTGGCAGGAGGATCATGTTGTTGCATATGGATCTCTACAGTTGAGGCCATATGAGATGAACTGGCCTACGCACGACCTAGAGTTGGATGCAGTTTCTCATGCCTTGTGTTGCTGGAGACATTATCTTATGGGAGAGAATTTTGTGGTATATACTGACCACAACATCCTTAAGAATATATTCACGCAGCGTGACATAAATCTGAGATAAGGGATGTGGGTCGAGAACTGATAGTATTTCTACTTTGAGCTTTCTTATACGCCTAGAAGAGGAAATGCTGTAGCAGATGCACTAAACAGGAGGACTCAATTACTGGCTATTCAGGAGGCCAGTAGTGAGTGGCAGATTATGGTTCTTTTCTTAGAGATGCATTTGGAGGTGCACGAAAAACAGGGACATATGGTTCATTCTTCTATAGATGTTACCTCTATTCTTCTGGATCGAGTTCAAATGAGTCAGCTATCAGACATGGAAGGCCTAGTCCTACGTGATGGTGTGTCAGGTGGAGACCCTACTCCGGGGTGGAAAGTGGGCGATGATGAGGTGTTATGTTTTCATGGCCGCGTATGGGTTTCAACAAACATACATGAGGAGCTGATGTAGGAGTTTCATGCTTCAGCTTGGGCAGTTCATCCTGGTGTCACAAAGATGTATCGAGACTTACGTCGTCAATATTGGTGGCCAGGTATAAAGAAGGATGTGGCTGGTTTTGTTATACGGTGTTCCACCTATCAGCAGGTGAAGGCAGAGCATCAGCGACCAGTAGAGATTTTGCAACAATTACCCTTTCCTGATTGGAAATGGAATGACGTCGTGATGGACTTCATGATAGGGTTACTAAGGCCTCCTTGAGGGAATGATGCGGTTTGGGTTGTTGTTGATCGGATCACGAAGGTTTCTCATTTCATGCTAATCAAGGAGACCTTCGGTGTGGATGAGCTTGGGAGGTTATATATTCATGAGGTGGTACGAATTCATGGGGTTCCGAACACTATCGTTTCAGATAGGGATGCCCTCTTTACTTCACATTTCTGGCAGGGGCTACAGAGGGCTTTGGGTACATAGGTACTTCTGAGTACAATTTACTATCCCCAGACAGATGGCCAGTCAGAGCGCACAATTCATGTGCTGGAGTACATGCTGCGAGCATGCGTCCTTGATTTCAGAGGTTCTTGGGAGAAACATATACCTCTAGTGAAGTTTTCCTCTAATAATAGTTTTCAAACAACTATTCAGATGGCACCTTATGAGGCTTTGTACGGTAGGCCGTGCTGATCACCCTTGTGTTGGCTGGAGGCAGGAGTGGCAGCTATGCTGGGACCTCATCTTGTTCAGGAGACCACATATTAGGTGGAGTTAATTCGAAAGAGGATGGTTGTCGCACAGTCTCAGTAGAAATCTTATGCTGATCAGCAGAGATGACCTTTGGAGTTCATAGTCGGAGATCAGGTTTTCCTGCGTGTTACCCCGAGGTTGGGACATAAGGGGATTAGGAGATTGGGAAAGCTTTCACCGAGATACATCAGGCCGTTAGAGGTTCTGGAGAGAGTCAGGCTGGTTTCTTATAGGTTGCATTTACCTCAGAGGTACCAGGCTATGCACGACGTCTTCCATGTTTCTCAACTTCGATGGTATTTCTTAGACACGTCTCATGTTTTTCAACCCAAGTAGGTTGAGTTGGAGCAGGATGCATCTTTCGAGGAGAATCCTATCAGAATTCTTAATCGTAGTTCCAAGGTTCTCCATGGCTGGTCTATTCCTCTAGTACTGGTGCTATGGAAACACGGGAGAGTAAAGGATGATACTTGGGAGAGGGAGGCCGATGTACGATCGCAGTGGCCAGAGTTGTTCGAGGTTTCCTCCTCTACGTCACGTTAGGAAATTCGGGGCAAATTTATTTAAAGGGGGATGTTTGTAAGAGCCCAGATCTTTTTTTTCAGGTATGTGACCACTTGGATAATGTTTTTCTTGGTTTTAAAGTTAAGGGTGATGCTTGGGAGAGTCGGTGAAACTTGAAATGAAGTTTTGAGGCAAAACGGGGAGCTGCACGGTTTTTCTAACTGTGTATCCAGACCGTGCATAGCTAGAACTCAAGTTAGTGGCGACCGCACAGTTGTCGCATGGTTAATGGAAAATGTGCGAAGAGACGTGCAAGGAGTGTTGGCGAGGCAGTACAGACCGCACAGTTAGCACACGGTTTGTCTAACCATGCGAGCAAACCATGCAGGCACTTAAATTAGATACTTAAATTGTGGATCTAACTCTTTTTGCCCCTAATTTCCTCATTTATGCTCCTAAGAAGCCGTAACTTGGGATTACACTCCCATGAAGGTTGGAAAACTTCTCCCAAGTGTTCCCGAGGTTATCTTATGCTTATCTTGGAAAATCGAAGCTGAAATCTTGAGGAATGTGATCGTTCTCCTTCGTTCTTGATCGTTTTCTTAGATATACTTAGATCTACTTCTCCTCTTCCTTCAATTTCTTAGATCTATGCCTGTTATGGGAAGATCTATGTGGGTGGATGCCAAATTTTATGAGTTTGGGTCTTGATCTTGTTAGGAGAAGGAATCTATGGTGGGTACATGGAGAATCAACCCGAGTTTCTTGTGCATTCTTCATTTTTGGGGTTTTCTTCAAAACTTTCGAGGTAGGTGGTTTGATGCCTTACATTAAATGTCTTTGAGTTTTTGTGAAAAAGTTACGGATACCCATGTATCCGGTATTGTAGGTTTGGGTTTTGATCCTGTAATATTATCTGACATAGATTGCTTGTGTGCTTGAGGCTGTTAGATGAATAATGATTGCTTATTTGCATGTCCGAGGATCAAACCATGGGTGTTTTACTTGATTTGGCTGTTTATCACTGTTTGGCTTAGGTTGCCTATGAGGAAAACCTTGTTACACTGATTTCCTGCCTTGATATGAATAATTGCATGTTTTTTCTACAGTTTAAATGTTTTTGATGCATTGTAGCTATTATCCAAGTAGTTTATTGAACATACTTTAGGCTTCTACAAATCAGTTACTTACGATTTCTTTTACTCAGGGCTGCGGGAACCTGGTGTAGCAAGACCATAAGGGGAATTGATGATGAGTGCTTCCTCAGAGGGCCTGTTTAATTATTACCACTACGAGACCATAAGGGAGATTGACTTTGTGCTCTCTGAGAGGGTCTGATAATTATTTAATTGAGACTAAAGTGGGATTTATACGTAAGTGCTTCCTCAAAGAGTATATAGTATCGCTGAAAGACCATAGGGGGAATTGATGATGAGTGCTTCCTCAGAGTTTCTTTGCCTTTGTTGAATCTTGACCATAGGGGTCAGCCCACGTGAGCCACCCAGAGGGTCAGAGTGATAAATTAATGTTGGTTGGTTGTGATGAGTCCACCAAGCCAAAGAACAAGCTTTGGTTTGTAATATTTTTTGTTAGGTAGTCTGTTGAGATACCTATTGTGTTACCTACTATACCTTTGGATTATAGAGATTTTTTCTAGATTATTTGGTTGATGATTAAATAATTGAATTAAATTAAAGAACAAATGTGAATGGAGTCTTGTTGGATTGTTTACTCAGTGTACTCTTGTTTCTCTGGTGCATTTATTTCATTTAATTTTGTTATATTGCTCACTGACAGTAGGGCACAAATCTTGTGGTGGTTTCCTACTGGGATTCGTCTCACACCATGTTTGGGTCATGCTTTTCGGCCCAAACAGGTTATATGGTTGCAGGTGTGGATAGGGATTGTGACCCTTCTACCTCAGGAGCTTGATTGCTGGTTAGAGCTGAAGAGCATGGGACCGAGCTTAGGCTTGCGATGCTGCTGGAGTTTACTGTTTACTTTTAGTACTTGGGTTTTAGTTGTATTTCAACATGTTTATTAGTTTACTTCTTTCCATAGATACATGTACCATGCTGCATCATTTTTATATTATACATTGCTTATAATGTTTGGTTTCAATTGTTTTATATTTATTTATTGCTTCCACTATTGTTTATTATTTTTCTTCTGCTGTATACTTTACCAAATGAGAGCATAGTTTCCCCACTGACTCAGCAAGGCCCTCACTGATAGTCGGCAACCTCTTGAATTTGGGGAAACACGCTTGAGGTGATGTGGCGAACCAGGTATGGGGCACTATTTGAGTGGCTCCAGATTTGGGTTTTTTCAAAAATGATGTCCTTCATCCTCAGAATAATTATCAAAGGAATTTCTAAATACAACTATCTCTCCAAAAATTCACCTCAAAATCAGATACATCAGACTGATCCACCCACTACACAAATACGACTATAATTTCATATGGAAAATGCAACCTCTACAGCTAAAATATCCATTATTTTTATGCATATGTGTTTTCTCTTACATCACTATATAGGAATATCCAAATTCATGTATAACATCACAATGTGACTTCTTCCTCAATACATAATCTATTACATTTCCCTTTCATGTTGTGTATAAAATCACAATGTCATAACATAATTCTAATTCCATCCTATGATATGACCACAAGTTCTTTTCACACTGGGAGAAGACATACCCTTGGCACTTATGTTTAGTGAAAACCAAAAAACACACACTGATAAGGTAATTTCTTCATAATTTTAAGGGTAACACGACTACTGCTAACTCATGATCATGGTTGGAATAGTTATGCTCATGATAATGTAAAAACTAATTCTAATAAAGTGTAATTAATATATACTTCATCGGAACACAGCTCAATAAAAGAGGAAATTAATTAAAGAAAACCTCTAAATGAAGTTCCTCAACTTGAAAACGTAGGTATTGAGAACTGGTAGCCTCTCATTAAATTACTAAAATTTCTTCTAATAGTGGCTAGTTAATAAGAATGATTGATCCTTTATGGTCGAGGCTCTTAAATGAGTGGAAACCAATGAGTTCCAAACTCATGTAATAATCTATATGTCCAATGAAACTCTACAGTTATGAAATAGTTTTGGAGGTTTCTCAAGAAACAACTCCATCTCTTTCAGAAGGACCCAAAAAAAAACATTCTACAAGGAAATGAAATACCCCAAAAAATAACAACATCAACCATAACTCGCACTTTGACAGCTTCACATATATCTACAGATGATCAGGATGCCCCAAAATAGAACGCATATTCATTATAAAGTCGTCCTCATACATGGAGGACATAAGGATGTTGTCAATGAAGACCACCATGAACTTATACATAAACTCTCAGAACAGTATGCTCAAAAACCCCATGAACATGGATAGAGAGATTATCCCACCAAATAGAATCACAATAAACTCCTAATTCCCCCGAGGACAACAAAAAGCAACTTTTAAAATATCCTTATCCTTCCCCTATATTTGGTGATGTCCTAAATATAGGACAATCTTTGATAACAAAAATTATCCATTAATCTGACCAAATAATTCATCAATACACAGAATAGGATAGTGGTTATTCACTATTACATGGTTAAAAAAATGATAATCAATACAAATATGTAAAAATACATCAAAGAATGTTAGAAATAACTAGTGTAGAACACAGTGACATAATAGATCATCGAGTTGTACTCACGTATTTTCATCATAGAAGGTTTCACTCTATAAAAAGACATTTTGATAAGTGACATTTCTGGTTGTAGATCTATCCCAAGCATGATCACTTATTGTTGGTGTAATTCTACAAACACATTAATAAATACACCAGGGTAACTCTCACCCAAGAACATATCTAGCTCTTTATTAGAATAATAAAATAAAATCTCCCTTATAGTATAATCCATGATTTATTGTACTCAATATATCTAATCCATGTTGATGATTTTTATCATATAGTGGTATCTATAAACATTGCATGTCTCCCTAAGTGCAGTGCTACCCCAAACATAGTTCACAATCTCTATGTACATAATAAAATTTAGCTTGACCTCCAACTATAACAGTTAATGCAAATGGAACTAGAAGAATCTCTACCTCAAGTCCCAAATCATTGAAAATAGTTTGTTATATAAATGAGTGAAATCTCCTAGATCATAAAAAGTATGAACCAATGGTGAAAACAAGAAAACTATAACATGAATGACCCCATGTCATCTAATTCTAGAAATTCTAATGCATGAAGCTGACCAAAACCTATTCTGGGACCTCTGCGACCAAAAACGATGACCACCTACATGGCCATTCTCTACTCTATGAGGATGATGAGAATCTCAGGGTTGTCCTCATATTTCACTTTCTCTTCTATAATGATGCTAAAGTGGAAGACCCTTATACTATTACCACGGATAAAACTACCTCAGCAGAGGAAACTGTTGCAGAACACCAGGAACACACTGACTAGTCAGAATGAGTAAGCAATATCAATGCAGATAACCTCTGTATCCACTAGGGAAAAAACTCATTTTTTCAATTGGAATTAGTCTAAGAGGCACTTCCCCCATAATAATGAGATGATGAGTGTTGGTACAAAACCCTTGTTGATAAAATTCTCTTCTGTCCATGAAATAGGAAATGTCAGACAATATCATTTATTCAAATCCTCTTTAAAATTCCTTACTCTAGCCGACTCTTCTAGAAATAGTTCTGAAGTATATCAGATAAGGGGTTTAAAATGGATTCCAAACACCTACACCCTGGAACTCCCGTGTCTAAGGGTAATATTCTCTATAGAGACTCAGTACCTTCATGGTCAAATAAAGAATATATTCTCAAAACTGGTCTTGATTAGTCATCTATGAGACTGTTAACTCCACATGACCAAAGAGGAACTAGATCCACCACTGCCTCACTACTATACAGAACATCTTCAAAGTGAATGAAATATAGTGCTCCATCCAATAATGGATTGAAGTCGAAGCTATATAAAACTCATACACGCAATATTAGATTGGATACATCATACACCTATAGACTCTGGTACTGAAATGGTTTAAGTTTCCTACTCCCAGTTTCTTCATTTATGACCTCTACCTTATGGTGATCTGATGGTACATCTTGCAGTACATATTTGGTGTGAACAGGACAAGGATGGTGGTCTTAATAAATTACTACAACAAGATAAAATATTTAGATAATACTAAACCTATAATGTGGAATACATAACATTAATAAATTAATTAATTTGTGATATAGTTTAAGGTTTCAACATATCCTATGTTCTACCCATTTTAATCACCAGCAAAAAACGGGAAAATAGAAGATCATTTCATAGGTATCTGCCCCACAACTAGTATCCAATGTTTTAGTAGGCTCTATAAACATAATGTTCCATGAACCATATAAAATGTATCCTTAAATACATACGTATTATCTAGTGTTCCCTGTTCTCATTTCTTACTAAACTTAAAATACACTATTTCCCTATAAAACAACGTAATCTTACATGTTCTAAAATCTAAAATCATTCATATATATCACCCTGACCCTTTGATACCACTCTTTCATGACCCCTCCCCCAAATAGTATTATACCTTAGACATGAATTACAGATGGAAGATGGAGACTACCTAAGTCCCACCTCCAGGAGGCCCTATGTTGGCGACTAGCACTAAGGTCAAAATATGTAACGACCCAAGTATTTATAGAATAATAGTTTTTTATTTATATTAATATTTGTTAATAAAATATTAATTTTATGTTAAATAATATACATTGTTCAATAGTGTACTCATGATACACAAACAGTTTTCTTTGAAATCTTATATTGCACACAACTATGAGTTATATCAAAATGTAATATAACAATATTATTATTTTAAATAGTAGTTAAGGCATAACCATTATATTGCTGGAAATGAACATAAATAACTAAATTATTATTACACATGTTTTTGAAATTTCATTACATTTATCAAATAAATTTTGGAGGATTAAAATAAGAATGAATCTGATTTTAAGCATGAAATACTCTAATATCCTTTAATAGGACGATTTACTACCTTTTGATTGAGAAACTTTTTTAAATCATGTATTTTTCACTTTTATATGTTCCATTTGAAAAAACAAACTTCTTATTTAGATGCAAGACATCAAAATTTATTCAGGGTAAATTTTTTGTATTTTTATTCATTTTTTAATGAATAGTGGAAAATACTGCATTTTAAGTCAAAAATGTCTTTTCATATAATTTATTTATATGATTATATTATTCTATTAATTTGTTTTAAAGTGTAATTTGATTATATTTTTATAATTTTTTATCATTTTTCGTAATTTTACTTTGAAATTGAACATAATCGCATGTCAATTGTTTCATAGTTTTTACTTCTTAAAAAGACGCGTTTTGGTTTTGACAATAGAAATTAATTTTAAATTAATTTCAGAGACTTCTGTGTTTTGAATTTGGAAAAATGGATTCCATATTTAGAATCAGGAGGTCTAAATTGTGTAAATAGATAACTTTTATTTTTAGAAATTATCAACTGTAACTTCAGTAAATATTTTATTTACCCTGGTTAAAGGGAAAATATTGTAAATAAGGGTAAACAATAATATTATAACAATAATAAATTT
The DNA here is from genome assembly GCA_963277665.1 of Viscum album. Classification (NCBI taxonomy): domain Eukaryota; kingdom Viridiplantae; phylum Streptophyta; class Magnoliopsida; order Santalales; family Viscaceae; genus Viscum; species Viscum album. The sequence continues at coordinate 762,569,835 of OY728121.1, forward strand.
CCATCAAACATGTCCTAAACCTATTTGATGAGATATTTCCGACCATGGGAATCCTTGGGTAGATTTTAGGACCCCATGGATCCAGTTGTGTGTGAAAATTAAATTTAATTACTTTTAATTGTAAGTTAAGGAAAATATACCATAAACATATATCTTTTCGTAACCCCATATTTATATGGTGTTATATAAGTGATCTCTTTGACTATAAATATTCATTTGAAAACATAAACAATTTCCTATATCATGGTATTTTATTTATATTTTTTAGAAATTAAATAAAAACAATTAATTAAGACACAATGGTGATACAATGATTGCTACATTAATAAAGGATTCAAATAAATTATATTATAAATGTCAAAATAAAGATAGTTTTGTTATTTTGATGTCATACACGAAATTTTTGGATGATAGTTACTTGTTATATTCGTATTAATGAAGTTTCTTTGTAGTAATCAAGTTTTTATGGATTTTTTTTAAAAGTCATGATATGAATAGTGTCAAAACTGACATAATTAATATTTTAAATATAATTTTTTTATTAAATACTATAAAATTAAAAAAAATCTAACATTTGGAAAAATATTTATCATAAGTTTAAATTTTTTTATTGAATCTTTAATTGGATATTTTTCATGTTTTGGTAATTATATTGATTCCCAAAGTGTTAAAAGATTGAGAAAACGGTAAGAGTAAAAAACGGTTAAATAAATAAGATAAGGATTAAAAAATATACCAAACCTCTCAAATTATTATTGGTTGATTTTATTTAGATTTATATACATATTATCTTATAATTTAATTATTTTTGGTGCTTTTTTAACCAAAAATAATTTTATAATAAAATAATATATTCAAAATTTCATAAATTGCCCCTCCTCCCTCTTAAAAAAGGTAATCCCTTCTAAACCATAATCAAAAATATCAAGCACCCTTGGATCATCCATAATCTTACCAAATAAGCTCCCAAAATCCCTTTATTCCTCTTATAATCCTTCACATAGTCATAAGGCAATTCTAGAGATCCCATGTGCTCAAATGAAAAGAAGTTACCCGATTTGAGGTAACGTCTTCTCTCAAGATTCTTTCCATTATTTTTCCTTCTACACTCCATATGCTCTTATTATTATATTTTTAGATAAAAAAACAAATATACTAAATATAATAGGTTGTTTTTATGAGAATTATTTGTACTAAACCTATATAAACCTCCATCTAATGGGTATAGAACATAATGTTTCAGTGGACGACGAACTACTGCCTCACGAAATGATGATAGTTCAATCTTCTCCTACCACCTCTTATGGTGGCCATTATGATGGAAATATAATTATATATGATATATATGATATCTATTTTATCTATATGCTTCTATAAATTTTATTTTGAACATACCTTTATTCTTTTCATGTTGTATGAATACGATAATTTCATTTGAGGAAGTGTAGACTACCTCCCCCTCAATGTTATATGACTCATTCATGCCGTACATGAATCATATATAGGATAGAATTTATGAAATTATTTAATGTATATAAAATATTATATTATACAGGAATTATAATATACCTATGTATCATTTAGTTTTGATTCATTTAATAATGGGAATGAAATGAAAGTAGCGTTCATGAGTACATATGGCTTATCGTCTCCATGAACAGTGTTTTTCATTTTCTTTTAACCAAATGTTATGGAATATTCTAAAATAAATATATAATGGTTATAAATACATATAATATGAATATATATATACATATGATATTTAAATCCTGAATACAATTCATGAGATAATGGACTTTTGACTACATAGACAATTTGGAATTATAACTAGTTCATTTTTGACTCAAGTACTGAACATCGAGAAAAAGACCGATATGAACATGAATAATTGATATAAAAGGAATAATAAACATTAAAAAGGTTCTGAAGAAAGTAGAAATTAACTTATGTTTATTATTCAGGAGGAACAAGGAACATACGTGACGAGTCAGACTCAAGGTAAGGGAATATTTCACCATTCTATTTTAGTCAAAGACTTATTTTATGTTATATATTTAATTACGAATTTTAAAATGTTGGGAAATGTTATTATATATCCTTATTTATGTTCATTTTATTTCCATGTTATGAGATACCATTTTCAACTCATTTTCTAAAATTTTAAGTGATGTCGTTAGGCTGTCAGATTTTTGTAAGGTAACTTCTTAACCCAATTTCAATTATTGGCATTAAACTTATAGTTCATAATTATGTCATGATAGGAATATGTGTGAATTACCTATGATTTTTTTACACTTAATAACCTCTTCTAATATGTTTATTTATATTTTTCACACATAATTATGTCATCAATTTATCCTCAATCTAATAATAGAATCTTGGTAAGGGGCTATGTCTTAATCTCCTTTAATTGAGGCATATCTTGATATTGTTCTCTTTTATTATCATATAAGGGGTATATACCACCATTTTGACATTTGATTTCATTAATTTCAATATTTTCTTGATATTGATAGTTTTATTTGATGTTATTATTTTATTATTTTTATTCAAGAGCTTCTCAAGTGGTAAATGACTCTTTAACTAAAACATCGTTTTAAATGTTTTAATGATTTAATATTATTAATCATTCTATTTCATGTCTATGTTTTAAAAATCATTTTAATAATTTATCTATATGAAAATGATTGTTTTAAAGTTTAAATACATTTTGAAATATTCAGAGTGGTGTGGGACCCATTGATTCAATACACTTCTTCTTAAATGTTTTAATTGAATTGATTTTGTCAATATCATGGACATATATCTTGTGAATGAAATATGGTAATATTATTATCCCTTTATGATTGTTTTATGTGTTATGAATACGTTATGGATCTTGGAAATTGTTTATGTATATGGGTGATTCTGTGAAAAAACCTAGGGTGGGTGAACTAGAGATAGCTCTCCAATGTATTTGGTAATGTGATAGAGGTAAACAATAATGTTTCTCCAAAGAGATTTACGGAATATACTGTGGTGGGTATTCCAAATGTAACTCCCTATGTAGCTGTGAAAGCTACAAGATAAGTATTTTATGGATGCCACAAGTTACCTTGACGATTTATGATTTTATGTGTTATTCTTAAATCTTATGATTTCATGAGGTATGTTAAAAATCGATAATTTATGATTGAATAATATGATTTCTTAATTTATAAGTATTCATGGACTATTGTTTTCTTACCTTATTTTATATCCCTTACTGAGCTTTTTTATGCTCATCCCATGTTTTTAAAATGTTGTTGATAGGGTATATGGAAGGGTACGAGAGAAGAAGAATTCATGAATAGTAAAACCAAGAAAAGAATTATAGTTTTATTTAAGGGGTTTTATTATTGTAAAAAAATGGATACTGAGTAGAAGTGTCTACTTTGTAATATTTGAGATGTAATGTAATAGTTATGGGCCAATTCACTAAAACTCTAAACCTGAAAAATCAACAGTATTAATTCTTTATTAAAATCATGATTATGTAATGTTATATGGCTGGGGCCTTATATAATAAGTATAACTATGGGAGTGATTTCACTATAAGAGAACATATAGAAGAGGGAGATATGATAGATACATCTATAAACTCATACAACTACATATATAAATAAAATCCAAATTGACTACAAGTAATTTAATACAACACTAAAATAACAGAAAGGGAAACTGAAGTACTAAAATGTTAAAGGTAGAAGTGACAATGAATCCCAAGCTGTTATTACCAAAAAATGATCTTGTAATATCAAGAATGTTCTACAACTTACTGCTACTCGCCTGAAAAGTAGTTTATATATATTTGGGGTGACCCTGAAATCATTCTCTGTAGGATCCTCCCTCAAGCCTATTGTGAAAATATAATGAAATAATACTAAACCTCAGTGGACAAAATTGAAATTAACATGTCATTCAAATATGTATACTATGTCGCACCCTCAACGTAGCTTACACTCACCAAGATCCACATTCAATATTAAATAGAATATAGTAACAAGACATCAAGGGTACCCCACTATGGCTTTCCCATTAGTTTGCCTCTCTATACTTGCATGGAAAATCCCGATCCTTCTCACTCCAAAATATACATACCCACAAACCCCATGCCTAAGTAAAACAATATGAACCCCTTGCATCACATCATCACATAATCCCATATCCCATCATCATATAGTAACCATGTAGTTTTACCTAGCCATCACAACCCATATTATTTGTATCATTCATTGAGTAATATACCTCAAGCCATTACAATCCATACACTGAGAAAGTACATAGATCCATCATATACCATCGCACCACACCTATTAAAACCATTTTCATACTATATCCAGAGATAAATGTGCTTAAAATAACTAAAATCCATCGTATTCCCTTACACACAAAAGGGGAGAATCTTGTCGTTATACATATCAACACAATATATTACCAAGAGAAGAGAGAGGGGCCATAGGGGGGTATTCAACCATCCATCTTCCCATGAAGATTTCAAAGAAAAAAATCCCATCATAATTCACTAGGTGTCAACTACCCTAACCAACATCATTGGTGTAGCGTATGAAATAACAGAACATACATGATATAATATATTTTATAACCACTCTTTGGTCATAAAATATTCTTAAACTCGACTACAACAAACATCAATCAGACTCTCAGATGCCACATCTAAGAATATATATCCTCTAAGAACACAATAACTTTAAGTTTATATATTAAAATACTTATTTTTATTAAAATATTAACTTTTGTTAGATAATTCATTGTCCATAAACTATCAACATTATTCCTTGTTTAACATTATTAACCATAAAATTATTTTCATTTTCTCTACATATAATCATGGATAAGTCTACAGTTTCTCAAGAGTATCATCTCATTTTAATTCGATCAGGATCCTACCCCATGGGTTAAAATTTTCATTTTTATCATTAAGAACATTCTACAATCTAGTTACTCTAGGAAGATATCCTAAGATACCATTAATAAATGCAATAAAGAACATCCTTAAAAATCAAGTTGTTGGTTAAGAAATATAGATAAAATAATATATCCATGGATTTGGCCATTAAAAAAATCAACAAGAGTCCCACTTTATCACAATGACAGATAACCCTAGCTTTATCCCATTCTATCATATTCAAATCCACCCCCAACACCCTCTTTCATATCCTGATGTTTCTTATCATCAACTATGTCAACTACATCCACATCATCGAAGCCTAACCTTTTTATTTCATCCTTCATATCTGGCATATTTGTCATCTCCTCATATCAAATTTGAGAAATACTCACACCTATAGAACATAATAAGGAATCAAGTAAAAATTCACAATCAGTAGGGTGATATTGGCCTAAAAGGACATCATTATTCAGAAAAAAATTATATATCTAAGATTCAATCATAATGCATTCATAATTTTTTTTAAATTAGAACCCACATCCCTAAATGTTTATCTTTGAAAAACATATAGTTTTATTCCATGTTTAACTACCTGATTACTTTTTCATAGTTTCCAAATAAGTACACATAATGAATCAACTATAACTGGCCATAAAAAAATTTAACATGTAGTAATAATAAGTTCTATTTTTATCAATTTGGGATAAGAATAAATCTCGCATGACATGCCTTATTTTTTATTTAAACAAATAGAATTAACATAGTTATTTTTATTCATCAATTATAGAACGAATGGATGATCATATTCAAATAAACATAAACAATAAATCAATTTTTCTAACATCAAATTATTTGAATCACAAGATTCATCTAACCTGACTGTTATTAAATTCTTAAGAAAATTAATCAATTATTAATTACTAACTTGATTTTATATAATATTTTCCACTAAGAAAATAAATTATACCAGAAATAATATTATTGTACACAAGATTAGATTATAAAACAAATGCTCATGAAAATCGAGAGGTAGAACATTATCACGATGGAAAGATACAACATTTAATTTACAATACAATTCATTATTAATTGAATTAAGTATTTATTAGGTAAATTAAATTTGCATAAAACATGTTAAACCACGATAATACTGTAACTACATATATATAAAAGAGAATGATCCAATATTTTACTTTTAATGCATCAATGTTCTTCACATGAGAACAAACAAATGTTTCAAACCCCCAATCACCTATTTTGCAAGGAATAATGATATACCAAAAACATCATACTACACAAAAAATAATCTATAATGAAAAATATGTAATAATATCATAGATTAAGATCTTTTGAATGGAAAAATGAAATTGGAAGGAAACAAATCCAAATTGAGTGAAACCACTATAGATAAATTAGAACTCAAATAGGATCACATTGGATCAATCTCCGGAATCTGGGATTTTTCCATTATTTGAAGGGGATTAAAGGATATTAAAACCCACCTTAAAGAACCTGTGATTTTAGGTGAATATTATAAAAAATAGGATGTGTTTAGGGGTCCTGGTGTATTTAATAACCCACTGAAAAACCGATGACAATGATACATCACCTTAGACCACACTGTAACCCTCCTTGAGTTGGGTATTCTATAACAAAACATAATGAACCATGTCAAAGACATCTTTATCCAAATATAGGGATCAGTTCCATGGAAATATACTGTCTATGTGGATATGGGGCCTATGGTGAAGCCTAATACACCGCGCCATATGCTGCCCACTATGATCAGGGAGCTTACACCACAGGCTATCACCATAGCACAGTGACACACTAGAATGCAAAATTAGTTATAAATACCAATGTCGTAGCCTCCTACTTCATGCTACAGTGGTCATCCACTAAAAGAGGTTTATGTTGTATCCCACATCCATGAAATTGTTATTCCTAAAAATCCAATACCATTTTTTTCTTCCTAGATTCCTCCTATGATACATATAGACCCACTACCCCATAGCCACCAGTACCACAACACAATTAATTTTTCTACACAATAGATAAGACCGTTATTGTTTTTGATCTCATACATTCCTCCAAACACCCTCAAAAGCCCATATAAAATTATCCTGGTGCCTCCAACAACTAAGATATGCAAAGGAAAGTGTTATTGGGATTTGAGCTCTTATAGTTCTAAAATAATTTAAAGAAAACATGTTATATTGTAAATTAATAAATTTTGATTTTTGTTTATGATATATTATATTCCATTAAAATATATTATAAAATAAGTTATAAATATTTATTATTCTAAAAAATATTAGTTGATGAATGGACAATACATAAAAAAGTTTCTATGATGCGATTTTTTCATTGCATTTAACGCTATTAGAGGATGTTTTTTGAAAATAATTCCTGGGAATCTACCCCACTAAAAAATTTAACATGAAAGTATATTTGGCATATCTAGATAATTTAATGTGATGAATATTTAAGGGAATTGGAAAGAACATTATAAGATACTCCAATTTTGGTCCTTACATCTAGAAATGATTACTTTTTTATCAATAGTGATGCTTCATCAAATTGAATGTGATATTTATTAATATATAATGTCAATAAAATTCTATATTATTCACCTCAATTAAATCCTCACGTGTAAAATTATCCTACACATATCCTTGAACAAGTAGTTTTAGCATCTAATTTTAAAATTTAAGGAAATCATTTCTATTGATTAAATAATGAAATATATATTATAAATAAAAATTTTAATTATATATTTACTCATAAAAAATCAAACATCAGATAGAGGAGATGGCTAGAATTAGTGAAGGATTACTAATTCACAATTCATTTTCATCAAACTAAAGAAAACAAATATGTTAATGCTTTGATTCAGAAAGATAATTCAAATTTAACTATGTGATATCTAGAATATGATCCTTTCGTTAATGACTTGAAAAATATAGGAATGTAAATTGTGAATAATAGACCCCAATTATTTTTTTGGATGTCATTATAATATTCTCCGTCATATAGAATTAAGAAAGCTTATAATGGTGATAGTTACTTATAAAAAAAGGTAGATTTTTTTAAGAATGTTATGTTACCAAAAATTAATTTTGACCAAGAAGGAGTTTTTATATTCATAAGATTGTTATGTGTTTTCTATGTCCCCTATTGAAAAAATTACTATGGAGTGAGTCTAATAGTTTATATTTTAAATTTATCCAAATAGCCCAAAAATGTATTGAGACATTTTGGAACATTTCTTATGGGAATTAATGAAGAAATATATTATGGATTTTACCATGAAATATTATAATTGTTAGTATCTTAAAGTCGAATGATAATTTACAAAGGGGAATATTAATTATTTTATAGTATATGAATGGAAATGGGAAAATATGTCTATGGATTTCATACTGGTGTTACCAATGAATTATCAAGATAAAAATGAGATTGTTTTAATTTTTTTTGATTAACTAAATATTATCAATTTCTTCAAATCAAAGCTAACTTTTCCTTGGATAATTTTTTTTTGAAATATTGATAAAGTGGTAATTCGATTACATAGGGCCACAAATTCCAATTTCTCTAATTTTACTCCCAGATTGAACTCTAATTTCAGTAAAGGGCACAAGAATTATTTGGGTACAGAATAAAATTTAAATTATACTATTCATCTTAAACCCGATGAATGATAAAAAACAATGGTGTAATCATTGGAAGATACGTTTAAATCTTAGACAAGGAATTCTTAGGGATATTGGAATAAACATCTTACTATAACAGAGAGTTTCTATAATAATATTTTTCATTCAACTATATAGATGAAACCTCTTGATGAATTATATGATAGTTGTGACACACATAAGGTTACATGGATTAATTGATGGGATTAATGTTTTTGGGACCATAATTGATAGAATAAATGTCTGAGAGAGGGAATTTTATTCAACAAAATATGAGGAAGTCTTAGTGAATGAAGAAATGTTATGTATATTATTTGATAATATAATTTATTCTCTGGGTAGGCAATTATGTTTTTTTAAAATGGTTATTTATTGAAATATGTTATGAGTTTTAATAAAAGTGGAAAATTATATTAATTGGTCATTATTACAAATGATATACTTGAAAAAACTGAATAAAATTTCTATTAATTGGAATTACCTCCTTGTTTATCTCAATTACATTACTTTTGTCAAAAAATATTTTACTTATTCATATCATGTTTTTGAGATCTAACATAGTATATTTGGATGAAAAACACTCATATGTGGATCAAAATTTTCATATTCTAGACCTCTAAGAGAATTTTTTATGGAAGAAGATGATTCACAAGGTTAATGTACTATGAAAAATCCATATAATTAGAGTTGCAAAATGGGACCAAGAAAATTTTATAAAGAATATATATCACAAATTGTTTCAGTATTGAATACAATTATGAGGTTTAAATTTATAAAAGTAAGGAAAGTAGTAAGAATCTAATTAATTTTACAAGTTATATTTTTCATACTTTATAAATATTCAATAATTATATTTGATAGATATATCTCGACTATAATAATTTTATGTAATTTTCCATTGAAAAGGGAAATAGTTTTATTCCTTATAAACTCTAGTTTCATTTAAAAGAAAGATTTTATAATTTCAAAAATTTAGTATCAAAAAATAGAATAAATATTATAATTTATCGTGGGAATATTAGCAGTGTTAATTTTTGAGAATTTTTTGAAATGTTTTAAATTTTAATGGTTTATGAAACATTAATATTTTTGTTTGACACTGTAAATAATTTTCATGATTTTAAAAATTAGAATAATATTTTGTATTAGCTTTCAAATTAAATTAATTTCATTTTTATTAATAAAATCATGTTATTTTTTTAAAGAGTATTATACATGAATTTTCTCTGAAACAATTATTTATATCAAAAAATGAATTTTCTCTAAAAAATTATTTTTCATCACATATTGTTGGTTAAATATTAAACTAAATTATTTTTCTTCTTGAAATTGAATCATGAAAATTGGATCCCATAATTTGAAATTTTAAATCAAAATTTGAAAAAATATGTCTCCTTCACTTTTGATTATTTTTAACATTAACTATTGATAATTATTGTTATAATTGTATAAGAAAATGGGTTATTTAGGGTTAAAACTAATGTGATAAGTCTTATAATTCATTTAATCTCTTGTTTTAATTACATTTTTTGAGTCTATTTCATACATAATCATCCAAACTGTGTAAATTTCACCATTTCCCATTTAGAATTAAATTTGAACTTTATAATATTCTATTAAAAAAAATAGTTAACAATGTTAATCTCTTTGTTTAATATACATTAATTTTTTATCAGGATAATTTATTTTTAATTTTTAGTGGTAAAATAATTTCCTTAAATTCTAATGAAATTCTGACTCAGTGCTTGTGAAAGTAACTGAAAAATCAAATAATTTATTTGAAAAAAACACTCTAAAAGTAATTTTTCTCAGTGACTAAATGTGAGAAAATATTTTTTTAGAAGAATATATGTTATTATAGATGTTTTAATTAATTTTATAAAAATTATTTTGTTTCATTTCTTTTTCAATGTCAAATTTAATTAAAAGCTCCAAATATGAACTTTATGATATTTTATAATAATTAATATTATATTAAATGATATAAAATATTAAAAAATACAATATTTTTCTAATTTAATGAGATATGGTGTAATATATCATCCATGGTAAATTGTTTGGTCATTTTTCCAATAATAATAACTTTTATGACCCCTAATGGGTAAATTGTTTGATATTTTTATAATTGACAAAGGTGTCAATGGGGGGTTGAAATAATGATATAAGGGTAAAAACAAAACCTAAACTTCCCATATATTAATTTAATGAAATTATTTAAACCTATAATAATCCTGAAGTCTTGTTTGGTAAATACCTACCCAAAACATTCTTTTAAGCCATACCAATATCATAGAGTCCATCGTTTACTAATTAAACCAATATAAGAACAATTTATGTAAAATCACAAAGATATTTTATGATGATAATGTATAGTTTTAAATTGATGCATTTATATGAATTTCTTCTTCTAAATCTATCAAATATTCATCAATAATTCTAAAATAGTAAAACCATTATCTTTTATATACTTATATACTTTGATTGTTTATCCTATATCCATCTCATTCCTCTATTAAATGGGGAATTAATCCATTATTCATGTGTATGGTGAACTACTGCCTCTTAAATTGATGTAAATACTTTTCCACCACCACATTTAAATAATGGTTATAATTATATATTTAATATATATATACGTATATATTAAATCCATGACATATTTTCCATTTTTATAGATAATATATCATCGAATTTTATACCTCTATATCCATTGAAAAATAAATGTTCTATTTAGGCATACACGTGTATTACCACCTTTATGAAGCGATGTGATTCATCATTCATCACCACAACACATAGTTGGTATATTTAATTTTATTTAAATAATGAAAATTATATTTATGAAATAATTATATTTCATCAATTATAAAATAAATCTTACTCTCTTTCCATCATAATAATACAAAAATGAAAATGTTACTATTGAGCACATACAACTAACTATTTCCATGATTATAATGTAGTTCATTTTTCTTAACCATTTTTCATTGTTTTTTAAATTTTATTTTATGTATAAAAATGAATTTTTTTTATTATTATTATATTTTATATGATTAAATAATGATCTCTTTAACCGAATCAAGCTTACCAATGCTATTTTTTATATATGATCAAGATATCATCAAAATATTCGACGAGAACTTTATTGATTAAGTAATTGTATAAAACCTGGTAATAAGTGAAATATAAGGAACTATAAGCATAAAAATTTTTAATAAGAAATTATGTAATTAATAGAATTATAATATTCTAGAATATAATTAATGAAAATGATAATTGAGACAAATGGTTTGGTACACTTTTACTTAGAACATCATTTTACATGTTTCAATGATTTATTTTTACTTTTTTAAAAAAATTTACATATTCAAGAAATTATTTTATAATTGGAAGAAATTAATTATAAGGTAATAATTATAACTCTTCTAAGATTCTTTGAATGTTTCTTAAAAAGTAACCGTTTAAAAAAATGTATTTTTCATTTTTTGAAATTCATTACAAATGCTGAAGGAAAGTTCTATTTTAAAATATACGACATTAACGTGTTTGCCCAACACCATTTCTTGAATTTTATATTTGGATTGATTTTTAAAATTCCTTGTTTTCTTTAAATAAAATAAAATATCCCTGGGTTCTAGGTATTTTGAAAAAGGGTTTTAAAAAGAATAGATATCTCAATATTTCATGGTATTTCTCTTTTAAGTGAAAGTAATATTTTTATAAGTTGGAAATATTTCATGTGTTATGATTATGTTATGTTTCTTCAGTATTTTATATATAGATACATTTTTCAATTGTGAAACATGTATTACTAGTTCTGTTATAAACCAATGATATGTGGTTCTGTTATAAACTAAGGATTGGTTGTAACATTATGAACATAGGATGGGTTGGAATGTTATATTCCCCCAATGCATTGGGTAAAGATTATATTCCCTGGTTACTTATAATGGAAGTTGACCATATTGGTTATTAAATTGTTTAAATGATACAAAAAATTATTTCCAAAGTTACCCTCATGATTTATCTATTCATTCAAGGGTTTTATAGAAATATTATCATTTAATAGGGTAAGTAATTAATCATTTTCTAATCAAAATTATGTTTTAATTCTTAAGGGTGAAATGTTTGACATAATGAAACATGTTTATGACTTTTTATTCTCAAAAAGGAGAGTTTATCGGTTTTATTTTTCCTTTAATGTTTATAATCAAATGTTGAAAAAAATATTGGTATTTATAAGTTAATTTCATGGGAATGAAAAAAATTTATCTTGATCCCGGTGTTTCTTTTTTAAAAAATATAAATATTCATCGAATAATGTTTTTATTTCAATCATTTATATGTCCAACATTGATATTTTTGTTTTCATACCATGTTTTAAATTATTTTTTATATGGTTTTTAGGTTGAGTATGGGAGAGGATGATGTTAAGATAAAAATTGGGAATATATTTCATGAAAACAAAAACATTTATATATTAAATGTTTTGTACCATTATAAAAATGGTTACTAACTGGAAAATTCAAATTTATAATGTAATATTTATTTCTATAAGTGTTTTGAGATAATATTAAAAAACATGAAACTAAAAGATATTCTGGAGTACATGAAAATTAATTCTTGTCTATATAGATATAATGTACACACCATGTAACGTATTTCAACCCAAAAAATGTACATAGTGAATTTTAGGCATTTTTTGTGAGTCAATATGGTGGATAATTAATGTTATGAAAAAAATGGATGATGTCTGGATTGTCGTACTTATCATGAGATCTGTTTCGTTCTACGGTTGGAACACGTTGGCTATTTTATAGTTTGTATCATGGGTATTCAATCATATTAATTAATAACATGTTAGTTATGAAGCTACATGATATGTATGAGTCTTCATGAACACCATGAACATCAAGTGTAGTTCTTAATTTATAAGTTGTGTATACTAGGGTCTATAATGTGGACATACACACCACATATACTATTCATAGTAATGTAAATAACTACGCACCATGAAAATCATGAAATTTCATGTAGTAATGTATATTTTGTATAAAAATAATACTTCAAATGAATCATATATAGCATGTGTCACACCATATGTTTAGTGATAGTACATGTTGTGGGGGTATAAAATATCCAAAGGAGAATTAATATGGTGAGAATTTTTAATGATGTGTGGCCTCTTTAGTATATGCCAGATGCATAATTATTTTGATTAAATTTATTTAGTATATTTAAATAAAAAATTATGGGGACCAAATTATATATTAAGGACTATTTAGACAGAATATTATGATAGATAATTAACTAAATTAATGTTTGATTGACTTATTTATGCTATTAAGATTTATCATAAAGATAATGATTTGAAATAAATAATAGAAATTCACAATTCATAATTATTAAACAATTAAATTGATCATGGTTATGAATGACATATATATATATCATATTTTTTAATTAATCTAATATTTTATTACTTTATTTTATGTGAGTTTTATCATTAAATTAAATATTATAATCATGAAAGTCACGCCTCCCTCATTTATAATGTATTGACCTATATTGAAATGATTTATTTTATGTAACACCTAACCCACAGTACCCAACACCTGAGAGTGAGTAATATTTTGTAATGTTTAGAGATCTCTATGAGAGGTGATGCTTCAGGCCCCACAAATCACATGAATGCAACCAAATATTTATGTTGAAGAATAAATAAATACAAAAAAACAACTATTTAATAATGGGGTCTTTGATTAATCCCCCTAGGGTGAACGTTGTATTATAACCACTCAAAAATAAAATTAGTAGTTAAAATCTTATTGTCGTATTAGATAAGTATTAAATTTTTTAATTATATTTTACTTATTTATTTATTTCATGGTTTATTTGTATGATTAAATGAAGTAAATTAATTTAAATAATTTAATGAGGAGGATAACATGATATAAAATGAAATTAATATATAAAAATTATTTTTAAAATATTATTAATTAATTGTGAATGATACATATAATATTTAAAATAAAATGAACAAAAAATCATGACATATTAATATGTAAGACAAAAAAATAACGTATTAAAAATAATATTTCATGAAATGCCTTTTAGCAATTGAGTTGGAATTAATCCCTAGATCAATGTATGGGTCGATATAATGATAAGAAAAATTTAATTTTTAGGTAGTTATATTGGAGTTACTAGTTTTAATTAACAAAACTGGCATCAAAAATAGTTTCCCACAAAATAATATGTATATGTTAAAGCAACAATTGAGTCAGTTCAAGTTTAAGATATCAGGAATGGTGAGTCCAGTCAATATATAATGCAGTTGGGAGTTAATATAGTAGAAAATATATCATATCTAAATAACATAAAATAATTTTATAATCCCTTTATCTAGTTAATTTGAAGATAAAATTTAACCATTATCAATAAAATATCAAAGTGACTGACAATAAAAAATGTAATGGTGAAGGATATGGGGATTTTATAAAATAGTGGAACAATAGATTTTTTACTTGAAAAATTATTTTTTAATTAGTAATCACGATAAAGGATGAGAAATATTATTTTACAAAATAGTCAACATAACTACAAAAACCTTGTAATCTGTATTGGAAAAATAAAATTTTCTCACCAGAACAATATTCCAAGATTGGTTTAGTAGCTTTTATATATTCACTTCTATAGAATGATTTTTCTATATGTTGGAATCCTATATTTGAGATCAAAAACCTCAATGAACTACAATGTGATAGAAGGATGCATATAAGGATATGGATACATACACCGTAATGACTCAAATATAAGAACATCAAAAGTAGAAATAAAGGATAATGATAATCAAGATTATCACCAAATGGTACATGTATAAAATAGAAGGTGGATACATAGAAACTTATAACATATTCATTTTGTTCATGTAAATCAGGATATTAAGGATGTTATTAATCCATATGGATAATAAATTACTATTTAATCACATATAATCATCCTTAACACCAAGATTTACTACGTTAATTTCGTATTATTAAATTAATATGATATAAAATATGGTAAATAATATATAGAATATGCTTTTCTTTATTTATAAAAATTCATAGGAACATTTTTTCATAAAATTTATGGTGAGCAAAGTGATATACTGTGTTTAAAATCATATCATGAGTTCAATGTTTATGGTGATTTGGAAAAATCCTACAAAGAGGCTAAATATTCAAAAGGAGAGCAGTGAACAAAATACTCTCCTCTTAACATGTAGTGAAAAAGATGAGTCAAAGAAGAATTGAATTTAGTTGATTACTAAATAATAATATAATTTTATTTCAAGTATATTCATGATTGTAGTTAATATTTTTATTTTTTTTGGATATTGTATACATTATATAAATCACATATTTTTATCCAAATATAAAAACCAATGATTAATGGAATTGTTATAACAAGTAAGGAAAATATTCATGTTTTAATTGGATCTTGACACATACATAATATAAACTACTCTATAACTACATGATTTCCATGTTAATTGATTCTTATAATAAAATAGATTGTATTGAATATAACCAAAAAATCTATATTAGTATCTGGTTCAATTAGTAATTAGATATCATTTCATGTTAGAAATGAATTATTTTATTTTATATCGAACAAATATAATAGTTTGATCACACTTGAATCAAATATATCCAGTATCATAAATTATGGATGAATACAAAATATAAACATAAAATAATATCCAATTATGAAATGATAATTATTTTCTAAGCATTAGTAAATTTAAATATCAATAATATACTTCGAATGGTGTTGTAGACTCTTTGGAGTCAGGACCCTTAAGTATTTTTACATGATTACTTATATTTTTTTAAAATTAAAAAACCACTATATTTTAAAGGATTTATTGTATAAATGCTTTTAGAATCTATTTATCTAGATATATGTGAACAATTCTATGAAGAATTTATAGGTAGACACATATATATATATATTGGTATTAATTTTATAGTTTTTAGGAATGCTAAGTGGAGTAGGAAATCCTCTTGGTAAAAAGATATAAGATGGACCAGGTTGGTTATTCAAAGAATATTTTTAACCAATAAATCACATCTCATTGAAATATAAATTGGTATAATTTCTAAACTCACAATATGAAATAAAAAATATAGTTATTATGGAAGTAAAATTTGTATCAAGGGTGAGATTTATAACTATTGTAGGTATTCCATAATAACTTTTAGGGAAAGTATCTCAAATAAAAACCTTAACACTTAACTATAGGCCATATATATTTGAATTTTTTTTATAAAATATAATTTATATAATAATTCCATTAAGTGATAGACTCCTGAATTTTTTTCACTACCATTTTATGGGTAATATTCAAAAACAAACATACATCAAGAAAAAAATTAAATAAAAGCAAATTATCCAAATTTATTAAGGATATAACATTCCCGAATATGGAAAGGATTCATTAAAATAATATAAACTATTTCAATAAGAGGGACGAATTTATCATTTATGATGGATTAAGGTAGTTATACATTAGTGTGGTCATGCCTCTAGACACATGGGACAAAATAATGACAATAAACTCTACAATACATATTGGGTGGAGTTGTTCTAATGATACATGCTATAAAAGAAGAAAAAAAACAAATAAGAATTCTTATATTACCAATGCGTAGTGATATATTATTCAATAGGAATAAAAAATTCATTACTGAAGCTATAAATAATGATAGAATAAAA
Organism: Viscum album; assembly: GCA_963277665.1. Taxonomy (NCBI): domain Eukaryota; kingdom Viridiplantae; phylum Streptophyta; class Magnoliopsida; order Santalales; family Viscaceae; genus Viscum; species Viscum album. The sequence continues at coordinate 762,587,220 of OY728121.1, forward strand.
TTTAAAAAATGATATGAAAATTCAAATGGATTATATTGTTCAAAATATTGTTTTCAATTTTGGTTGTTTATCTTGATAATGTAAAGCTATTGGTCCATATTTGAGAAATAACTGTACAACGATGCTAGAGTTAGTAATTATAAGGAATGATTGGTTTATAAATGTAAATGGTGAGATCTATTCATTGTACACAATGATGTCCTTTTTACTAGTCATCATGTTAAAAAATGTTAGAATTATACTTTTCATAGAAACCTTCTATGATCATGATTTTCTGAAAACCGATGTCAACACCATCATCAATAATTAATTTTTTTGAAAGATTCTCATATGATGCAATAAAAATTATTTGTGACACTAAATAATTACAACATGGTATATAAGTAAAAAATATCTATTTATGGATTGAATCAAGAAACAAGATCATTGAATATAAATTTTAATTAATCTACACGAGCATTTTTTTCACTATAAATGAATTTGATACTTTTTTAAAAAACTAGATTGTCAGATCACCATTGTTTCCTATTTCAATTGTAAAGATAAAATATGGAAAACATTTTGAATATCTTACTATTAGATAATAAATAGATAAAATTATTTCTTTGTTAATGGCTTAATGTAATAACCAAATATATAATGAACAAGATCTAATAAGATATATTTGTGATAATTCTTAGATTTATTCATTATTTAATGATTCAAAACATGTTAATATATACCTTATAGAATAATTCAGTTGAGGGTTTTTCGGTGCGTCACGTTGCATAAAATTTCTTAATGATAGCATGTTTTTTAACTATAGAATACTATTATGAGAAATAATTTTTTTATGTTTATATTTTTTAATAAATTAATATTTTAATTCTATATAAAGTGGTTTTATATTCCCTATTCCCCATTAATGGTGGGAAAATATCAAAAATAACCTTTAGAATTTCATGAAGTTTCAATTAGAAATATCCAAAAATATATTAGAAATAATGAAGTTTAAGTTCACTATAATTGTAAAAAGTGGGAATTTTTAATAATATGGTATTTTTGAATTATTTTAAATATATATTAGATTGATCTATTATCACATATAAGCTATTTTAAAGAGAAGGAGACAATGGTTAAATATAGATGTTTCTATATCTAGATTAATTGAATATATAGTGGATCTTTATACAATATAAGGAGGATATTAAGAAAAAATACGATCCAGTTTTTTTTAATTCTGTCACAAATTCACAACATAATCACTATAAATGTTGTATTGATATTTTAGCATATAAAATAGCCATTTCATCAAGTTAATGTAAAGTGGAAAAAGGTAAATAGTCAGGTATATCACCTCTCATAACATTCATTGAGATATGTGATATCCTAAAAAACAAATTACTCATAAAAGAACATAGAAAACCCAACTATTGTACTCACACATAAATAAAAGGATATTTATTAGGTCTGATATAAGATGCTATTAATTTATAGATTGATTTAGTGAAAGTGGGATTATATTGGATTTGATTCCCTAGAATCAACTCAATTTGAGTATTTTATTTCTGTAATTTCGAAAAATATCATATCACATAATGACCAATCTCTATTTAATGACAATATGATAATTTCATTAGATTATTTTACAAATCAAAAAATTAAATCAATTCACTATGATAATTAAAACATAGATATTTAATGAAAAAATTCATAAACATATGTCTTGTGATCAAGATATCATCTATTAAACTGAACACATATGATTTTTGACTATCCGGAGTTGGGGGTTCGTAAGATATTAACACTTTTTCTCTTAAATTCCACACTTGCTAATCACTAATAAGGAAGTTAATTAGGATCTCAATTCAAATTATAATTTAAAATGCTATTTATTTTATTTTATATTACTAATTATTTAAATGTGAACTGTTCTATATAATTGAGGTTGTTATTTTTTATAAAATGAATCATGTAATTTTCAGTATAGATAAAAACCATGATGACACCGGATCAATGTGAGGTTTCAAAAAATTAGCATTTAATTAGAGATATTGAATTGATTTAATAGGTTCATAAATGATTTTTTTGTATCCCAAGATAGCCTATGAATGTAGTGAATCAGAGAAATGTATGATTTAATCATTTTCACCTCTACTATTCCTTTGGATGATTTTCCCCTATGAGAAGAAATATTATTAAACCTTTAATTTAATTTCTATTCATCAAATAAATACACATTAGATATCATTTTTATTTTCATAATGTAAATCATGATTATATACACATATTTTAACTAGTTTTCCCATAGTGAGAAAAATCAAGGGAGCACACACCTATCATTTTTTTGAATTACCAAAAATCCATTTTAGCTCATTATTTTTTTGGATTAAATGTTTGGGTTAAATCACACCTAGTCAAGTCCCACATCAAATAAGAGTTTAGGTAATACAAATCCCCACCCATAAACACATTTTATTGATTGATTTAGTGCTAAGTTAACAAGAACCCAAGGGTAACACCCTATATCCTCCTTCTCACACGACAATTATGTATATTATTTTTATTCAATTTGGTCTATTAGTTTTTTACCTAAAGATCACTATATGTCCAGAAAGAAGAAGTTTTTTTGATTTTCATCATAATTTCATGATTATTTACACCAATATATACCTGTGTTCCACACACAAAACCAATTTCTGATATAAATAATTATCTTTTTGAGTGGTTGATTTTAGTATTCAAATCAATTTTCAAACTATGATAAGTACAACTGATATATTTTTTAGAATTTTCATTATTCTTTAATACATTATGTCCCCAATATATCAATTAATTGAATGGATCCATGATAATACACAACTATTATGTTAAGCAACAACGAGTTTAGAAACTAATCAACCACTCTAATTCATATATACAATAAAAAAATTTAACCATTATTTAGTCTTCCTTCTTTTTTATTTGAACACATGGATCCCTTTATTTATTTATTATAATATATTTTTTAATCTTATTCATATTCCAAAGAATCACACATCCAATATACCCTAAATTTGAAATTCAAATTGACAAATTGTAACTACCTTCGATATCTACTCCAATAAACTGATCCATTTGGGTTCCTTCAAAAAAATCTTTAACATTGAACAACATCATGGTTTTTGAGGTCTGAGCCCCAAGTACCTAATTATTAAAAAAATGGACAATTTTGAAGTCTATTATAACATCTCTTTTAATAAACTCCATTACATAGTATGTTCTCAAAATTCTAATAGTGAGCTCTTTAATAGACTATTTATGACTGGACACGTCAAATACCATGACATAACACATATCCCAATGAAAATACCCAATAATATGACTAACTCCATGATTGCCTACAAATTTTCCTCTTCTAATGAAATGATATGATGTTTAACATTCCTTCCTCCATTGCAGGATAATTTTTAATTTCCATTTTTAAAATAACCTTTTCGTAGATTTATTAATCCCTCACTGGATTCAACATAGATTTTAGAACACAAATTATAGGCATCCACATGTTTCATAAAGATTCTTAAAATGAAAAAAACTCCATATTCTACCGCATGGAACTAATATTCTAACCATTTTTAAAATCATAATGGTTGGTGAAGATCCACCAAGGAATGTGGATCTCTAATTTGTTTCATGAAATACATACCAAACTCTCAATAAATATATGATGAATATCTCCCCATTCATAATTTTTTTGAACTATATGATATTACATATAATGTAAAAAAACTTATGAAAACAATTAATTTTCAAAATTTCAAACACCGATATGATCCACCAACATGTTTTCCACAACATGTATACACTTTTCGGTTTCTTAGAGGTAAAAATATTCATTAGAACACCATCTAGCACAACATTTACATCTATAATTTTTAAAAGTATGATAATTTCAGTTATAAATTTCCATGAAAATTTAATTACGCACTATATTTGATTTATAGATATGAAATAAAATATCCATAGTAACAATAAAAACTAACCATAGAAAACAAAACAAAAGACATGATAATTTCTTCGATTACATTAAATTAAATTTTGGCATCGAAAAATTCTCTATAAACAGATCATAACTTATGAATATCTATGATAGGCACTATAAATCCTCCATAAAATCTTAAATTCTTTTCCATTAACATGAAAAACTGCACATCTTGAATAAAACCAAGTAACAAATTTTATCATCTTCAAGAATGTAGCTATAAAAACATACAACTCTAAAAATCATTCAAATTTTATGTGATGTAACATTGAATGAAAAAATCTTTAACACATCTTACTCTACAATCTATTGTAAATTTCATCCATTATCCTTGGGTAATTTCATTAATTATTTTCAATTAATTGTACATGCAACCTTTAGGTTGGAACGATCCCCCACATTGTTTTGGAAATACCTTTATAAAATCCTTATAACATCTAATAGAGATAATATATCAGTATTTATCTTTCAATCCGCGATCCTAGAAAATTATATTGATTTTTTATATATCCATTCCTCTCTAATTTTTTTAAAAACTCAAAGTTTTCATTTTTACATAATAATTCATTATTTATTTTTTATATTAAAAAACGACACCTAAATATATTCCTAGATTTTACTCTATCTTTATAATATACAATGGGTACCATATTTAAACGAGAAATCAATATATTGACATAACTATAAGAGCTAAAATATATTAAAAAATGTGATCCACCATTATATTGGAAGAAGAATATATTTTAGTCAACATTAATGATCATCTAAATGATAAGATAGTAAATGTTTAAAAAGGTGTAATTCTCCTCTTTAATAATATCTCTCTCTATAACATTCAACCACATTCCTTAGCATCTAATATCGTAGGCCTATTTCAACAACTGCTTGAATAAAATCATAACATTGATGTTATATGATCCATTATTCATTGTTATTCCAATTTTAACCAATATTTATATCTTAGTATCACTATTCCCAACATATTCTAGGGATACAATTTTAAATTTTATGCGTGACATCAATAAATCCTATAACCCTACTTGGTTGGAATATTTTAAAAGAAACAAGATTCATGGTTCATAAAATAAACATTTTCAATGTCACTCAAAAATTTCAATAAGATAATTAAACATTATAAATCATAGTTCATGAACATCAAATATCCTATGATCTTAATCACTCATATACAATATACCAGCCACACTCTTTATTTCACCTTAATAAATGATTTTATTACATTAAAATACATATTATACAACCAAAATTATTGAGAAGTCTAGTGTATCTGGGAATTAGGTGCATATCATCACATTTTTAACAGTGGATAATTCTTTTTGAAAACTTCTTGAACTTGATTATAAATTTCCAAGGCTCTTTGAACAGAATGGGATATCTAGGGGACTTATATAAGAAAGGGGTGAGATATAAAGCCTAGCAAGGGAATAAAAATGGAATAATGTGATACATGTTAGAAAATATGCATATCAAAGGAGAATAAAAATATTCATATTCATAAACATGAATAATGATACGTGATATAGAATGATAATCACAAAAAAAAATTTATGGGAAAACCATAAAATACTGCATCATAATCACAATTCAAGGACAAACATCCAAGAAATCATGGTGGAAAAAGTACCATAAAGGAATCAGGTTCACTCCTTGTCCAAAAAAGATGTTTCAATGGACTAAACATTAACTAATGCATTGGAGATGTATACAGTTTAGGGTAAACCTATCAATTTCATTTGAATTTCCGGCTTTTGTGTCTTAAATAGATAATAAAACATGGATTTATTCATCATCATATTTTATTCCACCTATGAGGAGTGTGGAATATAGAAATTTATGAAATATGTAATATATTTATATGTGTGTAAATGTGAATATTTTTTATAGTAAATTGGTATAGCATTCAGTATAGAATTGTTTTGGCCTACAAAATCATAGTGAAATTTTAGTAGCATAACAATGACACATAAAAATTTATAAAATGGGTTGATGAAACTGAAAGGGGTATATTATAATTTTTAAATAAATTTGGCAGTATTAGAGACATGGATAAGAATATCGCAATAATATTAATTGGAAATATAAGGCATAATATAATAGAGACAAATGAATAAAAGAGAGAAGGTGAAGATCCCTTACTTGAGTGTGTGACTCGAAATTCTTGAGAGAAGATTCTTGAGAGCTTGGAGGTTCCATGGGATGAATATTTAGTGGGGAGGGCTGAGGAAGGACCTGATGAAATGATTTTGGTTGAAGAGAAATGGAATCTTTTTTGGATTTATATATGATTTTAGTGAGTAATTCATTATTATTTATCAAAAATATGTTTTGGAATCTATATAATAAAATACCTAAAACCACAAACCTTACCATGCCATTTTTGTAACACCCCGATCTTCTATGATACGCTTCTCTTTCAATAATGCAATAGCTTGCATTGTACGCATGTTCAAGATTCTAACACACCACGACTAATAAAAATAGCCATTATGAATAGTAATACCCTCTTTTTGAAATTATATATATTTTATATTTCAAAATGGACTTCATTTTTGTATTCGGAATATCGAAATTATCTTAAGTAGAATTTTTTGTAATTTTCTAAGAACTTCCCATTTTTTATGAATAGTTAAAAATACTTAAAACAACTTTTTTAATAAAAATATTTTTATAGTGATAAATTATACTATTTAGTGATTTTAAAGTATAATTAGAATATATTTTTACCATTTTATCCAATGGTGGTCATTAGATTTAATTTCACTTTGAAATTGGACATAAACAATTGTCAATCTTTTGATATATATTGTTTCTTAAAAACACGCTATTTGTTGTGACATCGGGAATTAATTATAAAATTAATTAATGAAACTTATATGTTAGGAATTTTTTAAAATAGAAATCATTTTTGAATTCAGAATATCAATTATAACTTAGGGTGAAATTTTGGCATTGTTCTGAAAAACTTCAATTTTTGAGGAATAGTAAACCACTAAGTGGTAGTTAAAAACTGATTTTTCGTTTAAATGAAACTTTACCACTTCTATTAATTGAATTTAAAAAATCAAAAATACATGGTTGTCATTAGGATGTAAAATTTTGTTCAATGGGATTAAAATAATTTTTCTGGTGAATAGTAACTTTTATGTTTTATTAATCACGATTAAAATTAATTAGTGTAATTTAAGGTAAAAATGATATTATAAATACATGAAAATACCTTTACACCTGTACTACCCTTATTGGATGAGTCATGGCCGACCAAGACAATCCATGGGTCAACATGGGGACCCCATGAAGCCACTTGGGTAAGAAAATGACATTAATAACTTTTTATTTAAAGTAAAAATAAAATTGTCACAAACATGTGTTGTTTTACTAAAACTATTATTACATGGGGTTATATAAGTTAACTTTTCGACTATAAATATTAATTGTATAGATAAAAAGATTTACTACATCATGATATTTTTTATATAATTTTTACACATTAAATAAATTAAATTATTTTTGACACCATGATGATGCAGCGATTACCTGATTAATTAACGATTTAAATAAAATTAAAAGATATTGTAAAATATAAGACTTAAACTTGTCAAAAACCTATTGGATGAGTATATTTAGGACCCTTATCACATTATCCTCGAAAAATATAAGTGTGGGACTTTTAAAATCCGAAACTCATTATATAATAAAGTAACATTTCATGACTTTCCAAGAGTGCCCTCCTCTTCTCTTATAAAAGGCCCCCACCACTACCACCTTATTCACACGTTCCAAGCCATTTTTCTAGGCCAAAATCTTCCCAAATACTCTCTCAACTTCCCTCTATTACTTCTATAAGACTAAATTTGGGCAGAATTTTTCCCAAGGAAGCCTTCGGCTAAAATCAAAAAGAGGTACCCGATTTTAAGGTAATATCTTCTCTTATGTTATTTTGTTTTATTTTGCTTCTCCAACGCCTTAAACTCTTTTTATTACTTTCTTTTGTGACAACACCAATACCTTAAATATACTAGGATGTTTTTATGAGAAGGATTTGATTTATACTTACACACACCTTCCTCTAATGGTTAAAGAACTTACTGTTTCTGTGGTTGGCGAATTTCTGCCTCACGAAACGATGATTGTTCAATCATCTTTTATCACCTCTCATGGTGGACACTATGATAAAAATATTTTTATATATGATATATATTATGTTTTTTTCCTTATGATTCTGTATTTTTCATTTATGGCATACCCTTATGATTTCCATTATGGGTAAACACGATAATTTCATTTTAGGAAGTGCGGACTACCGCCCCTTAAAAGTAATTTGAATCGTTAATGCCATATGTGGGATGTATCAAAGATGGAGTAAATGATATTATATAAGATATTATACTATAATTATAATTTACCTTTATATCATTATGATTTCAGTCCATTAAATACGAAATAGAAATGAAAGTAGCGTTCATGCGTACGTACGACTTACCGTCTCCATGAACGGTGCATTTCATTTCTTACATATAGATGTTATATAATATTATAAATGCATGTATATAACGGATGTATAAGATATATATTATATCTAAATCATGAATATAATTCAAGATATAATGGATATTTTACCACATGAACAACTTATAATTGTAAGAAGTTTTTTTTTTGACTCAAGTACCAAAGATCGACAAAACGACCGTTATTAACTTAAATGGATACATAATTTTAGTAACATTGTAATAAGTGATATAAAAGGGATAATGAACTTGAAAAAGTTTCTTAAACAAGTATATATTAACTCTAGTTTATTATTCAGGAGATTAAAGAACAGTCGAGTGAAGTCAGACACGAGGTAAGGGAACTTCTTAACCCAATTTCTATTCTTTGGGTTAAACTCCTACTTTCTAATTATGTCATGATATTATTATATCCTATCTTGAATTTGTACTTTCTTTATGTGTACTTATAGTGAATAAAAATAATAGATCTAATTTATTTAAAAAAATGATCTTTGTAAGGGACTTCGTCTTAATCTCCATTCATTGAGGCATATTTTGTTTTATACACAAATTTCTTCGTTACGGTGTATAAACACCTTTGACTTTTAAGTTTATTCAAAAGAAATAGTTTATACGATGTGTTTTACTAAAAGAAAAAAAGGAAGGTTTTTCTTGTCATATGTATGTGGCGACAATGACTTCTCCACCACCATGACCAATATTTGAGTTTCAGCTTCCTCTACAAGCCATAACTTATTTTAAATGAAAAATAAATGCCAAGTTTTAATTTTCTTTTATTCTGGTATTGAAAATGGTTTTGGTCATGTTTTTATTATATCAATGTGTTGTATTGATATCGTGTGATTGATATGCGGAAATGTTATGCTTCCTTTATACATGTTTTATGTGATATGATTAGGTTATGGTTTATGATATGTTTAATCCTATTCACATGAGGAATGCATTGGACTTCATAAGTGAAGGGTGGAGCCCGCTATAGCTCCTCGATGCATCGACAGGTCTAATGAGACAAACTAGTGTCTTGGCATGAGGCCTTGACAAAATCTTATTTTTAGTCTTGTAACGAGGCCTTGGCTACATGGTTATGATATTCTGGCATTATGCATTCCATCTTTATGAAAGTGGTTATTGATATTGCATATGATTATTCGACTAGTAGAATATCAATGTGAATAAGTAGATGGAATTATTTCATTTTATTTTTCCATATTATTCTGAAGTTCATGTTTAAAAGGCTTTTGTTTTAGTTATACATTGCCTTAAATGTTAATGTTTATTTATAAAAGCTTCTGCTATATTGTTATCCTTACTGAGCATCTGAGATCACCTCTTTCAATGTTTTAATTTTTCCAGGATGTGAATAAGTATATTATGAATTACCTTCAGGGATAGTATGAGGGGATATAAAGATGAGATGTTGTGGTAGTTTTGTTTTACTTTATGATGTAATGTAACTTTTATGAATGTATCTAGTGTTTTGAAGGCTTCTTAACTAATCGGTCTATCGAGACTTGATCTATGTGATCATGCCAATGTTATGCAATAAAGCACTGACTCTGGGTAACTGGGGTCGGGGCGGTACAGTTGGTATCAGAGGTAGTTTAGTACTAACCTTGGAAGCTAGATTTAGATAAACTCTGATTAGAGCACATAGCCCAAAGATATACTTTGAGGTTTAGTATAGAAGAACTTCCTAGAATTTTGGTATTATAGAGATTTTGTGAGTTTTCCGAGCAATACATCCCTGTCTGGATACGAGAAGGTAGAGGCAGCTCTAGCATAGATGTACCTAGGGGTAAAACCCGAAAACACCGCTTTGAGCTAGACTCGAACGGGAACTGGTGCACGACAACGGGCCTTACTGCACTCTTGGTTATGAAACTCCCATGGGATATGATTAGTATAATTCTCATTTTTTTCACAAACCATTATGAGGGGTTTATGAGTATATAATTCCTCAAATTTTTTTTTATGATTGTGGATTATATCCATAAACCGTTCAATTTACATTAAGTATTTTACAAGTTTTTAATTATTCATTTCAATTCATAAACTAACCTAGTTTATGCCATTGTATAGAAATGGTCCCCAATGACAGGAATGTGGACTCCATCAATACATATGATCCAAATATTAAGAAAGATTATATCATTCACGGTATTAAGCCAACATTTAGAAGGGAAATAGTCTCCAATGTGTTCTCAACATATGAAGAAATAGTATCATGTGTTAATAATATAAGTAAAGAATTCTCTGAGTCTTATAGCTTTGAAGGGAATAAAGAGAAGAAAAGGATGGAATAGAGAATGGTGGAAAAAGGGACAAGGGAAAAGACAAATTTTATGATATGTGATAACTGTGGGAAGAAACACCTTGGAAATTGCCTGAAGGGAAAGGGAGTTTGTTATAAGTGTGGAGAAAAAGGACACCAAGTGTGGGACATCAAGGGTAAGAAAACGGTTTCAAATGTACAATGCTTCATCTGCAAGGAGTGGGGAAACTGTGCAAACCAATGTCAAAATCATCAGAGTATGCCCCTAATTATGTTATTGGATAATAATCACGTTATGATACAACCACATTTGAGGAGGAATGATTAGAGTTATTACGTTGTTATTAAAGAATTTTTTCATTTGAGTGTTGAATCAATGATGTACTGGTTATAATAATTCTGGAGTATATAAGGATTGTACTACAGTACTATTTCATCAAGGACTTGAGATTGTGTGGAACCAAGAAAAGTGACTCCAGAGCAGGTTAAATTTTTCGAAAATATATAGATGAGAGAATGTTAAACTATAATATGGTTCTGATACCGAGATAGTGATTTTGGAATAATACATGATTGATTTGGATAAATTATATTGTATATTCTTAACTTCCCTATAACTGATTAATGATTTGTATACATTTTTGGATAGAAGGAGAATATCTAGTATTCTATAAGGAATAAGGGATCATGAATGTAATCAATAAGGATTTATGGTAATTCAGGATGTTTCAGTGTTTTAAAAGAATACACGATGAAGGTTTTCACATGTTGTTACACAGAAAAAAGGATCTTTATTATGTTTACCTTCCTTATAAAATTTAGATTGTGAGTTGGGAAAAAGTATTTTGAATAACTATAAAGGTTGGAATGGATTAAGTTGAACCTTGGATAGTATTTTTTAAGGTTAAAACATTTCTGAATATTATTTTTGGAATATTATTATGATATTTTTTTAGGAAAAGGACAACCTGTAGGTCGGGGGATAACCCGTCATGTTGGAAAAAGTTGTAGGAATAGAACCCACAACCATAGTGTGACAAGCCTATAAAAACTTCCACTAGCCTAAAGGAAGTCCCTGATTATTAAAAAATAGTTTTCCTAATCTAAATGGTATGCGTTAATATTTTTAACCTTTTACGATTAGGATAAATATAATATTTTTGTCTTCTATTATCTTTTAGAGTGAAAGATGCGTTTGTGGTAGAAATTAGTTGAAGGTTGAAACTCTAATTGTCAAGCATAAATATATATATACCTATCAATTATTCTATGAATAAATTAATTCTTAAACTTTAGTAAAGGGATATTAAAACAAAAAATGTGTTATCCTAATACCTTATGTCTTGTTGAACTGATGATATTTTAAATCAACATAGATTGATGTCTTTGTGGCCCTCAATTTTACACTTGTTTTTGATTGATGACCTCAATCACTCCCTACAAATATTTAAGTTTTTCCTCCAATTATATGTCTATAAGTACCACCAATGTTCTCCTAATCGAGATCATAATTTGGTGGTGACTTTTTCATTTCCCTTTCCCTCTTATTAAGGCTAAATTTTGTTAACCATATTTTTGACGTGGGTTTTCCACAAAGGTATTTTCTATTTTCAACCTTTTATTTTCAAAGAAAAATTTCAATTTGCGGGGACGCAATTTATTGGAGGAGGGGAGAATGTTACACCCCGAGCTTCCACGATACGTTTCTCTTTCAATAATGCAAAAGGAATCTTTTTATATGATGCGTTATACTAAACGACAAAAAGGAATGTTTTTCTTGTCATACGTATGTGGTGACAATGACTTCTCCACCGCCGTGACCATTATTTGAGTTTCGGCTTCCTCTACAAGCCTTAACTTTTTTTAAATGAAAAATAAATACCATGTTTTAATTTTCTTTTATTTTGGTTTTGAAAATGGTTTTGATCATGTTTTTATTATATTAATGTGTTGTATTGATATCTTTTGATTGAAATGTGGAAATGTTATGTTTCCTTTATGCATGTTTTATGTGATACGATTATGTTATGGTTTATGATATGTTTAAACCTGTTCATATGAGGAATTTATTGGACTTAATAAGTGACGAGTGGGGCCTGCTATAGCTCCTCGAGGCATCGACAGGTCTCATGAGACAAACTAGTGTCTTGGCACGAGGCCTTGACAAAATCTTATTTGTAGTCTTGGCACGAGGCCTTGGCTACGTGGTTATGATAGTCTGGCATTATGATTCCATCATTATGAAAGTGGTTATTGATATTGCATGTTATTATTCGACTAGTAGAATATCCATGTGAATAAGTAAATGGCATTATTTCATTTTATTTTTCCATATTATACTGAAGTTCAAGTTTAAAAGGCTTTTGTTTTAGTTATAAATTGCCTTAAATGTTAATGTTTATTTATAAAAGCTTCTTCTATATTGTTATCCTTACTGAGCATCTGAGCGCACCCCTTTCAATTTTTTAATTTTTCCAGGATGTGAAGAAGTATATTATGAATGACCTACAGGGATAGTATGATGGGATATAAATACAAGATGTTGTTGTAGTTTTGTTTTACTTTATGATGTAATGTAACTTTTATGAATGTATCTAGTGTTTCCAAGGCTACTAAACTAATCGGTCTTTCGAGACTTGATCTTTGAGATCATGCCAATGTTACGCAATAATGCACCGACTCTGGGTAACTGGGGTCGGGGCGTTACAATTTTCCCATTGTTTTTTCCAAACATGATATGTTTTAATTATTTTATCAGTTCATGTTTTGATCATAATAAAATAATACCCTTTTTATCGGTGGTTAATTATATTCCTAAATAAAGAAATTTCAAACTCTAAAAATATTAATGGTTTTGGAGTATTAAGAATGGATTTATAAAAATAATCAAATAAACTTAAATAATCATTATTTTAAATATAAAATATATATTTGGTTTTAGAAACATTTTATACAATTTATTACATCACTTTTGTGTCATTATGATTTTATAATACACAAAGTATATTCATACGATATTAAATTTTTACCAAAAAATTAGCTTATCTTTGAAAATTATGAAAAGTTTACCATTTTATTATTTTAACCTTTTGATTTCAAAAATAATAATCATTTTATATATAATATTTTCTAAATATTTTAGTTTTCACTTTTCAAATAAAATTGATATTTATTATGAAAATATGGGGTTTTGACACTAATATTTTTGGAACATTTATAAAAATGAGATTTGATGAAATAAAAATAATATGATGATTTATATTTAATAAATATTATTTATGAGGTAGATTTTTTAGAATATAATTTATTTCAAAAACCCATTAATTATTCATAATTAATTCCATTGTTGAATTTAAATATTAACAAAAATACTATTTGTGTTTTATTGTATAAAAATAAAAATCATTTATAAATTAACAATAACAATACCAAAATATATTCATTATTTTATGAAAGATAATTTACTTACTCATATTTCTTTGTTCTTGATACATATCCCATTAATGCACACGTAAAATCCCTAATAGTATTGTGTTTGATGGTGGGACTTTTATGGGGTTGTTCGGTGTACATGGTTTGGGTCATGATCTCGATTGGATTGAAATTATTTCATAAACACATTCACTCATACTTAATTTATTGGATATCATATTTGGAAAGGTCATGCAAAAAAACTAAGGATTATATATCCCTTAGAAGCTATGATAAATGGGAATCATATGGTACAATCCTATTGGTTGAGGCTATAAATTTTTTAGTCTATGTCAATTGGATTTGTTAAAACCCCATATTTATTCTAACCATGTGATCATTATTTAGCAACTATATTATCAAAAATAATGATACTTTAATTGTATTTTTAAATCCCAAATAAGGGAATGTGTCTTCTATAACTGTATTAAATAATTTTATATTATATTAAAATCACAAGAAAAATATTAATTAAAATAGTTTTGGTCATTAAAATATCCTCCCTTAAGAAATCTCTCTCTTGAAATTTCCATTTTCCACACTAAAAAAGATTAGGGTAACTCTTTTTCATCAACACCTCTAGTTACCACATTGCGTTTTCAAAATTGTGGTTTCTCAATAACACTTTGACAAGGTGAATTGTCTTATTTAATTGAATAGTGTCACTATGATCCTATATCTTCCCTTGCTACTCTTCATTGGATATATCATTTTTCAATTGTACCACGTCTGGAGTTATTACATGGGAGGGGTCTGATATTTACTTTCTCAAGAGGGACACGTGGAATAAATCTGTTACTTGAGATATGTTTGCTGGGAGGGAAAGTTGGTAGGCCAATGCTCTAATGTGATCAAGGATCTCATAGGGGACTATGTATCTTTGAATAAACTTTTATTTCTTTTCAAATATCATGAAATTTTTCTAAGGAGATCTTTGGAGGAATACCATGTCTCTAGCATCAAACTCTAGGTCTTGTCAATAATTGTCAGCATAAATCTTCTGTAGAAAACCAACCCTAGATAGTCTAAAGCTGGTGTCTTCTATCAATTAAATTTTAATGATTACAAGGAATCAATACCTTATGTAAAAAATAGTTTAGTAGTCTTCAAAAACCATATATATAAATGAGTATTGCATTATAAATGAAAACACTAATTAAAACATTTTTCTAGTTTTTCTAAATAAACTACTTCTAGGATAACCCTAATCCTTCTCATAAAACCCTGCATATATTTCATAGTAAATTTTAGGGATTCCTAGGGAAAGGAACATAATAAGAATTAGAAAAAATGCTCAGTAAGGGAGAAATATAACAGAAATAATAATGAATTTATCAGATAAATAAATATTTTCTTAGTAAAAAACAGAAGAGATATACCGTGTAATCAAAAAACTGATATGGAACTAAATAAATAATATAGAAAGGTAATTACTAAAAATGAATTAAATTCAAATAACTAAATAAAAAAATCACGGTGTCAAGGTATGATACAGAAACACATTATTTTTTAAAAATGAACTGAAATTAAATGTATCCATAGATATGTCGACACAAAATCACATATATGAATAATAACTGAATCAAAATGAGGGTAAAGATTTCATAATGGAGGTCACGTATCAGGATCTTGAAAACCTATTACCATTAAGACCTTTCAAAATATGTTTTAAAACTAAGGGTCGAAACCCCCTTGCACAATTATTTGTCTCATGAGAACCTATCAATGCATCGAGGAGGAATATAATGTCTGGTATCCAACTATTATTGCTAGTCTAAAACATTCCTCATATTGAATAATCAAAATAATTAATATGCCTCATTAACTAAACATATTGAATTATAAATATGTATTAATTATTAATTTATAATTTAAACACAATATGGAAAATGGTATATGGTTTTGGTAATATTAGTATTCCTTATAAATGGTTTGGATAATTATGATAAATTCAACACACAACGATCATATGAAATTGGATATTTAAATTGAATTAAAAAATAAATCAAGGAATTTAATGTGAAAAATATCATTTTCCCAATAAATAATTGTCCATCCAGAGGAATAATAAGGATGGTATTAATACAAAAAATCACTTGTGGGGTAAAAATAGAGGGTTATTATCGTTATGAAGTATAATAATAACTTTAAAATTTATTCTTGGAGAAAATATAATTCACTTATTAAATACCTTTTACCAATGCATTTCATTGAAAATACCAATTAAAGTCATTTTCAATAAAAATAAACAATTTAATTTTGAAAATGAGGCCTCAGAAAAGATGATAGATAAATCTATACAAGCCATATCAGGTAAAAGAACATTCATTCTGCACAGTAAAGAGGTTAGAAAATTACCATGTTGAGAACATGATAAGAAAATTCCTTTGAAAACATAGTTCAAATAAAAAAATGGTAAAAATGAATTTACCAAAGTATTTTTTGAATTTTTTTTAATAAAACATGGTTTTAGAATAAAATAGGTTCTCTAACTAAAGAGAGGAATAAATTTAGGTTTTCGTAAAAACATTTTATAAAACGCGTTGTGTACCAAGTATTGGAAAAATGGTTATAGTCATTGTATATGGTTATGATTATCCAAAGGAAAATAAAATTATTTATTGAACAGTGGTTAATTAATTTTCTCAAATGGAAATACCATTTAAGGGTTATTAGTATTTTTCTTTGAGGAAAATAATATTTTAATTTTCCAAAGTCTCTCATTCTACTATGAAACATTTTCAATCATATCCTCATAAAGGAATAAAATTAAATGAAAGTTATAAAATCATGAAATTAATGAGATTAAGGATATATCATGTAAAAGCATAGTACATAAAACATATAAATGAAACCAGGTGCACAAAAACAAATATGTCATAATGGAATGTAAATTGAGATGAAAATCCATTAACAATGTAGTAAAAGATGAATTGGAAAACCCAAAGGAAATAATAATTATATAAATCAATTAAATTTAAGGAAGATAATATAATTCTTGATATTATTTGTCAATGTGGTAGTGTGTACACTATATATTATAAATTAGGTTCCCTAAAATTATGTATGCCTCACGAAAAGAAAAAGAAACAAGAGAACCTTAAATTAAACATCATTGTGTTGTGTGGTGTTTAAAATCTTATATGGTTGGTTTAAACATGATACTAACTAATAAAATAACCATATTTATATTTATTATATCATATATTTTCCACTTAGAATATATTATTTCTCATTCATTAATAACCTTTCATTATTTTAACTATTTCGAGTGATAATTTCCTAATTTTTTCAAGTATATTTTGTCTTTTTATTTTATTATTCTTTACATAGATCATGATTTCATTGTCTCTATAATTTAAAACATGATTTATTTGTCTTATATATTTAGTCAATATGTTTTTTATAATAATGTAGAGTGTTGGGAGATAATAAAGGGAATTTACCATTCATGGAGATGGTAGGTCGTACGTATACATGAATGCTACATTAATTTATTTGTTGTATTAAAATATTTCAATATGTATGATACATATGTATATTATAAATCTAGTATCATATATATTTAATATTTTTTAAATATTATTATTTTAATTATCTTTAATACGTTCCATGATTAGCTTAAACAAATCACATCAAGTTAAGGGGGCGATAGTTGATACTTCCACAAAAGAGGTTATAATATATTCACATTATAGAAAGCATGAAGGTTTGATTAATATAAAATTTATAAAATAATAAATAAGTTATAATGTAAATATTAGAACATTATATAACCCAAAATATATTTTTATGACCATCCATTAAGGTAATAATGTAAAAATAACAAAAATAGTATTCACAGAGTTGATTTACCAGCATTTCTTAGACAATAATTTTGTTTCTTTGAATAATTGGAGGGGAGAAAGAACGTGGATAGGATATATTCTATTATAAAAAAAATCTTTGTTATAAATTTGATTCTACAGTTATCAGGCATTTATGGATAAAGGATGGGATGAGAATGTAGAAAAAGAAAAGATATTAAGAGAGGTACTTTGAGAAAATTACCTCTTGAACAACCCCTCCTTGAAAGACCCTTGAGGAAATTGGATTTGGTATTTTGGAGATACGAAAGGCATTGAGACGTGGGGTGTGTGAGGAGGAGAGGATTGTGATGAGATTTTATGAGCTAAATGTCATTGTGGTTCGAAATGGGCATGTGAGGGGTAGTATTTATACTTGAGGAGAGTTGGGTTCAAGTGATTAAATTATTGATTATATTATATTTAATGATAACCACATTGAGGTGGCATTAATTTAAAAGAATTAAACATCCAATTAATGTTTTTTAGGATGGTTAGGGTTGATTCAAACCAAAACTAACCCTTAAATGTTTCAATTTTTAGGCATGTTAATCTTTTACGATTTAATATTAATCCTTGTCATAATTTTACACATAGAATGATAAATATTTTTTTACTATGGAAAAATTTTATACCTAAAAATGATATAAAAAATTAAAACCTAATTTTTATATTTTGATTCCAAATATGGAGCCATTTTTCCTCATTAAATTTACATAATTTGGAAAATTATATTTAAAATTAATTTTTAAGGAAACACTGAAAAGTAGAATTTTGGTTTTTACTTATTGATTTTCTAAACTTATGAATTTGATTTGGGTGTGGTTGAACCATATTTGGCGTGTGAATATTTATTATTCTAGGTTTGTTTTAATCTAATTTGGTGTTGGGTTTGTCAGCATCATCATTTATTGCATCAGTAGTGTGGACAAGATGCAACTCGAACGTCTTCCATCTGTGAAGTTTTTATGTGTGATTATGTTTGCAGTGAGAATCTTTTAGAGAGTTGCGTGATTTTTTTTAGTCTGTGAAGGTCATACTTTATTAAAGGAGCTTGTGATGGTGATGGAGATCCTAATCATTTATTTTTCTGTTTGTAATAAATCATTTTATTTGTTGTTCATTTGTGGCACTTTGGTACGTGGTTCGTAGACCAAGAACGATTTCTCCTACTAGGTATTACTCCAGAAGAGGCCAAAGAAAAATGTTTTTTCCAGATCATCATAATCCGAAATTGGACATTTGAGAGGGTATGATGATAGCAATTAGTACCAGGCCCATGCACTCATGCACGGGATAGCTAGCAGAGTATTGTTGAGATGGTGGAAGTTGATCTAACATTTTTTATGCTAGAGAGGGTTTTCTATTTTCATAATTGAATTTGGCTATTTTTTGCATTGGGATATTGGTCAACGGGGTGTGATTTTTTATGTCTTTGAAGTCATAATGGGTTCCCCATTAGCCCTTAAATTGGGTCTTTGATAATAACCAAAAAATTAATTTTCAGAATAAAACAAAAAGTGAAACGTTCAAAAGTTTGAAATCTTTATTGTCCAATTTGAATATTAAATTGATTAAAAGGACCAAAAATGGATTAAATGATAAATAAATAATATAAATATACTCTAAAACATATTAAATGGATCTTCTAATAATGGAAATAAATCAGACGAAAAAACTATTTGGAATTAAAATGCTGTATTTCTCAATATTAATTAAAATATGATTTCTATCAGAAAAAAATCAACCAAAGAAACATTTAAATCCCTTCTTCCCAATAAGAAAATTATTTTTTCAAATATAACTTATAAATGTATAAAAATGTTTATTTAAAATAGGTTCTCTATTAAAATGTGGAAAAACTATTTTTATGAAAATATATTTTTTAGGGGTGAAATATGGTCAATTATTATCTTATACATATCTTACATAATGGAAAAATATCAAAAATATATGATTTATTATATAACATATATGTTTTAATAAAATAATTTGGTAATTTTATTAAATTATGTTTACCGAGGTAAAACTCCCTCGAAGCATAAAAATTAATATATTTCTTTTTTATCTTCAATTGATTCTTATTTTCATTTATCATTTATTTGTAACCGATTAATTCATTTTATATTTATATGAGCCATAGATTTTAATAACTTAGTTAAAAATATTCATAACTACAAACATAAGAGTTAGGTTATATCATAATATATTAAATAATAATATTTTAATTTGACATTGTTATTTGGTGAATCTCAGTCTTGTGTGTAATGCAAGATATCGAGGAAGGTCACGAAAGCTATGGTTGAATGTATCTTTTGCAAGTAATGAAAGATAAATCAGTATTGTGTGATTTATAAGATATATCATGTAATAAATTAATTAAATATATTAAATATATCATATTTTCATGGGAAGATATTTTCACTTAGGTGCTTGGTGTCAAGTTCCATACACACAATCAAATACAAGGTTTTATTTTAAAATTTCGGGGTGTTACATTCTCCCCATATAAATTATATTGCGTCCTCACAATTTGAACTCAATTATGGTGATATATTTTTTGATACTTACCATTTTTGAAATCCCACATCATGAGAAGGGTTAATTAGTCATCCTCTATAAAGGAAAGAATGGCATTTACAAAGGTTATATGGACTACCATGTAACTATGACTCTATGTAGGAGAACATCAATGGAAAATATAAATACGTACTTTGAAGAAAAGTGAAAATATTTATAAGAACTGAATGAAGTAAAAAACAAGTTATTAATCAATATAAATTTGGGGGCCTTAAATCCATACGACAATAAAGACTTAGTAGACCATTGGTTTATCAAAAATCAAGGCATTACGATTTTTTTTATTTCTAAGTCATTTTCCTAATGTTGGGTATTTTTTTACTAACTAATAATACATTGAAAAATTATTACATTATAGGTTTAAATTTCATATGAGCTATCCTAAATTTTGGTTATGATTTGATAATATTTTAATTAGGCCTTTTACTCCTAGAAATTAATTAACAATGACAATTTTTTATTCTTCATCTACTAAAAGAAAATTATAAAGGATCATACGGCCTATTAAAGAGTGAAAATTATAAATATTTGTCTCTTAATATGTACCAAAACCAATATAGTAAATAGATAAATCTATAATCCTAAAAACTGATACTACTAGTTTATAATTAAAATTAGTTTGTTAAATTCTTTAAATAAAAATAGTGAAAAATTAACAACGAAATTGCGTTGGTTAGTGGTTGGCATGAAACCCTTATCACCTTTTGATTATGGGTTCAAGACCCATCACCTAGGCCGATTTTATTGGTCGTCACACAGCTTATAGGGTTTCCTATTCTAAATCTAAATTTATATAATTTCCAAAAACATATGATAGAAATCCTTGAAATAAGTTTAATTACTAAATAACCTTTTAGATAATAAAACCACAATACATAAATACTTCATCCATTTATTTCCACATAGGTCCTTCCTTGGTCTAGGGTTTATCTATAATATAATTCATAGGATTTATAAATCATGGCACCTTATCATCAATCTAAAAAACCTATTGTTTAATCTTGAAAATTTGTTTTCATAATCTTGTATAGTGTTTTTTAATGAAAATGTGAATTACCCTAAGAATATCACCCCGGAGTTTCAAAACAAGTGCACAGTGATTCCCATTTTCATGTACCAAGTTACCCTGAGTGAGGCACAGAACACCTAGTTAGAGTTTTTACTCCTAGGTACATCTATTCTAGAACCACTTGCACTTGCAGTATCTATAGAAGGATTTATTGCTAGGAAGACCCACATATTCTATACTTGGAAAAAATTCTATGGGTTTAGTTCATAAGTTTCCTCAAATTATTACTTAGGGCTATGTTATCTAATCTATGTTATCCTAAATATTATTTCTAAGATATCTTCTAAAATTCCTCTTATAACAACAGTAGAGAACCGACCCCAGATAGTTTGTAGTTGGTGTTAGTTATCAATTATATGAGAATGATTATAAAGAATCAATATTTGAAGGACTAATCAGTTTAATAGTCTTGGAAAACTAGATTCTTAAATGAGTATTTCATTATAAATGAAAACACTACTTATGACATATTTTTTTATTCTTTCTAAATAATTATCATCGAGGATGAATCTAATCCATCTAGTAAAATCCCACATATCTTTCATAGTATGCTTCTTGGATTCCTGGGAGAAAAAATATAATAAGGGTGATCTCAAATGATATTTAATAGAAAAGTATAGTGGAATAAATAAATAATTAATGATATTGATAATAATGAAATGGTAAATAATAGAACACACATAACACATAATCATCAAACTGAGATGGTACTGAATAAACCATATGGATCATTAATAAGGGAAAATACATTCTATTAGAATAACTAGTTAAGGAAAAATCACTCTGTAATGGTAATAAACTTAGACACATTCAATTTAGTAAATTAACTACAATGAAATATACCCATATATACTTTGACGAAAAATCCCATGGATGAATAATTACTGAATCTAAATGAGGTAAATTATATCATAATGGACGTCATATATCAGGCACATGATAACATATTACCTCAAAGAACATTCAAAAGAAACTTAAGGGTTGAAACCAATTTGTAAAATTACTTATCTCATTAAAACATTTCAAAGAAACAAGGAATAATATATAGTCCTAGCTCCACTGATCATTTCCAGTAAAAAATATTCCTCATATTGAATAATCATAATAACTAATATACCTTATAAATTAACTATATTGAATGAGAAATACATATATATCAATAATTCACAATTTTAATACCATATATAAAATGGTATATGATTTAGTCAATAGTAATATCCATGATAAATGGTGTGGATAATTATGAGAAATTTAATGCTCAATGATCTTATAAAATTGGATATTTCAAGGGGACTAAAAAAATTCAAGGAAGTGATGGTGATTTCTATCCTTGGAAAAATAAATGATAGACCATCCAATAGACGAATAAGGATTGTATCAACACAAAAAAATATGATGATTAAAATTATAGGGTTGTTTTCTTTGATGTAACAAAAAAATTATTTTTAAAACTATTCTTGAGGAATATATCCTTCTAAATTGAAAAAAAATGTAAATTTTTTTTTCGTTGTATAATTTTTTTAAAATTAGTTTTATTTTAAAATAAACCATTTAATCTTGTAATTAGGAATTAATGAAAAGATGGTGGATTAATCTGTACAATCCATACGAGGTTAAAGAACATTCTTTTTGCATGGTAAAAAGGTTGGAAAAGTAACTTTTCGAGAAGGTAACAAGAAGATTCTTTTTAACAAATGGGTAAAATAAAAGAATGGAATATATTTATTTAATTTTTTTTTAAACTCAATTTTATAAAACATGGGTTTTAGAATAAAATATGTTCTCTGGATAAAGAGAGAAATAAAGTCGGGTTTTCTTAAAAACATTTTCTAAAACATATTGAGTACCATAAAGTGGGAAAATGGTACTAGTACTAGAATATGGTTATGATTTACCATAGGAGAATAAACATATTTAGTGAAAAATGTTTATTTAATTTCCTCACATTTAATAACTATTTAATTGTTATTAGTATTATTCTTATAGTAAAATAATCATTAAACTTTTAAAATTATCCTATACCACTTCAAATCATTTTAATTCAAGTCCTCATAAAAGAATAAAATAAAATGAAAGTTATAATATCATGAATGTAAGTACTTTCATGGTATATCATGTAAAACTGTAGTATTTACACTATATAAGTAAAACTAGGTGCATAACCACCATTAATCTTTAATGGAATGTAAATTGGGGTGAATATCTCATACCAATGTCGTAAAAACAGAATTGGAAAACCCAAAGGCAATAATAATAATTAAATAAAAAAATTAAATTACATGATGCTAATATAATTCATGATATTATATGACAATGTGGTAGTATGTACACTATAAATTTGAAATTAAGTTCACAAAAATTAAATGTGTTTTGACTAGTTATTTTCTTATAAAATTATTTAGATCATTATTTAATTATATAAATGAAAAGCACCATTCATGGAGATGATATGTTGTATGTACGCTTGAACTCTACTTTCATTTCTTCTTCATATTATAATATTGAAATGTGAATGGTAAAATTTAATATTATAACTCTAGTATCATATTTATGTCATATATGTTATGTATTTTTGTTAAATTATCCATAATATGTTCAATTCATAGTGTAAACAAATCACTTCTCTTTGAGGGGTGGTAGTCCACACATCCACAAATGATGTAATCATATATCCACAGTATAGAACTCCAAATGGTATGTTAAATATAAATTTTATTGAACTTAAAATGTGTTATAATATAAATTTTAGATTATTATTTATCTAAAAAATAGTTTTAATGACATCAATTAAAGTGGTAATGGAAAAAGAAAAAAAATATTATTCATAGTGTCGATTAACCGACATAACTTGGACGACAATTTATTTTTTTAATAAGAGGAGAGAAAAAGAACATGGGTATGATATATAAAATTATAAACATAAAATTACTACATATAAATGATTATATATTTATCATGAATTTACATATCATCGAGATAAGGAGAAATTAGAAAAATAAAAGAAATTAAGAGAGGTACTTTGAGAAAATTACATCTTGAATATCCTCTTTTTAAAAGATGCTTGGGGACTTTGGATTTGGACTTTTGGTGACCACAGCATAACCTAGACAAGGGGAGAGTGAGGAGTAGAGGTTCGAAAAAATATTTAAGGATCTAAAAGTCTATTTGGGTTGAAATTGGGAAGTGAGGGTTGTATTTGTACTTGAGGAGAGGTGGGTTCAAATGATTAAATTATTGATTATTTTTTATTTAATGCTAAACACATTGAGGTGATAATATATTCCAAGATTTAGTCATACAATTATTATTTTTATGATGGTTAGGGACGATCCAATCCTCAAACAACCATTAAATGTTTAAATTATTTGGTATATTATGCTTTTACCTTTAAAATTTAACACTTGTCACAATCTTACCTGTACAATGGTAAATAATTTTTTTTACCATGGTAATTTTTTTGTACAAAAAAATGATATTTAACGTACAACCTAATTTGGGATTTCTAATTCTAAATATGGAATCTATTTTATCTACTTAAATTCATATAATTTTTGAAATTATATTTAAAAATAATTCTACAGGGAAAACTAAAAAGTGAGATTTTTAAAGTGAAATATTCAAAAGCATAGAATGTTTTTATATCTAATTCCATTTTAAATTTTTTCCAATGACCAAAATTGGATTAAATTATTAAAAAATAATATAAATATTTTTAAAAACATTTTAAAATGTTCTTATGATATTATAAATAAATTTGATGAAAAAGTAGTTTTGAATTAAAACTCTGTATTTCTCAATATTCATTAAAATATTAATTTTATCTGAAAAATACAAAAAAATTAAACTTAATTTTTATTTCTCAATTAAAAATAAGAAAAATATTTTTTCAAATATAAATTAAAAATGTTTTAAATATGGGATTTAAAATAGGTTCTCAAAAAAATATGGTAATACATTTTTTATGAAAATATAGGATTTTATGTGTGAAATAGGGTTTTCTCTTATCATATGAATATCTAACCGAATGGAAAAAATATTAAAAATATTTGATTGAATATATAAAATATATGTTTCATCAAAATAATACACTAATTCTAATTAATTATGTTTACTACGATGAAACTCCTTGGAAGCATAAAAATCAATATATTTATTTTTATATCCAATTGATTCTTATTTTAATTTCTCATTAATTGGCAACCTAGGAATTTATTTTTTGTTTATCTAAGCCATAAATTTTCATATGTCAGTTAATAATATTCATAACCACTATAATAATGTTTAGGTT
Source organism: Viscum album (assembly GCA_963277665.1). Lineage (NCBI taxonomy): Eukaryota > Viridiplantae > Streptophyta > Magnoliopsida > Santalales > Viscaceae > Viscum > Viscum album. The sequence goes on from OY728121.1 coordinate 762,613,271, forward strand.
ATATCATATTATATTAAATAATAATATTTTAATTGGAAATTGTTATTTGCTGAAAATCGGTTTAGTGTGTAACGCAAGTTATCAAGGAAGGTCGTGAAAATTATGGATGAAGGTCTTACTTTCATGAAACGAAAGATAAATTAGTGTTGTGTGAATTAAAAGATATATCATGAATTGATTTTTTAAAAAAATTAAATATATAGTAGAGTCTTGGGATAATATTTTCTATAACACGCTTGGTGTAACATTCCATTCACATATTCAAATACACGGTTCGTACTTAAGAATTTAAGGGTGTTACATATTCTGTCGACTCTGAGCACCCTTGATGTGATTCAAAATGGCGTTAAAATTTCCCACTACTTCCTTATTCTTTTCATGACCTAGTAGTTTTCCTCCCCAACATCATCCACATTTTCAGGTGTTCTGCACCTCTTCCCATAAAGGGCTTCATAGGCAGGCATTTGGATTCTAGACTGGGATGTGTTATTGTAGGGAACTCATCCAAAGGTAGGTGTTTGTCCCATCCTCTTTTGATGTTCATATTCTAAGATCTAAATATTTCTTTCAATGTATGAATATTACAGTTATATTAAACATTAGTTTGAGGGTGATAGGTCATACTAAAGTACATATTCGTGATTAGATCATATTGGATACTTTTCCACAGTCTTGAGGTAAAAATTGGATCCCAACCAGGTTTAATCGATAGTGGTACACCATGAATCCTAACAACTTCTTTGATGTATATTTTTGAAATTTGGTTGAGTGAGAAGTCTTATCTAATTATGATAAAGTGTGTTGTCTTCATAATATGATCTATAACACCCATATAGAACATTTCCCCTTGATGTCTTTGGATGTCTGATGACAAATTCCACAATGATATTTTACCATTTATATATTGTAAGGGGTAATGGATGCATCATACCCTTATTATTTTTTCTTTTAGAATTCACTTGCTAACATACCAGGCCCTTTGGTGTATATTTAGTGATCTGATTCTTCACATTTTCCTACCAATAGTTCTCTTGGAGATATTGATAAATCTATGTGTTTACTGGGTGAGTGGAGAAAGTTTAACTATGTGCATCATCCAAAAGTTCCTTCTTGAACTCAGAATTTGATTGTACACATAGTTGTGACCCCAATCTCATAACTACTTCTTCATTAACATTTATCTCCAAGGATTTCCCTTTACTTATAGTTTCCACTTTATTCTGAATTCCCACATCATCCTTTTGATTATATTTTAACCTCCCTATAAGGGATGGCTGAGAAATAATTTGTGAAATTATTGATTATGTTCCCTCCTTTATGATTCCCATTTATATCCTTCTCAAATATGAGAATATTGGTTCTTTATCAATTCAAATAAATGATAGAATTGTTATATCCATTCTATATAATGAATTTTACAATTTATTATCATTCATAGGATAATAGTGAATTGATCAGTCATAGTCTTTGATCAACTTTTACCATCTTTATTGGCACATATTTAGCTATATCTATGTGAATATATACTTGAGGCTTTTTGGGTCTTTATATATTTCACACTTCTCCTCAAAGAGATAATTCTGCGATATTTTTAATAAAAATATAACTATATCCAACTCCAGATTATCCATTGGATAATTTGGTTCATGAAAAAAGCATAGGCTATGAAATTTTCATTCTGTATTAACACAATGCATAATCCATTTCTCAAAGTGTCACTGAATACTATGAATATTTCTCCAATTATAGGTAATTTGAGTATTTAGGTTGTGATAATCCTTCTTTTAGTATTCTTTAATCCCTCTTCACCTTTATAATTCCAAGGAAAATTAACTCCATTTATAGCTAGCTTCATAATAGGTATTTCCAATCATGATAAATTTCTCAAAAATTATTGATGACACCTAGCTTACCCAAGGAAGCTACAGATATCTATAACAGATCTTGGCCTCAACCACCCTTTAATTACGTCAATAATTGAAGGTTCCACATATATCTCATTTCTTGTCAAGATATTCTCCAACAATGACACTTCCTTGAAACAAAAATCTCTTTAGTTTTACTTTTCATAGAACTTCTCATTTCATAAGGTTTTTAGCATAGTTCTCATATTCTCCTCATGATCATCCTTGGTTTTGGAGAATATTAAAATATAATCAATAATGAAAAGGTTGTTTTATCTGATCCCTAGTGACCCTAGCCATCATTTCATAGAATATTTTTGGTAATTTAGTGAGTCTAAAAGGAATTAAATTGAACTCATAGTGCCTTTAACTTGTATGAAAATCATCATTGGGGATATCCACCATCTTCACCATAACATGGTAATATCCTCCGTCACAGATCCAACTTGGAGAAGTATTTTTCTCTACAAAACTGATAAAACAGGTCATCAATCTATGGTAGATAACACATTTTTTTATTTTGATCCTATTGATCTCATGATAATAATTGAAAAGACATATTTACCCATCCTTATTCATTATAAAGAGGATATGTGCAGTCTATGGTGAAGCACTATAGTCTATGAACCATTTATCTAGTTCATGTTGTAGTTTTTTCTTCAACCCCTCATGTTCTACAACAATAACTCCATATGATTTATTTTTAAATGGAAACTCCCCAGTTATAAACTCGATTGAAAACTAAACCTCTCTTCTTGGAAGAAGACCATGAAATTCCCCGGGAAACACATTAGATTATTCCACCATAATAGGTATTTATTTAGGTTGTTTTTTCACTAGACTCAATAATTTTAACTAGATACACATACTCATAGGGACATAATATCCATTCTTTTCATGATGGAGATAAAAAAGATTCATCCTCCTCCTTGCACATGTATAGAATCAGGGTTTGATTCTCAATATGGAGATTTATTTCCTTCTCATGGAAATTTATGTTATCTCAATACTGGTAAATCCAATACATATCCAAAATTGCATAAAATTCCACCCAAGACAGTATGAGAAGGTATTCTGAGATGTTTAGTCCAAAAAACATGATGGGTGAAGAGTTATATTATTGAGATTAAATAATTTACCCTTCTTTAATTTTCATCGAAAACTCAACCTATATGATTTTTGGGGCTATTGGATTAGTTATAATAAAATTTATTGACAATAAAGAATTCAAAGAACTAGAAAAAAATGTATATTCCCTATTCATGAATAAATAAATATGTTATATGTTACCACCTCATTATCGGGATCCACATTAGCGGTTGTGATCCAAAAGCTCACCATTGATGGCTTTTAGGTTGTCATTTGTCTTCAAAAACCCATGTCTTAGGGAATTGGTTTGGAATGTTCCTTAGTTATATGTGGTTGAAGAAAGGAAAAATGTGTTGAGGGTTGAATAGATCATTCCTTTGTTATATCACTTCACCAGGTTTCTCCTATCGATTTTCGCTAGCTAGGTTCCCTTCCTTCTCGCACATAAAGTATTTCCTTATCCCCCTAAGTAAATTTATGGGGTTCTTCTTTTTGTACCACTTATAAGTGGGATGATGAAATTTCTTATCACTGTTTAATTTCTCCATAGAATAATTAAAATTAAAACACACATTAATATTCTTATCTAGGTGATACCCTTTAGTTTCTTTGATCTACATTTCAACTTTAGGGGAACATCAGACAATTTCCTCATAGCTATAAAAGTCGCGGATTGCTAGGGAATTTTTTAGACTAGTCTTTATCTATCTAAATAAGTGGTCAACCATGAATTTAGGGAAAATGATAATGAAAAGTCCCATAGTTAAAGTCTTTTTAGGTTTTCCTTGTACTCACCTATATATAAGTTCACATTTTTTTCTTAAGGGAAAGAAATGCATTTCCATTTTAAGTAAGAGAGTGCATGTAAAATATTTATCAAAAAAAATTCCAAAATTTGTTCCACCCCATAACATAGAATTTATCCTAAAGATTCATTTTATTGATCAACGTCCACCACAGATAAAATTCTCCCTTTAGAAGATAACAATCTGGTATAAACTTATCTTGTTTGGAACACTAAAGGATGCAAGAAAATCTTATCAATAGTGTTAATCCATTATTCCACGATTAAGGGATCAAATGACCCATTGAAAGTTAGAGGATTTGTTAAATAAAGGGCGCAATCACATATTGTTTTCTATTAGGGGGATTTGGATGATCCTCCTTATCTTTGTTTCTATTCATAACTTCAGTCAGCTGAGAGAGTATAGTCATGAATTTCGCTATTACTACTCCCATTGGGTTGGGCATCTCATTAGGGTAGTCATCACATTTCCATCAACATTTGGGTATTACCTGAATCCTCATATTTCTGGCCATTGGATAGAATAAATGAAAAATTAGGGATGAGTATTTTTTAAAACTATTAAACACATAAATGGGGAATCCATTGAAATTAAAGGGATAACTTATAAATTACATGTATTTTTATAGCTTATGAACTTCTAGGTATAAATCTATGTTATACATGATATATTTCCTTTAAATACTATTATGTGAATTTTTTATTCCCTTAATAATGGTTTTTACTGAGATTATGAATTTAAAAAATCATAACCCCGGGGAGTGTTAGACCAAGTGTGCTGTAAGGCCCATTTTTCTATACCAGGTTACACCGTGTCAGGATTGACATATATTTTTAGAGTTGTCACCCCTTGGTATATCTATTGCAGAACCACATCCATTTGTAGTAACCAAATAGAGATTTATTTCATTGATAAAACACTTAATAATTATTTAATTAAGAATTTGGGCATTGTTTCTCATACATAGACTTATCGTTATGGTTTTCAAAATATTTTCCAAATCATAATCTAAAAAATAACTAAAATGTTCCCTTGATACCAACTATAATAACCCTACTGTACATTTCACATTAGTACATGATTTATTCCCTTAATGTAAAAATAATACAACCGGAATTATTGGGAAATATAGTTTCTTTAGGAATTATGTACATAGAATAACATCTTTAACATGGGATTCAACAACATTTTTAAAAACATCCATAACATGCTTCAAAAATTACATGGCTCTTAAAACAGGACGTGATACCCTATGAACCTACATTAGAAAGTGGTGATCTACTAAGCTCAGTGAGGGAATAAAAATGGAATTTTTTAATACAAGTTAGACAATAGGAATATCAATGGGGCATATAAATATTATAAATCCTATACATAAACAATAATACATGATATAGCATGATATTCATAACTTGTGATATCTAGAAGCAACATAAAAGATTACATTGTAGACATAGGTCAAGGATAAACCTCTAATAAATCATGGTGGAAAAATTCCCATAAAGGAATTTGTTTCACTGTCTATCCCAACATGTTTTATCATGTGAGTAAACATTACCCAATGCATTGGAGCTCTATATAATTCCAGGTGCACCCGTCCCTTCCAGGAAAATCTCTTGTTAAAGTGTCCCACATAGATCATACAACATGGATTCATTCATCATCATATTTCATTACATGATCAAGGAGTGTGGAATACACACATTCAATTCCTAACTAAAATATATATAGTTTATGAATGTGAATTCCCTAGATAGTAAATTAGTATGGTATTCACAACACAATTACTTTGGCATGGAAAATTGTGATAGAATTTCTGCAGAAGAACAACATCACATAAATAGTTATAAAATGGATTAATGAGAGATAAAGGCTCTATAATCATTTTCACAAAAAAATAAGTATTAGGGAAGTGTAATGACATATCCTAATAATAGGAATTGTAAATAGAAGGCATAATATAATAACAATCCTTGAATAAAGAAGATAAGTTGAGGATCCCTTAGTAGAGTGTCTGACTCCAAATGATTGGGAAGAGCTTATTGAGTGCGGGGGGAACCTTGGGAGGACTCTAGAGAGTTGAGGATAGTGTAAGGACATGAACCAAGTATTTTTAGTGATTTTTAATAGGATATTGGTTATTTGAATATAGAGATGAGTGGGAATCTCTTTATTATTTCTCAAACAATGGTTTTGGAATCCATATAATAAAATAACCAAAACCAAAAACCATCCCATGTATCATGCCCATGGTTTCTACTAAATCGGATAAGTTTTCATTATTTTGTAAGAACAATGGTAGAACATAAACAATAATATTCTAGATTTTTTGGAGTTGCATCGAAGTCCTTAGAAAACGATTTTAATCCCTTAAAATATATTAATGATTTTGGAGGATTCATAATTGATTATTAAAATTAGTAAAATAAACCTAAAATCTCATTATTTTAAATGAAAAACATATATTTGGTCATTTATAACTTTTATTATATTTATTATATCATTTTTAGTATAGAAATGATTTTGGAGGATTTATAAATGTATAAGAAGTACATAAAAAATTTCTTGAGGCATACCACATGTTAAACCAATTTACATAACTTATTTATGGTAAACATGTATTTACACTCCATATACATGATCATCATTTATTAAAATGGGTTATACATTCTCATATATGGATAATTACCCTTTAAATAATCATTATTAATTACCCTTACAATCTATAAATACATTTTCATTATACATGCACTAAGAGAGGGGTGAATCTGTAAACCCAACATTTACATGGTTTTATTTATTTTCAATTGACCCCTCTTACACTTGATCTCCCATTTTAATGACTAATGGATTTATTGATATTATATCATCATTGATATTGTCCTATAAAGTAATGATGAAATAGAAATGAATAAGAACATATAATATTTTTTCTTTGACTCGATCTGTACTGAAAACCCACTCATTTCTAAGTTTATCTTTGTCATGTATATGGATTTAATTTTTAATTTAATATTAAATATTTACAAGTAAATATAATTATGATCAAAATTTATGTTAATTAATCATCAAAATTCATGATATTGTGTTTTTTATACTAGATCTGTCAGTACTTCAATGGTGTTATTTAGACATGAACCATCTATTGTTCAATATTCCCCCACAAACAATGAATAGGGGACAACCAACAAATAATGGTCAATACACATGTTTGTAGGTAGGACATATTATCCAATAGGACTCCCTATAATTATGTAATAACATTTATTATTAAATATTGTTGATGTAAAATATATACTGTAAACATTACATTGGTCTCATCTCTTTTTCTATCTCCATATACATTATGAATATACCATTATATATCTTCTTCTTATTCTTGTTGTTTTTATTCTTCTTCTTATTCATATTCTTCATATTATTCTTCTTTAGAAATAAAATATGATCTATATTTATTTTGGTTTTATCTTCCTTTAAATTACTAGATATGTTTGGAAAATTGTTTGATGTCTCACAAGTCCTTAATAATTAACACATTTTTTTACATATAAGAAACACAACTATCAATTACTTTTTTTAACTTTTATCAGCTTCTATAAGTCATAAATGAAATAATATAGATGAAGATATTTCTTCTTCTTCAATATCTCATATATATAAACATCTCACATAAATATAATGATTAGTGAAACCAAATAATTGGGTGATTCAAACTCTATATAATCTAACTATTAAATCCAATAAAATCTCATTATTTCAAACTGATGATATTCCACCTCTATGTATCCTTTAATCACATTTATGTCTCTAAATTTAAATATTATGAGATATTAAATATATATTTTAATTATTTACACAATATTATCTTTTTAAAACCTTTTTATATCAAAATGTGAAACAATAATCACATGGATTTTGATGTATCAGTTATTTTTTATAACAGGTCACAAGAAAATATTCTCCCTTTATTCATCAACTAAATTGTAACAATAATATAATATCTTATAAATCACATAATTATATTCATACATGAAAATTCAATATGAAATTTTTACATCCTCAACTATTTATAATGTAAAATTTTGGATTCTTTATTTTCTGATACATAAGATATTTTATTGAGTTTTCCAATATTTTATGAAACCAATATATTACATAGTGTATGCTTCATAACCTAAAATTATCCCTTGTGGAATTATATTAACATTCATAATTTTATTAAATTTAATTATCGTCTATCAAATTTTCTTAAGATTAATCAAATATCATACTTATGTTATTTTTTATACAGACATGCCATAAAAAATACCCTACAACAATATTTATCATTCATAAGAAAATTATTTTACATGTATGATGCTTATCTTATGTGCATGTTGACGTCATGAAATTAATTTAATTAACTTTTCACCATAATTCATGACATTATACTCCTAATAATAACAAAATAATAGATTGAGTATAAAGGTATATCTATTCCGAAAGTAGAAGAAAATTGGATCTAAGTATTCCGCATGATTTTTGATACCCCTAAGGATGGATATTACTAAGATACATATCATAGTTTTGTGACATAATGGTGATAACAATATTCTATGAGTAGGTCTTATATTTCATCGATACCCATATTTAAGGGAATTTAAGGCAAATTTTAATTTTTTAAAATGAAAGCAGTAGGGGAACCCAATAATGATGAGAAAATATTTCTTCGCTAGATTTGATTTAATAGTTCATAAAGATAAAATGTATTTATGGGTCAAATATTTTATCCATGTTATGATGGAAATATTTTATTAACAAATTCAAGATCTCAATCATGTAGTGAACCTAATTATTTTGTTTCATATCCCAATTTCCTATCTCTTTCATTCACCCAGACCCACATACATTTGAGTATATTCCATATTCTGGCATACACAAGTACCACATACCCAAGAACCTATAAAAACCCCTTTCATCATTATACCATGTGTGATGTCCTCCCCCAATGTCTATAAATAGTCCCCAAAACCTCCAAATTTCAATACACAAGGATAAACACATAGCGGAATAAGAAAGAGCAGATATCCTTATATATTAGACATTTTGAAACCCCATCATTTCAGATCCTCACACCATAGTCATACTAGGGACTATAAAATAGGATTTAATGCATAGTGTAAATCCTCAAATCCCTCCACAATGGTGAAATGCATGGGTTCCTAGTCTCTATTCGAGTCGAGATTCACCATGTCCCTCACAAGGTTGAGCCATCATCTGTTACCCCCAACTAGTGAAACCCTTTTTCTAGATCTTCAACATGAAAAAATAAATTCTTTTGGTTCCCATTATATAACATAACCAACTTATCTGGTATAAAAATGGGTTCCCATGATTGGTTTAAACCTTTTTCTGTGTATCATACCTAGGCATGCATACTAGGAAAACCACATCTACACATACACCATACATGGGAGACCAGAATTGAGAGAAATCACTCAGTTAAGGGATCCAATTGGGTACACATATTATGATGAAATCATTCCCTATAATATCACAGGGATCCTATAGTGATCCAATCCATTTACAATTATAATTATGTGATATTTGGCATAAATATACACTAAATATAAATAATTTATTGAAAATACTAGTGTATTCAGAAGGCTATGTTCATAAAATATAAAGGGAAACAAAAATATGAAATATTTATTTAATTCTTCATAATGAGATCTTATATATCGTTGATCTCCTAAAACTACATATGATAACCTATGAAAATACATAGAGAAAAGGGTTATCTGAAATACTATGCAAGGTGACAAACATGATAATGAATCATTACTTGTAATTAAAATGAAATAAAATAATATCGTAACGTTGATGGATATCAAATAATTTCATGGTAGAATAATAAATTTAACATTGTATCATATGATCATCGAACCATAGAAAAGTGGATGTAATAAAAACTCAAAAAAAAAAACATAATTCCACTCTAACTGCCAAGACAACATCACATAGTGGACAGATTCCCAATATGGATTAACATTACTCCAAAATCCCATACATAATGTATCATGATTCAAAAATATTACCATATTAATTGTATTTATATTTGGGTACAAGAATCATAACATGTACATGCTTATCTATTCCATAAAATGAATGCAATCCTATTCAACAAAAAAAAGTATTACACATGGAAGGAAATGAGTAGCATTTTATTAAAACATATTTTATTTATTAACTGATCAAGGAAAAGTATAATAAGATCAGTACATTTTTATGATAAATATATATTTAATTTTAAAAAAATTTATCCCATAAAGGAGAGAGATATGTGGAATTGGATTGATAATGTTCATGACTCAATGAAAAGTAATGGATTGAAAAAATCACTTTCCTTTTGTATGAGAATTATTATAATGTTTTACATAATGGAAAAGATATTAAAATTTGATTCAATAATGAAAAAAAATAATTTTAAATGTTTATATTATTTATTATTATGTTATTATTTTCATTTTAACCATTTAAATGGGATATAAGTTTTAATTTTATTTCCAGGAGTCTTCGTTTCATGGTTCCATGGTCAGAACACATGTGCATAATTATTGAAATTTTTTTCAAATGGGAATACTAAAAAAAATTTAAATGAAATAGTATTCATGAATTTATTGGAATTTATTTGGTCCCATGTATCAATATGTGTTTCTACATAGTGGAAAATAGTTATGTAAACATGTTTCCGTTCGTTGGCTAGTTCATTTTGGTATTTTTATTGACCATCATTAACTAGATTAATTTTAATTGATATTATGAACATGTATTCATTATAAACCTTGAAATAATTTACAATATACTTATTAAAATCCAAGTTAACTTTAATTTTTTTATCACCCTCTTTGATGGTCCTCGAGGAAGATGATGTGTGTTGTTCATAGAGTTGATGAACCAGCCATATTGTAATGAATAATTTAATTTTATTTAAAATAAGGGTACTGAAGATGAATAATACAATATAATAATAAAAAATAATTAAATTTATCATTTTATTCTATTATTTTTGGTTATATTGGGAATATATGTGGTGGTAGAAGAAGAATAAAATTAATGTAGTTAGTCGGTATTTTTACCCATTTCTTTGGTCAACTCCTCTTTGGATATCTCTTAATGAGCCTTAAATTGGTCTGTGAATAAGAACCAAATAATTATGACTTGGGGAAGAGTAGTGTGATGTAAATTGGGAATAATTTATAAACTCTAAAATTATTAAAATGTATGACGAGTAGGGGATATGATGGGTGGTATTTGTAAGGGAAAGAGAGGGTTTTTTTTGAATATTATATTCATATGTTTTTTATTTCGGATTGAGATTATCTATAGTTATAAATATTTTCATGATATATATTAAATAGTTTATGTGTTTTTTCACTAATGGGGGAATACCTCTTCTATGACATGAAATTTTTGTGTTTATATTATAATGTTAAATATGTAATTTTACATTATCACAGTATTAAAAAATCATTTATTTCATAAAAATACCTAAATTTCACCCTAACCATTTTTAAAATGTATATTTTCAAAACTTAATCAATTTAATGAAAATAATTTTCCAAATATGATAAATTTAGTTTTTAAATAAATTCATCGTTGAATTTAAAAATAAAAATATTAATATTTCAAGCAATTGTTTATGGCTTTGAAAATTTAAATATGGCCTCATAAAATTATCTTATCATTATAATGCACTTTAATATTAATTTATAATCCATTTATGAAAATAAATTTATTTTAAATCATTATATAATTTATAAGAAATAAATTATAACATCTATGTTTTACTAAAAATACAAACACTTAATTATTCGATTTTAAAACATTTATTTACTTGGCCATGGTTTAAGTATGCTATATTTTATTTACTTCTACTATAGTTTTTTCCAGGAGTCAAATTGTTATGGTGGATTAGTCATCTCACAATTCCCATTTTTTTTATATGTTATTTAGTATTTTTTGTCATATTTTACTATTTTAAATTGTTTTGTCCATTAATACTCTCTAAATATAATTTTAGAAATATTATAATAAAATATAGTTGGTTTTGTCATGTGGTGTTTATGAATTATACTAAATTATTGGACATGAAACAATTATAAGAAGGAAAATTTCATTAATAATATTTGAGTTCATTACACTCTTCCCACAAAATAAATTCCGACTATGAAATTTCATTTTATAAACTAAGGTTAAAATAGTTGTCTGTACATCTCCTTCATGAATTACTACATTTCCATTTTCACCTCCCCATACTTATTGGTGGGAGTGCTAGTTGATTGTCCCCCTGAAACATCCAAAGAATTTATGAAATATATTATTTCCAATTAATTTAAATTCATTGATAGCTGTCATTAAATTAAATTCTCAATTTTTCCTTCATTATAAAAAAGACCATTTTTATTTTTTTTATTTCACATAAAATCAAATTTATTCAATATCATGTGTTACACCTTTGTCATTGTCTTAACCGAGAAGTATATACTATTAATATTATTATTTAACATTATATATATCACCATGCTTTTAGAGTGGGGGGAATGAGTAATATTGACTATTTTATGAAAACATGGTTTACACATGTTTATAAAATGAGTTTATGGGAAATGTTTCCATGAAATTGACCCAAACAATAATGTATGAAAAGAAAAATATTTTTTTCACTATCATCCTTTTAATTTCAATAGAGCTTTGGGGATAGTGAATAAAAATATTGTTTAGGATTAAATATTATTTTTAAAGATAATTGATTTTATTATATCATAATAATTTATCTTCATTGTTTATAGATTACATAATTACATTAAATTCTTAAGAAATTCTAATTTATGAATTATTCTTTTAATAATAAAATAAAATAAATGAAACTAAATATATTAAAAGTGTGGTAAATACAATGAAATTTTGTGTTAAATTATTTTTTATATGAATATATCATGCTATAAATTTCTGAAATTAATATATTTTAATTTCAAAAATGAATTTATTTTTTTTAAAATATAATTAATGAAATAATGTTAAAATTGAAATTAATTTTATTTTATAATAAATGATATTTTATTAAATGATTTAATGTTACTAATAACATAACTCACATAAAGTGATAAGTAATTTAAAAAAATTTAAAATATATTCCATTAATGGACCCATTTATCTTTTATAATCAACATACTATACCCTAAATAGTAATAATATTGTTGGCGAGGTTACTTGTAAAGAAGTGTTTTTTCATGTTACATTCACTAGTGTTAAATTTATTTTCCAATGCACAAGTGATTTTTATTACATAATTATTATTTGATATTTAAAATATGTGCTAATATATTTTCTAATAAGTCTAACTTTAACTTATTCTTAATGGATGAATTACATAGTTTATAAAACTAGTGACCTTTTATTATAATCTAAAATGAATGAAATATGAAAACATAGGATTCAAAGAATCTCCCCCATCAATTAGTAATAAAATTTGGCGGAAACTTATATAATGAAGTCCTCCCAAAAGTAATATTTACATGAATGCCACTCATCCTCAACTATAAAAAGGCACTTACACTCCCCACTTATTTACACCAATCAAGCCTTATGGATGGTCTAAAATCGGTAAAAATCATCTCCAAACTTCCCTCCAATCATCCTAAAAGTATATATTTTTTATAATTTTAACCTTACATGGGTTTAGTTCAAACCTAATGATGATACAAAAATAATAGTTAATGATCATCAAAAATGCATTCTTATTCTTTTCCTTCTCCACATACTTAAATTATTGTTATACCAAAAATACATAATAACTAAATTTTCCAAAAAATACTGATACATTGTTATGTTATGGGTATGACCTACACACACACACACACTTCCATCAAATGGGTTATGATATCTTCATTTGTGTGTACTATGGACTACTGCCTCATAGAACGATGTCATTATTTTTTCCATTACCATCTCTCATGATTGGTAATAACGATGAATATAATATTTATATATGATATTTATTATATATACAAAATTATATTACCTTTTAATTCTATCATATACACTCTTTTTATATTCAATTCCATAAGTGATGCCATAACATCACTCATGTGTATGGTGGACTATCGCCTCAAGAAGTAATGTGAACCATTTTTCACTACTATGTAACATAGATGGTAAAAAGGATAACTACAATGAATATATATTACATAAATGAAATAATTATTATATTTATTATATAATTATTATTTTTAATATGATATATCATTTTATTCAATCCATTTCACAGACTCAAAAAGGGATAACTCTATTCGTGGATGTGTGGACTACCCCCACCTCGAAGTAATGTGATTCTTCTTTTTTCCTCACCACATAATAATTATGATACATATAAGTATATATAACTAATTAATATGGTATTAATTATATAAATTTTATTTTTTAATGATAAATTTTACGTTCTTTCTTGTTATAAAGATTATTGAAAAATGGGAATGTTATTCATTCATATATATGATCTACTATCTCTATGATCGAAATGTTTATATATTTTCACAAACATATTTCATTATATATTTTAAGAGTATAAATAACATATATTTATGATAACTACTTAATGATTCTTATTTTAGATACTTTTAAATAAATAACTCATTGACCTTAGTCAACCTACCAATGTCATTTTTGACACATAAGTCTAACAAGATAAAAAAATACGACTTAAAAATAATTAATAATGTAATTATAAATAACATGATTATAAGTGAAATAAATTTAATAGTAATCATGGATATTATTATCAATCAATTAAATAATTAACATAATTTTATTATTCACGAAGTTAAATAACAAGCATGATTAATTAGACTTGAGGAAAGGGTTTTCTCCTCTCACATTAATTTCTATGAGATATATTCCATATTCACAATTTATTTTTTTTGGTGTATAAATGTCCCATGAATGTATTTAATTATTATTGAAATTAAATAATGTGTTTTTTCATATCCCTTTCATTAAATCCCCTTCATGGGTGTTACAATTTCAATGTTACCAAAGCGGTAAGGGGGGTTTGTCTCAATTTTCCATATTTGAGATGTTTGTTATATAATGGAAATACATTATATTACAAGGTTTATATAGTATTACTATTAAATTCTATATTAGGAACCTTCTTTTTTTATATGAAATTTTAGGTTTCATTTAATGTTATTCTTTTTTGAGGATTATGATTCAATGTTACAAATGTGGTATGTGTTTCATGCTATAATCTCATTGTTTATTTGGACTATTTTTGATTAAGTGTTCAATGTTTAAATATTATTATATACCTATAAATATTTCTCATTAATTTTCTTATCCTCTTTATATGTCAATAAAATAAGAATTTTACCCTTATTTTACTCACTTTATGAACTCAAGATTTAAAAATTGTGTTTTTATGAAAAATAATCTTTTCATTAAAAAAATATTTTTCTTTCAAAAATATTTTTATCAAAAATATATTTCAAAAATGTTTGAATTTTTCTTTTCAAAAAATTAATGATATTTTCCTCAATTATTTTTTTTTAAAATATTCCTTTCTTATCTTTTAATTTTATTTTTAAAGAAAATTATTTTCAAAATATTTTTTTTTTAAAAATTCATTTTAAAAATTTAAAAGGAATTTTCCTAAAAAATGTTTGTAATGATAATTTAATGATATTTCCATTTCTCAAAATAAAGTCATTTTTGTTTTAAATAAAATTTTACAAAACCTATTTATTATCCATGGGTTTACCATGTTTCAATGAGATATTCATAGAGCTATTTTCATTCCGTGGGTTAACCGTGATTCAAAGAGAATGTTTTCGAACCTATTTCCTTTCCAATGGTTTATCTTCCAATGAATAGAACAAAAACATTTCAATGTGTTATGATGAAATAAAATCTATATACGATTTATTCATTACTTGGTTCATGAATGTTATAAATTATGGTGGTTCCAAGATAACACTTGGTGATCCCATTCTAGCTTATACAATGGGCGCATCTCGATAGCACACCTATGCATTTTGTAATAATTTTGTTACCCATTGAAAAATATTAGAAGTGGTATGTATAGTTATTATAATTTTTATGTATTTTGAAAGGTTTATATATGTGTTCTATGAATATTATTTCCCATTATACCAATATGTATTATATGTGATTGTTAAGGGTTTATAATGATTCATTTGGTCAATGCTGATATCACATGGAGCATGATTACAAATTCATATAACTTTTCCATTGTTAATGCCTTATTGAATGTTTTCATGTTTGATGATAAATTTATTAATTGATGTGAATATCCATATGTTATACTTAAAAACATTCATTATTTCACCATACTGTTTTTGTCATCTAATTCATATTGATGAAATTCATTTGTTAATGATGATGTTTCCACATAATAAGTAATTGAGCTCAACCCTCTTTTGTTTCCTCTTCCAAAGTTATATGGAAACTTGTTGAATGACTTATTTCATAAGGTTGTCTCATATGGAAGATGATAATGAATTAATTTGAAATAATAATTCCCTAACCCCCTCCCCATAGGGTGTACCCTTCTAGGGTCGGAAATGTGAGAAGGGAGATAGTGACCCCCTGAGTCCCACCTCCAGTAGGCCCCTAGTTGGCGACTAGCACCATGGGTATAGTAAACACCCAAATGAGAGGCATTACCCTCTAAGAGAACACATGAAGAAGAAAGAGATAAGATAGAATCTATACAATTCCAACTCATATTTCAAAATAAATGAAATCCCTAGTACACATATGTAATTCCATTGAAGAACTACTACGAATGAAGGGGAAAGTTTCATGTATCAAAAGAAAGTAAAAACTGAAAGTATCACAAAGACCAAACATGTCATAAAACCCCAAGATAGTGGTAACCATCCTGATCTATAACCCACAACAAGTAACATAAAACATAGATTATAAACACATAAGGTGAGTATAATAGTATATTTATATGGATCCTCCACCAAGCCTCTATTTCAAAAGTAAAGAAAACATGCTAAAGCATAGTGAGAAAAAGTGCAACTAACTCACCACATAAACAAGTCTACTATGTTCCCTACCTCCCAATAGATAATCTTATCATGTATCACATACAAAAGTACATAATATAATAAATAATATCATGGTTACCCTGATACCAATTCCCCACTAGTTTGTTTCTTTACCCCAACATCACATGTCCTAAGCATTTCTCTCCAAATGGCTTTCCCATAAACACCTGGGTGTGACCCCCCAACACGCACCACATGAAACTCAACCACAACATCCTTGTTATCGAAGTAACCAGGTAGTTTTCTGGATCCATCATAGCTGGTATAACTAGTATCATACGTTCGGTATTAAACCTCTAGACATTATAGCCCATTCACCAAGTAAGGATCATCAAGCAATCACATCATATACATTTTACACCTATAGTAGTCCATAGAAAACTATATTCAGAATATATGTGTTTGAATAATCACAAGCCATTACAAAAATCCAAAAACATGTTTGGGTAAAACCAATCATTGTGCCTACTAGTAAAAGTAACTGCCATGAGAAGAGTGTTGGACCAAAGGGGGTAGTGATCCATCCATCCTCCCTTAGGGATATTGTGGAAAACACCCCTAGGGATATAAATCCTTGAGATGTCAGTGTCCCTAACTAATATGGTGGAGTACCATATAGAAACACAAAAATTATATAATATACTATAGATCAAAACCACACTACGTGAACAACCGATTGTTAGACTGTACTACAGCTTACGTCTCTCAGACTCCCGATTTCTACTTCTAAAACATGGTATCCAATAAGAACACAACCATTTAACGAGATACATTTGAATACTTTATCACTTTTTATTAGTTTCATTTTATGTTAATTAATTCTTTATCCAATAATTATCCGTTACTGATTCCCAATTACATTTCATTAGAATAACACCAATGTTTTATTCCCTCCAAGAATAACTAAACCATGTCAACAGCTTCTAAGAAAATATTAATTTAGCATTGCATCCCTTCAATATCCAAACCCATGGGTTAACATCATTTATTCAATCATTTATGAACAACATTTTTACATTACTATATTTCCAGGATTTCTAGAAAAACATCCCAAGATTCCAAACATAAGGGGATCAAGAGGGTGAATAGATGAACTACCCATCATGTATTTTCCGCCTATAGCAAGAGCATAGACCCATCCTCCCTCAATGTTCTAAACACGAAAAGCACATGACATACCCCACGTATCTTCAACCCTTTTGGAAGGAGGGTAAGAAAGACCTGATGCCATGAGAAGTGGGTAAAATAATGTATATAAATAACAAATAAGAATCATAAAGTTTTCAATCATTAATATCCTACCCATTTCATCATCTCAGGTGTCCTCCCTGACACCCACATGCATAAACTATTGCATCTCTCTACTCTAGGCATCAAATACAGCCAAAACCAATGGGACTCCTTACCCACACATATAACCACAGTAATCCAGGCTCACATCACAACATAAGTAGCAGGAAAAAACATCATATCAGCCGTCCTTAAGGACCTTAAACAAGGAATACAACCTTCATTCATAATGAGCACGCATGGAACTAAATCACAAGGCACTTTTCCTTACAAGTAAGAGGGTAACTTAGAAACCTACCAAGTATTATCTTTTGTCAAACAACTGATTCTTTAATCCATATATAATTAACCAATTTATTATTTGTAGGTTCCAAATATGGGCAGAGTAAATTGTAAGAAATCCCGAATTAACTAAACAGTTAATTCACATTCCTTTAATTCATTATCAACAACCATCAACAAGCCTATGGCCCATCAATTAATTCGATTAAACTTGATTACAACAATGATAAACTGATTCATTTACATTAGTATTTGAAAAATAATTAAAATTAATACCATCTTACATTATTAACAAATTTCCATCAAGAATGACACACTAAATAGGGACAGCATAGATGTCCCATATCTAGAAAAATAAGAGGCAATATCAAATGATTGATATCAATTTATTTATCCAGTTCGAATATTAATTATGTTAATTCCATTGTGATCTTGTGGGATAAAACATTTTAACTCCATAGTTGCATGTAAAAGAATAGAGAATCTATTAATTTCCTCCCTTTGATGGTTGTTGATGATCTTTTAATGAGAATGATCCATGCAACGGATCACGATTGCATCCCCCCATGAAAACTCCACCAACCCGAGGATACCATGACACGACCGCCCCAACCTTCACCCAATAAAACTCAATTAGAAACATAGAGATCACATACCATAACCACGAGAGGAGAAATAATAGAATATGTATCGAAGAAAACATAAGAACAAAGGTAGATCATTCCTTCTATCGATGATGGATCAACACTTGATACTTACAACAAAAGTGGGAAAGTGTGTATGCAGCATGAGTAAAAATCATGGGGAAACGATTAAAGAGTCAAAGATAGATCACACCAATCATATGGGAAGAATTTATCATCACACCTCACATCAAGAGAGATGAGAAGGAATGAATAGGAGGAAGGTGCCCAGCATTGAATGAATTGATTCGAGACTAACAGTATTTGAAATGATTTTGAATTTCTATTAATGAAGATCATAATAAACCACATGGCTTGACCAATTAGAGGCTCCTCAAGCCTTAGTAAAATTATTATTGGAGTTATGGGCTTTGAATTGGCCTCAAATCCCCCAAAACAAGTCCTTGAATGCATATTTCAACAAAGAAAATGTTGAAGGGGTGAAACTCTAGGAAGAAGGAAACATTGTACAACTACCAATGTCTGGAAACAATAAACACATAACGATGACTGGAAACACTGTACACTTACCGAGGGATAGAAACATTGTACACCTACCAACATCTAGAAATACTGTACACCTACCGATGTCTGGAAATAGTGCACACCTACCAACGTTATGAAACACTGTACACCAACCAATGTATGGAAACACTGTACACATACCGACGTTTTGACACACTGTACACCTACCGATGTCTGGATTCACTGTACACCTACGTACATCAGGAAAAACTATACACCATCTGATGTCTAGAAAAACTGTACACCTACCAACATTTAGAAACAATATACACCTACTGATGATGGGAAACACTGTGCACCTACCAACCTCTGGAAACACTACACTCCTACAGATGTATGGGAAGACTATACACATACCGATGGCTGGAGACACTGTAAACCTACCGATGGTTGGATGCACTATACAGAAAGATGGAAACACCGTTCACAAAACTAGGAATTTGGGAAAGTGTTGTGGATAAGTCACCTTGACCTCCCTGAACACCACAAACATTGGATTTCTGCAAAAGAATAGAACATAGAGGTCTGGGCCATTAAAACAGATACCAATCAAACATTCTTGTCCTATCGAATACAAAACCGAACTAAAAGGAAACCTAAAAGGGGTGTGAACAACCACCTTTCAAGATAACTCTGAAAATAGAGAAATCCACAAAAGCAACAACAGAAAGAAACCATCTCATAAAAATAAAAGGTATCTAATCACAAACAAATATCATTTTAATAAAAGAGATCAACATTAAACAACTCGAGGTACTGAGCACATATATAGACTCACGTTCCCATGTACTCTCCTCCACGCCACCATGATGCCACAAGACAAGAACCAAGGGGATAAAATTCTCACAAATCACCTTCTCCTTTTGGTCCTAGATCTCTAAAGTCCGCAAATAGAATGTTGCATCATTGTCAATATCAATCTCAAACCAATCACTAATGTGAGATTCGTCATGAAGATAATGAAAAAGATATGACACATGAAAAACATTGTTTATCCATCACATCTATGGGGGAAGTTCTACCTGATATTCCATGACATCAACATGAACAAACAACTTGAAAGACCCAAAAAGGGGATAAAAATTAGTCCCATGACCAATTCTTCACTATCCACAATGGAGAGTACCCTTTAGAAACACATTATCTCCAACATAAAACTCTAATGGTCTCCTCCTATGATCGACATATGATTTCTAATGATTATGTGTAACCTTCGACATCTCACGAATCACCTAAACCATCTCGGTTATATTCTGCACATGTTCTGGTATGAGAATTGTGGACTCTCTGACCCCAACCCTGCATAATATAGATTGGAAAGGTAATCCATACAAGGATTCAAACAACGCCATACAGATGGTGGAGCGAAAATGATTTTTTTAAGTGAACTCCACCAAGGGTAAGGGCCTCATCCACAAACCTCCTAAATCTAGGAAACAAGAACACAACATGTCTTCAAGAGTCTAGATGGTCTTCTATGTCTGACCATCCGTCTATGGATTAAAGCATTGCTAAGTCATAGTTGAAAACTAAGATCATTTTAGAGAACTCACCCCACCCTAGATGTGAAACGAGGATCTCGATCAGAAATAGTCATCCTCGAGACACCAAGATGTCTCACCACCTCATCTAGATACTGTCTCGACAAAAAATCCAATGAGCTCAAATCCTTGATTTCAATAAAGTGGTCTGATTTCTTCAAAAAATACACTATAAATCATATATCATCATAGCCTCCCTGAGATCTAGGTAAAATAGTAACAATGTCCATTGAGATTTCCTCCCACTTCTAATGAGGAACATCCAATGACTGGAGAAAACCAAAGGGAACACAGTGCTCGACTGTAGAGACCTGAAGCTTGAAGTACATTGACATTACATTACATTTGCGGAATACTTAGTACATAACAAAAACACACACACAAGGATCGTAATAGTTTAGTGTCTTTGGAAACTCGGAATATAATCTTCTAATCCTGGTGAATGATCTTCAACATCTCCCATAAATATCTTCCTTTTTTATACCTAAAACCTTTCCTTATATCCTGGGGAAACGAAAACATGAAAGGGTGAGATCAAATGCTTAGTAAGGGTAACCAAAAGAAATATCAATCACATCATATACATAAGCACATAACTTTTGGAAATCTTGACCTGTAAAAGAGATCATAATTTCATAACCTGGAATAACTCATGGCAGTGAAATGTAATCACAATAATCATAACCTAAAACATTAAACATTGTGGCATACACACATAATCATATAGAATCATTTCTTGTTAGTCAAGACTCATTTCCAAGACTATCTTAGTGGACAAAGTCCCTTTCTGAACCGAGTCACCCTCATTTCAGTCCTGTTTCACTGAACCGGTTTAACCTACCGTTTCATCCATGTCTATCTCATGAGACATAATATCTTTACCCAATGCATTAGAGGGATATCTAGGTCCCAACCATCTCATAATGATACCAATCTTATGTGTGCCACAAAATCATAAATCATACATCATTGCATAACCCATGTAATAAAAATGGGATTCTTAAACAACATGACATCATAAAACAATTCATATAAGATAAAGGAATTCATAAAAATAATTCCATCACAACATAATAAAATCAATGTAATAATAGGGATAGAAAACGAACCCTATATTATCTTAGATGGAAAATAATTTTGGTAAAACACTTGAACTCCATTCTTGAGGAAAATATCCTTTCTACTTCAAAAACACTTTTCCTTTCTTAACATGTCATAAAATTAGAAACTAAAAGAAGTTGATTAAAAATAAACTTGAAAAATTGTAAAGGAAGCTTCTTGGAAATAATGTTTTAAAAATCCATTCATGCCGTATAAGTTAAAAAAACATTCTTCTCATACCTTTGTCGGAAAAGTCAAAAAGTACCTCGTACGAAAAACGACAAAAGATTCCTTTCATATCTTTTACTAAAAACTCACCGATGGGTAAAATTGGATTTAAAAAATTGTAGGAGGATGGAAATAATATTTCATATCGAGGAAACTTGGATTTGGATGATAAAATACACCCCAGTAAATACCAAAGTATAAACAATCTCAGATAAAATGAGATTGTGATATTTTCCCTTACCTTAGGTCCGATATGCTTTGTACATGCCCGAACCTCCTGTATAATGATTTAAATAATGTCATTGACCTATTATAGAATCATAATCATTGTTATGATATCATATATGGGTCACTTATTACTTTATATTACCCGTTCTTTTGTAAATTCCATGTTAAAGAGCGTTTTGGGTAAAATTGTTTCATTTGTCGTCCGTGTTTTGACTTGTAATTATTCATATGATTACTCATATCATGATTAATTAATTCCAGAATATAAAACATGATTTATATATATATATATATTCAGAATATACATATATATAATAAATCAGTAAATTGAAAGAAATACACCGTTCATGGAGACGGTAGGCCGTACGTACGCATGAACGCTGTTTTCGTTTCCTTATTGAGTTGAACGGAATTAAGTAGATGACATACATATATACACACATAAATCCAGTATCATTATTATGTCATATATTTCACGATTACTTATTATATATACTTTATAATCATTCATGAATGGTTAAAGTGGAGAATGAATCTCATCGCATCGTGGAGACGGTAGTCCGTACGTACGCACGAGCGATGATATCGTTCTCATGATCGTGGGACTGTATTGGAGTGTATGTATACTATTTCAGAATCAATATCACTTTAAAATAATAATATATAGTTATTATTTACACCATTATACCCATCCATGTAAGGTGGTGGTGAAAAATAGATTTCACCACGGCGTGGAGACGATATTCCGTACGTACGCACGCGCGATGATTTCGTTTTCCGTAGGATGGATAGATGGTGAAATAGGATTGTTTCATACTTATAATAACATATCAGTATATTAGTGATACTGATGTTATTACTTCATAATGAAACAACCTAAGAAGGAAAAGTGGAAGAAGAAATAAAGGTGAAAGAATCGGTAAAAGAAAATTACCTCTTTTTTGAAGCGCCACTTTGAGACCTCCTATTTGGACACTAAAATTGGTCTTTGAGGAAGCCCAGAACCTCTAGGATGTTTCTATGGAAGTGTAGAAGAGAATTTGGAAGGGGTTGGACGAGCTTTAAGGCTCAATGTTTTGTGAGGAAGAGAGGGAGGATGTGTCCTTTTATAAGGGAGGAGAGGGGCACCTTTGGAATAACAAAAAATATTATTTTATTATAAAGTCAAGTTAGGTTTTAAATAGCTAAAAATTGATTTCTTTATAGGATAAGGTGGGGATGGGTCTAAATCCTCTCATACAATATAATTTAGGCAAGTTTACGTTCCTATTTTAACCTTATCATTTAGATTTAACATTAAGTTAAATAATTTTACTTTTACCGTGTCTTCTTGCGTTCTTACACTAGAAGGTTAATAAACTTACTATAAGAAGCCAAACAAACCCCAAGTTGTTTATTATTAATATATATAACATTATCTAAGTCATTTTTCCGAACATTAGATTTTTAGGAATAAAATAACAATTAATAATATAATATTTTTTTTAAAAACCATTTTATGTCAATTTTGACACTATTTAGTAATTGATTTTTTTGAAATTCATAACTGAAAGATAAATTAGAAAAAAGTTAATTAAATCAATAATAACATGTCATATTAACCTATAAAATTAGTGGAATTCATAAAAAGTCTCAAATTATATTTATTTGGGTATTTATAACATCAATTATGTCAATATTTCATTAATAAGATAATTACTGCATCATCGTTGTGTCATATATAAATTAAATTATTTAATGTCTAAAAATTAAAAATAAACTACCATTATGTAGGAAATCTTTTTAGCTTTCTAATGAATATTTATATTCGAATTTATCTTATGTATAGCACCATATTAAAAATGTTTTAGTAAATAAACTTTGATTTTAACTGTTTTGACCCTTCTTTAAATAAATTAATAATTAATGTACTAATCTAATCCAAGTGGGCCTAAATGGTTATAATTTATTCCTAAGTTTGTTTTTGGTCGAATTACACTTATCCAATATAATTAGGACATGTTTTAGGGTAATAATAATATCATTTCTACCCTTAATTACCATATTTACTTTTAACCGTGGTAAAAAAAATTAAAAACTTACTATTCACCAAAAATTATTTTCATCTCATTGAACCACATTTTAGTCCTTGATATTAACCGTGTCTCTCGGATTTTAGAAATTCCACTCACAGAAGCCGGAATATTATGTTTTATGAAAAAATCAGTTTTTTTAACTACCACTTAGTGGTTTCACTATTCATCAAAAAAATGAAAGTTTCCAGAAAAATACAAAATAATTAGGCCTAAGCTATATTTGATATTATGAACTCAACAATGATTTCTATTTTACCAAATTCAAAACATATCTGTTGCATTAATTAATTTAAAAATTAATTCCCGTCGTCAAAACAAATAGCTTGTTCTTAAGAGATAATAACTATCAAAAGATTGACACTTGCTTATGTCTAGTTTAAATGTGAAATTACATCTAATGACCAACATTGTATTAAATTATAAAAATATATTCTAAATATACTTTAAAACCACTAAAATTAATAATTTATCACTATTAATTATTTCGATTGAAAAAGTTGTTTTTAATTAAAATTTAGTAATTTTCACTATTCATCAAAATATGAAAGTTATCCGAAAATCACCAAAATTTCACCCTAAGCTAATTTCGATATTCCGAATACAAAAATGAAGTCCATTTTGAAAAATAAAATTTACAAAATTTCAAAAAGTTGTTATTACTATTCATAACGGCTAGTTTTAATAATATTTTAATAGCATATCGTTGTTTAGTGAAACATGGTGTTGCGTACAACACACGCTATCGTGGAAGGTTGCGATTGCGTGTAATTCAAGCCAAGTCAGAGATGTGTGTTGTGGAAGATAATTTTGGTGTATCATATAACACAAGACATTAATGAAATTTAAAAAGAATATTTTTCATAAAATCTCAGGGTGTTACATTCTACCCCCCTTAAAATGAATTTCGCCCTCGAAATTCATCGGGGTTATAAATGGTTTACTATTCGAAAGTTTCATTAATCGAAACCCACATCGTAAAAAGGAATTCCAAAACCAATCTTTAAAAACAAAAGTATGAAACGTAATGGTTACCCAAATAAACTAATCACTGGGTTTCCACATAGATGAAAATATGGATATGGAAGAAAAATCTAACCATCATGTTCTGATGGAGAGTGGAAGAGAACATGGCTTTGGAAAAGCCAACAATCACAAATCCATAAATTTGTGACGATCTAAGGTACCATCTGATTAATAAGAGATAAGAGTACCAGGACAACATTTTTGGTTTTCAAGATCGTTTCCCTAAAGTTAAAGAATTTGAATTAAAATAAATACTTACTTTATTTTGGTACAATCTAACTGTTGTTTGTGCCTTGAACAATTTCCACTTCATCTCTTAAATAAATGAAGTTGAATTTGTTATTCGTGAAGTGTTAACAGATCATGTGATAGAATAATGGGTCATTCCATCTGTCTCAAAAAAAAGGTTAGGAAATGTTATTAAATATAAATAAGTCATTATATAGTGAGATTAATCATATAAGGTTCCTAAAATGGACTTATACTTCATATATCATACTACTTAATATAATAAAACTAGTTTCTACTAACCAGGGACTTCCTGTAGGCCAGTGGTTGGCGATAAAGGCCAGTCGCACTTCAGTTGTGGGTTTGATTCCCATAACCTTGTCCGACGCGATGGGATGTCGCCCGTCCTGCAGGTTGTCCTTTTTCTAAAGCTATATTACTATAACATCCCATCAATAATATCAAAAAAAAAACTTTTATCCTTAAAAAATACAAACTTATGTCCAACATAATCCATTACAATCTTTAGGCCTATCCATAATACTTCAGTCCACTCTCATAATATAGTGAAAAAGATTACGAGAGATTTAATACCATCGTTGATCCCCATATATCATAAGATATGTCTTGTTGGTCACATTCCAAACATTCAAAGGCCTTAATAATGTATTCCCTTGATTACCCATTGAACCATAGTGAAAAAATGAATGCAGTTAAAAGTTAACACTTTCCATAATCCAAAATCCTCAAAATTATTTATACTTAAACCATTATATCACTTAGTCCTTATATCAATCATGAGCTCATGAATACTGTTAAACATTTAATTTTCTCCTTATCCCTTCATTATGCGCATATCATCTACACTCCAAAAATATCTGAATAACCTTTCATAGATAGTGGTACCATTAATCATACACTTTCAAAACTCAAGGAAAGACAACAGTGTAACAATCCTTAGATGTCTCTTTATTCCATAGTACCATGAGATTTCTTATACAACATTACACATGATAAACATGTAATCCTTCCACTACATTCTTAAACCATTGACCGAGCTTCAACAATTCTTTCATCTCACATATCATTTTTTGTCTCTTCATCATCATTAACATAAATACTACCCATACGACCATACTGATTCTCTTCATGAGACTTTCCCTTAGGGCATTGGTTTGTATAATGCCCGTACATTCCACATTTAAAACATTTAACCATTGTTGATGTCGTAGCAATTCCATTATCCTCATCCCTAGTGTTAACTGAACCTTTTCCTTTGCACTTACTGGATTTGTGTCCTTCTTTTCCAAACCCAAATCATCTTCCAGTTCCTTTGAAACATTCTCCTTGATGCCTCTTCCCACATGATTTACATAGGGGAAATTGAACTTTCTTTCCTCTATGATCATCATGAAACTCCATCTTTCTCTTATTAGCTGAGTCAGGAAACTTAACAAATTTTACATTATTGATCATATTATGAGATTGCTGATTCAGCATAATAATGATGTTTGGACTTCCAAATCCGATTTCATTTGGTTTCTCATGAAGAATATCATTCCATTGTCCATCATATCCTCCATTATCGTGAATCATCTTGTTTCCAGCCATTTTCTAAAACCCAAAAAGAATAGTGTGAGAGGCAAAAATCATGCTAGGGAAAACAACATAATAAAGGGGGAGTACCCTCAATATCTAACATCTTAGTTTAAATTTTAAGATCGTTAAAGCAATTATAGGACTATAACCTATACGTATACTTAACCTTAGAGACATCCCAAGACATACCTTAGAAATATCTCTAGGGATCTCACTAAAGTTCTCGCATCCTAGTTTCCAAAGGTTGACTAAACCATTCCTCTGATACCAACTGTAGAGACCTGAAGCTTGACGTACATTGACATTACATTACATTTGCGGAATACTTAGTACATAACAAAAACACACACACAAGGATCGTAATATTTTAGTGTCTTTGGAAACTCAGAATATAATCTTCTAATCCTGGTGAAAGATCTTCAACATCTCCCATAATGATCTTCCTTTTTTATATACCTAAAACCTTTCCTTATATACTGGGGAAAAGAAAACATGAAAGGGTGAGCTTAAATGATCAGTAAGGGTAAACAAAATAAATATCAATCACATCATATAAATAAGAACATAACTTTTGGAAATCTTAACCTGTAAAAGAGATCATAATTTCATAACCTGGAATAACTCATGGCAGTGAAATGTAATCACAATAATCATAACTTAAAACATTAAACTTTGTGTCATACACACATAATCATAGAGAATCATTTCTTGTTAGTCAAGACTCATTGCCAAGACTATCTTAGTGGACAAAGTCCCTTTCTGAACCGAGTCACCCTCGTTTCAGTCCTGTTTCACTGAACCGGTATAACCTACCGTTTCAGCCATGTCTATCTCATGTGATATAAAATCATTACCCAATGCATTCGAGGGAGATATAGGTCCCACCCATCTCATAATGATATAAATCTTATGTGTGCCACAAAATCATAAATCATACATCATTGCATAACCCATGTAATAAAAATGGGACTCTTAAACAACATTACACCATAAAACAATTCATATAAGATAAAGGAATTCATAAAAATAATTCCATCACAACATAATAAAATCAATGTAATAATAAGGATAGAAACAGAAACCTATATTATCTTAGATGGAAAATAATTTTGATAAAACAATTGAACTCCATTCTTGAGGAAAATATCCTTTATACTTCAAAAACACTTTTCCTTTCTTAAAATGTCACAAAATTATAAACTAAAAGAAGTTGATTAAAAATAAATTTGAAAACTTGTAAAGGAATCTTCTTGGAAATAATGTTTTAAAAATCCATTCATGTCGTATAAGTTAAAAAACATTCTTCTCGCACCTTTGTTGGAAAAGTCAAAAAGTACCTCGTACGAAAAACGACAAAAGATTCCTTTCATATCTTTTACTAAAAAATAACCGAAGGGTAAAATTGGATTTAAACAATTTTAGGAGGATGGAAATAATATTTCATATCGAGGAAACTTGGATTTGGATGATAAAATACACCCCAGTAAATACCAAAGTATAAACAATCTCGGATAAAATGAGATTGTGATATTTTCCCTTACCTTAGGTCCGATATGCTTTTTACGTGTCTGAACCTCATGTATAATGATTTAAATAATGTCATTGACCTATTCCAGAATCATACTCATTGTTATGATATCATATATGGTTCACTTATTACTTTATATTACTTGTTCTTTTGTAAATTCCATGTTAAAGAGCGTTTTGGGTAAAATTATTTCATTTGTCGTCCGTGTTTTGACTTGTAATTATTCATATGATTACTCAGATCATGATTACTTAATTCCAGAATATAAAACATGATTTATATATATATATATATATATATTCAGAATATACATATATATAATAAATCAGTAAATGGAAAGAAATACACCGTTCATGGAGACGGTAGGCCGTACGTACACATGAACGCTGTTTTTGTTTCCTTATTGAGTTGAACAGAATTAAGTAGATGACATAGATATATATACACATAAATCCACTATCATTATTATGTCATATATTTAATTATTACTTATTATATATACTTTATAATCATTCATGAATGGATAGTGGAGAATGAATCTCATCGCATCGTGGATACGGTAGTCCGTACGTACGCACAAGCGATGATATCGTTCTCATGATCGTGGGACTATATTGGAGTGTATGTATACTATTTCAGAATCAATATCACTTTAAAATAATAATATATAGTTATTATTTACACCATTATACCCATCCAAGTAAGGTGGTGGTGAAAAATAGATTTCACCACGGCGTGGAGATGGTATTCCGTACGTACGCATGCGCGGTGATTTCGTTTTCCGTAGGATGGATAGATGGTGAAATAGGATTGTTTCATACTTATAATAACATATCAGTATATGAGTGATACTGATGTTATTACTTCATAATGAAATAACCTAAGAAGGATAAGTGGAAGAAGAAATAAAGGTGAAAGAATCAGTAACGGAAATTACCTTTTCTTTGAAGCGCCTCTTTGAGACCTCCTCTTAGGACACTAAAATTGATCTTTGAGGAAAAAAAGAAACTCTAGGATGTTTCTATGGAAGTGGAGAAGAGAATTTGGTAGGGGTTGGCCGAGCATGAAGGCTCAAAGTTGTGTGAGGAAGAGAGGGAGGAGGTGACCTTTTATAAGGGAGGAGAGGGGCACCTTTGGAATAACTAAAAATATTATTTTATTATAAAGTAAAGTTCGGTTTTAAATAGCTCCAAATTGATTTATTTATAGGATAAGGTGGGGATGGGTATCAATACTCTCCTCCAATAGAATTTAGACATGTTTAGGTTCCTATTTTAACCTTATCATTTAGATTTAACATTAAGTTAAATAATTTTACTTTTACCGTGTCTTCTTGTGTTCTTACACTATAAGGTTAATAAACTTACTATAAGAAGACAAACGAACCCCAAGTTGTTTATTAATAATATATATAACCTTATCTAAGTAATTTGTCCGAACCTTAGATTTTTAGGAATAAAATAACAATTAATAATATAATATTTGTTTTAAAAACTATTTTATGTCAATTTTGACACTATTTAGTAATTTATTTTTGTGAAACTCATAACAGAATGATAAATTCTAAAAATGTTAATTTAATCAATAATAACATGTCATATTATCCTATAAAATTAGTCTAATTCATAAAAAGTCTCAAACTATATTTATTTGGGTATTTATAACATCAATTATGTCAATATTTCATTAATAAGATAATTACTGCATCATCGTTGTGTCATAAATAAATTAAATTATTTAATGTCTAAAAATTAAAAATAAAATACCATTATGTAAGAAATCTTTTAATCTTTATAATGAATATTTATAGACTAATTTATCTTATGTATATCCTTATATTAAAAATGTTTTATTAAATAAACTGTGATTTTAACTCTTTTAACCCTTCTTTAAATAAATTAATAATAAATGCCCTAATCTAATCCAAGTGGGCCTAAATGGTCATATTTTATTCCTAAGTTTGTTTTTGGTCGAATTACACTTATCCAATAGAAATAGGACATGTGTTAGGGTAATAATAATATCATTTCTACCCTTAATTACCCTATTTACTTTTAACCCTGGTAAACAAAAAGTAAAAAGTTACTATTCACCAAAAAATATTTTCATCTCATTGAACCACATTTTAGTCATTGATATTAACCGTGTCTCTCGGATTTTTGAAATTCCACTAACAGAAGCGGGAAAATTAAGTTTTATGAAAAATTCAGTTTTTTTAACTACCACTTAGTGGTTTCACTATTCATCAAAAAAATGAAAGTTTCTAGAAAAATACCAAAAATTAGGCCTAAGCTATATTTGATATTATGAACTCAAAAATGATTTCTATTTTACCAAATTCAAAACATATCAGTTGCATTAATTAATTTAAAAATTAATTCCTGCCGTCAAAACAAATAGCGTGTTCTTAAGAGATTATAACTATCAAAAGATTGACACTTGTTTATGTCTGGTTTAAATGTGAAATTACATCTAATGACCAACATTGTATTAAATTATAAAAATATATTATAAATATACTTTAAAACCACTAACATTAATAATTTATCACTATTAATTATTTTGATTGAAAATGTTGTTTTTAATTAAAATTTAGTAATTTTCACTATTCATCAAAATATGAAAGTTATCCGAAAATCACCAAAATTTCACCCTAAGATAATTTCGATATTCCCAATCCAAAAATGAAGTCCATTTTGAAAAATAGAATTTACAAAATTTCAAAAAGTGGTTAGTAATATTCATAATGGCTAGTTTTAATAATATTTTAATAGCATATCGTTGTTTAGCGAAACATGGTGTTGCGTACAACACACGCTATCGTGGAAGGTCGCGATTGCCTGTAATTCAAGACAGGTCAGAGATGTGTGTTGTGAAATCTCCTTTTGGTGTAGCGTATAACACAAGACATTAATGAAATTTAAAAAGAATATTTTTCATAAAATCTTGGGGTGTTACATCGACCTTCACCTTCCAGAAGACCAAACATGAAGACACAGACTCGATAACTTCATAGTTTATCTCCGGCCACTAAAATGGACTCCTCACGGCTCGTTACGTCTTTTTCATGTTAGGAAGCACCTCTAAAGACCAACAATGGAACTCTTTGACATCTATCTCCCACCTCACCAAAGGAACAAAATGCCTTCTCTAATACAACACTCAGTGTTGTTCATCCTCATGCCAACCATCAGGGCCCTCACCACATACATCTTGGTCATTCCATACCTCCACCTCTAGATCCCCAAACTGGGACACTTCCACCCACTGGACCAATTTTGACTACACCATCATCAAAAAAAGAAAACCTTTGTGCCAGACTTCTCCCATATTTAGATGATATGCTAAATGTTCCTCCATTACTCCCCGTGAATTGCCATATTTATGCATTGTAACACTACTCAACTTCCTACTCAGTGCATCAACTACAACATTCCCCTTTCTAGGGGTATATGAGATTTTGATGTCAAATTTCTGTTAGAACTCCATCCACCGACATTTCCAAAAGTTCAATCGTCCTAGGAGAAAAGATAGCTCAGGCTTTTATGGTCGGTGGAAACCAAAAAGTTATTTCCAATGAAGTAATTTCACCACGACTTCAAAGAAAACACCACCACCAGAAACTCATGATCACGAGTGGTATAGTTACATTCATGGGAATGAGACTTCTGAGACATATAAGATACAATTGAACTCTACTGAATTAAAAATCATCCTAACCCCAGATGTGAAGCATCATAGAAAACATCAAACCGAACTCCCTCTACTGGTAGAAAAAGAACCATAACACTAAAAATATTCTCCTTTCAATACTCAAAAACTACATGACATGATAAGTGTACATAAGCTTCTGATCCTTCCTGGTCAACACTATTATAGGAGTCGGAACCTAAGATAAATAGGCTACGAACCTCCTGTAATTGGTTGCGATATCGGATAAACTTCACACCTATACCACTATCTTGGGTGATCCCCAAGAAAAAACTGTTTTTATCTACCACGGATCCATAGCTACTCTCTGTTGGGATAAAAAATTCCCCATGAAATGGACTTCTTATGCCCAAAACTCACACTACAAAAATTTCCCAAATAGTTTCTATTAACAATGATCTCCAAAAATGGTGTGCAGATGCTCTGCATGCTCCTCCTTAGATGTTGAGTACACAAGGATGTCATCGATAAAAACCACTATGAACTTATCCTAGAACTAACAAAACATGGCGTTCATCAATCCCATGAACACAAATCGAGAATTCGTCACATCGTAAAACATTATAATGAAATAATAATGCCCATAATGACAATGGAATGATTTCTTCAAGATATCCTCATCCTTCACACAAATATGATGTTATCCTGACCAAAATTCAATCGTTGAGAACTAACCATCACCCTTCAGTTGATTGAATAAATCATCAATCAGAGGAAGAGGATAGGGATTTTTCCCAATCACTTTTTTATGTGATAATAATCAATACAAAACTGTAAACTACTGTCATCATTCTTCTTGAAAAAAACTAGTGGACCCCCTAGTGACACACTTGGCCAAACAAAACCACGTTGTAATAGACTATCGTACTATAAATGAATATCCCCTTACTTATAAGGTGCGATCCTATATGGATACATAGATATAAGAGATGCTCATGGATATATATTGATCCCATATTTGATCTCTCATTGAGGGGGTAATTATATGACCTCTTCTGGAAAGACATCTTGGTAATCTTCTATGACCCTGGGAAATGCCAACTAATGAACCTTTTAAGAACATAACATTAGGTCATACATCTATGATGATGATGAGGGAAAACACCTCCGACCCATCTAAGGGTATCACTCACCAATAAGCAATTTTGTCTCTCCATCAGCATCGAATAACTCCACTTTCCTCTTGACGAAATCCACAATATCCTACAACAAATATAACCAATACATGATGAGGATGACATCATATGGTTGTATCTTTAAACATAGTAAATATCCAAGAGTGGTGTTTCCCCAAAACCTTCTCATAGTCACTATATACTTCAAATAAGTCAACTAAACCTCTAACAAGAGTAGTCAATTCCAAGGCAACTGAAAGACTCTCCACCTCAAGTCTAAAATAATGGAAAATGGAAGGTGATATGATGGAGGGTGTCGCTCCTAAATCAAACAAGGAATTAACCCAAGTAGAAAATAAAAAAGGGTACCTCAAATGGAATCTGGCTCACCTAACTGTGGAAACGTTAAAGAACAAAGCTGACCAAGACCTGCATCATGGCCTCTCTGACCCTGATGATGACCACCCCCATTGTCGTGATCTACACTATAAGGATGGGGAGCATCCCATGGGTTTCTTATACGTTCACCATATGCTCTCTACTGATACAAATATGGTGCCACCAACCACTGCTTCCTTGGATGGAACTTCCTAAACAGAGGAACCTCGAGCAGAACACCTGGTGAACATTGACTACCTTGAAAGGTCGAGCACTCTAGATACTGATGACCTCATACTACACAAGTTAAAAAATGTTCTTGATTCGTTCAAATAGGCATGAAAAATTACACCCCTGGAGCAATGACATATTGAGGGATGGGACTTAACCCTAGCCCAACAAAAACTCTTCTACCCTTAAAATGAGGAACCTCGAACCACATATCTTCTTCATGATGAATCAATACGACTCCCCTCTTCTGACGATCTAGATCTAGCTAATATCATCTCGATGACCTCTTCCCTTTCCAACTCTTTGAGATTTGTATTTAGTATAAACGGTGTGACCTAGAACTAGATCTCTTGACATAGAGCCTCTTAAAAAATGCATCACTCTAGCCTCCTCATTTTGAAATAGGTCTGAATCATACAATAAAAGGTTCCAAAAACAGATTCCAAACTCTCGCACACTAGAGCTCCACTATCGAAATGTAAGAAGAATAGAGAAACTAGATGCCTTCATGGTTGAAAAAAGAAACTCGACTTTGAACTTGTCTTGTAATTCCACCGATGATATCGACTACTCCTCGAGATCCTCAAGGAATAAAAACCACAAATACCACACTGCCCAACAAAACATTGTCACAACCAAAGAAACCCAATGCTCCTTATGATCACATATCGAACTGAAGGCTATATCAACCTTCTCAAAACTATCTTCCATGACTACATCTGAAATGGAACCACATACTTCTATAGTATCTGGAGCTAAAACCACCAGAGTTTCTTCCTCCAAGTGCTATTATCATTGTCCTCTACCCTACAGTGATTTGCTGGCACAACCTACTGGACATATTCTGCAAGAACCTGATGGGGACAGTGACCTAGAGACATAACTACAAAATAAAAAATATTCAGAGATCCTAAACCTAGAATATGTAATACACAACATTAATTAATTAATTATTTTCTTTTATTCATTTTTGGTTAACCTATTCCAAGGTCCACCTATTCAAACATAAGAAAAATGAAGATTAATGCATGATCCTTTCCTAGGACTCTACCCTGCATCCAATATCACCTCGTTTATCATCCACTATAAATTTAATTGTCTGTGAATCATATCACAGGGGACCATAAAAACCTATATCTCAGCCGGTCTGCTATGTTTACATAACTTTCAAAATTTTTCAAACACTGTTTCCTTATTACCCATGCAGCCTCACTAGTTTCTAATACGAAACTCCATCATATCCCTCAACCATAACTTCTTTGATACCACATTGTCATGACACCATACCCACAAGGTGTACCCATCCTGGGCCGAAAATTTGAGAAGGGAGATTGTGACCCCTGAGTCCCACCTCCAATAGGACCTGGGTTGGAAACTAGCATCGAGGGTATAGTAAACACACAAATTGGGAGTCATTTACCTATATGAGAACACATGTAGAAGAGAGAGATTGGATAGAAACCTACCAACTCCCACTCAAACTAAAATATAAAATAAATCCCAATTACACATTTGTAATTTCATAAAAGAAAAACTACAACTAAAAGGGAAAAAAACAAGTACCGAAATAATGTAAACATGGTAGCGACCATGAAGCCCAAGGAGCTCTATTAACCCCAAGCTAGTAATAACCAGCCTGATCTCCAACCTGCTCTATGTGACCTAAAAAATAGTTTATATATACATATGTTGAGTATAGAATTATACTCAGTCGGTTACTCTATGGATCCGATCATAAAAAATAAGGAAAGCATGCCAAGGCATAGTAAACTACAAGAGAAACTCACTCATTACTTAAATAGGTTTACTATGTTCCTAGCCTCACCATGGAATCTCTCAACATGTATCGAATACAAGAGTATATAATATAATAATGAATATCAAGGGTACCTTGCTAACACATTCCTTCTGGTTTTCCACTGTTCCCCAACGTTTGATGTCCCTAGCATCTCCTACCAAAAAGGCTTTCTCATAGACACCTAGGCGTTGCACCCCAAAATGAATCTCATGAAACACTACCAGTACATCATTGTATCCAATGTAAACAGGTTGTTTTGAAGGGCCACCAAAGCTAGAATAACATGTATCACACATCATGTATTAAACCTCAAGCCATTATAACCCATACACCGAGTTAGGATCGTTAAGCCTTCATAACCTATAATCATTACACCAATAGTAGTCAATAGGAAATTATATCCAGAATATAAGTGTCTGAATAACCACAAGACATTACTGCCCTCTACAATCATATACAAGGAAAACTAATTGTTATTCCTAACAGTGCAATTAACTACCAAGAGAAGAGATCAGGTCCAATGGTGGTAGTCAGCCATCCATCCCCCCATCATGAGATTGGAGAAAACACCCCCAAGGTCTCCGAATCCCTAGGGAGTTAGTTTCCCCAACTGATAGAGAAAATAAGTGTATAGAAACACAAAAAGTATAGAATACACAATATCTCACAACCACATTATGGGAATAACCTAGTCTTAGACTCTACTACAGCTAACATCTCTTGGACTCCCGACTACCTCTGCTAAGACTAGGTATCCTATAAGCACACAACCATTTAAAGAGATACATTAGATTACTTTATCCCTTTTTATTAGTTTCACATTACGTTTATAACTTCATTAACCATTAATTAACCATTATTAGATCCACATTACATTTCATTAGAATCAAACAAATGTTTCAGGCCCTCTAGGTATAACCAAAACCTATCAACAACTTCATAGAAAATATCACCTCATCATTGCCTCCCAGCAAGCTCCAACCCCATAGTTTAACAAAGTTTATTCAGTCACTTATTAACACCATTATTATTTTCCCAAATTACCAGACATTCTAGAAAAACAATATATGCTACCAAACATAAGGGGCTCAACATGGTTAGTAGATGAACTATCCATCAAGTCTTTTTCCCTCTAACTTGATTGTAGACCTATCATACCTCAAGGATCTAAACACATAAAACAGGTGGCGTAGCATAAGTGCATTCATCCCTTTTGAAAGAAGGGTAAGTATGACCAGCTTCCTTGTGTCGTGGGAAAAGTAAAGTAGACAAACCACCAAAAAGATTTAGAAAGCATCCAATCAATCATATCTAACCTGTTTAACCATCTTCGGTGTCCTACTAAACACCCACATTCCCAAAACAATACATTTCTCCACTCAGGGCATCAACTACTTCAACAAATAATGGGCCTCCCTGGTCCCACATATAAAAAAAACCATCTAGGCTCACATCACAATAGAAGCAGTAGGAAACAAACATCATATCAGTTAGGATATTTTCCCTTAAACAAGGAATCCATTTTTCATAAATAATGAGCACTCATGGCTCCAAAGCACAAGGCACTCAACTTTACAAGAAAAAGGTTAACTCATAACCCTACTGGCCATTATAATTTACCAAAAATATAAATCTTTAATCCTTAGAGAATTAACAAATTTATTATTTGTAGGTTCCAACTATAGGAAACAAATACATTTATCTATCACAAATTAACTAAAAAATTAATTGATATTCCTTTAATTCATTATCAATAAGCATAAAAAATCCTATGGCTAATCAAATAATTCAATTTAACTTGCTTTATGCAACAACAACTAGATTAATTTACATACCTCTTTATCTTTAAAAAATAATTAAAATTAATCCTGATTTACGTTCTTTACCAATTTCAGTCAATAATGAAATGTTAAACAAGGTAAGTATAAATATCACAATATTTATAAAAATAAGAGGCAATAACATACGATCAATACCAGTTTATTTGTCCAGTTAAAATATTTATTATGTCAATTCCACTGTGATCCAGTAGAAAAAGACATGATAGATCTACATTTGGAAATAAAATAATAGAGAAGCAATGAATCCCCTACCTCAAATGGTTTCAGATGATATTTTCATGAGAAAAATCCACACAACAAATCACGATCACCTCCCCCCTCATGATAACTACATCCACCCAAGGATGTCACAACACGACCGCACCAACCAAAACCTAAGAAAAATCCATTAGAGACATGGAGATCACATTCCATAACATGGAAAGGGGAAATAAAAGAATAAGAGTTAATGAAAACACAAGAACATAGGTAGATTATACCTTCTATCGATGATGGGTCGACACTAGCTGCTTGCTCCAAAATAGATGGGGGTGCATGAATCATGTAGAAACCTATTGGGGAAACGATACAAGAAATAAGATTCAAAAACATGACTCATTAGGGATAAATGTATCAGGGTACCTCAGACAAAGAGAATAGAGAAGGAATGAAAGAAGGGAAGGAGCCTGACAATGAAGGATTTGATCTAAGGATAATGTGATTTGAAGTGGTTTATAATTTATATTAATTTGGATCACATTAATCCACATGTTTTGACCATGTAAAGGCATCCCAAGCCTTAAAAAAAATTAAAACAATAGTTATGGGATTTGAATCAGCCTTAAATTCCATAAAACAATGCCTTGAATGTGTTTTTTGTTAATGAAAATGCTAAAGGGGAGGAACTATTGGAATCTTGAAAAATGGTTCACCTACTGAACTCTAGAAACATTTTATTCCTACTGACAGCTGTAAGCACTATAAAACTATCGGCATATAAAAATATTGTACATGTACTAACTTCTAGAAACACTATACACATACCGACCTAAGGAAACACTCTACACCTACCAACGTTTAGAAACACTATACAACTACCGATGTCTAGAAACACTATACACTTTTTGATGTTTGGAAACATTGTACACCTACAAACATCTGGAATCATTGTACACCTATCGACGTCTAGAAACACTCTACACCTACTCACATCTAGAAACATTGTACACCTACTGACCTCTCAGAACACCGTACACCTACTGATGTTTGGAAACACTGTATTTATACCAACATCTGGAAAAACTGTACACCTATCGACGGCTGGAAACTCTGTACACCTACAGACGGTTTGAAGCACTGTATAGGAAATAGGAAACACTGTTCAAAGAACTAGGAATTTGGAAAAGTGTTGAGGATAGATTACCTTGACCTACAAGAAGACCTCATGCACAATATTTCAGCAAAGGAGTGGATTGAAGAGGTCTGGGCCATTAAAAAAAAATTGATAAATAGGAGAAAATGACATTTAATGTAATGCTAATTGATTGTGTAGGATGTTTTTCTAATTGTCTGAAATTATAAACCTAAAAGGTCATCATAGATGTAAGTGATCCAATTTTTCCTATTTATATTTCATGGTTCAGAAGGAAAAAAAGGGTCTCAATTATTAGATTCAAATCCAGATATTTAAAATTTATGATTTCAACATAGGATATGGGAGCGCAGGTCTTAGGGTATTATAGATCATATCAATGAAATGTTTATATACTTTTTTTGATTAGGCTATTTTCACGATTAGTTATCTTAAGAGTTATTTATACCATCAAAGGTATATAGGATTAATGATGATCAAAGGTGAAATATCTCATACACCCCTTTGATGTTTTAAGTAGTATATTTTTTGAAGTTATTGATGTCATTTTAGGTGATGTTTTGTAGGGTTGATTTGTATGCAAAACATTGATATAATTTGATTTATTTCCTTACATATTGAAAAAATATGTTATAAGGTATTGATAACCATTAGGGTTTCTATTTACTTGGATATTGAGGTAATTATTTGAACAAAAGTATTATCATATAGATAAACACAATATTTAAAATTGACTTGATGACTAAGTGATCAATGTTACTTCAAAATAAAATCTCTATCCTTTTGGGAATTAAATATTTAAAGTAATAGATAACCATTGAGGTTAAAAAACTCTTTAGTATTGAGTATATTGAAGTCAATTGGGATATGTGTTTATTTAATTATTTAGTTTCAACTTCTGTTATTAATGTTGAATTTAAAAAATTATTGT
This sequence comes from Viscum album, assembly GCA_963277665.1. Classification (NCBI taxonomy): domain Eukaryota; kingdom Viridiplantae; phylum Streptophyta; class Magnoliopsida; order Santalales; family Viscaceae; genus Viscum; species Viscum album. The sequence continues at coordinate 762,653,872 of OY728121.1, forward strand.
TCCAAATGATGGTTTATTAAATTTGAGAATTATTATACTATGTTCTATCCATTTTGGTTTTTTTCAATGTTTAAATAGAGGAGGAATAATTTCTTATTCTTTTTATGGTTATGAGGTCTTTAAAATTTGATTTTATACCTTTAGGTGTGAGAAATTCATCTTGAATACCCATTTTATAGATAAAAAGATTTGATCGTGGTGGATATTTACTGAAGAATGAAATTTGACATGTCATGTATTTGTATTTCCTTATGTTTTAAGTCTTAATGGTGAAATAATCCTTCAACTCAATGGAATGGAAATTATAATAATATTTTATGATGTTACCATATTTTTGAAGGCAATCAATGACCCTTTCCACATCTATTTGGATGGTGGTTTTATTATAATTGATATCTTATTGGCCACATTCTCTAACAATTTTTATTAGACCATGGGAATTAGTTTTTCCTTCTAAATAGAACTTTTAATTTCCCATAATGTTCTCCTTATGTGAAATCCTAGTTACTCATAACTTTAGGTGACCTTTATAATTCCAACTCTCCCATTTTTAGTAATTTTTTATTTATTTCTTTTATAAAATGTGTATTATAAAAAAATAATTACAATATGGGTTAATCCTTTAATAATCAAGATGAATTTCAAGGGAGAAATTAATTTTTATGTGGGTATGATGTTACAACCTATGATTTTATGAAATATATCCCTTCTAGTTAATTTAAATTATTTTATAGCTTATGTTACACAAAATTAAAATTTATATTTCATTTTTTATAATTCCATGTTTATCTATCATTTCATATAACATTACGTTTCTTTGATAATTTTTTTAAATGCATGGCCGAGTCTTGCCTGAAAACTATATACTATTAAAAACACTATTTAAAATGCAAGATATCACCTAGAATTTGAAATGGAGAAAACGGTTAATATGGATTAAATTAGAAAAATATGGTTTAAAAATATTTAATGAATGAATACATTGTTTACTAATTAATTAGAAATAAAAATTTAATCTAATTGAATATAAAGGAAATGTTTTTATAATAAAACAATTTTATATCCCCAAAAGTGTTTTATCATAATAAATTAAATTAATTTATATTATTTAATGATATTAATGAAATATATATATATATATATAATATACAATATAATATTTAACATTTAGCCTTTTTTCATTGGGGACATGATATAAAAATAAATCCAATTTTATACACAAAAAAATTTGTTTTCAAAGTCAATTTTGCCACCTTTTGATGGAGCACATGTTTAAAAAAATAGAATCATTAATAAATTTTATTTCAAATAAATGCATCATATATAAAATTATAATTTCAAATTAAAATTAAGGTGAATTTTTGTGTTTTTCTGAGAAGTTTCTTTTTTTTCAATAGTGAAAATAGTTAATTTTTATTAAAAACTAAATTTTCAAAAAAAACATTTATTGTTATATTATACGATAAATTAGATTTAAAGTAAAATTATATCAATTATAACTATATTAATCAAATTTAATTTATTGGAATTACTTATATATAGAGTTTGGTTATAAAATTTTTTAAACTTTTGAATATTATCACATTAAAAACCTGCTTTCTTATCACGTATGTAGGAATAATTTTAAATTAAATATTCCTACTTATGAGATTGAAATTTGTAAATATTTCTTTTATATTTTTTAATATAAAAAATTTATAATTTATAATAGTGTCATATTAATTTTATATCAATGTTATTGGTGAAAAATCATAAAAATAATTAGAGATTTTAAGGTAAAATTACTTCACATAGTGGTTAAACATAGAATTTAAGGTGTAAAAATGACAAAAAACATGTCTGAACCCCATTTTGACATCTTTTGATACATATGACCACATTCAATATATTAATTACATTTGGGGAACTTTTAAATGAATTTGTACCATATAATATGGTATGAACAGAAAAAGGTAAATAATGTACGTTTCATCCATTTAATTTCTATAGTCTTTGGCATATGGGAAAACTATATAGTTCAAGTTATAAATATTATATTCAAATAAAAATTATTTTTTATCATTATAAATTATTATTATTTTTATAGATGATATAATAATATTAAATTCATAGGAAACAACAATATATGGATTATTTAGTATGTAATTAAATAAAATATAAGATACAAACAATATTAAAATTGAAGTTTAAATAATGATTTTTCCCTAAATTTATTATTATAGATGAATATATAATGTTACATATCTTTTAACATAGTTGATTTTTATTCCATTATTATCTTGATATTTTTTTATATTTAAATGAAATATCTAATTTTGAAATTGAAATTAATGTTATTTTATAATAAATTGCATTTTATTAAATGTCTAAAAATTACTAAAAAATATATCTTTTGTTAAATTATTTTTAAATGTATATTAATATAAAATATTTTCTCTCCATAGGCCAATTTATCTTTTAAAATTAACATATTGACACCTAAATAGTAAAAAATATTCACAAGGTTAGGGTGAGAACCATGTTTTTCTGCGTTACATGTCGTTCAGTTAATATTATTTTACATCTCATCGGGTATTTTTAATTTTTTAATTTTTAATTTTTAATTTTTAATATATAATATTTGATTATAAATTTTATAGTATTTCCCACTTTAATTTAGTGTTAATTAATGAATTACATATGTTATAAAATTAGATACATCATGAATTTCCAAAATGAGAAACATATGGAAACCTATGAGGTGAGAAAAAAAGTTTAAAAAATGTAATAATTTTCTGTGTTATAGGTTTTTATAGAGATAATAATCCATCTCCAAAATTATTATTCATCTTTGGAGGCTCCTGAGGAATGGGGGGCCTCCCAATAGTAAATACTTTTAAGTATTTATAATAATTCCACACCCTCTCAAAAAAAACAATCTCTCAAAACTTTTTCCCACCTCTCAACCATTTTTGATAATCACAAACTATAAAACATAGCCTCCAAACATCCCTTCACACATATTAAAGAATTATAATGGGAATTATTTTTCAATATTTTAGTGAAAATTTAAGGGGCACATCCGCAGAAGATGTAGGGTTCTTCTAAAAGAAACCTTATATTATTTCCCTCAACAACTCCTCCAATTCATTTTATAAAATAATTATATATTAATTGCACTAACCTCAATATACTAAGATACTATTATGTTATGGGTAGTAACTACACAGTAACACACTTCAATCAAATGGGTTATGAAATCATCCTTTATGTGCATGCTGGACTATGACTTCATGAAAAAACATCGTTCATTTTTCCATTACAACCTCTCATGGTTAGGAATAGTGATGGTAAAACTGTATATATATGTACGATATTCATCATATTTATATAATAATAATACCACTTGTTTTATTGTATCATATGAACCATTTTTATATTCTATTTCGAATGGGATGCGATAACTACCCTCATGTGTATGGCAGACTACCACCTCACGAAGTGATGTGAAACTTTTTTCATTAACTTGTCACATGGATAGTAATAAGATAAAAAATAATAAATATTTATGATATAAATGAATTAATTATGATATTAATTAAATAATTATATTTCTTGAAATATAATATATCATTTTCATCTTTTAATTTCACAATATAAAAAAGTGTTAACATCGTTCGTAGACATACAGACAACAACCTAATCGAAATGATTTGATTATTATTTTTCATCTCCACATTAAAATATTGACATATATATAAGTATATAAAATTAAAAATTTTGTTATTTATGTTATATTATCATTATATTTGGATGAATGTTACTTAACATCTTCCTATAATGATCCTTGAAAAATTGGAAAGTTACAAATACAGATGTGTGACCTAGAATCTCCATTATTACAACATTGAATCAGTTTTCATAACCATATTTTACTAATATAATTTAAGAGTATAATTTATGAATAAATAATAAAATTATTTCTGGTTTAATAATCTATATATGTTTAAATAATGTTCTATAGACTTTAGTTAGTGTAACGACCCGAAATTTTGAAAAAATATTGTTTCCTAATATTGTGTGTTATTTTATTTTATACTCAACAAAATTGTTTCATTTGATAACATGAGTATAATTAAAATGAGACAGTTGGGTTTCGACTGTAATATGACCATTGGTCAATATGACCATTAGAAACTAAATGTTGTGATTATTGTCTCTAAATACAAGTGATCTTCGTTAATTAATATAGAAAGAAGATTTGATGGCCTTATCCAGTAGCCCAGGGACAATTGAAGCCCATATAACAGAAATTGGGAAGGAGGTAGCATCACTGGGCTTTTCTCTAGACCAATCCCAAGACGAACGTCATCGTGTGAAGCTAGAATAGAATCCCCTTCGTGGGAAGTTCAAACCGATAGAAATTACTACTCATGCAATGTTGGCCAAGCCTCCCTCGAATTCTATCACCTTAGCACACCATACACTTAGGTCCTATGCTGGGGTTATAAGAGGATATGTAAGGAGACCGTAACTACATTGTTTAATCCTTTGAGATAAATAAATTTTTTTTTTCTTCTTGTGGTGAAGTTTGAAAATTTTCAATTGTCTGGATAAATATAGTATGCATATTTTTGTTGAATTTTAGAAAAAGGATATTTTAAAAATATTTATGTAAACCTTAAATAATTAATAATTTGTAATGATTTTCAAAAAATGGTCTTATGCAAATGTGTTCATTATGAAATTTAGAGTCTAATAATACAAACTTAATATTTGATGAATAGTCAATTATGAATAGTGATTTTACCCTTAGGATTATTAATGTGACCACATAGATTAGTAATCTCACTTAAATAAAGTTGTAATATAATATAGGCACCTTGATTAAGTAATGTGATTAAATAAAATAGGTAAATAACCGTTTCATAAATTTTTAGTCAAGTATTAGTTTTTTGAGGTGAATAGTGTTTTTTATTAAAAAATTAAATTAAAAATATTTAGAAAATTATTTTTATAAAATGGGATTTATTTTTGAACTCAGAGCATTGATATTATGTTAATGTAATTTTTGGGGATTTTTCTGAAAGAAATGAATTTTCAGTGAATAGTGTTTTTATTTAAAAATTAAATTAAAAATATTTAGAAAAATATTTTTATAAAATGGAGTTTATTTTTGAATTCAGAGCATTGATATTAGGTTAAGGAAAAGTTTTGGGATTTTTCTGAAAAAGTATAGTTTTCAGTGAATAGTAAAAATACAGTTATAGGGTTTCGGTATGTTTAATGAAATCATGACTACATCATGATGATGTCATGAGATATTTTAAGGGATGGTCGACTAAAGGGGATGAATTATTGTATGAGGGGTCCCATGTGGCTAAAAAAATGGGCAAATACCATGGGCAAGCCCATGGTTTTGCCAAAACCACCAATGAGGTGTCCCTTGGCCATTAATGCCTTGCCCCCACACTTTCCCTATAAATACCCACCCTTTCCTCCTTTAGTTTTCACTCCTAAATCCCCCCCCAAAGAAGCTCTGGTCTCATTACCTCCCAAGGAGTCCTCCCAAGTTTCCCTAAAGCTTTCCAAGGTCCCAAACATCATGATTTCAAAGTTACTCTTTAAGGTACGGGATCATACCTCTCTCTTTCTTTACAAGTACTCTCTTTTAAGCCATTTCTTTTATGATCCATGTTATTATGTTGGAGGATGTTCTTTTATATTCATCCTACTGTCCTTTTCATGTTCATATGATGAGAGACCCCTTCTTTCTCTCATCAATTCATTTTATTAATGTTTATGTGGTGTCGTTAGACTGTCGAATTTTTAAGGGATTCTTTCACCCTTCTCATTTTCAAGTTTTATTTTCATGTCAAGTATTTCAAGTTCCTTTTATTATGTTGGGGTATGATCTTTATATCTATCATACTGATGTTTTTTGTTCATATGATGAGAGACCCTATTTGATCTTGTCATTTCATTTTTTTGATGTTATAAGTGACGCCGTTAGGCTGCCGAATTTTCATAAGAGAAATCTTATTTTTGTCTTCCTTTCAAGTTTTTAATTTCATATGGTATGTCATTCAAATTTCATTGCCATGTTCTTATAGATTTTATATCCTGTCATTCTACGATTTTATGGATCATTTATGAGTGGTTGTCCCAGGTCCCCTCTCTTTTCAGTATTTTCTAAAACCCTATAACATAGCCGTTATGCTGCAGAATTTTCATCTCCAAATGTCTCTATCTTTGTCTCAAATTCTTTTATTTTATTAAGTGAATACTCAAAGATCATTCTTCTATAGGGGTATTAAAATATATATGAAAATGTTATATTTTAATTCTGGGACTTACATACATAAAACCCGCTTTCTTTTTTCGGTGGGTTTAAAGTTACATAAAGATCACGTCTTTAAAGTAGTTTTTAAAATGTGATGACTATGAAATGAAACCCATTTCTTTTATGCTATATGGGTTGTTTATGAAATGATTATTGATGATATATGTGGCTTAAATTATAATAATGGAAAATTTAAGGGTGTGCCCGGATAGCGCTCCAATGCATTTGGTAAAGAATTAATCTCTAGAGATAACCATTTTTAACGATACCTTGGTGGATAACCTTGGTAATTTTTAATGACACCTTGGGGAAGGACCTTGGTGAAACTGAAATTATTGTCTATGTTAAATGTTGTATCCACATATTCATGTTATGAAAGACGTTATTTTTATTATGATATTCCTCGTGATCTCTTTCTCATGCCTTAATGTTATTTTCATGTCTTTTTGATGTATCTCAAGTTCACATGTAAAATGTTTATCGTGTTTCCTTTACTAGGCCTACTGCTCACCCTTTCCTTTGATGTATGCTCCCAGGTTATGAGATGCTATAATGAACTTAGTATGAACAAATGAAGAATCCTTTCATGTGTTTAAGAAGAATATTTTATGTTGTCATGTATTAAGTTCCTGGTTTCCAAGACACTAAACATTAAAGATCCTCGGTTTTGTATAATTTAAATGAAAGTTTATGTGATAAAAAGGCAGGATTTCATAGTTGATATCAAAGGATGGTTTAGTTATTTGTAGAAATTAGGATATAAGAACTTTAGGAAGAACCATATAGAAACGTTTAAATATAGGAAATCTTCCTGGTATTTTGGTGAGTATTGAGAAAGTTGTTTATCAAGAAAATGCATCCCTCTCTGGATACGAGCAGGTAGAGGTGGATCTGGCATAGATGTATATAGGGATAAAACCCGAAAACACCACTTGAGATAGACTAGAATGGGAACCGGTACACGACAACGGGCGTTGCTGCAATCTGGGTTACGACCCTCCTGGGGGATAGGCTTTGGTAAATTCATATGCTTAGTATGAAACATTATTAAAGGAAAAATGATAAAATAAAATAAAGATTCACATAAGAATATATGATCATGGATAACCTATATTGGAATCTAGGGGATCACAAGTTAGTATATACATTTCTTCTACAAGTTTATCATTCTATGCTTAATGTTTCCTTTTCATGATTATTGGCTAAGTATTTAAGCCCCCTAGTTATACATTCTTTTCTTAGTTAATGGAGGGAAATAGAAGAACATGTCCCAACAACCAATGTGATTGGAAATGTGAAGATTTCCCTATTAATATGACAACGATGATGAGATATCAAGTTGAACATATTGCGATTATTCCAAACCAGCTATCAAAAATCACAATTAATAATTGGTACCTAGTGGAATGCCCAAATTCATCAAGGAAGAAGAAGACGAAGTCTCAAGGATGTTCATATGATAATGTTGATAAGGGAAAGAAGACCCAATTTCATTTTTACCAAGAGTGTGGAAAGTGGCACCAAGGGGAATGTCACAAAGGAACTAGGAGATGTTTTAAGTGTGGGGTAATTGGGCATAAATTATCCAATTGTTTTAAGAAAAGTAAAATGTGATGAATTGAGATAAGGTTCGATCTAATGTACCTTATACTTTTCAATGTCGTAAATGTGGAGAAGTTGGACATTATCCAAGGCAATGCTCTCTTGGAAGGGATGAGAAGAATGATGAGAATCAACAATATTCATTGACAAGGTAATAATGCAAGTCCTATGCTGAGATGGATCATGATGACTAAAGTACATGTAACTTATTCGCAATAATTGTCTATGTCATGTAATATTTTAGTTTGTCCCCTATGAGCATATCTTTAATGTTTTCTAAGAACATCAAGTCACTAATTAAGATGGTTTTATATCATTATGGAAAACATCTATTGTTATTTACCACAGGATGATGTTGTGAAGCTGTCCTTCTTGAAAAAAAAAGATTATTAGGGGATTAAAAGATGATTATTATTTTGGAAGACGTTCACTATTTTGGGAACCCTATATGATCGAGGTAAATATATTACTAGAGTATTTTATTTCAGGAGTAAATGTAGACTTATATTTTTAGGAATCGATGAATTTAACGTGAACTTATAGTAATTTAGGTTACTTATGGAAATGATTAACCAATCTGAGGGAAAATATGTTTAGGTTAGTTACTTTTGTTATAAGAGGTTAGGAGTGGTTGATGTTGTTTGGAGATGAACGATAAATTTTATCTTGGAAGACTATGTTATCAAATCCTTCTTGTATTTGGGTTTCAATCTTAGTTTGGTTTATTGTGAGGAATTTTAAGGACTGTTATTTATGGAATGGTCTATGATGAACTTTGGGTAGTACCGTGGAATTTTGAAGATTTAAAAGTAGTTTATCTTCCTATGGGGTACATTATTTTTTAAGATTTTTTTAATCTTACCCTTACTATTTTTGGGATATTGTTTAAAGATAGAAGAAATAGATAGTTAATCTTTTGTGGATTATGTGACTCTCTAGAAGCTGATTCTTGTGATTTTTATGAGACCATGTGTTGTTGAATGCTCAACATTTGGAGAAAAGACTATTTTTGGAAGAAAATTATTAGAGGATGAAACTCTACATAAAGGTAAGTATTTTTCCTTGTGTTCTTATTCTAGGTAGTAAATGATTTCATCAAAATTATTAAAAGGAACGTGAAACAAAAACGTTGTTGTTTTATGTTTCCTACTGGGTAATCAAAGACCATTTACACACATCATAAGTTTGTGATTTTCTTGTTGTTAACTTTATCCTAATCATGTTTTCTATCACTATCCATCAGAACGTGACCTTTTTTTTCTATTCCATATCCATGTTTCCCTACATGGAATCCTAATATGGGTTAACTTGGATGACCTCTGTACATCCCTTTCTTTCTTTTAAAGTAATAGTTTTACTGACTCCTTTTCCGATGTGGGACTCTCAATGAAATTTCAACGCCCAATTTTAAAAATTGCGAGGATGAAATTTCTTAAGGGGGGAAGAATGTAACGACCCAACATTTTGAATAAATCTTGTTTCCTAATTTTCTGTGTTATTTTATTTTACACTCAACAAAACTGTTTCATTTGATAACATGAGTATAATTAAAATGAGACCATTGGGTTTTGACTGTTATATGACCATTGGTCAATATGATAGTTGGAAACTAAATGTTGCGATTATTGTCTCTAAATACAAGTGATCATTGTTAATTAATACAGAAAGAAGATTTGATGGCCTCATCCAGTAGTCTCGGGCCAATCAAATCCCATCTAACAGAACTTGGGAAGGAGGTAGCACCACTAGGATTTTCTATGGACCAAACCCAAGCTGAACTTCATCGTATGAAGCTAGAATGGAATTTTCTTCGTGAGAAGTTCAAACTGATAGAAATTACTACTCGTGCAATGTTGGCTGAGCCTCCCTCATATTCTCTCACCTTATCACAACTTACACTTCGGTCCTATGCTGGGGTTATAAGAGGATATGTAAGGAGACCGTAACTGCTTTGTGTAATCCTTTGAGGTAAATAAAATTGTTTTTTCTTCTTGTGGTGAAGTTTGTGAATTTTAAAATGTCCGAATAAATATACTATGCATACTATCGTTGAATTTTAGAAAAAGGATATCTTAAAAATATTTATGTAAATCTTAATTAATTAATAATGTGTAATGATTTTCAAAAAATGGTCTTCTGCAAATGTGTTCAGTATGAAATTTAGAGTCTAATAATATTAACTTAATTTTTGATTAATAGTGAATTATGAATAGAGATTTTACACTTAGGAATAGTAATGTGACCAAATGGATTAGTAATCTCACTTAAATAAAGTATTAATATAATATAGGCACCTTGATTAAGTAATGTGATTCAATAAAAAAGGTAAATAACGGTTTCACAAAGTATTAGTCAAGTATTAGTTTTTTTAGGTGAATAGTATTTTTTTATTAAAAATTTAATTTAAAAATATTTAAAAAATTATTTTTATAAAATAACCTTTATTTTTGAACTCAGAGAATTGGTATTTTGTTAAGGTAATTTTTGGGGATTTTTTTGAAACAAATGAGTTTTTGGTGAATAGTGTTTTTATTTAAAAGATAAATTAAAAATATTTAGAAAAATATTTTTATAAAATGGAGTTTATTTTGGAATTCAGAGCATTGATATTATGTTAAGGTGAATTTTTAGGAGTTTTCTGAAAAAGTTGAATTTTCAGTGAATAGTAAAAATACAGTTTTAGGGTTTCAATATGTTTATTGATATCATGATTGCATCATGATGATTTCATGAGATATTTTAAGGGATGGTCGACTAAATTGGATGAATTATTTTATGATTGGTCCCATGTGGCTAAAATCATGTTCAAATACCATGGGCAAGCCCATGGTTTTTCCAAAAGCACCAATGAGGTGTCCATTGGCCATTAATGCCTTGTCCCCTCACTTTCCCTATAGATACCCTCCTGTTCCCCCTTTACTTTTCACTCCCAACTCTCCCCCAACTAAGATATGGTCTCATTACCTCCCAAGGAGTCCAAAAAGGTGCCCTCAATCCTCCCAAGGTCCTAAATATCAATATTTCGAAGTTACTCTTCAAGGTAAGGGATCATACCTCTCTCTTTCTTTCCAAGTACTCTCTTTTATGTCATTTATTTTATTCTCCATGTTGTTATGTTGGGGGATGTTATTTTATATCCATCCTACCGTCCTTTTCATGTTCATATGATGAGAGACCCCCTCTTTCTCTCATCAATTCATTTTAAGAATGTTTAAGGGGTGCCGTTAGGCTGCCGAATTTTAAGGGATTCTATCACCCTCTCATTTTCAAGTTCTATTTTCATGTCAAGTCATTAAAGTTATTTTTATTATATTCCGGTATGATCTCATACTGATATTTTATGTTCATATGATGAGATACCCTATTTTATCTCATCAATTCATTTTTTTTGATGTTTTAAGTGACGCCATTAGGCTGTCGAATTTTCATAAGAGAAATCTTATTTTTGTCTTCCTTTCATGTTTTTCATTTCATATGGTATTTCATTAAAATTTCATTACCATGTTATTATATCTTTTATATAATGTCTCTCTACAGTTTTATGGATCATTTATGAGTGGGTGACCCATGTCCCCTATCTTTTCAGTACTTTCTAAAACCCTATTACATAGCCGTTATGTTGCAGAATTTTCGTCTCAAAATGTCTCTCTCTTTATCTCAAATTCATTTATTTTGTTAAGTGAATTCTCAATGATCATTCATTTATATGGGTATTCACATATATATCAAAATGTTTTATTTTAATTCTTTGACTTACATACATAGAAACCGCTTTCCTTTTTCTGTGGGTTTGAAGTGACATAAAGATCACGTCTTTAAAGTAGTTTTTAAAATGTGATGACTATGAAATGAAACCCATTTATTTTATTCTATATAGGATGTTTATGAAATTATTGATGATGATATATGTGGATCACATGATAATAAAGGAAAATATAAGGGTGTGCCCTAATAGTGCTTTAATGCATTGGGTAAAGACTTAATCTCTAGAGATGACCATTTTTAACGATACCTTGGTGAATAACCTTGGTAATTTTTAATGAAACATTGGGGATGGACTTTGGTGAAATGGAAATGAATGTCTATGTTAAATGTTGTAGCTACATCTTAACATTATGAAACACATTATTTTTATTACAATATTCCCCAGGATTTCTTTCTCATGCCTTAATGTTATTTTCATGACTTTTTGATGTATCTCAAGTTCACATGTAAAATGTTTCTTTTGTTTTCTTTACTGGGCCTTCTGCTCACCCTTTCCTTTGATGTATGCGCCCAGGTTATGTAATGCTATAATGAACTTGGGATGAACAAATGAAGAATCCTTTTAAGTGTTTGAGAAGAATGTTTTATATTGTCATGTATTAGGTTCCTGGATTCCAAGACACAAAACCTTAAAGATCCTCACTTTTGTATAATGTAAATGAAAGTTTATGTGATAAAAACGCGGGTTGTCATAGTTAGCATTCCAAAGTCAATTTTGACACAAAAGTCTAATATGGTAAGAACTTATGATATAAACGTAATTGATTAAGTAATTAGAGATAAATTGATTATAAGTGATATAAAACTGATAATAAAAATGTAAAATGTTAACAATCATGTAAATAATTAATATATTCTTATTATATGGAAGATAAATAACAAGCGTGGAAAATCAGACTCAAGTTAGGGTTTTTTCTTATCTCACATAAATTTCTATGAGATATATGCCATATTAAATTGTTATTTCTGTTTCTTGGTGAATATAATGACCATGAATGTATAATAAGATTATGAAAATTAATTTTATGGTGGTTTAAATATCCATTTTATGATATAATTTTCATGGCTGTTACAGTTTCAATGTTTCCAAAGTGGTAAGATATTTTGCTCTCAATTTTCTTTAATTGGGTCATTTTTTGTGTAATACACCTATCTTCTTTTATAAGGTGTATATATTACCAATTTTATATTTAATGTCATGAATCTCAATATTTTAAGGGTATTATATGTTTCATTTAACATTATTATTTCATAAGGCTTACAATTCAGCATTACCAAATTGGTAAGAGTTTCATATTTTAATCTCATCATTTATCAGGATTATTTTTTATTAATAATTTATTACTGAAACATTATGATCTACATATAAATTATTATCATGTTATTTCTTATACTATTATTATTTCAAAATAATTCTCATTTTCCCTTCATTTTAGTCTCTTTATGTACCCAATAGTTCAGAATATGGTGTTTATGACAAGTTGTCCTTTCAGTCAAATGATTTTTTTTTCCAAAATCACATTTTCAAAAAATGATTTGAAAAAAAACTTTTATTTCAAATCCAGAATAATATTTTTGAATAATTATTGTTTTAATATTTATTAAAAGCATATTTATATTCTTTCATGGTTATATTTAAAGAAAATCATTTTCAAAATATTTAATGTTTTAAAAATAAATGTTCAAAATGAAAAATATATTTTCAAAGAAATGCTTATAATGATATTTTAGTAGTATTTCCATTCATGAACATGAAAAATAAACTGCTGTTACTTATGCTCCCATGGAGATGTTTTTAATGATACCATCCTCATTCATTATCTGGATGGATTAATATAGTTTCAATGATATTTTATGGAACCCATTTATTTTCCACAAGCTAGCCATGTTTTAAAGATATTGTTATAGAACAAATTTCACACCACACGAAAACCATATCTCATAGAGAATGTTGTGGAACCCATTTCATTTCCATGCTTTAGTCGTGTTCTGGAAAAAATATAGTTTTTTTCAAAGAGTTATGATGAAATTAATTCTCTATACACTTTCAGTTCATATAAATTATAAAGGATGGGTACACCTAGATAACACTAGGTGAGCTAGTTATCGACTGTACAATGGTTGTACCCAGATAGAGCTCCAATGCATTATGTAATGATAATGTTCTTTAGATAATTATATGGTTATTGTTTGTATGGTTATTCCAAATTTTATGTATTCTGTAGGGGTTCTATATGTTTTCTATAAAGATTTTTTCCCAAGATACAAATTTTTTATGTATTATAGTTTTTGGTTTATGATGCTTCATTTGATCAAGATTGATATCACATGAAACATGTCTATTGATTCTTATTAATTTTTACTTTATTCTTTCCGTTTTCCATATTTTCATGTTTGATGAACTAGGTACTGATGAGTATAAATATTCATATGTTATACTCATGATATTTGATTATGTCGTCATACCCTTATGATATTATAATGCTCATTGATGACATTAATTTGTTAATGCTGATGTTTCTCCTTACTTAGAATTTGATCTCACCCCTATAATGTTTCCTTTTCCCAGGTTATAATGAAATAGGTTAAAAAAATTATTTATCTAAGGGGTTTCATGTGGATGATAATGATAGATTACTGTGAAATAATAAAAAATATGTCAAATGGGATAATTGATCATTTAATTTCATGTGTTTTTTATATAGGATGTTTTCATGATTCTCTAATAATCTAAACCTAAAAATTCATTATAGTTGTTTGTGATCTAATTTTCCCTTTTGATGTTGTATAGTTTTGATTTTAAAAAATTGGGTCACAATTATCAACATCAAAGAATGAAATGTAATGTTTGTGATTTTAATATTGTATCTGAGAGTGCAGATCATAGGCTGCCACCCCACAGCTCCAATGAGATTGAGTCTCTCAATGAGGATGATTTGATTGGGACATATCTTAACATTTATTCCAAATACCATGAATAACTTCCATTTATATATGTATATTAATAATTTATCTTTAACTACAAACTCCACATATCACCCATGTTTTTTTGCAACGCTTTTGTTGACTTTGACTAGCATTGATGTGCATCTAAATTTTTATACCATTTTCAACAATTTCTTAATCTTTTTCAAATCCTAAAAATGTTCATTCTAAAAAATTATCTTATCATGAATGTGTTTTATATTTATTCCCATAAATGGATTCATAAGGACACATACTGATTCTTTAGATTAAAATTTTATTTAATAAGAACTCTACTAAAGAAAGATGTTAATTCCATCCTCCTTTTAAGTCCATAGGGCATAATATGAATGTATATTAAAGTTTAAAGATAGTTTTCTCATATTTTCCATCAGTTCTGGGTTGATAAAGAGTAATTAAAATATACTCTATGTTTATAAAATATTGGTGAATCTTATGGTACATAAAGGTAAATATCAAATCACTATCAGATACAATCGATTTTGGTGTTCCATGTAGCATCACCACTTCTCTGAGGTATATGCTTACAAGTTTTTCAAGTTTGAATTAATCTCAAATTTCAATTATATTATTAGTATTTGAAAAAATATCTACCAAAACAAATATATTATTATTTCCTCTTGATGTATATTGATGTCCAGTGACAAATCACATGCTGATTTTTTCCACTTTTTATATTAGTCTAGCTAATGGTTGTATCATCCATTTATACATTCCCATTTCAACATTAACCATACCATTACGAAATACCAGAAATTTAAAAGTAAATTACTTGATCTATATATTCTTATTTTCCCACCAACAGAGCTCCCGATGATCCCAATACATCATCATACTCCCTGGGTTGATGGAGAATGTTTAGTTATGTGAATTATCAAACAAATCCTTATTTATCTTTGGATTTTATGGTACACATAATCATGAAGAAAATCATAGAACTCATTCTTCCCTAATTTTGAACTTCATTTATTTCAAATTCTTTATAGATTCATCCTTTTTAAAAATTTCCACATCATTTCTTGGCTTATCATTTATATTATCCAAAAGGATTGGTTAATAAAAAATTTGATAAAGGAATAATTATGTTAAATAAATTATGATTCAAATGTCTATCATTTTAATGTATAATATAATATCACTCTCAATTATCCTCATTGATAAGCTTGTAGTGTCCTTTATACATAGAACATTTACAACTTTATTTAATTTCCTAGGAAGGTAGTGGATTGAGAATTCATAGCCCTTTATCATCTCTAACCATCTTCACCAGTTTATATTAAACTCTCACTATGTGAATATATATTTGATTCTATTATGATCTATTAAAATTTCACAATTTTCCCTATAGAGATAATTTTGGTATTTTTTCAATGAAAACAACATTGCACCAATCTCCATATAATGTGTTGTATAGTTGGGCTCATGAACATTAAACTTCCTTGAGGAATAAGCTATAAATTTCCCATTTTTCATTGGTATACATCCAAACCCATTCTTCAAGGAATAATTATATACCAAAAATATTTCTCCACTTTAGGGAATAATGAGGACTGGTGTAGTGAAAATCCTATTTTTCAAATCCATGAGGTTGTATTAACGTTAATCGTTGTACATGAACATTATTAATTTCAATGTTATCTTTTTTAAAAGTATAAAAATATTGATAAGTTCCTCAAAAGTTGTTGGTAATATTGATCTTGGATTGGAGAACTATATATCTGCATCAATAATGACTGTGCGGGTCACTCTTATGTCACATTTTTCTTTTATGGATACAAATATATCCCTTTTATGTTGATAAAAATGTTCCATGAATCATACCTCCTCCCTAGAGAACTCACAATTATTGTAATTTACATATAGATTCTCTATTAAAACTAACTTTACCATGGTGTGCAATTTCTCATAATTCTCATCCATGATTTTGGAGTATAAAATAATATTAACTATAAATACTATCACATATTTTTCAAATTAATCTATAAAGACTCTATATATTATGTAAATAATGATTCTAGATAATTTAAGAGTCTAATGTGTGTCACTATGAACTCATAGTGTCCATACATCATTCATGAGGAAGCCTTGGGTATAAATTCCTTCTTCACCATTAATTGGTGATATACCAATCGAAGATCCACCTTAGTGAAATACATGGCCCCATGTAGTTGATTTAAAAATATAGCTATTTGTGGAAGGGGATACTTGTCCTTATCATGATTATTTAAGACAAAAATAATCAATGTAGAGGCACATTAACCCATAATTCCTCTTAATAAAGATTATAGGTCCACCCCATAGTGAAGCATACTGGTGTATAAAAAACATATCTAGATTCTCTTGTAACTTTTTTTGTTCTTCTTACTCGATGTTAGATATTATATAAGGAGTATTGGATATGGGTAGAGGTATAAGTATAAATTCAATAGATAAGTCAACCTATTTGTGTGGAGGAAGACAATGAAACTCTTTATGGAGGAAATCATTATTATAATTCACAAGGGGAATATCTTCTATCATGATTTTCTCTATAGTTTCAATCATTTTTTATCCCTATGATTTCTCAAAAGAAAATAATATCAAAACTTGATAAAAAAATTCCATAAGATATTCTTGCTAATAATATCATCAAACTCTACTAAAGGAAGTAAGGCACAGTTTTCTAGAATGTTTAATCAATAATCATTGACTAGAGAGCTGTTATTTTCATGAGATTTAAGAATTGATTTGTTTTTAATTCTTAAAGATATCCCAAACCCAATGTTTTAATGTTTTTTAATATTTATGCTTAAATAAAAAATATGATTGAATGTGAGTAAAATGAAAAAATAAGCATTGATATCATATTCAATTCGGTCCCCTCAAGGAATTAGTGATTTTTAATATTGATTTTATCTAATAACCCCTGGATTTGGGAATTGGTTCACATAATTCTTATCTTCTTTAAAGTCGAAACACAAGACCATAAGTTGAGTATTGACAAGGAAATTTATTTTATTCTTCCACATTAGTGGGTTTCATCATAATCCTTCAACATTTATTACCTTGGAATCCTTTTTTTCCATAGTTGAAGTAGATATAGTTTCACTTGAGATAGTTTCTGGGATGCTTCTTTTCAGACTTTTGATACGTGGTAAGTTGAGTTTTTTTTCTTCCATGTCATTTATCAATTGATCCTCCTAAATTAAAAACTATTTTTCATTATTTATCTCTAGGCTCATGAGACAACTAGGAGTCCCCAATATCTATATCGATCATAAGGTCATAATTTAAAATATCCTCATATCTTTTAAAGTATTAAATAGGTATGGATTTTTATAGATTCATATTTAATCAAAATAATAATTGGTTCAACTTGCTGTCAAAGTTAATAACAAAGAAAAAGGTATATTTTTAAATCCTTGTGATGTCTGTCTCATACACCCTGACATATTAATCATACATTTTCTTCTATTAGAGGAAAACATATCCATTTTATGATTGATATTTCATATAATGTAGTTATAGAAAAATATTTTGCTAAATCCTTACAATAAATTGAATCAATATCCTCTTGGTAAAATTTGTTCTTGATCAGTGTCTTCCACTGATCAGCTCACTCTTCAGTATTATAGAAATGAATCATGACATTATATTATTCCCAAAATTGGAGGAAATTGAATATCTTCATTGTGTATTTAGTCCATTGTTCAATTATAAGGGGATCATAATATCAACTAATTTCAGTAGGAATTTATCACATAAATGATTCAACCAAAACTTTTTATTTCTTTGGAAAATATGGGTGTTCCACAAAATTCATGTTATTATTCAGATCATGAGTCTTATGAGCTAATAATTCCATGAGATTTTCAGTTCCTTCTCTCATATGTTTTTTCATATCATTAACTCAATAATCACATTTCCTACCACATTTGTTGTTGGAAATATTCCTCATATTTCACACAATTAACTAGACTAAAAGAAAAATAGTACAAAAGTACATTAACTTCTAAATATATAAATGGGAATATACAATAATTTAATTAACTATTTATAAATTGGTTTTAAATCAAAACATTAGAGTCTTTAGGTTCCCAATATAGGTTATCCACGGTAATTAACATATTAGGCCTTCTATCATATCATTTTTTTATATCATTCATAAGGGTTCCTAAAGAGGTCGTTAATTTCCTAAGAATATTCCTTGGGAGTTACAAAGTTAATGTGAAGTAAATCCTTATTGTTTTAAGTTATTCAATTATTGATTAAATACCCAATTTTACATTTTTCATTTTATTACCCCAAGGTATAAATATTATAAATCTACATCGACTTATTGTATCTCGGCGGGGATGTAATTTATTTGAAACCACAAGCTCTATACTTCACCAAAACTCTTGGATATTATCTTATACATAGAATTATCTCTAGGATTATTAATAAGGATTATATTATTAAAATAGAAAAATAAATATAACTTCTAATGATACCAACTTCAATGACCTAATCATTTTATATATATTATTTCTGGATTTTAATCATAAATATCCATTAAACACAACCAAAGGATCAAAAATCCTAGTTTATTTAGAATACATGGTTAATAATTGATCAAAGAAAACTAATACATCACATACTTATTTTAGTCATTAAAATGACCTCCAATATTTCATTTAGATCTTAAAAGTATATATAGTATCATGGGGAAATAAATAAACAACAGAGTGATCTAAAACACCAGTAAGTAAATAATCATGATAATGAATCCTAACATGTTAGTCAAATGAAATAAAATGATATCACAGTGAAAAATATGTTGAAAAATTAAATTGGATCATAACATAATAGAAATGGTATAATATGATAATTGAATCATAGAAAGACATCAAAAACCTAAAGCATGATGTAAACATAAGTAATGTCCAAGTTCCAAGACAACATCACACAGAGGACAAAGTCTAGTAATGGATTAAGTTTAGTCCCTAATTTCACACATAACATCTAATCATGAATTTTTTTACCAAATTAATTAAAGTGTTACATGGTTTAACCCATCATAACATTTATATGATTATTTAATCTATAATAAGAAATAAATCTTGTGGTATAAACAAAAAAATTACCCATGGAAGGTAATTGGTTGTATTTGAGAAAAAAACTTATCAGATGTATTATCCTATAAAATTAAGGATGAATAAGGTAGGTATATATTATGGAAACATATATTAATAATTTATAATAATTTGAAAACATCATGTTGATAGAAAAATTTATTTAGAGAGATAATATTTATAACAGAAAAGGGTGGTTTGAATATATCCATTACCTAATGTTCTAGAATCATTATGTGGTTAAAAATATCTTGGGAAATAAAATTAGTTTAATTAATTATTCATTCACAAATATTTATATTTAAATTTTATTTATTGAAATTTTATTTTGTTTATTTATATATAAATCAATATTCTATAATTTTTAATTTTGTTGTTAAGGGTGAATTTGATTCATGGTTCCTAATTCAGTGTAGTTATGGATTAATTTTTTATATTTTTTCAAATAGGAATACAACTCTAAAAGTAATATGAAATATTTTTTAAAACCATATAGAATTTTAATTGGTCCCATTTACCCATATGTGTTCTTAAATGAGGTCAAATACATGACAAAAAATGATAAATTTTTTTGGTTATTTCATTTATATGCTTTTTTTTACATCAACAAATATATTAGTTTTAATAATTTTTTTGGACATATATTCATTTAATAACTTGAATTAAGTATTATTTTACCTATTATAATTTTATTTTACAATAATTATTATCTTACGACCAATCCTGAAGGTGGTGGAGGAAGATGAAGTGTGTAGTTCTTTGAAATAATGAACCAACCACAGTTTAAAGAACACTTTCTTTTTAAAAATCAATGAAGGTATGTTATAGAAGAATTTTAAACCCTAATAATAACATATAAATATATTTTGGATAAATATGTTACCATGTTTAGGTGTATGGGGATTATAAGTTGTTGTAGAAGGAGAATAAAATTAAAGAGTTTGGTTGAGTTTTTTACCTCTTTCTTTGCCACCCCCTTTTAAGAAATCACTTAAATCCCCAGGAAATTATACTTGAATGAGGCCTTTAGAAATAGGACATGGTGAAAGATATAGGAAAGTGAATTGGAATTAATTTTCTAAAGATAAAAGTCTAAGAAGGTGTGAGGATAAGTGGGTTTGATATGTGGTAGTAATAAGGGTTGGATAGGTCTGTTTTTAAATAATATATTCACTTGTTTTTTATTTCTTCTCAATAATATCATTATCTTTTTTTAATGTGGAAATATAAAAAAATAGTTCTTGTGTGTCCAAACTAATAGGCTATGACATCATTTGTGACTCAAAAATTCATGTGATTATCTTGTAATATTGAATATTATATTTTACCACATTTCACTATTCACAAAATTCAACTATCCTAGAAAAATATCAAAAAGTAACCCTAAATTATTTGGGTTGTGTAAATTAAAAAACATTTAATAAATTGTATGGAAATAATTTTATAAATATGTGAATTTAAAATTTTACATAAATTCATCATTTAATTGATAAATTAAAATTTTAATATTACAAGTAATTTTTTTCCGTTTTAAAAAGTACTTATGTCCTCATAAACTATTATAATTAAAAAAATATAACATAATATTAATTTATAAAACCATTTTATGAAAATAAAAAATATTCTAAATTATAAATTCTATTATAAAATGTTCTATTAAAATATTTATTTTTGAAAAAAAATTGAGTTATCATTTTTGAAACATTTATTTACTTGCAGCATGGATGGAATATATAATATTTTTATGTTATAGGATAAAAAAATATTATTTACACTTTAATAAGTGAGTTTAATATAATAATGCATTGCTTACTATTCCTAAATATCACATTACTCTTCCAATTCTCATTTTACTATTCCAATAGTTAAATTACTATTCTAATAGATAGATTTGTAACAATCATATGGGTTATGTAATTACTAAAAATTCATCATATTTTATTCATTATTAATTTTATTTTATTTTATTTTCAATGATATATATTTTTTCATTTTCAAAATTCATATTGGATTATTAAAATTTTCTGTCATTTTTATACTATTATTCTTGAGTGTGGTTGTTCTGGTGGATCGATTAGATCAAAAATTTTATATTTCAGGAATCTTTTTTTCTATTTTTTTTTGAATTTTAATAATTTAAATTCACATTATTATTTTTATTATATTAATGTATTTCTCACATTATGGTACAAAAATGTATTTGGTATTATCATGTGATGCAAGTGCATTATACTACTTTACTAAATATGACTTAAGTATAAGAATGTAAATTTCATTGATAAAATTAGGGGTCATTATAGAGTCCTTTCAACCTTATAAAATATTAGGGCCCTAGTACTCCCTATTTCCGTAAATATAGTACCATAATTTTCCAAGTATATTTATTTGGAACCCAAATTTTTAGGACCCTTTCCTAGGCATCTGAACATATAAAATTTACCCTTCATTAAGATTCCCCATGAAGTTCCCTTGTTCACCTTTAGTTGAGATTATCCCCTAGTATACATGAATATTCAATAGAGATACTCCTCTTGGTTTTCATATTCACCTTTAGTTGAGATAATCCATATGGATCCTTTGTATACCTCAAGTTGATATACACCTTTAGGTTTCCAAAATTGTTTTTTCTCTTAGGCGTGTGGCCTAAATCTTGATTTCACCTATCCTTGTTATCAACACAAGTATCTTCGTGAAACCAAATGAACAAGACTAGATCAGTCTTTTATTGTTTCCCATTTCAAGTAGTAAACATACTATATGCTCCATTCTTTGTTATAATCACAAAAACCAACCATCACCTGACTCATATACATGGTTTGGTACATCAGGGTAACTAATGTGTAAAACCCCCAATCCTTAATTGTTCAATCTCATGAAATAAAACTGAAATTATATTATATCTTGTTTCTCATACCAAGTATTACTCCTGTTGTATGATATCATTTATTTGAACTTCTTATTTTCCTGATTAAGGCACCAAAACATACTTTATTACATCATAATGTTAAATTTCATGGCTCAGTACTCTTGTATAACATTAAAATATACAACCAAACCTATGTTGTATTTGATTAATGTTTAATAGGATAATTAGTATGCCTGTTTAAGGATTATTCCCAGCAACCTCAAATATTCCTTATCTCATATCTGATTTGAATAAGATAAACCCATTATAAATTTTTTCAAGATACTTCTCTTAGAAACCTAATATACACCTTGAGTTGGAATTTTCCTCATAGATTCCAAAATACATTAAGTTGAGATACTAATCATGGTTTCCCTTTATTATAACCTACTATTAGGTTTAATGCTTAACCAGAGCTAGAATCCTCATATCTAATGAGAATAAAGAACCCAATTGATGATCATGAGATTCTACAAAGCATCCCATAATGATGAGCTAAGGGAAACTATAATCAACCTCACTTAGGTGATGAGCCATGGACCCCTTGTGTGATGAGCATTATATCACATTATATTGAAGATAATAAGGTGTATTATATTTCAAATCTGATAAACCAATTAGTCCTCTCATTATTATCTATCATCTTTTATGTGTTGAGAATGACATTCCACCATAGCCTAATACAAAGAAGATAAATGGGCCTCTTGTTAGATGTAATCTACAACCATACCTTATCCTATTTTGTTATTAATAAATAGAATGAAACTCAAAGGGAATCTCATACATATTTCTCTAACCATCTTTTATGGGGAAACAATATTATAGTCTTATATTATGAATTACATTAAACATCATGGAAATAGTCCCCATAACATGACCATAAAAAATATAATGTTCCCCATTAATAAGAACCAACAAATATGGGTTCAGATTTCCATCATTGGGATACATAAGAAGTATCTTTCTTGAACCTAAACCATCCCCATAACACCAACCACTTTATTAAACTCAAATTTACTACATTGTACCAATTTGCGAGACTATACAATTAAAAAAAATATAAATATAAAAATATGAAGATCGACTAATATGCATAGTTGTTCAAATCGATGTATGGTTTTTGTCAGATCATTAGGGTAGGTTTCATTATTCCCACATTGGGTTTTGAAAATTATTCATAACATATGTTTTACATCTATAAGAGAGTCCCAAAATAGTCTATAATTCCCTCAAAAGGTTATAATGATCATGACCTCCCATCCTCTTGAAAAATGAGTATTCTGTTGCATCATTTTTAGGAAACCTGACCAAACATCTACCTTTAGAAATTTTTTTGAGTTGATGTTCATATAGAACCTTTACGAATGACAGAGTTAATAGAGATTCTATCAAAAACATCAACAATACATCTTCTAAAAAATGTCACTATTTTAACTCTTCTAGAATTATGAAACAATATTGATCAAGATGATACTTTTATAAAGAGAGATCACTGAAAATCATCAACATGTTTATCTTTTCTTCTCAATCCTTTTACAAATCTACTCCACATACATTTAAATTTTTATTCATGAACATGAACTTGTGTCATCTCTTTATTGTTCCTATGATCCATTCAATGTATTTATTTTTCTTCTAAGATATTGTATCTCTTGAATATATGTATTTTTAATAATCCTTATAGGATTATATATTTAATTTACCACCATATAACATGTTTTTATCACATTTAATGATAGATATAAACATATGAGTTCTATTTGAAATCACACAACATGGACTGATGTGTATATGAGTCCAATTGTTTCACATATTAATATTAAATCATAATTTAAAAATCCTCTATTAATTTCTTTTTATAACATAATTTTGACTAGATAATGGTGTGGGAGTAATCATATGTTGATCATTGTCATGGTGCAAGCCTATCATGGATTCAAAAAGTGGAGGATCACTCAATGTGAAGTGATTTTTCAGAAGTATATTTTTATTTAATTGATGAATATTAGGCAGAAATTAATGTGTCCCAAATAAAATTTCACATTTGGAAAGAACCCCTTGATAATTCAAAACACATCATTACCAACTTAATTAAATCCACTATAGCTGCTGGTCTCCATTGATCATCCATTATGGCCCTTATAGTATAGGATAATAATTATTTACCCCCTTCAAACATATGTTTAATAATGTATATTCCTTATGCATTAATTTCACCACTCTCAATGTTTTCCTCATTTAACCCTTGTTATTTGAAATAATGGTGGCCCAACTACATGTTTGTTTTTAATGAACATTATTGGTCCATTCTTTCACATAATAGTATAAATATCAAAAGTGGAGAATAAAATCGCAAAAACTCAAGTTGAAGCTAAAAAAATTATTTTTCATTTCCATATAATATAGAACATGGAAATTTCTAAAACATTATAATGTCCTATATAAAATGTGAATGATAATTTAATACTACAAAGGTAGTGTCCTCTTAATAATTTTACAATATACATTCTTCTTAAATTTCATAAAAATTAACCATCTATATCCACACATAGTCATTATACATCGATCGGCCTATACTACCTCTATTTCATGGGAAATATTACAAAATTACAATCTTTACCTACATATGAACATATTTTAACCATTAGAAAATAACAATATAAAATTACATATTGTATACTTATATAAAAATGATGTTTGTTCTCTTCAATATGACCATTTTATATTGTTTTTTATACCGCCAAATTCCATTAAGTTAATAATTTTCTTTGTTATCCTGTTGATATCAACCTTATTGTTTAAAAATACAATTTTGTTTGTATGGGTAGGTACTTTAATTTTTATTCCAATAACATCTCCATCAAAATTTAATTTTCAATTCAACATGAATTAGTTTAAAGAAGGATTAGAACCACATGTTTTCATACTTATGATGCTCCGGTTAATTATTCTATTACTATGTGAGCGATCCTAGTATAAAAAACACTATGAAAAAAAAGGTGTTCAAAATTATCTTTCGAAAACACATATATCATACCACTATTAATTATTAATTTCAGTGATTTAAAATTATACTTAACAAAAGATAGTAACATAAAATTATCACAACAAATCCATTAGATTATTTTAAATAAAAGTTATAGAACTCCCCCTTTCTATGAGCTCACTCATAAATAAACACTCCCAATTAATAAAAAAATTATATAAATAGAAATAAGGAATAAAGGTGTGATTTTCATTCCACTTTCTCCAACATAAATGGGTTTCTAGTAACTTCTAGGTTATATCACTCATATTTTGATAGCTCTTATTATGTGGCCACCCTCATAGATGGGTCTTAAATGTTTATTCAACATTTTTAGTATTTTCATCTACATTACCTCAAGAAACTTCTATATAAACAATGCTTTACTTTAATGAACAAATTTTGTGCCTTCTCAAATATATCTCCACTAACTTAGCCCTTAGAGAAACACTTAAAACAAGCATCATTACAAGCTTGTTTTTTCCAATTTTATATCAATCTATGAAAGAATACTAACCTTGTTTCATTGCATTCAATTACAATCATTAAAAGAACAAAAAACCATAGAAACGTTAAAGGAATATTGTAGTACTTTAATTCTATAATGTGAATATTAGGGTGGAGAATATCTTATCCCCAAATTTGAACCTTTCACTCAATCCTAAATTATTTAATATTTGATAACCCATTATTCTGTTACTTTGGGTAGCATATAACGCTTAATTTAATTAATTTATTTATATGACATATTTCAACACCAGTACATAGTGAAATAACTACTTTTATTAATTGGTCTTCTTTTGATGAAAAAATTAGTATACTAATTTTAACAATATATCCATTAATGTTGTATGTACCACATAAATATTTACTAACAATTACGTTTCCTTTTATGTAAAATCACTATTGAAATATATAGTCTTCATTTAAAATCTTCTCCTTTCCATTAGCAACATCTTTTTGTTATTCTTATTTCATCCATTTCTCTTCATCCAAATCTAATATCCAAATTTTTATGAATTATTTAGGTGTAATGATATATTTCTATAAGTATCCATACAAATTATTATTCTATATTATTTTCATTAAATCAAGATCTTTATTGTTTTCATAGACTCATTTCCATTTGTTCTTTTTTATTTCTTTTAAAAGATACATCCAAGGGTAATTTCTTATTTTCTTGTTTTGTCCTATATTTAGAAAAATAGAATTTAACCATCTCATTATATAAGTAACTCCTTTTAGACTTATTAAAAAACTATTTAACATTCTTTCACTTCAACTATTTGTTAAAGGGTGACCCATTCATATTTATAAACTTCTTAGTTATAATCTAGCAGTCATCTTTGTCTATTTTCCTTATCCTGGATTTATCTTCCTTATTCAAAAAAAATTGTGTGATTATTTCTTAATTTCTTTTGATACATAAAGATATAGTCTTGGACCCTCCTTTTTATGACCACTATTGAAAATTTCATAGATATCTCAATATTTTCAAAAATTTGTTTGAGAAAGGAATATAGTTCATAATTTGTTGATATTACCTATTATGGGGAATTTTCCCTATCTATTGTGGATTTATTTAGATTTTATTAATTTTTAGAGTAGCCAATTAATAAAATTTTATATGTATGAAATAATAATTATCTCATATATTACCTATAAAAATAATATTTATTCTTTAGAATATATGTTTTCTAGAAATTTTAGATCTAGTATGTAACAATTATTAAGTATTTTTAGTAATTTGTTTGGATTTTTTTAAGAAACTATAATTTTTATAAATTATTGTATCCACTATAGAAATGGTGGTAGTCTACTCTTCACCTTAATTCTTCCATTATTTTATAGTTTCTTCTTAGAATCCTACACACTCTAGAGTAAATGAATTATCATAATCAATATATTTTGATTTAGATGGTTACTTTTTTGAAAGTGAATGATTTGAGAAGATCTTGGAATAAATAAAAGGCCATATTTTTACTCAAGTGAGCTGATACAAGAATGTTTAAAATATTATATTTCCACAAATATGAGTCATATAGGACTAATAAATATGAATAATAACTTTTTTACCATCCATTATCCCATTATTTTGGGATGTCTGAACATGTGTTGTTTCTAAATCACTTTTTCAAGTCCATGATTTAGACAATTCAGTTTAGATGAATATTTTTCATCCTTAATTGATATCAAATTAACTTCACAGTACTTCTTTTGATTACGAATAGAATATTATTTCAAATATCTAGATTATTATAAAGATTTTTGAATCTATTTTTTATTTATCCTCAAATTGGGATTATTTGAAAATTATAGATATGTTGTAAAATTAAATCAATGCACGAATCACATATCCAAGGAATATTTTTTCTAAAAAACTATAAAAAAATGTTTTTGAAATTTTACACCAATAAAGGAAATATTTTTTCTAATTTATTACATATTCTTCATTGGATTTAATAATGATCTTGTAAGAGATTTCAGAATTTAAATTTTTTTCATAGTGAATCATCCATTTTTAAAATACTTTTTTTTAGTTATGCCTTATAATAATGAATTTACCAAAAATACAAGTAAATATGTGATCTATTAAATAAAATGTTATTTAAAAATCATTAAAATTTAGATTATAAACCTTCAACAATTTTAATGTGTTAATCATCCTAAAAAATATCACATACATGGGATTTCATCTTTAAAATGATAACATTCACTAAAGTTTGAATATTAGTAGTTATCAATTTCATATAGTTTAATAGATGAAGGAACATTATTTAATATATTTTTAATTTCATTACCAAATTTTTCTACATATTCTTTATTATTTTAACAGAAACAACTAATTTATCTGGGAAAAGAATATGGTTGGAGTTTTGTATCTTAGGAACTTCAGTATTTACTTAAAATATATAGTACATTAATTATTATAAAACAATATGATTAAAATATTAGATCTTATTATAAGAAAACTATTATATTCTCTAATATAACTTATAGTGCCAAGAATGACATTTAGGGACATGGAGGGGGTGAATTAATTTAACAATCTTTTATCAAGCTTTATTTCTTATTAATTAACCCCTTTTACACTCAAAAATCAACTATGGTAAATAGTAATGGATCAATTGATACAACATCACCCAATACAGAATCATTTAATGCAATATATAAATACACATGAATAGAAACCCTCATGATATTTACATTTTTTGTCTCCAAAATTAATACCCAGTTATTTATACATTTGACTTTGTGAAGTACAAAAATTTTATTAATCCTTTAATTTGAAATGAACAATATTGTTGTTAATGTCACCCAAAAGGGCTGGTATTGAATCATCCACTTCCTAGATATGGCTTTGTTTATAATTGAACCACTAATTCATCATTGGAGATTTTTTGAACAGAACCACATATTATCCCAGACTCCCCACTAACTAACGAGCAAGTCTTCAACTACCATAGAATGACCAACACATATATATATATATACATATGCCAGCTGGACATATTCTCTACTAAGGATCAGTGCGATTATTGAATCATTATGGTTATTCAATATTATTGATACTAAATATAAATTAAACCACATCAGTAGTCACTTATCTTCTTCAATCTCATTTAATGATATCAAAATATAATGGGCTATATCTACTTATTCCTCATCTTCTTTACATGGGAAGAATCTTATTTTCCGATTGAGCTTCTCCCCATTTGATACTCATGATCCATAAAAGAAAAATCATTATATATCACATTAAATTTGTTCTTAAATAGATTTTGTTGAATCAATGATATTAAATTGTTTAGGGTTTATCTTAATTTATTCAGATTTCACAAGATTCAAATGATTTACTATAGTCAAATATCTTTATTCTTGTTTTGAGTCATATATATAATAACTTATCACATTAATATCATGATTCTATCAACAAAAAATTTATATTATTCAAATTTATTGAATATATGAATTATATTATCTATAATATCACAATATAAATCTTCATATCTTCATCCTTCTAGTTTTTTTAATCCACATAAAGATTGTATATTTAAAATTCATTTGATATTTAAATTAAAATGAAATCATTTCTACAATATCCCCTACTATAAAACCATTCCATATGGGCATTGAAAAATGAACTAAAACTCTTATGTCATTCCATATGGAATGTAACTTCAAAAATAAGAACACATTAATCTTCTCTCTCTTTATTAATCTACTCAATAATATCTCGAATCACTACTCTAAATGAAGGAATCATGATTTTAAGAGATTAATGTAAAACCTAGAATCATCATATCCCCTAAATCTAAAAATAGGAAATTATAGATCTACATTTTTACATGGTTTAAAATATTTTTAAAGAGTTATAGAATATCTTTTGGAACAATTATATTATGTTTAATAAACATTTAATGTGGAAATTTACTTATATATAATTATGTTAACGTTTCCAATTTTCATACATGTAATTAAATTATATGACATTCCCTTAAATAAATCCAAATATCACACATAGATAATTTATTATGCAAATATATGATACTCATAATATCTCATGCAGAAATATATTACATGTTAGATAATTCCCTCAAGCATATGATAATTCTCTTACATGCAGATGAAAAAGTATCATTAAGAACACTTATATAACTCATACCAAATCAAGATGAGCTTATGATCATCAAGATCTATTTATATTGAGATATCACATCAAATAATTTCTATGCTAATATAGAATTCTTAGTCTTTTTCATCCCCTCCTTCCAAATTATTTATCTTATGTATGAATGAAAATTTGATCAAATTCATTTTTGGGAATCTACTTATTCATCTGATTACATGTACAACAAATATATTTTGGTTTTGAAATACTATAATTTCTTAATATATATAAATTGAGTCATCTCTATCGACTTCTATATATATCACCACATCATAGATCTTTTTCTTACCAATTTTAATTATATATCGAAAAATTATTCATTTTCTAGGAATTTAGATTGTATATATTGGATTCTTATTTACATACATATATTTCACAAAAAAACACATTCTTTTGAAAATAAAATTTAATAGGAAACACATTATAAGAAAACATGTTTTCACGTATATTTTGGGGGAGTAATCATATAATGATCGTTCTTCGGCTGAATGAAGTTTCTGGATGTTCGAGGTTGAATAAAACAACATATGCCATAATTTTTTGTATTCCAATGTTTTTAGAACTGATGAACAATATGATGAGATAATGGTGTCACACATTGATATATTATTTATGAAATCACTCATTAACATATCAATGTACATTATTACAGAAATGATGAAATCCAATGGAGCTTGTTCTCTCATGTGGTATTCTTTGAAGACTCACATGGTGGAGGGTAAGAATTCTTCTTCTTCAATAAGCGTATACCAAACCCTTTAGGTTCACAATGAATCCCTATAGACACTCTTAGTTAGCTATATCATTTACTATTGACTGGATACCACTATGTTGGTATTGATTCTTTTCTGGATGAGTTTTCCTTCAGTTTTCCCATTTTTTCTTTTACACTACATAAAATTAATTTTCTATATATTACTGTAAAATTAAAAAAAAGTAAATGTTTATTTTCTTAATTAAAATAACTAAATACATAACATACTAATAATTTATTGTTTTCCAGATAATATAGATCTTAGAAATATATCAAATACCCAAAAATATTTTCTATCATATTAATGATAATTATATTCTTTAACGGATGAGACATCCCTGGAAATTCACAAACCACTCCCATTTTAAATATCCTAAATTTTAGAAATCAATATTCATAGATATTATTTATATATGGATGGATTTATACATCCTATCAAGATTTGGAAATTCAACCAACAACCATGATTTCAATTCCTCCACATATATTGACATAATCATTTAAATTAAGATAACCATGCATATTAAAAACAACCACCATACATTGACACTTCAATTAAATAAAATCATAAAAATAATAAAAAATATAATATTTATCACATTTTTGTCACATGTTGGTCACACAACTTTTTTCTCAGTCCCATTATGTATCTTGGAATGAATGTGTTTGTTGACTCATGGTTAGTTCACAAAAAAATAACTTTTCCTACATGAATATAGTTGATTCTTAAACACATTAAAAATAATATTATTTAGAAACATATATCACTTAGTTAAAGTCATGATACGATATTTTGAGTTCCAAAATAATCATGATTCCATTTAGAAAACTCATATATATTTTAACAAATATTTAATTACATATTATTATTTGTATCATCTATACAACATTATCAAATTATGTATAATAAAAATCATCTTCAATTATTCATGGTGAAATCATCATATAACTCACTAATCATGATTGAGTATAAATAACTGGAATTTATTATATATTTTATATATCTCCCGATTTGAGAAAGTTCTTATTTAAATATCTCAACCAACGTGATGTATAAACCATTTTTCATTTATTATAGTGATACCATATGTTTTAATTTATTAATTCATTCATATCAACATTGGATACATCCCACACCTCTTTGGAGTTTTATCTACTCTCAATGCAATCCACCCATAAAAATCATTACTTCTATTACAATGCCTTCATCTCCTTTTAATTTTTTTATATCATGTATCATGTCTCCCACATAATATTTTTTCACAATAACTATAATATAGTAAAATTAACTGGTTGTGGAGTGGTTTCCCCCCATCATTCTCAATTAGAAGAATTTATCTAGTCATTTTTGCAAAACACTTTTCTTTTAACTTTATTACAATACTTCATTGTGTAATTTAATGAAATGATAACAATAATGAATTATTCCTCCTGATAATATTATTTATCAATTATTAACAAATATTATTACTTGTAGTTTCAATTTTTATATATTTTTTCAATAATTGCACTTGTGGAATAATAACTTACATTCATTATAGGACAACATATGTGAGTACAATAAGTCTCTTCATGTTCATTCCTTTTATAATTTTAATATATTTCTCTCCCATTACACCATATTTACTATCAATGAGAATATATTCATATTTATCTTATGTTTTAAAAAAAATTCAATTTATATCTATGAATTTTCTAGTATTGTAATTTCCATTGATGTCTTTAACACATCCCTATGATAGTTTATCTCTTTATTTCTCATGAGAAAGAATCTTTTATTTATTGAAATAGATTTTCATTCCATGTCAAAATAATTTTCATTGGTGGAAATAGTAATGGTATACTTAATCATACTTTCTCTTTTTCTCATATCATAATACCTTTGAATGTGTATTTTTAGACACATTCATAGTATTTCTTATAAAAATGATCACTAATTACTCTTCTATTCCATATATTCCATTAAAACATTAATTATTCAAATATTCATTATATGACCATACAATCCACAGTAATTAAAAATTACTTGAAAGGAGTAATTTTTATTCCTGTGAATATTCATAAAATTACATCTAAATTAACATTTTCTTATCAAACTTACTACAACACTCTTAGATATATAACAATCCAGAGATTATGAATTTATATTTATTTATTTTGGTATGAAATAAATTGATCTTTCCTTACTTTGATATCGTGAAATCAACCTAGTAAAAACATCAAAAAATCTTACTACATAGTTATGAATCACATAATAAAATTTATTGTGGTTCTATTTTTATTTTTAAATTAACTTATTCGATTAAAATAATTTATTTTCCTTCTGAATTCTATTCTTGACTTGTAATTTTGAAATTTATTTATCACACTTTATTAGTTCACTATTGGAATCTTGATTTCATTGG
Organism: Viscum album; assembly: GCA_963277665.1. NCBI lineage: Eukaryota > Viridiplantae > Streptophyta > Magnoliopsida > Santalales > Viscaceae > Viscum > Viscum album. Next base: position 762,687,400 of record OY728121.1, read on the forward strand.
ATGATAGTGAATCAAACCTAAAACCTCAATTCCCTATTAAAGTTGGTCTTTTGGATACATGAAAGTCATCAAACATTTATTATGACTTAGAAAATATATATTTTATTTATTTTTTATAAAATATATACATCAATATTTTTCAATTTCACTTCTACAATAAGGAACATATTATAATGACAATATCTTTTATCTAACATTAATTTCAAATTTTAATCACATTCCCCTTTTATTGGCTTCACATGATATTAATTTTCATCTTGAAAATATAAAAAATAAATTTTAATTTCTTTAATAATTTTCTCTTTATATTAAATTTGGAATTATTTATTGATATTATATATTTTCATTATCCTTTCCAATGATTTGATTTTTTCTTCATTAGTATTGACTTAATATTTCTCAATGAGACTCATAGATATCCTTGGTATAATATCATCATATTCTATTAACAATTTATCTAATGATTCATTAGTTTTCTAAATCCCTTCCCCATTTCTCTTAAATAAAATTTTGTTGATTAATTATTTATAGGTACTATCATTATAAAAATATGTCTCCTATACTTCCCTAGAGACCCAAAAAAAGGTAAATTAAAATAAAACCTCATTTGAAGGATCCTCAGTTATTCCCTTATTAAAATTAGAATATTCTTCCTTCGAGATGTAATTATCTCATGTTATTCTTAAATATAATCATTCAAACATTCAACAACATTGAATTATAAATTTACCATTTAATCAAATAATTTATTGAATTATATTCTTCATAAAAAGATTCTTGATATTCAATTACTTTTTCTTGTTTGAATAGTTTGGCATCATTTGGTTCAACATAATTATATGAAATATTTAATAATCAATTAATATTATAGTTCTTATTATTTTTAATATCTTATTTTCCAAGATCATCCAAAATACTAACTTAAATATCAAATACATTCTCTAGTTGATTATCATATTCAACCATTAACCTTTCCATTAAATATATAATAAAAATTATATAATTAAGTGAATATATTCATTGTAAAATTAAAAAATAGAACACATTGTATTTGATAAAAAATGTTTCAATTCAAACACCATGAGAGGATTAATGTATATAGGTGATGTAAGATTTTAACCTTTTCTCTTTTTCAATTTATTTTGGACTGTGTTACATTATTATAATTTACACTATTCAGTGGTAAATTACTTACATATTTATAAAATTAATCCAAATTAGTGAAAATTAATATATAGGGAATGTAAAAAAGGTATTTATATCCTACGAGTATCAACATATAATTATATTGGTGTACCACAATCTAGTATAACTTATTTTCTTATGGATACAATATTTAACTGATGTCACTCCTCCCCAATAATAATTTCGTGTACATATTTGTGTAACGTCACTCCTCACATATGATTACTACCCATTCCTTTATTTATAGATAATACCACTACCTTTTATGGGTCACTTCTTTTATCATGCATCATGATCTAACATAGAAAATATAATTTTACAAACTAATAGGTCTCTTATTAGATTAATGACCTGAAGGAAACTACATAGAAAATGTGTAGAACAATTGGGTATACATCATAAATTTTAAATGATATTGTATTATTTTTACCTGGGGGATATACTCAATTCTACAATCGTCTATAAATATAACCTTATCAGAATAGTTAAATAATTATGTTTAATTAATCATTGAAATGTAATAAGTAATCTAAATTACATTTTCCATGATAAAATTATTCTCTTGTATATTTTCTCTACATTTTTATAACAAAACATATGTATCTATGAAAATCAGTATCTATTATCTATAAATACATTTAGTTTAGTAACAAATCGAACCCTCCAATTCAGATATACAATTACACCCATATTGTAGACCATTCATTGTTTATACTTTTTCCCTTTTGGAATACATGGTTACGTTTATCTATTATCAATATTATATTCTTCTATCTTAATTATATATAAAGAAATGAATTGTTTGACATCCTTTTCATATGAAATTAAAAAAAATTGATCACCATAAACTTATAAACATTTAAATCCTTTCCTTAGATTTAATTCTAAAAACTTTTCACCATTATAATCTATCGTGTTTTTTGATGTTTGAGACATAAAATACAAATGATTAATATTAAGATAAATAATCAAATCTAATTGTAACTTTCATATTTTCAAACTCTATGTCATGGTATCTCTTCAAAAACTGAAATGGAGTTCTACAATTGGATGAAAATGTCATGTTACCCGATGAAGAACATCATAGATATTCTTTTGATAAAATAACCTTATCACATGTCTAACTATATTCTCAATTTCTTATTTTTTATTTGATTAAAAAAACCTAATGCATAATATGTATTGCAACATGGAATTATTTTTTTCATTTTTATATTTAAATTACTATTATTCGTGACAGTTATGCACATGTGATACACACCATGGATTCCAAAACTCCAATTATGGTCCACCTCATGGTTTATTGGGATTTTTACAATAAAAAAAATCTGTATACATGGGTGGGGAACTATTATTATCTATGTTTTGAAAATCACCATAGTGTAACAAGATTCAAGATAATATTATTATACATAATTAAATTCCCACCAAACTGTTTTAACATCGGAAATGAATACTATTATTTTCCTACATTTTTTAAACTCTTTTAAACTAAACAATATTACATATTATCTCTAGAACCAAATAAATACAAATACATTTTTTATTTTAATACCCCAATACAACCCACCTTTGGTTTTACTATATCATGTGAACACATAAGTGTATCCCATAGGTAAACTTCTTAACTAAAACATTTTAAAGTATAGTTTTACCTCCTAGACCAATTTAAAATGAAACACATAGATTTAAAAATGGCATACAAAAGGGTTATAGATTCTACACCATATCCACTTACATATCAACTAGAGCATATCAAGACTTATGAAAACAACTAACCCCTATGTGAAAACAATTTAGTAGATAAGTTATACCTTATCCACACTTCCAATTTATACAGTAATAACATCTTCGTGGACATCAGTCAATATCAATATATCTAAGATAACTTCCCTAACACTAACAATACATCACAAAACATGGTCTTTTAAATTATTTACTATTTTTCATAAACACAAATTCACATTAAATGTTAGTATCTTTTAGTAAAATACTTCTAGAACATCCGCTTCGATTGATATTTTTTATTTTCAGTGTAATACTTTTGAAGGACAAAATCCATTTTATTAAATCCAAATCCTAAACATTTGGTAAATTTCATTTCTCATTCTTTTCTTATTTTATCATCTTTGATTAAAAAAATCGATCAATAAACCTTATGGTTATGATAATTTATCCCTCATATATTAATTTAATAATATATATTTTGGCTTTTGATTGAAATGGTATTACTCGATTAAATACATGGTGATGATTTTTCATCAAGAAGTTCATTTTGGAATGTTAAATAGATAAAATCATTCACATAGAATGATATTCATGTATTCATTCTTCTTGATGACATATCAAAAGATAAAGGTATCATATTTAATAACAAAGTTCACAGGAAGTTTATTTTCATTATTATGTTAACTTCACTCTATATGTGTGTCTTAATTTATTTTATAAACTGATCATCAAATTTAGTTAGGATTATCTAATTCCAAAAATAAAGTGGAATATATGATCAAACACTATGTTTATTTAGAATCAAATTAATCAACAATGAATTTAATATTAAATATAAATATTTTCATTATCATGTGGGATAATATTTATTCAATTAATGTCAATAATAAATATTAAATCACGAAAACATTTATGTTTACAATATGTGAGTAAAAATTTATAACTTTTTTATTTTTGACAAGGTACTATATAAATAATTATTTATTAACTATTTTAGTGAATATATTAATATAAATATTTATTTATTTTAATTAATCTTAAAATAATAATTTTCCATGAGTTTTGTGAATAAAATATTTATTTATTTATCTGATCCTTAATATTAATTTTAAAAAACAATATTACTCAGTGTATAAAAATCACATGGGATGATTATTGGGGCAAGATAATGGATTGATGGAAATGATATATTTTTATTAATATCTTTTAGATAAATATATTATTTTATTTATTGAGAAATATTATTTAAATACGTTCGTTTCTTAGGATATAATAATATTATAAATATTTCTTATATGGTATTACTTTGAATAATAAAATTGATAATGGTATGTAGGAATATATCAATACATTGAACCATATGTAAAAAACATTATCATATTATTTTAGAGAATAGTCATGAATTAGTTTCTAAAATAAAAGATGTCAAGAATTATCTTGATCTTAAATATAAGTGCACTCACACCCAACCCATAAGAAATATAAATATATAAAATAACACATGTTTTGATAAATGGTGAATGACATGAAGAACTAGGTTCCTCCACGATAGCACCCATAATAACAATAAGTTCATTTGGAGATTCATGGTTCATTTTTAGACACACATATAAGAATATTCAATTGGTTTTAACTCCGTAATGACAATGTAAGAATTGTCGAAAAAGAAATTGAATAGGGTACTTATCACGTTTTACATGATCCATGTTTTAATTTAATTAATATTTATCGGTGAAATTTTTTATAAAATATATTATAGGGTTTTATTCATCATGGTCTTTAGGTTTTTTGTATTAAAATAGTCAAAAAAAATTATTCCCCTCCCCCCACTTCTTGTACACCATGAAACCTTAAAGAAAAAGGTCATTAATATTATTTTTATCATGAAAATTGTAAGAACATAAATTTTTTGAATATAATAAAAACCACATTGTGAATAATTTATGTGTATTTTCAGGTGAAAAATGTAAATTTTCAATGAAGAAATTAATTATTGATTTAAAGGAATTATATATGTTTAAAATATATGTTAACAATTTAGAATATTCTATGGAATATTATCATAGTAAGGCATTATGTTTAAAATGAATTCATGTGACCGTATATCCATTGCATTTATTTGATGAAAATATTAAATATATTATATAAGGTTTTGGGGATTTTTCAAAAAATAAAATATCTCACAAATAGTGTATTCTATGAGAAATCCAAGAACACCATTGGGTTCGAGATTTGGGGTTTAACCTTGGGGGACACAACATTTGTGCACTTTAATAGTTTGGTCAAATCACAAGTGAGGATAATTTACTTAATATTTTATTATATATTTTTTAAAATGATTTAATATCTCATAAATTTTGTCTGAAATGAGAAAATATAGACCTCTAGTAGGTTGGGAATATATGTTTTACAAAAAGAACAACATATTATTTCTATGTATTGTGTCTTAGGTTATATATCATGTGTGGGTAATACTAATTATATTGTTATTATCGTTGGTGTTGAAAAAAATGGAAATTAAATGATCACTTATATTCACATAATTAATGATTGATTTGTCATTATGTGTGAATATTTACTAAGAGGTTACATAATAAAAGTGATATTATTATTTTTCACTTAATAAATGAAAATTAATTGTTTATCTTAATTTTTTAACTCCTATGAGCATTTAATAGAAGTTTTATTTGATATAAATAAGTTTGAAATAATTCATGATAATTAATAATGATAGTAATTTTTGTTTTTTTATTATAATTAAATTATGAAAATAATATTTTTCGGTTCGAAATAAAATTATATATATATATATATGCGGGGGTATGTATAGAAATATATTTCTAACATTTATATATATGGGTTATATATATATGTTTATACAAATGTATGTGGGTGCATATATATATATATAAGTGACTATATATATATTTGTGTGTGTCTGGATAAATTTTAATATATAATTTTTGATTGGTTAGATGGTTTGAAGGGGATTAAAAAAAATAATAACCAATAAATAATTGAAGGGAGTGTCCTTGGGGGTGATACACATGAATTTAAGGAGTAATTTAAAGTATCTTGTGGGATCAGAATGAAGAGAGATAAAAATATCTACTCAGGAATTAAAAATATATCTATAAAAAGTGGGAATGGGAATGCCTAAGGTGGTGTTGGAATTAATCTCCACCTCAAAACTATTCTCTCTCTGATCTATCTCTCATGCTCCCACCCTATTAGTTTTTTTTCCAAACTTATTTCTTCGACATATCCTACAATGCTAATCGGATTGATGCATAATCGGTGCTCTTGGGATCATATCGATGAGAAAAAGATAATTCCCATTATTATGGCATCAAGGTATATTGAATATTTTTTTTTCATTTTAAATAGATAATTTAAAATAACATTCCAAAATATAATTAAAAAACGGTAATTTATATGAAATAATGAAAATATATCAAATGATTATTAATATTAAATTATTAAAAGATAATAATTCTTGAGGAGAAAATTTATAATGCATGTATTGGAATAAGATTACAATTCTTAAATTATTCCATAGAGAGAGAGTATTATCATAGCTAATATTTTTTTTTCTAGAAATAAAAAAGGCTATTTTAGTTTTAGGATTCTATAGTGTGTGATCATATTGTTTTATTATTTTTTGAATACAATATTTGTAATGAAATCTTCGATGGAATATCCATTGATTTCAATATCTTTGTGGTTGTAAGTTTCCTTAAATTTTGGGCTCATTTTTACATAGGTTTCCATGTTATAATTTTTTTGTAGGCTTCTTTGATATATTTTCATTATTATGATCACATGTGGGTGTGTGTACGAGGTTTCATTTTCTCTATCCTTTGGTTTATATGAATGTTTATTGGCCTGAGATATGTTGTTTGACACTTTGGTTGAAGGAACATCAGTTCATGTTGTGTGTTTATTGATAATATTGATAACTTAATTAAGGATTATTGAGAAATAATTAGTTGAATTAACATTGATGAATAAATTGACAATGTTTCAAGGTCTATGATGGACATTGTGTGATGGATTATTAGGTGGTTTCCAATGGTCTAAGCTTGATCTCATATGAGTGAATTAGACTACATAGATATGTAAAGGAGTGTTGTTGTGCTACCGAAGATCTTGATCCTCAAGATCACATGTGTTGATCTATTCCATGAGTATTCCTAGATAGCATGATAGACTGTGTTTTATTTTGAACACATGTGTTGCTACTATTACTCATGATGTTTGTCATGCTCTATTTAAATATACACTCTTACCACATTTTGATACTTGTGTTATTATATCTTATTGACCATGCATGATATTTATCACATGTTGGTTTGATTGTGTATCCATGTTTCCTTTTATGATGTTATTTCCGTGACTTCAATTGTGTATCTTTTTAATTTTTTGTCTAAATATGATCCCTCGTGATTGTTTATTTATACTAATTCTCATATGTTATGTCATACTATGATTTCCTGGAATACTCAACATTTTAGTATATTTCATAACCTTTATGAACATTGTACTTGGTTCTCTGACCAAGTGGATCATCATGATATGTTTATCCCTAAGAGAGGGTGTGTTCATGACATGTGTGAATTGTGATGAAGGACCTAATAAGAAGGTGGAGATACGATGATTTAATGGACTTGTAGTGTCAATGATTCACTTGATTATTGGATTCTAAGTACCATTTTACTCGATGTCCACTAAACAGTGGAGTAGCACAGTCGATGACAAATTTTATGTAGAGTATAATTTTATTCGATGACTGGTGTATTAAGATGAAGAATTCTCAATTCTTGGTGTTAAACTAAGCATCATGTCATTTTTTCCCTATGAATTTCCATGTAGCCTTATCGATTCTTGGAGTTATGCCAAGTAGCTTGACTTAATATAGGCCTGAGGAATATCAATATACATGTATGAATGTTTCCATGAGGATACTGAAAAAATGATTCACTATTCCTATGTCTATACTGGTTACTCCTAACATCTATTTTTATTTATCCTTCCAACAGGGATCCACAACACGTACAACTGAGCATTGTGGCTTCTTGGTTAGCACACGACCACTCAGGTTTTTGTAGAATTTTTTCTTTCTTGTTATGAATTTATGATTACTATGTTGTGAACCTTTAGACATTATAACACAAGGTTAAGGATCCATTGGTGGTGTCAAAATAAGTATTGTACTCACACCGTACTTGGGGATTTCAGTACTCATGTAGATTTCATGAGGAATCCCGAGAAGGGAATGGGATCTATGGTGGATGGAAGAGAATAGAATCATGGAGCTACAAGTATAATGAGATGGACTCCATGAGAATTAATGTTTACTTATTTACATTATCTTATACTTTTAACACTACACAATCATTCCACATTGGTGGATTTTTTAATTCCATATTTAGTTTACTTTTTACCAATAGTATGATTAGGATTTTTATATATCTTATCTTCATAATTTGGTTATTTATTTGTATTTTTCACTCTGATGGAGGGTATAGTATCTCCATGGTTCAATCTGAGACCCCTGCTGCTAGTTGGAAACCTATTCGGTTAGGGGAGGCATGTACGAACTCATGTTGAATACCAGATCAGATCTGTTAGTTCAGATCAAGATGTAAAAGAATGGTTTTTGAGGACCTTGACATGCTAACTTATTTCTTCTATTTTCCTTGATTTGGTATATGGTAGATAGGAGATATAATACATTGGATTCTAACTAGGGAACAATGACAGTGTCAGGACAACACTATATAGTGGGCCAATAAGCTACCATAAAGTGAGTTAAATTATATTTTTTTACCATTAATTAAATTCTCCTTGGGTGATACATGTGATGTTGATATATGATTTTAAAGATTTTGGGTGTGTTTATGAAATATGATTAGGTGTCTAGCTTCACATGCCATGTATATATGTGTTATATTGCTATAATGTAGTTCTTTATTAAAATTCCTCGATTAGTGCTATCTGACTTAGAAGGTTTCATTGATTGTGCAAGAAATTGTTGTTTTCCTATTGTTTTGATCCCTTTTTACTAGCATTTATTAGCAAAACTGATCATGTTATTATCGTAGTAAGTATATGATGTTTATGATTAATATTTAGTAATGCAGACTATAGTTAATTCTTGGAGGGGTATATCATGACTGATATATATAATCCTAGGAAACCCTTGTTTTATCACATAGATTGGATAAGATACAAATATATTTATAATGTTCATCCTGTTATGTATTTGTGAAAGTGGGAGTCTGATGTATGAACACTGCGGCCTGAGATATATGAAAAAGATCATTGGAGATACTTATCAGGGATGATATGTCACTATATGTAGAGAAGTGTAATATCCTCAAAATTTTAATGATAATAGAACCCTATTTGTAAATAATATATGAGTTTTTTTATTTAAAAATGTATATTTTAAAAAAAACACTTAATAAATTTCTTGTAGGATTTCTGTAAGTGTAAAAACTTAGTAAACACTTTTGGAATATTCTATGGTACATATTTGGAGTCTGGTACTGAGTTGGAATGGAATTCTTGGGCCCATAGATGCACAATATTAACATAAAGACAACATTAAATATATTATATTTGTTGAGAAGGGTTTTTTTCTAAATAAAATATCTCAAATATGGTTTTAAATATAGGAAATTGATACCCCCATTTTGTACGAGATGTAGGGTTTATTCTAAGGGAGACATAATTTTGTTATGGTTGTTTGGTCAAATCAGATATGAGGAAAATTAATTTTAAATTTTTATTATATATTTTCAAAAAATAAATGAATTTCACCCAAATAGGGTATCATGTGAGGAAACAGGGACCACCATTAGGTCTAGATTACATGTTTTACCAAAGATGTTATATATATATATTGTGTGTGCTCATGTATGGATACAACGTACATAAGTGTAATAATATTTATATTATTATTATTATTATTTTGAAGAAAAAATCAAAATTTCCATTGTAATTAAATTCATTTTATTAATGGGAGTTGTTTCTTCACATGGGAACATATATAGGAATGATTGGTAATTTAGAAGGAATTATTACTGTGCTTTAAATAAATTCAAATGTGTGGTTAGTATTAATTTGTTATCTATTATGAGAATTCAATAGAAGTTATATTTGAAATAACAATTGGGGAAATCATTAGAGATAATTAATAAAAATAATAATTATTGTTTTTATGTTATTATTAAATTGGGAAATAATATTTTTTATAGAAAATTAAAACATATAAATAATCATTTATGGGTTTGTATATATATATATAATTCTTATAAATACACATTATTGAAATATATATGTTTATGTAATAGGATGAGAAAAACATTTATGAATTAAAAAATAAATATTAAAATGTTGAATATGGAGTATACTAAGGAGGCATTGGACTTCCTCTCCACCTCATAATTATTCTCTCTATCACGTATCACCCTCACCCCCTCTCCCTTTGTTTTACTATTTATTATATAATTTCAAAATAGATTCTTGGTTATATCTAGAAATAGGGATCAGATTGATGTTTCATTGGTGTCACTAGGTTTGTATCAATGAACATAAGTTAAAAGATATTTTTTCATGGAAAGGAGGTTTATTCAATCCAATATTATAATTTTAAATTGATCATTTAAAATAAATTATCAACAACCTAATTAAAAAATGATAATTTATATGAGATTATATTGAGATAATTGTAGAAGGATTATTTATTCAAAATATCAAAATATAATTATTCATGAGGGGAAATTCTCTAACACATGGGTTTGCTAAAAATGATCAAGGAGATAGAACATATCTCTTGTAATATAATATTTAGTCTAGAAATAAAATAGCTGGTTTTGGATTTATATGTCATTGGCATGCTATATTATTTTCTTTTTGGCGTGAGAGTGTATTTTGAGTGATGACAACATCAATAGATATGTTGCTGATGTCTATTCCATTAAGGAAGGAAGTTTGTTAACTTTTTTCAATGATTTTTAAAAAATATCCCATTTTAAAATTTATTTGTCTAAATAATTAATAATCATTATTGGTTATGATCACATGTGGATGTTTTTGAATATTTATTTTAATGAGATAAGATATTTTTCACTTTGATTGAATGACTATTAGTCGACATTCTATCATGAAATATAATAATTATGAATTAATTAATGAGGTTTGATTATTAATTAATTAAATGATGAATTGATTATAAATTAACATTATGTCAAGGTCCATGTTGTACCTTTTGTGCTAGTATATTGTCTGACTATCGAAGGATGTGGTTTGATCAAATGTGAGTACACTATTCTACATGGACAACATGAGGTGCATTGTTGTGCATTATGATACCTTGATACATGAGACCATGTTTGTGGATTTATACCATGAGTATTCTTAGATATCCTAATAGACCAAGTTTGATTTTTAAAATATGTGTAGCTACTGTAACTCATCTTGTTTTTATTTATCTTTTTTTATGTTTACTCTTTCATTGGTGTGATATATGTATTAGTATAAATTTTTTGTCGCCATTTATCTTGATCACATGTTGGTGTGTGTATATCCATTCCTCCTTTTCTGATGTTATTTATAGAACTATAATTATGTATCTTATTATTCCCTATTTGATGATGACCACATTTTTTTGTTTATTTCTACTTGTACTCATGATTTTATGCCATAATATGATTCCTTTATATTCCATACCTTTCTCTATTTTATCCTTCTTTTAGAGGTATCTTTTTTTGTTCTCAAAATAGGTGGATTGTCATTAACGGTTTATCACTTACATGGATGGTATACTTGACTTGTGATGATTGTGAAGATTGAACTATGTATATTGAGAATATACAATGATGAGATACACATGTCGTGTCAATGATTCAATTGATGCATGGATGTAGAGCACCATTTAACATTATGCCCAGTGAACTATCGAGTTGTCCATTTGATGTATGTTATTATGTCGAGTAGCATGTTATTTTATTCCTAGAGAACTATCAAGTGGATGCCTAATGCCTGATTTTATACTGAGTATAATGTTATTTGATGCTCGCTGAACATTAAAGTAACACACTTGATGCTCGGTCTTATGTCAAGTTTCATGATCTACCTGAGTCCTAGGGAATTCTAAGTTTCATCTATGTGTGGAAACCTAAGGATACTATGAGACCGATTCACTAGCCCTACATCTGGATTAGTTACCCATTATATATTTTATGATTAACCTTTCTAGAATGGAGTAGAATCAGGTACATTCCTAGTCCGTGGAGGATTTTTTAGTGCATGATGACTTGGTTTTGAATAGTATGATTATTTTTATGTTATGAATTTTTAATTATTATAACATAAACTTGTATACAAGAGAACACTTGGAAAGAAATGAAATGATGGTTTCCTAGTGAGTCTTGTACTCACACCCTACTCATGAATTTTGGTGCGCTTATATATTTCACGAGGGATCTAGTTATGGGGAAGGGGCCCTAGGTTGATGGATGAGCAGAGGATCCAGAATACCATAAGAGAACAAGGTAGAATTCTTAGGACCCAATATTTATTTGTTTACTTTATCTTGTACCTTATACACTGTATATTCTTTCATATTATGGATCCATTAATTTTTATTCTAGGATTAGTTTAAATACCACATATACTCATACTATATTTATTATACTATTTGCTGTTATAATTTTTTTACTTATTTCTTCGATATACTATGATAAACGGTATAATCAACCCATGATTCTATTTTTAACCCTCACAATTCGTCATCAACCTCTTTTTTATGAGGTGGTGCACATGAGGTCATTTGGAATTTCGGATCAGACTCATTGGTTCAGTTCAAGTTGTTACACCAACTCTAGGATGAAATTTGTCCATATACACAATAGAGAAGGTGAAAACCCTTCAATAAGAGTTAGAAGTCATATAATTATGGTGTTAGTAACCTCATTAACTGATGAATATTTTTCAAAATGAGGAACAATTCATCAATATGAGTAAATACCCCCCATATACTAATGAGTACTCTTTAATTAGATGCATGTCCTCTATAAGAGCTACAAAAGAGGTGATATATATGTATAAAATATTAATTTACTAGGAGATTTAATCTATCAATGTTTTAAGTAATAATAGTATAAATTAATGTACTAGTTCAATGGAGTTTATCTTGGGATATTATGATTCATTTTAACTATGTTTGACATAACCCCATAATGTATATGATGTTCTCCCCACTATTCTAGATGAAATTTATTTTCAACTATCCTTTATGTTTTTAGGTTATGATACTAATTATGTTTATAGTATCCCCTACGTGTAATTTATTCCTAACATGTTGTGTATCTATAGATGATGTATAGTTCTGAGTATATTTTTTGGAATGTGGTGTTAGAGGAGCTGGAGTTTAGTGGTATTTGATTTTAAGGGTGGTCATGTTGGTTTTTGGGTAATATAGAGTACTCTTCATCCAGTTTTTTTGAGGTGGGACTATTCTATAAAGCTATATCCAGTGAAATTTTCTTGTTATGTTGGGTTTTGTGTAGTTTTAATATTTATACATTTATTTTTTGTTTCATCATTATTGAATTACCAATGGTTATATACATAGTATTCATTTTTATTATTTAAAAAGGTGAAACAACATCCCCCTTATAAAAATTATTCAGTTGATAAAAATTATATCTTATATAATAAAGGGAATAATTTTATCTTTTATAATTTTTATAATACAATTATTGAATTACCAATTTTTATATCTTTTATGTATGTCATGGAGATGTTTTTTGTTGATATGACTTCTCTTAGGATCTTAGTTACTATGAAAAGAGTAATTCCACACATTTCGTGGGATTATATACCCTCGGTGATGGTCACCCCCTAAGGCCTATAAGAGGTGGGACTCGAGGGGTTATTATATCTCTTCCTTAATAACCAACTCAAGTGGGGAATCTTTGGAGGGAGGGATCATGTTAGAATGGTATTAGAGATGATGGTTGATAGGTATAATGGAGTTTGATGTTAGAAAAATTGAGGATTTCTTGGGTTGGAATGGAAATAGTGTTAGGTGTCCTTGGTATGTGTCATCATCTAGGGAATGAAGGCTTGGAAACTGGATTTTAGCACCCCTTTGATCTGATTCAAGGACTCAGAGCCTACCAGATGACCATGTGAGGATACACCATTTATAGGGTAGAGACTATTGGAAAGGTACATGAAATTATAAATAATTGTATTCTTGTTTGATTTGGTAATTTTTGTGATAATTTAAATGGATACTAAAATGAGTTAAAATGAATTGAAATGGATCTTAATTTGTTTTAATAATACTCAGGATTAAGAATTCCTTATTCTCCTTTTCAACTATGAAACCTTATCATCATCCGTTTGTTGTGGAGGTAGTGAAGGTTCATCAGGATGACCTGTTCGATCGATGGAGGGTTTATCGAGCAGAGAAGTATGATCAGTGGAAGAATAAGTTATGTTATTTCTAGCAATAGGCTTTGAGAAAGTACAACGGCAGCGTTTCAGACATGGGGATGGAGAGTTGGCTCAAGGATCTCGTGTCCACCTTTAATTTGATCTGGGCTCATATAGAGTACTCGGTTCATTTAGTGGTGAGCCAGATATAGGGAGCCCCATGGTCGTGGTGGGAACTATTCATGGGAGATTAGAAAGAATCTGATGTTTTATGGGTTGACTATGACAAGGAGTTTGAGGTGTAATTCCTTTCATCCACCATGAAGGCTAATAAAGAAGGAGTTACTCTCTCTCTAGTAGGGGAGTATATCATTATGGGATCTGGGGATCATGGTCAATGATTTCCTTCCTTTTTCTCATGATCTTTTTTCATAAGATTATTCTCATCGGAGACGTCTAGAGGAGGACCTTCTTCCTTCTCTATTGTATTTTGTTATTCTCTTCACCTTACTGAGGTACTTGGAGGTTCGGAAGAATGAAAATCTAGTTGTGAGGATACAATCACAAGGAGGTATTCTATGAGAGGATATCCTTAATAGTTCTTAAATGGTAAAGGTTACCAATAGTAAGTCTCAGACTCTAGGGCCTCCGAGGTTCTGACCATCAGCGAGCCAACCTCAGTAGTATCTACTTAGTTCTTCATGTCTTTGTTCATTTACTATTAATGTGGGATAAGGTGGTTAAATTTTGGAGCCCATGGAAATATTTTCAGTTATTTCCCAATGGTTGGTCGAACATAGTATGGTAGAGGTGAGATGGATTAGCACCAAACTCAGTAGTAGTTACCATCCAGTCTATTTCAGTAGTAGGGACAGGAGGCTACCACTCCACCGTGGGGAGACGAAGCAAGTGGAGGCTAACCTTAAGGTGTTCCTCTGGGATGTCATCTTAGGTATGGTGAGAGAGGTGTCCATCAGTTGAGGGGAAGAGGAGATGGGTGTGTTCAGTTGTCTGTTGTAGAGGCAGTAGTCCTAGAATGTCCAGAGATCATTTGAGGTACGATCAATTTGTTTAGTACTCTTTATTTTACTTCTTTTTATTTGGGAGCTTCACACACCTTTTTTTCACCCAGAATATCCCATTATCAGAGAATAAACATAGAGAGGTTTCATGTGACGCTGGTGTAATGTACACTAGTGAGAGGATAGAATAGTTTTTTATGTATATTTGGGATGAAGAGTGATGATGGGTCTGCATTTCTCCCTTGGGGATCCCATAATCAATGGCATCAGATGGTTGTATTTTGTGAAGTATTTTTTCAACTTCTACAAGGTGGGGGTCTTATTTTAGGACATAGATTCCCATGGTGTGGTTTTTATTGGTGAGAAGAGCGGTGAGGTGGGTAGTCATCATGTGTATCCTCTTCTTTCCTTGTTGACCAAGCTGTCATTGGAATCAATGGATGCTAAGATGGGGGAGGTTCCCAGCACTATTGGGGAGTTCATGGAAGTCTTCTCTGATGAAGTTTTGACTCTACCCACTTGAATTTATGTTGATTCCATGATAGACTTACAACCCATTGTTCAGCTTTTGATGGCTTTTTGTCTGATGAAACCTTCTGAGTTGTGGTAGTTGAGGATTCAGATGGATGACATAATGAAGAAGGGCTTTATTAGGCCCATTACATCATCATGGGGTGATGTAGTATATTTTTGGAACATGTAAAATTGAGTTCAATAGTATTTTTTAGGCTACAAGATATTGAATCAGGTTACTATAATGAATAGTTACCCTTTCCTGATGATAGATGATCTTTTCGTCCAACTGAGGGGTGGGAGTTGGTTCATTAAGTTTAATCTGTGGTTTGGATATCACCAGTTGAGGGTGAATGAGGGTGATATCCTCCATATTTTCTTTCAGATGTAGGTTGGGGAACTTCAGGTTTGTAGTCATTCCTTTTGGTGTTAAAAACACACTAGTCATGTTCATCGGGATTATGAACTCCATCTTCCATGAGTTCCTAGACCGGTTCATCATTGTATTCAATGATGAAATATTAATCACAAAGAATTCATTGGAAGACCATATCGATCCTCTCAATACTATTTTGGAGGTCCTGCAAAGACACCAACTCTACAACATGTTTTCCATTTTCTTGTTTTGGACCTGAGAGGTTCATTTCATTGGACATTTTTTGTCACAATAGAGTGTAGAAGTGGAACCATTGAATGTTAAGGCAATTGTTTCTCAGGAATCATAGAAGAATGTTCTATAGGATCAATGTTTTCTTAGTACAAAAACCTATTATTAGAGAATCAAACCCAATTTCTCTTGAGTTGCAGCTATGTTGATGACATTGACCCAGAATGACCAAGACTTTGTATGGAGTGAGTAGTTCTAGGAAGAATTTAAATATAAAAAGGGGTCACTATTTAGTGTTCCAATGCTCCAATTTACCATGGAAATGGGTGATGGTGAAGTTGTTTTATGATTATTGCCATCTGGGATTGGGATATGTGCTGATGCAATGGTGAGGAGGATATCTTATGGGTCTATGCAGTTACGTCTCCATGAATGTAACAATTCCACCAATAATATGGAGCTAGCAGTGGTTATGCTTGTACTCATGTTGTGGGGACATTACCTCATTGGGAAACATTTTTTGGTCTTTACAAATCACAAGAGCATGAGGTATATCTTATCTGAGTGAGATCTAACATGTGATAGTGGTGATAGAAGATGTTTATCTAAGATAGTGACATTCAAATATCTTTTACATTAGGAAAGGGAAATGTCATGGATGATTCTTTGAGTAAGAGTTTAAAGAAGAATATTGTTTGGGAACCTGTGGATGCTTGGAATGCAATAGAGGAGATGGCCACCTTGAACATAGATATATGAATGGATGTTGATAGAGGCTTTCTTTTTCAGAAGGTGGTGTAATATACAATGATGCATTAAATGTATAAGTCTCAGTGGGGAGACTCGGAGGTAGAGGTGATGTGTGATCAGGTTGTCCATGATGATGCTCTGGAAGTATGGTCGGAGGACTGTCATGATCAGATGAGAATCCATGGAAGACTGTTTGTTCTAGTGGTGATGTGTGAGGGATTTCTCGGTGAGTTTCTCATCTCACCATTATCCATACAGTCAGTAACTTATAAGATGTACCACGTATTGAGAGAATATTTTTGGTGGCTCTGGATGAAATGAGTTGTATCAGAGTTTGTGGAGAGGTTATTTGTTTTCCAATAGTTGAAGGTCGAGCACCGTGTTATCAGGAGTTTTTTTGTAGCCCTTGGTTGTCCTTGAGTAGAAGTGCGATGAAATCTCGATGGATTTCATTATAGGATTACCCAGGGCTCATGTATTTTTTGATTCAATATGGGTAATAGTGGATATATTGTCTAAATCGGATCACTTATTAGCAATTAAGGTGTCAAGCGCAGTGGATGCCTTGGCCAGGATGTATGTGTATGAGTTAGTGTTCCTGCAGAGATTTCATAGACCCATTGTCTCATATTAGGATACATGATTTACCTCATGAATCTAGTCTGTATTGAATCATTATTTTGGAACTCACTGACACCTCAATACAACTTTCAACCCACTGATGGATGGATAGATAGAGTGGACCATCCAGACAATGGAGGACATGTTGTGGGCATGAATCCTAAATTTTTTTGGAACATGGATAAGAAACATTCCCTTTGTGGAGATCACTTACAATAATTACTATTAGTATTACATTGTCATGGTTTCATTTGAAGAATTATACAGAAGACCCTATCATTCACCTTTATACTAGAAAACATTTTGGGATGTGGTTATTCTTGGTCCAGAAGTGGTGAAGAATATGAACCAGAATGTATTGCTTGTTTTTGAGAGGATGAAGGCAACACATGACCGGCAGAAGTCATACACCAATTACTGGATGAATCCCTTGGATTTTGATATTAGGGACTATGTTCTCTTAATGGTTTCCCCTCGATGTGGGTAGCAGACGTTTGGTAGAGGGAGTAAGCTATCTTCCATGTTCATCTGACCATTGGAGGTTTTTTGGGTGAGTTGGAAAGGTGGCATTCCATTTGGTGTTCCCACCACAGTTGGAGAAGGTCCACTACATCTTAAATGTCTCTCATCTTTTCTAGTATCTTCATGATGACTCTCATGTCATTGACTAGGGATAGTTGGAGGTAGAAGAAGACACACCATTCATGGAGTTGCCAGTAGAGATCCAAGATATTCGAGAGAAGGTGTTGTGAGGATGTACCATTCTCATGGTTTGTGTGTTTTGGAGGAATGATGTCCTGGAAGAGAGTACCCAAGAATGGGAGGTGAAAATGTGTTCCCATTACCCATAATTTATTTGACTACCTTCTTTTTTGGTTGTTCCTTCTAATGTGATGTTTGAACCTTCTTTTCCATGAGATTAGTTATTTCGGTGTCCCATATTCATTGATGAAGTCATATCACGTGGAAAAGGGAGGAGCAGATTCCTAATTGAGATGCATTAATCAAGATGTGATTAACACTGTGCTGAAGAGTCAGTACCATAAAAATAAGATAGTATCTTAACATGGATTGAGGAATTCCTTGATTTTTTGGTTTAGGACAGTGTGTTTGTTATACTTGTGTGGTGTGTCTTTTGGTCGGTTGGGTTAGTAGATGTTGGAGGTGTTCATGGATGTTCAGGTTTCACTCCAACTTTTGAATTACACTTGGTGGTTTATTGATGAAACATGATGCCAGTAGTGGTGTTTCAAGTATAATAACATCTTTGAGAGGTTTCTCATTGGTTAGATTTTTTGACACACTTTTCGTTTTGGGTTTGTTTTTGAATTCTCGAGGACTATAATAGTTTGAGTGGTATTTGATGTAATTTAATGAACCTATATGGTCCATTAATTTGTCAATATCTATTGTTTTAGGTGTTGTAAAGATAAAAACGACTAATTTCAATAGTTTTTTCAAAAATAAATTTCTTCAAATGGTAGCTGTTCTAATGAATTGTCTTCAAAAAATGATTCACAATGGTGAATCAATAATTATAGGTCACTAACGTTGAGTCAGGACCGGTAAATTTCAATGAAAAGTTAGGAATATTAGGTGGGTAATGGGGAGTCGGGACTGGTGACTCAGAATGGTGATTCAGGAATGATTGGTTGCTGCCAGTGAGGTATGACGGGTAACTTGCAACGGTGACTCGTTGATGGTGGGTTGCAATGGTGAGTCATGATGGTGACTCACCAAATGATGAATCCTTGAATGGTGTCTCATATGACAGTGACTCACCATCAATAGATAATCGCCAAAATCTTTCATTAATAACTCTCCCAATAAGGATTCACCCATCAGTGCCTCACCCACCTATGAATCTTGATTATGACTCACCCAATTGTGAGTCATTTCTACAGTTTTTTTAATTTCCAGTTCCTCTAGTTTCTCCCCTTTAACATTTCCTTTGACATAAATTGAGTTGAATAGAATATTTAATTTCTTTTGATTCAACTTCAAAGGATGTAAAATATATCTTTAAATCAATAATATTTGGAGGCCTTTTGATAGTCAAATTCATGGTCTTGGTTGGGATCTAACTTTAATGGATTTTGAAACCCTTCTTCCATTGATATAGTATATGAACTTTTAAAGCTAAGACCCTTTCTGCCTTGTACATTTTCATTTACCCTTGCTACTGAGATTCCCTATGACCTTTCTTCCCCATGGATTCATGAATCTATGTTTCACACTTGGATCATGTTTCCCAAGAGCCTTATGCACCCCCGGTTTGGTGTAAGGAGGAAGTGTTGATCTTCTTTTTCTCGAGTTAGAGATTCTTTTATCACTCATTTATTTTTGTATCATTAGGGATGGGGGTATAAATGCCTCTCTTATGAAGGTAAAATAATCCCAAATAAGTAAAGTTAATTGATTCTATTTAATATAAATATACAAGGGATCTAAAAATTGACATATGCTTATGTTTTATTGTTTATTAATATTGTGAGTTGTATGGGCTGTATGCCTACTAAAAATCATGGCCATTAGTGGCCTTTGTTTGTTGCCTTAGGATGACTTATGTAGGCCTATTGTTGATCTTCTTTTGAATGTCTATATATATGAAATTTATTAACTATGTATATATGGTTAAATAAATTTTTTCCTCATGAATGAAATTATTATGTGATAACCACTGAGTTATAATTGTTTAATTAAGGAATGAGTGTTTTCTAAATATGAATACACCCTACATTGTTCGATGGAGTTGTGTGGTTTTGTTTTTTTTTTGTTCTTTTTCTATTTGTGTGGTGATTGGTTTGAAAGAAAATTTATAAGGTGGGGTGGTAAGGGTGGTTAAATTGAATCTAAGGTTGAGACATGGATTGATTTTGGAAGAGTGTGGTAGAGCCAGAATATTTTCTCTTAGGTTATATGTAGTTAAACAATTGGAAGTGGTAGGGGTACCCAAACATTGATGTGATTATTATATTACTTTACTTGACGTGTGTTATTTAGTGAGTGTGACTTTGTGTGGTTGGTATGACCAATATTCCTTGTTAGGTGTTATTGGTTTCTATTGATTTCTCACTAGGGAATTAGTATAATTCTCCCACTTGTGCTTGAGATACCTTGGTTTTTCCTATTGAGAATACTTCTTTAGTCACACTATGTATATAAAACAATTTTTTGGTTTCTATGAGGATTACGCGGATCGTGCTGGACCTTACAATCTCCGAAATTGGGACAATTTTCGTGTCGGTAATTAGCATTGTTTTGGAATTTACTTTGGAGACTCTTTCTTGGTAATAGTTATATTTCAAAACATGCATGTGGGATAAATTATTTATTTCTTTTATATATCTATGAGAGATGTTTTGTGGTTGATAAATCTTATATGTCAATCATGGTTACTAAAAAAAGGTTAAAACCTCCAATTTCATGAGATTCAATACCCTTCGTGCCAGTCACAAGCCCAGGAACTACTAGAGGCATGACTCGAGGGTAATTGTCTCTCTAAATTTATTGCAAGCTCTAGAGGGGAATCTTTGGAGGGAGAGGGTCATGAAAATAAATATCACGATCAATTTGGAAAGAATATATATATATATATATATATATTCATTATAAAGAGAATTATATGACCAATAATGAAATTATTTGATGAAAAGAAGGAGGTGAAGATTCATACCTGGAAAATGAGTGGGTTTTCACTATTACTTGAAACAAGATTGAAGATGGTAGAGTTACATATATTTAAATGGAGATTATCTAAGAAATTTGAATAAAATAGGAATATCTTATCTGTAATAATTCACTAGATTTATATTATTTTTTAACTGGTATCATTTCATGTAAATACATATAATACTATATAATTTATTATCCCATTATTGGTACAGATGGAAGAGAGTGTAGTATAGGGTGTCTCCCTTAGAATGAATAAATCAATCCTAATATATTATTTTCTATTCCTATTAGTGAGGTGTTCCCAAATTTAAAAAATATCACAAGATACTGTGTATACTTATTTCTACATGTAAATAGTATTTTTACATGGGCATTTAATTAATACAAACACAATAGGGGAAAAGTAAATTTGATTATTCATGTGTGATTTGTTTTGTTTTATGTGCTTTACACTGAATTATTTTGAGAATTAATGTCCTATTAATTAATTGAAATGATCTGTAGAGGGTGAAACTAGAGGTTTAACTACACTGATCCATCTTTAGTGGAAATCATTTGTATTAAAGTGAATGGTTTTTAGTTTTGATTACTTTCTTTGAAAGTATCAATAAATGGAAATTTTACTAAAAATTAAAGGAATATCTAACCTTCATATAAATAATTTACATACAATAAATTATATATTTTATTCAATTCAAAATAATATCAAATGGATATGTTATTCCTTATACAAAATAATTCTATTGGATAATTTATAATAGAAATAATAAAATATAATGATTAAATAGTGATAACTATTTTTGGATAATGGATGAATTGTCTAGGAGGACCTATATCAGAAATTTTTTATATGGAGGTAATTATAATGCACCAATATTTAAGTATTAAATAAATCAATATTAAAAATAATTAAGGATCTACGATTTTTTTAACATAAATTTTAGTTTTCATGGTATGTAAATGACATGTAGTAATTACGTTAGGTGAAATACATAATAAAATAGATAGTTCAATATTTTATACATAGGAAACTAATAATGAAACATAGTATATCTTTGTTAAAATTTCACCCGAATATTTTTTCTCCTTCAAAATTTTTAATCCTTAGTACAATGAATTTAGTCATTATATTGGAATACAATAGGATCATAACATGAATATTTTTGTTATATATTTTATAATTTTCCATTTATATTTATTATTATTAAGATAGTATTACTTTTAAAATTAAAATAATTATTATAAATTTATTAATTGGTTTAGTTGCCTTAAATAGGTTTTTCGAATTTTCTTTCAAAATTTGAGCATTCAACCTGATAAGGATTGGATTTCCTCCGTCCTATTTTTTCGTATTATATATTAAATTTAATTTAATTAACAGATATAAAATATATTTCTCCTATTATAATTATTTTCCATTCGCACATTTATCTCCTCCCACCATCATAGCCTTTTTAACTTATAAACTATGGATTTTATATTGTTGTTTTTCTAATTAATGGATAAATACCCAATAATCATATGGCATTTTTAATAAATTATGAGTTGGATAATGTGATATAAATGTACTTGGATTAAATGATTCATGATTCCCCACAACTATCTAGTGATTGTTCTATAACTCATGACATGATAGAATCAATGAAATATGTATTTTATTTTATAGAATTAACTAATTTTATACCATGGTGTTGGTGAATGATATTATAGTTAAGAAACATAATGAATTATTTTATATTGGAGCATACAGCTAAGAATATCCAATTTTACCCTTTCTTTGATAGAAAATATGTTACAACTAAGTAAAAATATTTTTAGAACCATATTAAAATTATAAATTTAGTTTTTGTGATCCAATATGATTCCTTATGAAATTGATGTTGGTAAATGGACCATGTGATTCCATTAATTATCATAAATTTTCATGATTAAACTATTCAATATCACTTAGTAAATTTTATAGTATAAATAATCGGTATGGCTTGTTTGGTTATATTTGGTCTTATATAGTATTTATTTATGTAAGAGGCTTGGAAAATTTTAAAATTAATAAAATCATTTTGGGTTTTAAAAAAGTTTTATTTAATAAAATGAATTATGTCAAGAGGTATGGTTAAACATAATGGGTTTCAAGTGTTTTTATATTGTATAATTTTATTATAAAACTTGGTACCACTTCGGCGGTGGCATAATGGCGTAGGTTCAAGGGCCATAAGAACAGTGTAATGTGAGGTTTGGGGTTCGATTCCTGGGAGTCTTCTCTTATCATAATTTCTTCCTCTCCTATTCCAATCATCATGTTGGGTCACTCAGTGTATCACCTGGTGGGAAGACTGGGCACACTTTAACTGGCTGATGGATTTCTACATTGAACCATCACAAATAGAGGTGTTACCCCATGGGATAATCTCTGATCTTGGCTAGAAATAACTCCTTCATGGCTTGGGAATTATGACCTATTCGTTGGGTTAGGGGTTCCTTGGTTGGAGGGGTCAAAAAGGCCACTCTCGAGGATTCCCCTTTAAAGAGATTAAATTATTATAAAACTCAAAATAATTTTAATATGGAATGGGATGATCTTGTTGTTCCATTGAGAAATTTTTTTAATTGATTCAATTATAATTAAAAACATTTAATCAATTTTATAGCTTTCTCATTGGTTGATATGTCTGTATAATTGTGGGTATAAGATTTTCACTCAGGGATCTCAACCCATGAGACTTTCCCACCTTTACCCTCTACAGAGATACATTTATAGACAGGGTCCATAAGATTGGTATTTTAAATTCATAATCAAATATTTTATTGATATTGTTATTTAATTTTTTAGTAACTTATAATTTTGGTTTGTTACATATAAATTTTCACTGACATGTTAAAATATAAAATATAATAAATCATTGATTGTAACATATATAAATGATATATTATTCATTAATAGATAATTATTTGAGTCATTTTGGGAGATTTTATTATGTGTGATTCTCTCTATTTTCATTCACTAATCAGATAACATGAAATATTTGTCTATATTGGGTAGAAGGTATATTTATGGATATTTAAAATGGTGTTGATCATTAATGGGGCTCCACTTCGACCTAGAATTCAAAAAGGCTTCCATGTGATGGTTTCATAAGGTATAAAATTTTCCATATTACCCATTACACTTATATTATTTATATTATTTTTTCATTAGAATTTTTTTATTTTATAATATTTTAATTTTTAAAATTAAAATAAATGTTTTAAATTTCAATTTGATTCCCCTTTTATCAAATATTTTTTGCTTTAGTTATTTTAATGTTGTAACCTAATGGTAAATCATTCCCAAATAGAATAAATTCATCAAACATAGCTAATCAATGAACAAAAATAATTCCAGTGAATGCATCATTTATCAGTGTATGTTTAGTTAAAGATCATGGTAATCCATGTAGTTTGATTAAAAATTGAATTAAATCTAGTTTTAGGATATAATTCAGTGGTAGGAGTTGTGATAAGATAGTTATTCAGTAAAAATGTAACTTATAAATAGATATACTCAACCTATTTATCAAGGAATCTAAAGCTAAATGGATTTCAAGGGTCGGACGATGTCCATTAACACTTATGATTTTTTGTTTTGTTTTACCATGGTGTAGTGCACATTACACTTCATTTATACACATTTAAGGGTATTTGGGTTTCATGCATAAATTATTTATTGTGAGAAACGTTTTATATTAATTATTATATATGATTTTGTTTTATTTATAAGAGTAATTTCTTGTTTAGTTTGAATAAATTAGGAAAACTAGAATTGTCTTATTTAATTGAAATAAGTAATGGTTAAATTTTCATATGTATTATTAGTTTGTAAAGTGTTTTATATTATTTAGTGATTTAACATTTATTCTTCCCTAATTATTTTAATAATGTTGTGTCATGATTTTTTTGGAAAAATAATGTTGAATAAATTGTTACATTTAATATTTTAGGTGTTAAATTTATTGGATGAATTGATGTTATTTTAGTAATGAATAATTTTAATATATATTAATGTTTTTATTTAAATAGTGATGAAATTTTATAAATAACATAGAATATGTTTGGAACATATAAATAACTTGATGGTTATTTTTAAAATAGAGAAAAAAGATTTAGATGTCATGGGTTTTGGAAGAAGAATGGTTTTTTGTAAAAAATTCAATATTAAAAAAATTAATTGGATTTTTTAAAAATGTTAATTAGGAATGGGGATGTAACACCCCAAGATTTCACTATATGTTATTTTTTCAAAGTAATTCAATAGCTTGAACTACATACAACAACAAGTTCAAGCACACCACGACTTACCAATCTGGTCGTTCAAAAGAGGATATGAGTAGTATTAACTAAATTTTGAATTTTATATACTCCATATAATTTTAATATCCATATTATGTATTTCTTATACATAATATAATAACAAATTCAATTTTTCAGATAAAGAATGTATTTTTCAGTAAATATAATTTTACAGCCTTTTGAGGGAAGACCCTTTTGAAATCTAATATTTGACACTTTATGTATTAATTTGACAGAATAAACTTCTTCTTTAGAATCTGGAGATAAAAATTTAGTTTGCATAAATTTTTGGTATTTGTTTGATAACTTTCATGTTTTGGTAAATAGTGAAAAATACTAAATTTTAATTAAAAACAACTTTTTTAATTGAAATAATTTATAGTGTTAAATTATGAATTTTATTGGTCTTGAAGTATAATTAGATTATATTTTTTTCATTTGATACAATTTAGTTCATTATAATTAATTTCACTTTGGAATTGGACATAAACAAGTGTCAATCTTTTGATAGATATTGTTTCTTAGAAACACGCTATTTATTTTGACAACAGCAATAAATTTTTAATTAATTAATGAAACTTATATTTTTTTTTAATTTGGTAAAATAGACATCATTTTTGAATTCTTAATATCAAATATAGCTAAGTCTGAATTTTTTGTGTTTTTTTTTGAGAAACATCAATTTTTGATGAATAATGAAAAACACCGAGTTATTGGTTAAAACCGAATTTTTATTTAAATAATTATTTATTTTATTTAAATTAATTTTAGTTCAAAATAGGTTCATAATACATATATATGTTCAAAATAATTCATTGGAGACATTTTATAATAAGTTTAGATATATAAAAATTTAATTGAACTTTTTACTGTCTTTTACCCACCTCGTAGGTGTATTTACAGATGGAATAAAACATAATTTTACTACTTCTATGAGTTGAATTTAAAAACATCATGAGAAAAGTTTAACCTCAGAAAGTAAAATGTGGTTCAATATGATGAAAATAATTTTTGGTGAATAAAATCTTTTGACATTTATTTACCGTGGTTAAAAGTAAATTGGGTAATTCAAGGTAAAAAGAGCATTTTAATAATTCAAAATTACCTTAACACATGTCCTAAAATCATTTTATGAGTAATGGATAACAATGTTAATCATTGGGTTTATTTTGGGACCCCATGAATCCACTTTTTATTGATAATTACACTTTATATTAATTAATTTAACGTAAAGGGAAAATTGACAAAAAAAAATCCTTTAGTAATTAATTTTCATATGGTGTGGTATAAGTAATATTTTTTACTATAAATATTCATTATAAAGATAAAAATATTTCCTACATCATTTTATGTTTATTATAATTTTTAGACATCGAATAAATTAACTTATTTATGACACAATAATGATGCAGTGTTTACCTCCTTAATAAATGATTTAAATAAATTAGATTTTAAGTATTAACATAATATCCAAAACATGTCCAAATATTATTGGATGATTTTATTTCGACCACGAGTTATCTTATCTTAGAATATAATGATTTTTTTACCTTTAGAAACTGAATACCATTATATAATAAAATAATATCTTCACAATATCCAAAAGAGCCCCTCCTCCCCCTTATAAAAGCAGCCCACTTCTAACCAATTCCTCACACATCTCATGCCCATAGTCTCGTCCACACTCTGCAAAATTAAGCTACCTACATCCCTCTCCTCCTCCTAGAAGCCTTTCCTTTGGCAAAAGGCACTTCAAGAAGTCCTTTTGGTTCAAACCAAAGGAATTTACCCAAATTAAAGGTAAGAATGTCTCTTAACTTATTTTCTTTTATTTTACTTCTCCAACCCCTAAAATCCTTTTATTCATTTATTTTATAAAAACACCAGTATCCTCAATATACTAGGATGTTTTTTATGAGAATTATTCTAACTACACTTACACACATATCCATCTAATGGGTGAAGAACATAATGTTTCTGTGGATGGAAAACTAATGCCTCACAAAACGATGATTGCTCAATTACCTCCTACCGCCTCTAATGTTGGCTATTATGATGGATCTGTATTTATATATGATATATATTATATTTATGTTTTCTTCATTCTTGTTTTTTTATAGCATACCTTAATAGTTTCCATTATGGGTAAATGAGCTAATTTCAATTCAGGAAGTGCGGACTACCGTCCCCTCAAAGTGATATGACTCATTAATACCATATGTGGGACGTTTAAAGGATGGAGTTAATGATATTATATATGATATAATACTGGAATTATAATATACCTATGTATAATTATGTTTTAATTCCATTAAAATATGAAATAGAAATGAAAGTAGCGTTCATGCGTACGTATGGCTTACTGTCTCCATGAACGGTGCATTTCATTTCATACCACAAAATGATATGTATTATTATAAATACATGTATATAATAGATATATATGATATATATGATTTATAAATCAGGAATATCATTCTGGATATAATGAAATTTTGACCATGGGAACAACTTGTAACTATAAGGTTTTCATTTTTGAATCAAGTGCCAAATATCGATAAAACGAACGTTATTAACTTAAATGATTACATAACGAGGTAAGGAGATTCTTATCTCACATTTAATTCCATGATATTTCTATTTTTCAGCACTTATTTATTTCATGTGGTGTATTTTTTACGGCCATTTGATATATATTATCAAGATTCTCTTTATATTCATGATATTTTGTGATTTGTTTGGTGGTTATTGACTATTGTTCTTACAACTTGATTGATTACAACGAGATAAGGGTTAATTTCACAATATCTTTATTATCCAAGGTTGTTTATATGTAATTATCTACTGGGACCTCTTTATCATCCACTTCCATTTTTCTTAAAAATGTTTTTCAAAACATTTTTACTATTTACTAAACAATGGGGTAAAGTCCTTTATACCCTTATTTGACCTTATATGTTTTGAAAGGAATCTTTCTGTCGTTTTCCAAACAAGGTACTTTATGACCTTTTCGACAAAATTAAGGTATGAATGTTTTTTAACTTATATGGAGTGTGTGGCTATTTTCTGCCATTATAACATCATAAATATTCCCTTACAAGCTTATAAGAATATTTTCAAAATAAATGTTTTCATTATAATTATGTATCTCTTAAATGATTTCAAAGTATAAAAGAGATATTTATCTAAGAATGGTTTTGATTTCATCTATTTCAACATCTTTTGATGGATTTTATTTTTATTTGAAGTTGATTTATTATTATACAAAACTTCCATATTATATTGAAGGTTTTATGATATGTTTGACTATGGATGTGATATTGATATTCCATTCATGGTTTGTGGTTAAAGTATTGAAATTTCGTATGCTAGTTTTAATACGAATTTTTATGTTATATTTAAACCTCTTCTTAAGATGAATACGTTAGAATAGAATGTTCCGGTTTGGGGACCAGTAAAAGTAATCCCTCCGGGTTGGGGTCCGGTTACAGAGGATCTTCGGGATATAGTCCAGTTACGGAGGCTCTCTGGGTTTTGGTCCAGTTACAGTTAGCCCATAGGTCCTGGCACGAGGTCTTGACACAGAAATTAAAGTCTGGTATTATAAACTACCTCATTACGAAATTAATATTGAATGTTTCATGTGGTCATTCGTCTAGTAGAATACCCATGATTATGTTTTATTATGGAATTATTTACTCAGCTCATAATTCTACCATAAAATTAATCATGTTTATTATAGGTAAAGGCATGTGGTTTAAATTATTCACCATGCTTAATATTTATGTTAACTTCTGCTGTATTGCTTACCCTTACTGAGCGTTTGAGCTCACCACTTTCTAAGTTTTATTTTTCCCAGGATTCCAAGAAGTGTATTGTTACTAACATGCAGGGTTAAGCTAAGAGAATAATGGCATACATAAAGGATTATTTATGTTGTGTTGTATGTTATAAATTGTAATGTAACATTATTGTATGTATCTATTTTCTATGAATACTAAACCGATCGGTCTTTCAGGACATGATTCCTTGTAATCATGCCAATGTATTAAAATAATGCACCGACTCTGGGTAACTGGGGTCGGGGAATTACAGTTGGTATCAGAAGAAGTTTAGCAATAACCTTGGAAACTAGATTTAGATAAACTCTGATTAGAACACATAGACCTAAGATAGACACTGAGGATTCGTATAGAAGAACTTCCTAGAATTTTGGTAATGTTGAGATTTTGTGAGTTTTCCAAGAAAATATATCTCTGTTTGGATACGAGCAGGTAGAGGTGGCTCTGGAACATATGTACCTAGGGGTAAAACCCGAAAACACCGCTTTGAGCTAGACTCGAATGGGAACTGGGGCATGACAATGGGCCTTTCTACACTCTTGGTTACGACACTCCTGGGGGATATACATAGGATAATTCTCATTTTATTTACAAATCATTATGAAGGGTTTATGAGTATATACTTATTCAAAGAAAACATTTTAATGATTATGGATTATATCCATAAACTATTCAATTTATGTTAAGTGGTTTTCAAGTTTGGAATTATGTATTTCAATTACTAAAGTAATCTAGTTTATTCCATTGTATAGAAATGACGCCCCATAGAAGGAATGTCAACTCCAGCAATACGCATGATCCAAAGAGTAAGAAGGATCATATCTTTCGCGGTATTAAGGAAACATTTATAAGGGGAATAGTCTCCTATGTATTCTCAACTTATGAATAAATAGTATCACGTGTTAATAAAATAAGTAAATAATTCTCTGAGAACTACGAATTTGAAGGGAAGCAAGAGAAGAAAAGGATGGAAGAGAGAAAGATGGATAAAGGGAAGGGCGAAAAGAAGGATTTTCCCATATGTGATAATTGTGGAATGAATCACCTTGGTAAATTCTTTAAGGTAATGGGAGTTTGTTATAATTTTGGAGAAAATAGACATCAAGTACGTGATTGAAAGGGTAAAAAAAGATTCCAATGTACAATGCTTCATCGGCAAGGAGTTGGGACACTATGTGAATCAATGTCCGAATCATCAGAGTATACCCCAAATGCTGCTATTGGATAATAATAAAGTTATGATACTATCGAAGATGAAGAGTAATGATTATATTTCTTAAGTTGTCATTAATTTATTGTGTCATTTGAGTATTGTATTAATGATGTAAATGTTATAAGAATTATAGAGTATATAAGGATTGTACTACAGAACTATTTCATTAAGGACTTGAGATTGTGTGGAACCAAGATAAGTGACTCAATTGTAGGTCATTTTTTATGAAAATATATGGTTGAGAGAAAGATAAACCATAATATGGTTCTGATACCGAGGTAGTGATTTTGGAATAAGAGATGGTTGATTTAGAAAAATTATATTGGATATTCTTGACTTCCTTAGAACTAATAATTAGTTTGTTTATTTCATCATTATTGGAATATTTAATATTTCTGGATATAAGGAATATATCCAATATTATATAAAGGATAAGGGATCATGAATGTAATAAATAAGGTTTTATGGTAATTCAAGGTGTTACCAGGTTTTAATATAATACATGATGAAGGCGTTCACATGTTATTACATGGAAAAAATGATCTTCATTGTGTTTAACATCTATGAAAACTTTGGGATGTGAGTTTGGATAGATTTATTTTGGATAAGTCTATAGTTTGGAATGGATTACGATACTATTGTTTAGGTTATTTTTGGATTTTTATAAAAAGGACAACACACAGACTGTGTGACAACCTGTCGCGTCAGACAAAGCTGCGGGAATCGAACCAAAAACCGTAGTGCGATTCGGATTTATCACTTACCACTGGACTACATGATGTCCCTAGATTGTGTAATGTAGTTTATTTTTTAAAGGTTCTGATAGGTTAATTATAGATTCATTTTTTCTGAACCCTATACGAATAAGATAAATTAAATATTTTTTAAGTTCTATAATTTTTTAGAGCGAAAGATGAGTTTGTGGTAGAAATTAGTTAAAGGATGAAACTCTATTTGTCAAGTATATATTTTTTTCTTCTCGTATTCTATTAAGAAATTAATTCTTAAACTTTAGGTAAGGGATCTTAAAACTAAAAATGTGTTATCCTAATACCTTCTGTTTTGTTGAACCGATGATATTTTAAATCATCATAGATTGATGGCTTTAAGGCCCTCAATTCTACAATTGTTGGAGACTAATGACCTCAATCACTCGCTATAAATATTTATGTTTTCCCTCCAATTATGTGTCTCTAATTTCCACCAATGTTATTATAATCAAGATCACAATTTGGTAGTGAGTGTTTAATTCCCCTTTTCCACTTATAAAGACTAAATTTTATTAACCCAACATCGGAATAGGGTTTTCCCACAAAGGTATTTTATATTTTCAACCTTATATTTTCGAAGAACAATTTCAAATTGTGAGGATGAAATTTATTGAAGTAGGGAATAATGTAACACCCCAAGAATTCATAGTACGTTATTTCTTCAATGTAATTGAATAACTGTCACTACACGCAACACTGAGTTGAAGCGCACGA
Source organism: Viscum album (assembly GCA_963277665.1). NCBI lineage: Eukaryota > Viridiplantae > Streptophyta > Magnoliopsida > Santalales > Viscaceae > Viscum > Viscum album. Next base: position 762,719,817 of record OY728121.1, read on the forward strand.
CGACTTACCAATCTAGCCGTTCAAAATAGGTTATTAATAGTATTAACTGTATTTTGAATTTTATATACTCCATATAATTTTGTCATACATATTATGTGTTTCTTATCCATTATATAAGAGCAAATTAAATTTTTTAGATAAAGGAAGTATTTTCCAGAAAATGAAATTTTACCGCCTTTTGAGGGAAAACACTTTATAAATCCAATTTTTTACACTATTATTTAATAAATTTGACAATATAAACTTCTTCTTTAGAACCGGGAGATAAAAATTTAGTTTTGATTTTTTTTTTGTTATTTTTATGATAACTTTTATATTTTGGTAAACAGTGAAAAATAATAAATTTTAATTAAAAACAACTTTTTTAATTGAAAAAATTTATAGTGTTAAATTATTCATTTGATTTGTTTTGAATTATAATTAGATTATATTTTTATCATTTAATACAATTTAGGTCATTATAATTAATTTTACTTTGAAATTGGACATAAACAAGTGTCAATCTTTTGACAGATATTATTGCTTAAAAACACACAATTTATTTTATAAATGGGAATTAATATTAAATTAATTAATGAAAATTATATGTTTTTAATTTGGTAAAATAGATATCATTTTTTAATTCATAATATCAAATATATTTTCTGCGTAATATTTGGTATTTTTTTGAGAAACATCAATTTTTGATGAATAGTGAAAAACACTGAGTTATGGGTTTAAACCGACATTTTATTTAAACAATAATTTATTTTATTTAAATTTATTTAAGTTAAAATAGATAAATAACTCCTATATATGTTCAAAATAATTCATTGGAGTCAATTTATAAAAAGTTTAGATATATAAAAATTTTATCGAACTTTTTACCGTCTTTTACCCACCTCCTATGAGTATTTGCAATTTGCATAATGATTAATTTTACTACTTCTATGAGTAGAATTTTAAAAGTCTGAGAGACACAGTTAACCTCTGTAAGTAAAATGTCATTTAATAAGTTGAAAATAATTTTTGGTGAATAGTAAATTTTAACTTTTATTTACCACGGTTAAAGGTAAAGAGGGTAATTCAAGTTAAAATGAATATTGTAATAATTCAAAATTACCTTAACACATGTGCTAACCTTATTTTATGAGTAATGGAAGACCATGGGCATCCTTGTGTCTATTTTGGGACCCCATAGATCCACTTATGAATGATAATGACACTTTAGATTAATTAATTTAAAATAAAGGCAAAATTGACAAAAAAAACTCCTTTAGTAATTATTTTTTATATGGTGTTATATAAGTAATATTTTTGGCTATAAATTATCATGGGAAATATAAATATATTTCCTAAATCATGGTGTTTTTTTTTTATAATTTTTAGTCATCAAATTAATTAAATTATTTATGACACAATAATTTTGCAGTATTTACCTCATTAATAAATGATTAAAATAAAGTATATTATAAATATTAAAATAAAATCCTAAACATGTCCAATTATTATTGGATGATTTTATTTCGATCATGAGTCATCTTATCTTCGAACCTAATTATTTTTGGACTTTTGGAAAGTGAATTTCATTATATAATAAAATAATATTTTTACACATTCCTAAAGAGCCCCTCCTCCACTTTATAAAAGGAGACTGCTTCTAACCAATTTCTAAAACCTATAAAGCCTTTAGGATCGTCCAAACCCTACCAAATTGGGATCCATACATCCCTCTACTCCTCATTGAAACCTTAACTTAGGAATAAGGCACTTCTAGAAGTTCTTTTGGTTCAAACCAAAGGATGTTACCCCAATTAAAGGTAAGAGTTTCTCTTAACTTCTTTTATTTTATTTTACTTATCCAACCCCTAAACTCTTTTTATTACATTATTTTATAAAAAATAGTATCCTAAATATACTAGTATTTTGTTATGAGAATTATTAGAAATACCCTTAAATACATCTCCATCTACTGGGTGAAGAACATAATGTTTATATGGATGGGAAACTAACTCCTCACGAAATGACGATTGTTCAATTACCTCCTACTGCATCTCATGGTGTCCATTATAATGGAACTATATTGATATATGATATATATTATGTTTATTTTTTCTCTATGTTTTTGTATTTTTATTTTATATCATACCTTAATGGTTTCCATTATGGGTAAACGTGATAATTTCAAATGAGGAAGTGCAGACTACCACCCCCTCAAAGTGATATGACTCGTTAATAACATATGTGGGATGTATAAAGGAAGTATTTAATGATATTATATATTATATTATACTAGAATTATAATATACCTATGTATCATTATGTTTTAATTCAATTAAAATAAGAAATAGAAATGAAAGTAGCGTTCATGAGTACGTACAACTTACCGTCTCCACGAACGATGCATTTCATTTCATACCCCAAAATGATATGTACTATTATAAATACATGTATATACTGGATATATATGATATATATGATATCTAAATAATTAATCTCATCAAGGATATAATGATTTTTTGACCATGTGAACAAATTGTAACTATAAGGTGTTCATTTTTGACTCAAGTGCCAAATATCGACAAAACGAACGTTATTAACTTAAATGATTACATAATATTTATAACATGGTAACAAGTGATATAAAAGGAATAATAAACTTGAAAAAGGTTCTTAAGAAAGTAGAAATTAACTTTAGTTTATTATTCATGATATTGAAGAACAAACGGGTCATGTCAGACACGAGGTAAGGGGTTTCTTATCTCACTTTTAATTACGTGAGATTTCCATTGTTCACCACAGATTTATTGCATGTGGTGTATTTTATACTTCGATTTGATATATATTATAATGAATCTATTTATATTCATGATATTCTGTGATTCATTTGGTGGTTATTGACTATTGTTTATATGACTTGATTGATTACAATGAGGTAAGGGTTAATTTCACAATCTCATTATTATCCGAGGTTGTTTATACGTAATTATTGTAACACCCCGATATTTTATGAGATATATTATTTTTAATTTCTTTAAAATATTCTATTTTATGCTACACCAAGATTATCTTGCACTATAGGAAACACTGTATTAGCTTGCAGTATGCGCAACACTATTCTAGGATAGTGTTACACACAATTTCAAGTATGTTTGATAGTAGTCATTCTACGCAACATTGAGTGTATATATATATATATTCAATGTATTAATGAAATATGGTTGGATTTTGTTATACTCAACAACAAAGGAGTCTTGGACAACACGCAACCCTGACTTGGCTTTCATTACACACAATCACAACCTTCCTCAATAGCGTGTGTAGTACACAATACCAGGTTTCACTAAACAACAATATATTGTTATAATATTATTATGGACTACCTGTTATGAATAGTATTAAATAAATTTTGAATTTTATAACTTTAATATTCAACATACATATTTTCTAGAACATGGTATGAGAACATAATAAATTTTTCGGGCAAAATAAGTATTCTTCAAAAAATACAGTTTTGTCGGATTTTTGATGGTGCACCCACATTAAATCTAGTTTTGACATGTTTGTAAGTAAAATTTGACAAAATAAAAATCTCACTTGGAATCAGGATATAAAAATTTAATTTGGATAAAATTTTCATATTATTCTGATAAATTTCATATTTTGATGAATAGTAAAAACAAGATATATTTTAATTAAAAACATGTTTTTTCATCGCAATAATTTATATCCATAGAATTTTTTTAATTTGTTTTAAAGTTTAATTAGAATATATTTTTATCATTTAATCCAATTTTGGTCATTGGAATTAATTTCACTTTGAAATTGGACATAAACAAGTGATGATCTTTTGATAGTTATTGTTTCTTAAAAACACACTATTTGTTTTTATAACGGGAATTACCTTTAAAATTAATTAATTCCACTTCTATGTTTTGAATTTGGAAAATAGACATCATTTTTGAATTCAGAATATCAAATATAGCTTAGGCTGAATTTTTGGTATTTTTCTGAAAAAGTTCAATTTATGATGAATAGTGAAAACACTGAGTTTTTGGTTAAAACCAACATTTTATTTAAATAATCATTTATTTGATTTAAGTTTATTTTATGTCAAAATAAATACATAATAATGATATATGTTAAATGAAATTCATTGGAATCATTTTATAATAATTTTAGAATTTTAAAAATTGTATTGAACTTTTCACCGTCTTTTACCCACCTCCTAGAAGCTTTTGCAGTTGTTCATAAAACTTAATTTTACTGCTTCTGTGAATTGAATTTAAAAAATCTGAGAGAAACGGTTAATATCAAGGAGTAAAATATGGTTCAATTAGATAAAAATATTTTATGGTGAATAATAACTTTTAACTTTTATTTTCCAAGGTTAAAAGTAAATAGGGTAATTCAAGGTTAAAAGAATATTATAATAATTCAAAATTACTTTAACACTTGTCCAAACCATATTGGATGATTAATGGAAGACCATGTTCATCCTTGCATCTATTTTGGACCCCATGGAGCAACTTATGAAAGACAATGACATATTGGATTAATTAATTTAATGTAACGAAAAAATTGGCATTAACAAAAATCCTTTAGTAATTAATTTTTATACGAGGATATATAAATTATCTTTTCGACTATAAATATTCATTGGAAAGATAAAAATATTTCCTACGTGTGGGTATTTTTTTATAGTTTTTAGACATCAAATAAATTAAATTGTTTATGACACAATAATGATGCATTATTTACCTCTTTAATAAATGCTTTAAATAAATAAGATTATAATGTTTAAAATATTTTTAAGAATCTGTCAAATTCCTATTGGATGATTTTATTTCCAATATGAGTCATATTATCTTCGACATTAATGTTTTTTTGACCTCTTAAAACCGAGGATAAGTTTATAATAAAATAATGTTTTCACACATTCCTAAATAGCCCCTCATCTCCCTTATAAAAGGAGACCACTTCTATGCAATTCCTCACACCTCTCAAGCCTTTTGGCGTGTCGAAACTCTGAACAACTAAGCTCCCTAAATCCCCATCCTCTCTACTATAATCCTTACATTAGGTAGAAGTCACTTCAAGAAGACATTTTGGTTCAAACCAAAGGAAGTTACCCAAATTAAAGGAGATTAAAAAACGATCGAGTCAAGTCGGACACGAGGTAAGGGAACTTTTTAACCCAATTTCCATTCAATGGGTTGATCTTCTCTTTCCTTTTTATGTCGTTCTATGATTATGTGAGAAATGAATTTTTATATATTATCATATATTTATGTGACCTTATAGTAAATACACATAAGTGATCTATTTTATTTACAATAATATCATTGTAAGGGATAATGTTGCAATCTCAATTGTTTTCTATCCGAGATTGCTTATACATAATTATTTACTGGGGTTATATTTATCATCCATGTCCATGTTTTATAAAAATATTTTCATGTATGTTTAATGTCCTTTTTACCCATTTTTTAATTTTACTACATGGTATGTATGGAATCTTTCTTTTATGAGGTACTTTTTGACTTTTCCGACAAAAGTACGAGAAGAATGTTTTTTAACTTATACGGCACAAATAGATTTTTACGGTTTCATAAGGCCTTATTTTCAAGAATCTTAATCTACAATATTTCATGATTATGTTCAAGAAAATACATTTCTTTTAAAATTTTAGGCCATTTCGTGAAAAGAAAATTATTTTGAATAAGAAAGGATATTTTCCTCAAAAATTTATTTCAAATGTTTTATCAAAACCATTTTCCATCCAAGATCACATTATTTAATCTGTGTATGTTTCAAGTATAATGTCTCTATGATTTACATTGTTTCACTTATCTTATGATGAAATGATATCCATTTGTTTTATATGGATTATATTATGATGGGATGAGTTTTATGAAACCCATTTTATTATTTGGGTTATAATGAATGATGTATGACTGTTTTGTGGAACAGGTAAGAATGATTTCAATATGAGATGGGTGGGACCTATATCTCCCTCTAATGAATTGGGTAAAGATTTATATCTAATGAGATAGACATGGCTGAAATGGAAAGTAAATCTGGTTCAGTAAGACAGGGCTGGAACGGCAAGTAAACACGGTTCAGTAAGGGACTTTGTCCACTAAGATAGTCTTGGCAGCAATGCCTTGGCTACAATGGAAATCATTACCTCTTCTTAATGGATGCCACAATTACATGTTTTATTTCCATTCTAGTTTATCATGATTAATGTTCCTTTATGATCTATGCCTTATGTACTTCCATGATTTATGTCATTGCTCATGATTTTGATGTTTAGATTTTATGTTCAAGATTTTGTATTCAAATGTTTATGGATTGTTTTATGTTCTCTATGTTTACCCTTACAGATCATTTGAGCTCACCCATTAAATGTTTTCTTTTCCCCAAGAATTAAAGAAATGTTTTAGGTAAGAAAATAAAAGGAAAAGATATTTATGGGATATGTGGAAGATCTTTCACCACGATTAGAAGATTATATTCGGAGTTTCCAAAGACATTAAACTATTACAGTCCTTCTGTGTCTGTTTTTTTATTTATTAAGTACCCCAAAAAATTAATGTAATGTACATGTACATCAAGCTTTGTTCCTCTACAGTTGGTATCAGAGGAAAGGTTTATTCAACCTTTGGAAACTAGGATGTGAAAAATTTAGTGAGATCCATAGAGATATTTCTAAGGTATGTCTAGGGATGTCCCTAAGGTTTAGTATAACTATAGGTTATAGTCCTAGGAATATGGTAATGATATTAGAATTAAAACTAAGAAGTTATATATTCAAAGTAATCCCCCTTTATTATGTTGATTTCCCTAGCGTGATTTCTTTTTCTCACAATATTCTTTTTGGGATTTAGACAATGGCTAGAACTCGAAGGAACCATTTTGATCAATATAATGGAAAATGCAATTATTGTCCTTCTGAACAAACTAATGTTATGGGAGATGGAGTGAAAAATCTTATTTCTATACTTACAAAAGCTATGAATCATTCTGGACTTCCGAATGAGAAGATAAGGGAACAATATTCTATTGAGTCCTTCATGAGGCAACGTCCACCTTCTTTTAGTGAGTCTTCTGATCCACTTGTTTCTGAACAATGGATTTGTACCATTGAAAATATATTTTCGATACATTGTTGTTCAGTGCATGAAAAAGTCATTTAGGCTGTTTACCGGTTACAAGGTGAAGCAGACTAGTAGTGGACTCTAGTTAAAAATACAAGGCCCTGAGGTGAAATTAAATCCATGGTATTGGATGAGTTCAAGAACTAATTTTTCAATAAGTACTTCCCTCGTATTCTTCGAACAATGATTGAAAAGGATTTCCTTGAGCTTAAGAAAATGTATGATGAATCTGTTGTTATATACGAGGCGAATTTTACAAGGCTTGTAAGGTATGCATCTGGCTTTATCATCCAACCTGAATGTAAAGTTGATCGATTCTTCAGTGGCTTAAAACCAAGTCTTCGAAGGGCATTAGCTATAAGAGACTTTAGTAGCTATGATGAAATTGTGCGTTGTGCTATCAAGGTAGAACTGGAAGTTAGTGTTACATATCCATCTCATGGTTTTGACAAGAAACGAATGATGGAGTTCAAGGAGAAATCTCAGAACAATGGTGAAAAGAAGATGAATGTGTCTTTATGTTCAATGTGTGGAATGAAGCATGGTGGAGATATCCTACAATGTACTAGAAAATGTTTTAAGTGTGGAAAAGAAGGACATCGAGTAGTTTATTTTCGAAGTAATGGGAAAAAGGTTGCTAATGATGGGAATAGGGAAAAGACTTCAGAGAATGCTCCACCAACAATTCAATGCTTCAAGTGCAAGGAAATGGGGAATTATGCTAATAAATGCCCTAATCCACGGGTTAATGATGATCAATGTGAGAAACCTCTTAAGGAAAAGGATGAAGGGAATTCTCATGCAATCACTATTTGTGATGTCGAGTATAAAAATGATGTTGTGTAATTATTAAGTGTTTATGTAATGGGATTTCAAAATAGTTTCATGGAATCTCATTTATTTTATTGTGGAATTTTGGAATATCTATGTAATGGTTTATTGTGGTGTTCGATAATTATATGGTACATGTAACCATGAAAAGAGATTGTAATATTTTTGGAAAGCAGATGATATGCGCATAATGAATAGATAAGGAGAAAATAATATGTTTGATAGTATTCATGGGCTCATGACTAATATAAAGAAAAAGTTATATCATGGTTTGAGTATATAGAATTTTTGGATTTTGGTATGTGGAAAGAGTAAACTTTTGACAGCATTCATGTTTTCACTAAAGTTAAATGGGTATTCATTTTTCAAGAGAATACCTGATTAAGGTATTCACATGTTCGTAATGTGTCCAACAAGATATATCTTGTGATATATGGGGGATAAATGATGGTATTCACATGCTTGTTATATGACCATTCTGGTAATTTTATTCTTTTTACTATGAGACTGGACAAAAGTATTTTGGATAAGCCTAATGATTGGAATGGATTATGTTAGACATCAGATAGTATTGTTTAAGGCTAGAAAAGCTTTCGATATTATTGCAGGAATGTTATAATATTGTTTTTTTAGAAAAAGGGACAACCTGAAGGATGGGAGACAACACGTCACGTCGGACAAGGATGCGAGAATCGAACCCACAACCGAAGTACGACAAGCCTTTATCACCTACCACTGGCCTACAGGAAGTCCCTGGTTAGTAGAAACTAGTTTTATTTTATTAAGCAGGATGATGGATGAAGTATAAGTCCAATTTGGAACCATATACGATTAATCTCACCATAGATGGACTTATGTATATAACTTTTGATAACTATTGTTTGAGACAGATGGAATGACCTATCATTCTATTGCATGATCTGATAAAACTTCACAAAATAAAAATTCAACTTCATTACTTTAAGAGATGAAGTGTAAATTGTTCAAGGCACGAACAATAGTAAGATTGTGCGAAAATCGTGTAAGTATTTCTTTTAATTCATCAACATTATAGAAATGATCTTGATAACCCAAAATTTTGTCTTAGTGTCCTCATATCTGATGAATCAGATGGTACCTTAGATCATCACAAACTTATGGCTTTGTGATTGATGGCTTTTTCATAGCCATGTTCTCTACCACTCTCCATCAGAACTTGATGGTAATATTTTTATTCTATATTCATATTTTCACCTATGTTTTCCTATATGGAAACCCAGTGATGAGTTACTTTGGGTAATAGTTAAATTTCATAATTTATTTTTTAAAATTATGTTTTAGTATTCCTTTTTACGATGTGGGTTTCAATGAATAGTAAATGATTTATAACCCCAAAGATTTTCGAGGGCGAAATTCATTTTAAGGGGGGTACAATATAACACGCTGATATTTTATGAGATATATTATTTTTAATTTCTTTAATATCTTCTATTGTACGCTACACCATGATTATCTTGTGATATACGCAACACCGTATTAGCTTGCAGTTTGCACAACACTATTCTTGGATCGTGTTACCCACAATTTCAAGTTTGTTTGATAGTAGTTATTCTACACAACATTGTGTGTATATATATATATATTCAATTTATAAATGAAATATGATTGGATTTTGTTATACGCAACAACAGAGGAGTCTTGCACAACACGCAACCCTGACTTGGCTTGCATTACATGCAATCACGACCTTCCTCGATAGCGTGTGTTGTACGCAATACTGGGTTTCACTAAACAACGATATATTATTATAATATTATTATGGACAAGATGTTATGAATAGTATTAAGTAAAATTTGAATTTTATAACATTATTATTCATCTTACATATTTTCTAGAACATGGTATGAGGACAAAATAAAATTTTCGGGTAAAATCTGTATTTTTAAAAAAATGAAATTTTGCCACCTTTTGATGGCGTACCCACTTTAAATCTAGTTTTTGACATGTTTATAAGATCAATTTGACAAATTAAAATTCTTTCTTGGAATCAGGATATAAAAATTTATTTTGGATAAATTTTTCATATTATTCTGATAAATTTCATATTTTGATGAATAGTAAAAACACACTATATTTTAATTAAAAACAACTTTTTTCATCGCAATAATTTATATGGAAATATTATCGTTTTAATTGGTTTTAAAGTGTAATTAGAATATATTTTTACCATTTAATCCAATGTTGGTCATTGGAATTAATTTCACTTTGAAATTGGACATAAATAAGTGATGATCTTTTGATAGTTATTGTTTCTAAAAAACACGCTATTTGTTTTGATAACGAGAATTACCTTTAAAATTAAATAATGCCACTTCTATGTTTTGAATTTGGAAAAATAGACATAATTTTTGAATTCGGAATGTCAAATATAGCTTGGGCTGAATTTTTGTTATTTTTCTAAAAAACTTCAATTTTTTATGAATAGTGAAAACACTGAGTTTTTGGTTAAAACCGACTTTTTATTTAAATAATCATTTATTTTATTTAAATATATTTTAGGTAAAAATAGATAAATAATAGCTATATAAGTTCAATGAAATTTATTGGAATCATTTTATAATAATTTTAGATTTATAAAAATTGTATTGAACTTTTCACTGTCTGTTACCCACCTCCTAGGAGCTTTTTCAATTGTTCATAAAACATAATTTTACCGCTTCTGTGAGTTGAATTTCGAAAATCCGAGAGACATGGTTAATATCAAGGAGTAAAATGTGATTCAATTACATAATTTTTTTTGGTGAATAGTAACTTTTTACTTTTATTTACCACGGTTAAAAGTAAATAGGGTAATTCAAGGTTAAAAGAATATTATAATAATTCAAAATTACCTTAACACTTGTCCAAACCTTATTGGATGAGTAATGGTCAACCATCTCCATCCTTGCGTCGATTTGGGGACCCCGTGGAGCCACATATGAAAGACAATGACACATTAGATTAATTAATTTAATGTTAAGACAAAATTGGCATTAACAAAAATCCTTTAGTAATTAAATTTTATAAGGGGATATATAAATTATATTATCGACTATAAATATTCATTGGAATGATAAAAATATTTCCTATATGTTGGTATTTTTTTATAATTTTTAGAAATCAAATAAGTTAAATTATTTATGACATAATAATGATGCAGTATTTACCTCTTTAATAAATGATTTAAATAAAAAAGATTATAATGATTAAAATATTATCCAAAACCTGTCCAATTCCTATTTTATGATTTTATTTCGAATATGATTCATCTTATCTTCGACATTAATGTGTTTTCGACCTCTTGAAACCGAATATAACTTTATAATAAAACAATTTTTTCACACTTTCCTAAAGATCCCCTCCTCTCCCTTATAAAAGGAGACCACTTCTTTGCAATTCCTCACACGTCTCAAGCCTTTTGGCTCGTCCAAAATCTTCCCAACTAAGCTCCCTACATACCTCTTCTCCCCCTAGAGGCCTTACATTAAGCAGAAGTCACTTCAAGAAGTCCTTTTGGTTCAATCCAATGGAAGTTACCCAAATTAAAGGAGATTAAAGAACTATCGAGTCCAGTCGGACACGAGGTATGAGAACTTCTTAACCCAATTTTCATTCTTTGGGTTGATCTTATCTTTCTTGTTTATGGATTTCTATGATTATGTGAGAAATGAATTTTTATAAATTATCATATATTTATGTGACCTTATATTGAATACACATAAGTGATCTATTTTATTTACAAAAAGATCTTTGTAAGGGATAATGTTGCAATCTCAATTGTTTTCTATAAGAGATTACTTATACATAAGTATTTAATGGGGCTATATTTATCATCCAGGTCCAAGTTTAATAAAAATGTTTTCATGTATGTTTAAAGTCATTTTTACCCATTTTTACATTTACTACATGGTAAGTATGTAATCTTTCTTTTAGGAGGCACTTTTTGACTTTTCCGGCAAAAGTACGAGAAGAATGTTTTTTAACTTATACGGCACGAACGAATATTTACGGTTTCATATCACCATTTTTTCAAGAATCTTACTCAACAATATTCCATGAATATGTTCAATAAAATCCTTTTCTTTTAAAATTTAATGGAATTTTTTGAAAAGAAAATGATTTTGAATAAGAAAGGATTTTTTACTGAAGAATTTATTTCAAATGTTTTATCAAAACCATTTTTCCATAAAAGAGGACATTATTTCTGATGTATATGTTTCAAGTATAATGTATCTATGATTTACATGGTTTCACTTCTCTTATTATGAAATGATATCCATTTTTTTATATGGATTATGTTATGATGGGATGATTTTTATGAAACCCATTTTATTCTTTGGGTTATAATGAGTGATGTATGATTGTTTTATGACACAAGTAAGAATGATTTCAATATGAGATGGTTGGGACCTATATCTCCCTCCAATTCAATGGGTAAAGATTTATATCTCATGAGATAGACATGACTGAAATGGAAAGTAAATCTGGTTCAGTAAGACAGGGCTGGAACGAAAAGTAAACCCGGTTTAGTAAGGGACATTGTCCACTAAGATGGTCTTGGCAGAAATGCCTTGGCTACTATGGAAATCATTTCCTATGCTTAATGGATTCCACAATTACATCTTTTATTCCCATTATATTTTATCATGATTAATGTTCCTTTATGATCTATTCCTTAAGTACTTCCATGATTTATGTCCTTGCTCATGATTTTGATGTTTAGATTTAATGTTCAAGTTTTTTCATTCAAATGATTATGGATTGTTTTATGGTCTCTATGTTTACCCTTAATGAGCATTTGAGCTCACCCTTTATATGTTTTATTTTCCCCAGGATTTATAGAAAGGATTTTGGTAAGAAAACAAAAGGGGAAGATCTTTATAGGTGATTTGGAAGATTATTCACCACGATTAGAAGATTATATTCCAAGTCTCCAAAGACACTAAACTATTACAGTCCTTGCGTGTATGTTTTCGTTATTTATTAAGTATTCCGCAAAAGTAATGTAATTTCCATGTACGTCAAGCTTCGGGCCTCTACAATTATCTATAGGGACCACTTTATCATCCACATCCACGTTTCTTAAAAATGTATTTCAAAACATTTTTACTATTTACTAGACAATGGGGTAAAGTCATTTATACCCTTATTTGACCTTATATTTTTTGAAAGGAATGTTTCGGTCGTTTTTCAAACAAGGTACATTATGACCTTCTCGAAAAAATTATGGTAAGAATAGTTTTTTAACTTATACGAAGGGTGCAACTATTTTTGGCCATTATAACATCATCAAAGTTTCCCTTAAAATCTTATAAGAATATCTTCAAAATAAATGTTTTTTTTATAATTATGCGACTCTTAAATGATTTCAAAGTGGAAAGGGATATTTCTCTAAAAAAGGTTTTGATTTAATCTATTTCAACTTCCTTTGATGGATTTTAAGTTTATTTTAAGTTGATTTATTATGTTACAAAACATCCATATTATGTTGAAGGTTTTGTGATATGCTTGACTATGGATTTTCTCTTCGTATTCCATTCATGGTTTACTGTTAAAGTATTGACATTTCATTTTCCAGTTTTAATAGAAATGTTTATGTTATATTTCAAACTCTTCGTAAGATGAATGTGTTAGACTAGTTTGTTCTGGGTTGGTGAATGGTAAAAGTGAGCCCTCTGGGTTGGGGTATGGTTACAGAGGCTATCTGGGGTTCGGTTCGGTTACAGTTAGACCATAGGTCCTCGCACGAGTCCTTGACATAGAAATTAATGTTTGGTATTATGCATTCCATCATTCTGAAAATAATATTGATGGTTTATGTGATCATTCGACTAGTAGAATATCCATGATTATGTTTTATTATGGAATTATTTACTCAGCTCATATTCATTCCATATAATTATTCATGTTTATTATTGTTAAAGACATATGGTTTCAATTATTCACCATGGTTAATATTTATGTTATGTTCTAATATATTTCTTACCCTTACTAAGCATTTGATCTCACCCCTTTCTATGTTTTATTTTTCCCAGGATTCCAAGAAGTGTATTGTGATTGATATGCAAGGTTATGCTAAGGGAATAATGGTGTTCATAAAAGATTTTTGTGTTTTGTATGTTATAATGTGTAATGAAACATTCATGTATGTAATCTATTTTCCAAGACTGCTCAATCGATCGGTCCTTCGGGACTTGATTCCATGTAATGATGCCAATTTATAAAAATAATTTACCGAATTTGGGTAACTATGGTCGAGGCGATACAGGGGAGATGTATCCATGTTTTGTTAATTTGGATAAGTTTAACTATATATGGAATTATTTATATTAAATGAATGTTTCGATAAAAAAAGATGGTTTAAGCTATATGTATTAAAATATACCATATTATTTCTATTCTATTATATAATTAAATTTTAGAGAATTAATATTAGTTTACATAAGTCATTTAACATGTGTTTATTAATTCTTATAATTTTTGGTGATTTATATTTTTTTAGGAGTCTTATATTCCTTGTATATTAGTGGTAATATTAATGATTATTGTTAATGAATATCATGGTTCAATAAAATGGGATAGGCCTTGACCAAATTTTGATGTTTTTGAATTACCAAATAATTCAAAATTAATGACTTGTTCTAGTAGAGACCAAATTGGAAGGCTAATTTAATCCCATGCTATAGTTATCAAGCTAATTTATTTTTCAACATTACAGGGAGTGATAATTTTAATGAGTTAATTTCTTAAGAAACATTATTTTTTCTTTTCGGTGCATGTAGTCCCTTTATTTTAAATTTATTACCATAGATAATACTATTTTTTAGTATTTTTATAAATCAATGATTTTCCTTGAAATGTTGATTTTATGATGTTGTTAAATTTAGGGATATTATTTTAAATTAGTAGTAAGTTGAATTTTTGAAATACTGTTATAGAAAATTAAAATTGATATTATTTGTAGAAATTTTATTATGTTTTCAGAATAAGAATCATTTAGTTTTTTTAAAATGATATTTATATATATAGGATGTTTTTTCTGTAAAATTATTGGATTCCAAATGAACTACTGAATATTAAGCCTTTAAAAGCTTTCTAAAAGGGTATTTACAATTCTAAAAAATGAAAATTGTCAAAATGCTATTAAAAGTGGGGTCCCTTTTATGAGTGCTAAAAAGAAATGATTAAGGACCATTTTATTAGTGATTAAAAAAGCGTTGATTAAAGGGGTCTTTTATCATCACAAAAAAGCACTAATAAATACCCATTTTATTTACTTGTTTTAAGCGTGGAAAAAATTCTCCAGTTGTCTATAAGGCCCCAGTCTTAAACATTACATAATCTTGAGTTATTACAAGATTACACATTGAGGATATTTTCAGGTTTAGAGTTTTAGAGAATTAGATCATAAAACTTGCATTACATTCCACATTTAAACAAAGTGGTTACATAAAAGATAGTATTCATTTTTCCCATCAATGGAAACATATTTAAAATAAAACATGGATTCTTTCTTGACACTTCTTTGACACTATCATCTTATCATTTACCTTTCCCTTGAACTGTGAAAAACATTTCAAAAAAACTTGGGATGAGCATAAAAAGCTCAGTAAGGGATATAAAAATATGGAAAGGAAACATGGGTACATATATACATAAGAATGAAATCATAATTTACCCATAAAACATAAGCACTTTAATATACCTCATCAAATCATAAATAAATCATAGAAATCATAAGACATAAAGGTAACTTGAGGAATTCATAACATTCTTACGTAGGGAGTAACCCTCTTAGTTACGTTTGGAAAACTCACCACAGTATATTCCCTAAAAATCTTCGGAGATACCTTAACGTTTCACTCCTCCGCGTTACCCAATTCATTGGAGAGCTATATCGGGCTCACCCACCCTTATTTTATCAGGGAACCACCCGCCTTCATAATAATGCCCAAGAACCTCAACATAATCTTATCACATAAAACATGCATAAAGGAAACATAACATTTACGTATTTTAATCACAAGATATCAATACAACACATTGACATAAAAATATTATGAAATCCATTTTCAATACCAAAATAAAAGAAAAGTAAAACATGGTATTTATTTTTCTTTTAAAAAAAGGTATGGCTTGTAGAGGAAGCCGAAACTCAAATAATGGTCATGGCGGCGGAGAAGTCGTTATCGCAGCGTACGTATGACAAAAACATTTCCTTTTGTCGTTTAGTAAAACGCTTCGTATAAACAAGATTCCTTTTCGATAAACTTAAAAGTCAAAGGGGTTTATACACCGTATAAAATAAGGTTGTGTATAAAACAAAATATGCCTCGATGAAAAGAGATTGAGACGAAGTCCCATACCTCGGGTCCGACATGACTCGGTCGTTCTTTAATCTCCTGAATAATAAACTTGAGTTAATTTCTACTTGTTTAAGAACCTTTTTAAAGTTAATTATTCCTTTTATGTCACTTATTGCCATGTCATGAACACTATGTAATTATTCAAGTTAATAACGGTAGTTTTAACGATCATTGGTACTTGATTCAAAAATAAACCCTTTATAATTACAAGTTGTTCACGTATCCATTATATCCAGAATGGTATTCATGATGTAGATATAATATATATCATATATATCCAGTACATTAATGCATTTGTAATATTACATAACATTTAGAGGTAAGAAATGAAATGCACCGTTCATGGAGATGGTAAGCCGTACGTACGCATGCACGCTACTTTCATTTATATTTCATATTTTATGAAATGGAATCATAATTATATAAAGGTATATTATAATTCCAGTGTAATATCATATATAATATCATAACTCCATCCTTTATACGTCCCACATATGTTATTAACGAATCAAATCACTTTGAGGGGGCGGTAGTCCACACTTTCTTAAATGAAGATATCGCGTTTACCCATAATGGAAACCATAAAGGTATTCCCAAAATGAAAAAAACAGAAGCTTAAGGAAACCATAAACATATTATATATCATATAGAAATATAGTGACATCTTAATGGCCACCTTTGAATGTGTTAAAAGAATGTTGAACAATCATCGTTTCGGGAGGCATAAATTCACCATCCACGGAAACAATATGTCTTTTAACCATTAGATGAAGGTGTGTGTAAGTGTAGCTCGAATACATCTTATAAAAACATGCTAGTATATTTAAGATACTGGAGTTGTTACAAAATAAATGAATAAAAAGAGTTTAGGGGGTTGGAGAAGCAAAATAAAACAAAATGACTCAAGTGAAGACATTACCTTAAAATCGGGTAACTCCCTTTGGTTTGAGCTCAAAGGCTTCCTTGGGAAGACTTCTGCCCAAAGTTTGGCTTTGAGGAGTAAGAGAGGGAAGTGGAGAGACAAAATGGGCAGGGGTTGGCTGAGCCAAAGGCTTTGGGAGTGTGGGTAAGGAGGTAGAGGTGGGGGCCTTTTATAAGAGGAGAGGAGGGGCACTCTTGGAATGTAAAGAAATGTTACTTTATTTGAAAATTATTTTCGGATTCAAAAGGTACCACATTGATATAATTCAAGGGTAAGGTGATAAGGGTTCGAAATCCACCCATGCAATAGGTTTTGGACATGTGTAGGTCATATATTTTACATTATCATTTCATTTTTGTTAAATCCTTTATTAATGAGGTAATCGCTGCATCATCATGATGTCATTAATAATTTAATTTATTTAAAGTCTAAAAATTATGAAAAAAATACTATGATATAGGAACTATTTTTATATTTATAATGAATATTTATAGTCCAAAATCTAATTTATTTAGACAAAATTAAAAATATTTTACTTAGGTGATACATTCTTTGTCACATTTAACATTATTTAAAAATGAAAAGATAAAAAGTCACTTTGTCACAAAATTCATTCCATGGGGCCCCCAAGTTTGGCACAAGGCATACCATGGTCGTCCATGAGACAACCAGTAGCCTTAGGACACATTTTGTGGTCTTTTTGTATTATTATGATATCATTTTATTATCCTTAACTACCCGATTACTCTTTAATCAAGATAATTAAAGATAATTACCGTCACTACTATTCATAATGTCCAAAAACAAAAGAGTCTTGAATAAATAATTTGGACCTTCTGATTCCAAATATGTAATCCATTTTACCAAATTACAAACACATAAATTTCAATAATTTATTTAAAAATAATTCCCGTTGTCAAAACAAATAGCGGGTTTATTTGAAACAATATCTATGAAAAGTTTGGCATTAGTTTATGCCCAATTCCAAAGTGAAATTAATCCTAATGACCAAAATTGAATTAAATGGTAAAAATATATTCTAATTTCACTTTAAAACCAATTCAAAAGATAATATAATCATATAAATAAATTAGAGTAAAAAGCAGTTTTGATGTAAAATGGAGTATTTTTCACTATTCATTAAAAAATGAACATTGTCAGAAAAATACCAAAAAATCACACAGAGTAAATTTTGATGTCCCAATAATAAAGAATATGTTTATTTTGGAAACCATAGCTTATAAAATTGTCCAAATATAGATTTAAAAATGGTTTTCCATCAAAATGCAGTGAAACAATCTTTTAAAAATATTAGTGTATTCCATGCTTAAGATTGGATTTATTTTCATTTTAAGCCTCTAAAACACTATCTAATTCATTAATAGACATAGATAAAAATATCTATTATTCCTTACTTACTTGGGATGTTACATTTTCAGTTCTAAAAACATTGATAAATGATGACAAATAAATGTTTAAAATATTTTTTTCCCTATAAATTCAAAGGGAGGAACAACCCCCTTTTATCAGGACCCAATCCCCCCAACCATTAAGATCTCATGTCTAGCCTCCCCCCACCTTTAATAATGATTAGAATCCCCCCCCAACCGCTCAATGAACTGCACACCCCCATGTGCGTGCCTCAACCTTTGATTAGTTTTGAGCCTAAGGCCTCCCCCTCATAATCACAAGCCTTTTCTACTCACCTATATTGTTTCGTTATTTTTTGGATATATCTATATATTTATATATATATCATTAAATTTTTTCCTTATATTTATATTAATGCATTTATGAAATACTGTTTTTGTGTTTGTGTGTTTATAAATACATACATATATACATATATACATATATATATGTATACATGTGCATCTATAAATATTATTACCCATATTTATATTTATTTACAAATATTTGATATTAATAATTATATGCATATTTTAGAATATGTAGGAAAATATAAATATGTTTTCCAATACACACACAAATATATTTATATATATATTTATAAACAATATATATATATATATATATTTTATATTTATATAAACCTTCTTACATTTTTATATTAAATAAAAAGGACAATAATTTTTATTTAGATATGTTTTATTTATTTATTTTATATGAAAAATGGTTAAATTGTATTTTTATAAATTGTATTTTTTGATTTGTGAATATATAAAAAAAATTGTATATATTGTTAGATATTTTATTATAAATAATAGTGCATTTTGAAAAAAGGTAAAATTTCAAAACCATAATATCAATATGAATTTAATTCCTTGAAATAAATATAGTCCCCATTGAAAATAGACAAAAAGGCCCTGATAAATGAGGTTGAAGTTCCATCCAATGTTAAGAAATTCAGGTACCCCAACTGAAAAACATAGTTTTAGACACCTTCTAGACCTTATTTATCATTGAAAAAATAATGGAGGGAACTTCATGATCACTGCTTCATAGATCTCATCACAAGCTTTGATTTAATTTGTAGTAGATCCCAAATGAACACATGGCCCAAAAGTTGTGGATTTTTGAAGTTCAAGTTATGTTTTCAACTTATTTGAGCTATTTTATCAGTTTTTTGATTTTTTATCTTCAAATTGTTATTAAATGACTATTACTCAATAATAATTAACCAATTAATAATTAAAAATAATTATTAATAATTATATAATTAATTTTCACTAAATATCTTATATATTATGTGTAAATTTCTATTTATACATATTTAAAACATATTTTAAAAATATATGTTATATTTATATCAATATAAATATATTTTTATATTAATATATAATTTTAAGGAAATGCAATTTTTTTGAAATATACCCATTACCAGTACAATAAAAAAAGTGCTGATAAATACCCCCTTTATCAACATTATTAAAAAAATCACTGATATAGGGGGTCCCTTTAACAACTCTAAAACAATTGATGATCAATGTAGTATCTATATCTATGCTAAAAGTGGACCCAATAAAGGGGTACTTTTAATGATGAGTTTTAGAGCTATTAAAACCGACATGTATCAATAATTTTTAGTGATGTTAACAGGTGACATTGAAAATACCCATTTCTATGGAAGTGATAGATTCCTTAAATATTTTTTTTGTTAAACCACGACTATTTAAATTGAAAAAATATTTTATAGAATTTATTTGGTTTTATAAAATCAATGGGAATATTAGTTATGGTTGATTGGAAAATTATTTGTTAGTTTTATATTTTAATAGGATACATTGGAATGTGGTTATGGTTTTCATTTCAATTTAATTTTGTTGAATGTTAAATTATGATTGATGATAATTGAAAACTATGGTATTGGTTTGTGTAATATAAAATCATTTCATATAGACTTAAATGAACTTGTCTAACTATTTTCTCAAATGACCATATATGTATTTTATTTTAAATGAAATGAATTAACTGGAATAAGATAGTTTGGGATTCATTTGACTTATGCTGAGTTGTTTAAATGACCAAAAATTATAGACTTGGAAATAAAGAAAAAATTAAGTTAACCAAAAATGCATCTTTAATAAAATTTTTAATCAATATATTATTTAATTTAATTTTAAATCTGATGATTAAAGTATGGTTTTTATACATATAAAACAATATTCATGGTTTTGAATTTGAAATATTAATCTGTTACTATTTTGGGTTTGGAAACATCGATTTGAATGATATGAGAATTTTAATATGTGTTTGGTTTGAGTTTATGTTTCGATTTAATTTTCATGCATCCAAAAAAGATATTTTATGTTTCATTCATATTTATTTATGTTATTTATACAATTTATCTTTTTTTAGGTTGTTATTAGCTGGCATAAAATGGTTATAATATTTTGTTTCTTTATTAGGATTTTCATTATTTTTGTTGAATTATAATTTTGGGTTTTTATATCATTAGTGTGTGACAAAAGAGAATAGAATTTGGAGGTTTTATGAAAATTAGATTTTTTTCAAGAAATATATGGTTAGAATATTTATTTTGGGTTTATAGTTTAATTTTTTTAATTTTGATGTGTTTTTATTAGTTTCAATATTATATATAAGTTTTTGATGATGTCGTTGTTTTAGATAATGTAGAAAGTAAAATTAATTGTTTCATTTTTTCAATGTTCATGAATTATACATAGAATTCATAAAGGGGTGTAATGATATATATTATGATTTTTATTCTATGAAAATTATGGAAATGTGTATTTGTTCATTGAAAACCCATGTTTGATATAATAGTAACTGGTGAAATAACAGGTGAAATGGTTTGTAACATTGTGGGAATAAATTTTAAATATTGAATAATATAATAAATATGTTCTTCTGTGAATTTTAATGTCCACAAGGATGTTTCATTTTATAATTGAAAAAATTTCACTTTCTCTGAATATTTTTAGAAGATTCATGGTTTTCATCAATGGGTGCATGGTTTGGAACATTGTTATATATATTGTATTGAGATATAATTGGTTTATAAAAATTAGAAGCATTTTTTCTATTTTTTTACTATAACCATGAGGGTCAATAAAATTATTATTATAGATTCTTCATTCATTTTAGAATATTCCACTAATCATACATGATCCAAATTTTCACTTTTGACCTTATAAAACTCTAATAACCTACTTAAATCCCAAAAATGAATTTAAATTCATGATGTATATTAAAATTATGGATTCATTATAAAAAAATATGACTATAAATTAGGGTAGCAATTTTATATTCATATTATATCAGTAGGAAGACAAAAAAATGTGACAAACTCTTTACTATAGTGAATTTATATTATTGGAGTTTTTATAATCAAAAGTTATTTTTAAGACCATTTAGATGAATTTTATGTTGCATTAAAAAAATTAAAATTATATATATATATATATATAATTTACAATCAATATTGAACAATTGATTTAGTTTTTTAAAATGAATATATTATTTAATTTTGGTTAATATGATTACTCTTAAAATATAATATATATAGTGTTCAAAAATGAATTTATTTTAAGAATAAAATATTTCATTTTTATCATGAATGGTTGAAGGAGGAATTTAGTGGTTCTAGTTTTATAAAAATTACCTGAGAATATTCTAATAGAATAACGAAATTATTTTGGGATCTGGAAAACCCATATAAAGGAAAGTACATATATAAGCCAATTTTTTTAAACATTACATTTCACATAGAATGTATTCTTAATGAAGAAAATATTATTTATAACTTTATTTTATTTTCAATAGAAATTATTTTTATGAATTATAAAGCTAGTTATCTAATAATATTTATATAAAAGAATTTACCTGATTAAAATTTCTTCTGTCAGAAGAAATTGTCAAATAATATTTCCTAAATCATAAATAAAGAAATATTTTAAACAATTTTCTGGGTGATAATTTAAAATATTTAATAGAGAAATTATAATTACATTGTTTAGGTGAAGGCTTAATAAATTGGGCTAAAAACAAGACAAGTGAAAATATTGATACAATTTTATGTTTATTATAATTTATATTTATATATAATATTAATTTTATGGTGACTCTCATAATGATAGTATTGATATAGGCATCTCTGAACAGTGAGATGGTGTGACTATGGTAAATAAGGTAATAGATAATGCACTATACGGTGTGACAAAGAAGGACGTTGAAGTATCACATGTTCAAGTCAGTATTTATATTATTCTAAATTCTACTTTGTATGGATTTAGGTTATGAACATATGTAAATGATACTATGGTGGTTATATATAGTTAAATGATTGATATGAATGTTTCATTATCTAAGGATCCACCTTTGATAGCTTCAAGAATAATAGTAACTTATGATCTTGGAATGTAACATTAAATGGGAAATAAGTTTTCTATTTTTTCATGGAATGTTGTGATAAATAATTTTATTTTGAGGAGTTGTAAAATATGACACTAATTATGAGCTCAAAAGTAAGGATAATGGATATGAAAACATATATGTGGATAATACTATAAATCCAAAACAATTGAATACACATCCTCAAATAGAAATTTTCGTCAAAATAATTCTTTTTCTATGTATTAAGTAAAAAAATTCATCCCTTAGGAAAGTAAATAAGAGGATAATAATTATTTGGTTTGCATAAATGAAATAATGTCTCAGTTTGAAAATTTAAAAAAATTGAAACTAGAGTTCATTATATTATGTACTAATCTCATTTAGTTAGTGATATCAAATCAACTGAACCTATATGTACCCAATAAAATCAATTGAATTACCAATATAATTAATATTAGTAAAAAAAATTCTACTTGATTATTTCTTCCAATGCATGATTCCATTTATATATTATTGCAGCGTGAATACCAAAAAGAATGAGATGTAGACTAAACTCTCACAAATTTGCAACCTCAGCCTACAAAATTTTAAAATGAATAGAAAATATTTACTATAAATTTTCTACAAGAAAATAATCTTGATATATATCTTATCTCACTTCATGGGGTTGATCTAATTTGTAGTGATGCTTAGTTTTTCACTTCACTAAATTCTCTCAGATCAATCTATTATTAGGGTTACACTCCATAAGAAATATACTTGGCTGTGTATAATGTATGTTAAATTTAATAACAATGAATCATTTTTAATGAATGTAACTGAATTTATTATATTAAATGGCCTAAAATTTTCTAGTTTTGTTTTTTTTTTGTGAATTATTTTAGAATCCAAGTCAACAAAAGCAATATTATGAGACAAGTGTAAAGATTTCCTTATCACTCTATATGATAATATAACTAAGGGAAGGAGAGATATCCTTGGCCATAAATATTGATATGTTCATTAGGACTACCATTAATCAAACATTACTTGGTATTAAATGTTCTATAAGAGATTATTGATACTAAAGATAGACTGCTTATAGAAAATATTCATATAAACTTCCATAATAATGGAGACAGAAACACAAGATTCTTCAATCTCATAAACATGTAAAAAATGAATAAGAGGAAAATAATATCCATTAATTTAAATGGGTAGTACCTCAATGTGGATGTGGATATCTCAATATATATTATTCAATAATTTTCAAATCACTTTAATTAATGCAATCACTATCAAATATCATTGGACTTGGTTGAATTTTTATCGAATTCCATTTCAATAATTCCAAATTCATAACAAACTTATATACATCTAAACGAGGAAGTTAATTTTCCCATTTTCTCCCTCAATAGGTAAAGTTATTATGTTTTGGATATATTCACCAATTAATTGTTACTATAATTTTTAAGCTTCATCAATGATTATTTTTAGGCTATTAAGAAGTTCTTTAACTCTAACTGTATCCATTCTTGTAAAAAATCCAAATTCATCACTGTTTTTCCAAAGTTGCAGCATGCCTTTAAAATCACATGTCATAAGATTATTATATTGGGTAATACATATCGTAAAACTAATGGTAAGGTAATATCACATAGTATTGGAAATATTTCCAACTTTACTGTCTCAATCAATCAATTTGGATTTATTACATGAACAAGAATTTAAACATAGTAATATACTACAACATATTTTGTGAATTTCCTCAAAAAATAAAGATATAATGGGAATATTAATCTCAAGACTGATATTTATAAAGAATTTTATGGGACTCAATTCTAAATGTCCTTTATAGATAAGTATTACCACCTTGTATTTTCGAAATTATAAGAAAAAAATGAAATTCTTTAGAGATTAATAGTCTAAGTCAACCATAATATCATTACCTTGGGATTCATTAGATGCTCAATTGGAATTAGAAATGGAGACCCTATCTCTTCACATCTATTTCGAATTTTATATGGTTTACTCATAATGTAACTTCTTAATGAATTTTATAAAGGCCATATATATAAAATTAAATCCTAAAAACATTTAAATGCTCTTACTCATCTATTTAATGCATATTAAATTATAATTTTCTATTAATGTTTTAAGAAATATATTTTGTACCTTTAGTGAAATTTTTATACATTGTGATATTTATTATAGTCAGACCATAAAAATGAATAAGTTAACCATATTCATTAGAGTGACTTTTAAACAATATATAATTAGGAAAATTTCTAGGATGGTGGGTTTTACGCAAGAAACATTCCTACTTACCTCCCATATAATCCATATTTCTAGAAGATTAATATCATCATATCGTGAAGATATTTCTTCTTGATTTACACCCCAACTAGATATTAAGGAGGTAAAGGTACTCTCACATAAGGATATAATTCTTCTTTTTAACCTTATGATTACATTTGAGTTTTTATGTGAATTTCACTTATATAAATGGTCATGGATTTTTTTAAAATAATCAGGAAGAAAATTAGAAACATTGTACGGACTCAATGTATCCATGTGAAACAATTGTTGTTATATCATGGAATAAATGTATCAAGACCAATAATTTTGGACAATTTATTATTAAAATATTTTTTTATATTCAAATAATATCTCATTGAATGTTTTTAAAGAATATTATTTTGAGTAAAGGATGTTCCACTTAATTTTTTAAGCATAAAACAATTGAAAAACTACACAAATGGAA
Organism: Viscum album; assembly: GCA_963277665.1. Classification (NCBI taxonomy): domain Eukaryota; kingdom Viridiplantae; phylum Streptophyta; class Magnoliopsida; order Santalales; family Viscaceae; genus Viscum; species Viscum album. The sequence continues at coordinate 762,745,656 of OY728121.1, forward strand.
CATCTTTTACATGTTCTCATATAAAAGTTCAGGTCTAACAAATTCCATTCATTAATTTACATATGAGATTAAATAGTTTCCTTCATTGTAGTATACTAGTAATATTTTTATCCATTTAGATCTCAATTCCAACAACAGAAAAATTCCATGTTATTGGTATATCAAAATCACTCCCTCTCAATTATGACTTCAACATGATAGAAAAAATCACTAAATTAAGACTAGGCAAAATAATTCCATAAATCCAACAATATGGTTTCATATAGGATAACTTGTTTTTTTTTCCAGTAAAAAAGGATCAATAACTCAAAATAATTTCGATATGTTTCATTTCAATCCCATTAAGTTAACACCCAAATAATTTATTAAAAAATATAAATAGATTTTTAAAACCATTAATATGGAAAATGATATATAAAATATTTTCTAATATTTTTTAATATAAAGAAAGACATAAATATATTTGTTTTTTAATACACAATGTTGGTATCCTTTTATTAAAATCCATGGAAACATGAAATATACTGTTTATGGAATATTATTTATCTATAAATATCTTGAGATTTATTTTTTCTGTTTTAATGTAACTTACCATCTAAATAGGATCACAATATCATCATTGATGTTATTAGTACTATTCAATAAGGTTAACAGGTTAGTATTCTTCAGTTTTCTATATTGGATTCCAATTTTCATCATTATGGAATGTTGTAAATTACATGAAATTTGATGGAATTATTGTATCATGCAAGGTGATAAATGTTATGGTGTCCCTAGATGTCTTTGTTTTTTTGGCTACTCCAGATGATTTTATAGATTAATGAATTAATATCCTACTAATTACAATATATCCTAGTGTAGATATGGAATCTTTGATTCAATATAAATATAGATATGTCCATTATAAAACCCAATTATTATATGGAAGATGGATAATAATGTTGTTTCATCAATTGGTGCTCATGGATAGATTGTTTTTGGAGCTATTTTCATAAATTGTCTATGTTTTGTGAAATGTTCCTTATATGACATTTTGGGAAGAAATATTTTTTATAACCTAAATTGTGGGATATCACATATTTTATAGGATATGGTAATTATCTTGTAGTAATTATGGTATGGATTCACTACGACACATTAACTATTGATATCATGGTTAACAGTCATTCTATATATGTTTCTTGGAATCTTCATCTTCTATGGAGGGGATTTGTGATTCATATGGTGTACATTAAAAATATGAACCCATACATCTATAAGGATGTAAATATGGTTCTAAATTATCTTTCAAACAATGTTTTGAGGGATTATTTATCATATTGGGTTCTTAATCTCATATATTATTTTTCCATCATCATTTTTTAATGTTTTATGGGATTCTTAAATTATAATCGTCTAACCCTCAATATGAATAAACAATTTTTCATTTTTAATTTATATTTCTTAGAGAATTATATTTTTATAACTTCATCCGAATCATCATTGATTTTTATTATAGTTTTTTTTATGATTGGTTCAATATTGGCACTGTATTTGGTAGGGATTGGGATCAAATCTCATACATGAATCTATTTCTCCACCCTCCACTTTTTTTACGGTAAGCTGTTCTTTCACCCATATGGGTACATGATGGAGTGAAAAATGGTGACTTATTGTTATGGGATATAGGTAAGTAGTGACATAGGTTGGGCACATAGTGGAACAAACACATGGACTTGGGTCCTGGAAATGTCCCCTATGGTGGTGCTTACGTAAGATGGGGGTAGGGTATACATTAGATACATGACCTAGAAAAAGGGGTAAAAATGGTTCATTGTGATTATATAATTGTATTTAAACACTTGAAATTGATTTCATCATAAATTTGGGCTTGTTGGTCTTTTTTAATATTTTCAGACTTTTATTTGGTGTCTTGTAATCCTAGTATCGATGGGTGAGGCTTGGAAACAAATGTTCTTAGGTGTGTAAATGTTTTAAATTTTTTATCTCTTTAAAAAATAATTAGGATTTATTATTATTACTATTAATTTTATTAATTTGGAACATTAGGTTTCATGAACTATTGGGAATCAATGGCCTTAGGGGCTTCTATTAATCATCAAATTGAAGTAGGTTTCATAGGGGAGATAGGGAAATGGATTGGTGCCATAGACTGATAGTGCAGCGTGAAAAAAAGGAACTAATGATTGGTGAATGAAAAATTTATTTGAATTCAAGTTCCTAAAAACTTTTCTACCATACTCAATGATTTTTATTGTTTAATAGTGGGGGTCCTTCCATATTTCTATCTACATAGTGGGACTAGTTTTAAGATATAGAGAAATAGGGAAGCGATGTGGTTGGTTTCCATATAGGTAACACACAAAATTTCTTTGTTAGAGAGAGAGGAGGCTTTTAGACTTGAAAATAATGTGATGAATACTTATAGGGGTGGTGTTCCCTATGACTGGTGTCACGATATGAATTAGGCTACTCTTCCATAAATTTGGGATGTCTACTTTAGGGTGATTTTGGCCACATCCAGCTGGGCCTTCAGGTAGTTAAGATCTTAAGCCTTAATGTAGTAAATATAAAAAAATTAGGTTTCAGTGGTGATTTTCATTCCATGGTTGGTGGGATGAGGCTTCACCGACTCATGTTCCATAGTGTGTTTATTTGTTTTAGGTTATAATATACTCTATCTGATATATATATATATATATATGTGTGTGTGTGTGTATTTTAATGTGTGTGTATGTGTGGTTGGGTGGATATATATATAAAAATATTAATTTGATTTATGATGAAAAACATTATTTACCATTTATTTGAATGATTTTTGTGTTAGATAAATCAACGTGGGGCACTACTCAGTCATATTTATCCCTTACATCTCTTCTATATCAAAGAAGAAAAGGATCTAGGTTAGATTTCCCCTATTATCCTTTTTTCACTTTACATTCCTAACCCCCTATATGGTTTATCCCTATATCTGATAAAATATTGGTTTTATGTAATAGTATTTCCAATGTATATTGAATTTTAAAAAACACTATGAAATTTTTTTTAATATAAAGGGAATTGAATGAGATAAATGCATTTATATTTGTGGTTTAGTGATGCTAGCGAGTTTTCTACCACTCAAACCATAAAAAGTCTTTTAAATGGGTGTTTCAATTTATAAAATTTATTTTTTTAATTTTTAAAAAATCATTGATTTGTCTTATAATTTTAATAATATAGGAAATAATTTATATCTTCACATATAGGTTCTTGGATATAATTATACTTCGTCTCTGTAATGAAAAATATTGTGCTTGGTGTCGAAATGTTGTAAACCCATCATAAAATTTTTATATTAGTTTCTAAAATTCATGATGACATCCATAGAAATTTATAGTGGTTATTAGATATTATTTATCTATTATTTGCTGTATATTTTCAATATTTAGTTCTATATTTTTTCTGGATGATTTTTTGTTGTATGTATGTAGTTTTTCTTGGGTTTGGTACAATTATAAATTATTAAATTATGTTTTCATAATAGTTATTTTAATCAAGATATAATTTATTAAATAAAACTTGTTTTTATTTTTTAGAATAAATTATTAATTGGAATCATCTCAAAATATATTTTAACACCCCATGACTTCTTAGTATGTTATTTTCTTTAATGTAATTCAGTAGCTTTCTTTACACGCAACACCGAGTTCAAACACATCACGACTTACCAAAACAACCGTTCAAAAAGATGTTATGAATCGTATTAACTGAATTTTGGATTTTATATACTCAATATAATTTTAACATCCATATTACATGTTTCTTAGACATAATTTAAAAATAAATTTATTTTTTTAGATAAAAGAAATATTTTTTAAAAAAATGCAAATTTTCCGCCTTTTAATTGAGTACCATTTTTAAATATAATATTTCACCCTTTTATATATTCAATTTTATTAAATAAAATTTTTTTTCCAATAGAGGCATAAAAATTTATTTTGGATAAAATTTCAGTTTTTTCTGATAACTTTCATATTTTGATGAATAGTTAAAAATACTAAATTTTAATTAAAAAAACTTTTTAATCAAAACAATTTATAGTGTTCAATTAGATATTTGAATGGTTTGTGGTATAATTATATTATATTGTAATCATTTAATCAAATTTTGGTCATTGGAATCAATTTTACATTTAAATTAGACATAAACACATATCAATCTTTTGATAGTTTTTACTTTTCAAAAACCTGCTTTCTGGGTTTGACAACGGTAAAATATTCTTTAAACTATTTAATCAATATTATATGTTTTTAATTTGGTGAAATAGACATATTTTCATAATTTTAAATATCAAAATTATCTTAGAGTGATTTTTTGGTATTTTTCAGAAAACTTTCGATTTTTGATGAATAGTGAAAAATAATGTGTTATTGTTTAAAACCTACTATTTATTAAATTAATTAATTATTTAATTTAAGTTATTTTATGTCAAAATAGATACACAATACCTATATAAATTCAATTTAATTCATTGGAGTCATTTTATAATAAGATTAGATATATAAAATTTTATTGAACTTTTTACCTTCTTTTACCCACCATTAGGGCATGTTAGCAAATTTGCATAAAAATTAATTTAAACGCTTATGTGAATTGAATTTCAAATATTCAAGAGACATTATTGAAATCAGAAAGTAAAATGTGGTTCAATAATATGAACATAATTTTTCCGGAATCGTATATTTTGACTTGTATTTTCCACAGTTAAACGTAAATAAGGTAATTAAAGGTAAAAAATGATATTATAATTAACCTAACACATGTCCTAATTCTATTGGATAAGTGTATATAGACCGAAACCAACCATAGGATAAAATATGATCCTTTAGGTACACTTGGATTAGATTAGAACATTTATTATTATTTTATTTAAAAAAGAGTGAAAAGTGTTAAATTCAATGATTAATGACTAAACCATTTTTAATAGAGGGTTATACATGAGATAAATTTTACTATAAATATTCATAAAAAATATAAAAATAATTAATACATCATGATATTTTATTTATAATTTTTAGACCATATATAATTAAATTTATTTGATACATAATGATGATGCAGTAATTACCTAATTAATGAAAGATTAAAATAATTGATATTATGAATATTAAAATAAACTTAAATTGATCATTTTGAGAATTCAAAAAATTATATAGGTTAATATGATATGTTAGGGTTGATTTGATGAACTATTTTTGAAGTAATCAAGTTGATATGACTTTAGAAAAAACCAAATACTAAATAGTGTTAAAATTGACATAATTGTGTTTTTAAACCAAATACTATTTTATTAAATTTGATAATAGTCCTAAAAATATAAGGTTAGGCCAATGGACTTATATAGTGATATATATGTTATTATGGAACCACTTGGGATTCTCTTATCATTTTATTGTTTTTTTATTAACCATATAATTTAAAAATACAAGGAGACGTGGTAAATGTAAAATTATTTAACGAAGTGTTAAATCTATACATTAGGGTTTATAAGGTGACCTAAACCTGCCTAAAACAAATTTTTTGAGAGTTTTTCTATCCGTAACCACCTTATCCTCTAAATAATTCATTTTGGGGCCATTATATGCCCAACATTATTGTATAATAAAATAACATTTCATGCTTTTTCGAGAGTGACCCTCACCTCTCTTATAAAAGGGTACTTCCCGTTGTATCAATATCAAAACACTAAAGCCATTTGGCTCATAAAAACCCTACTCAAATATCATCCCATATAAACTCACTTAGACCTTGAGGCATAACTTTGATCAGAAAGCCAACCTAAAGAGCCCTTTTGATCAAATCAAAAGGAAACACCCAAAGAAGAGCTCATAATTTCCCCTCCACTTTCAAAGTTCTATTTTCCTTCCACATTCTATTTCTTTGTTGATTACATACTAAAATAATAACTCTAGTTCTGTTTACATACTGATATGTTATTATAAATATTGTAAAACCATATTCATTATGCTATCCATCCTATAAATGAAAAGTCACCATACGTGCGTACATACAGCTTACCATCTCGACGTCGTGGTGTAGTTTGTTATTCAAACACGTCATTTTTTGGATGGGTATAATAATGAGTATAAATTATGTAAATAATAATTATAACATGTTAATTATTCTCTATATATTAAATACAGTACAATTACATATGATTTTACCATCAATAGAATGATATTGTTGCTCGTGCGTACGTATGGATTACCGTCTCCACGAACGAGATGAGATTCATTCCCCATCATAACTAATCAAGAATAATTTTCATTTTATGATTAAGAAATAATGTTTTCTAACTTAATATAATTCTGTATATGAGTCAAATACATCCTATCCAAAACAACCATAACTTACCTGACAAAATTTATAAATGAAAATGAATCAGTTAACAACCGAATCAATGACACTACTAATATATTATCAACTATTGAATATTAGAATATCATATATGATATCATATTTATGTTTTAGTTCCTTATATAATTTAATAAAAATTATTTTACAATTATACAGGTTGTTAACGTACCCTTGACTAAGGAAATGTACAACGTTGGGGGTTTTCATCTCACTTATTATTCCCGTCAGATTCATGCTATATTGCCACTATTTCCTTTTGTGTAGTGTATATAATGCCCATGATTATATTCTGTGTGTAATTTACATTAATTTATTTGTATTTAAAACTTCATTGTATGATACTTATTTCATTGTGTGTATGTTCCTTATGTTACGAAATTGGTAAGGGATTTTCTAATTTCGATTTCCACTTATAGGGTTTTACGCAAACTTCATTGAATATTTTACTCCCGGATTATGTGTGAAATCACTATTTATTTATTTATGTGTTAATTTACACTACAAATTTTGTACATATACTTTTCATACACCTAATCACGACATTGATAAATTCTCAAGTCATCGATATGAACTTGATGAGAGTAATCCTAACTCAATTTTAATTCATTGAGTTACACATCCAAGTCGTTGGTGTTGTTTTTACAAGAATATGTCTGAATGTACACTTATGGATTTACACTAAATATCCAATCATATTGAGTTTATTTATATTCATCACACATAATTATTTCATTGATTTATCCTTATATTATGGATATTGTCATTATAAGGTATTTCATCTCAATTAACATTCTATTGAGGCTTCTTTGTTGGTATATGTCAATTCACTTTTGTATGGTGTATATAATATACTTTGGTAAAATATGTTACAAATCCGTTTATTCTCATTATTTTATAATGTTTTTATTACCTCAATTATTTTTATTCAAGCTTCTCTCATTTTCTTAGGAACTCTAACTAAAATATCATTTTAAATGTTTTAAATATTATTTCTTCAAAATTGTTCTCATTAATGTCCATGGTTAAAAATTGTTTTTAAATATTTATTTATATGGACCTGAATGCTTTGAAATTAAAATTACATTCAAAAGTTTCTTTGTGGAATAGGACACTTTGATTCAAAAACTCTATTTTTGACAGCTTCTTGATAAATAGTGAGACTTTTAAATGTTTTCAATAAAAAGGGGTTATTTCAGTCTAATAGTTTTACTTATTATTTTCATCAATGTCATTATCATTCATTATTCTTGTTTGTGGTTGACTTACTATAAGATAATCTTCTATATTGTCTTTAATGAGTTATGTTTGACTGTGGATGTGCTATTTTTATACTATTCATGGTTTGTGGTTAAAATATTGATATTTTGAATGTTAGTTTTTATACGAATGTTTAGATTTTGTTTCATGCTTTTCATACGAGTAAGGCATTGGATGCAGTATGTGACGGGTGGATCCCGCTATAGCTCTTAGATGAATCTATAGGTCCCATTAGACAAACTAGTGTCATGGAACAAGGCTTTGACAAAATTTTATTTATAGTCTTGGCCTAAGGCCTTGACTATGTGGTTATGCTGTCTGGAATTATGAATTCTATAATTATGAAATTAGCTATTGATATTACATGTGATTATTATACTAGTATAATATCAATTTGAATAAGTAAATGGAATTATTTGATTTATATTTTCCATATTATGCTGAAGTTTATGTTTAAAAGGCTTGTTTTTTAAACTTATACATTCCTAGAATCATTTATGATTATTTATAATACTTTAATCTATATTGTTATCCTTATTGAGCATCTGAGCTCACCCCTTTCTAGGATTTGTTTTTCCTAGGATGTGAAGAAATATATTATGATTGACCTATAGGAATAGGCTAAGGGATATAAGAGTGTTCAAAGAGGACAAAATATTTTTGTTTTTCATTTGATAATATAATGCAAAACTTATGTATGTATCTAGTACTTCCAAGGCAACTAAACTCATCAGTATTTAGATACTTGGCCTTTTTTGATCATTCCAATGTTATGTAATAAAGCCCTGTCTCTGGGTATCTAGGGTCGGGGCTTCACAGTTGGTATTAGAGTAAATTTAGTACAGACCTTGGAAGCAAGATTTAGAAAAACTCTAATTGGAAAACACTACCCTAAGAAATACATTGAGTACTAGTATAGATGAACATCAAAAAAAATTCGTAATGTAAATATTATGTGGTTTCTCCAAGAAATACATCCCTATCATGATACGTGCAGGTAGAAGAAGCTCTGACATAGATGTACCAAGGAGTGAAAACTCCGAAAAAGAGTTTCGGGCTTGACCTGTGGTATCCTAGTACACGACAACAGGCTTGGCTTAACTCTTGGTTTCAACACTCCCATGGGATATGCTTAAGATAAATCACATTTTCATTACAAACTAAATTGAAGGATTTTAATATAAGATGAGAATAAATAACCTCAGTTAATTCTAAGGTGCATTAGATTGAAAACATGGTGTCATGATATTCTCAAAATGATTTTATAACTCACACTATGCATTCTTGTGTTAGTCAACAGATAGATTCCAATGAAGTCATAGTAACATTTAACATGATTTACAAGTTGGTCATGATGATGGAAATGAGCAACTAAATGGAATTTTGATAGGTCTAAAAGATATTGTGTTCATGCTGAAACATATTTCCAAAAATATGATCAACAATATATACATTAACCAACTTACAAACTCAAAAATAAATAGAAAGGTGGAGAATGATAGGTGCTCTAGTAGTGGAAATTTTGGAAAATAGAAAGCTCAATTTCCATCATTCCAGAAAATTGGAAAGAGACAATCAGGAATGTGTTTAAACCAAAAAAAAGAAATGTTTTATTTGTGGGAAAGAAGGATATAATGTTAAGAATTGCTGAGAAAAAATGAAGAGTACCACGGAAGAAAATAAAAATGATCCATAGAATCAAATTACGATCATTTGGCTTAAATGTTAGGGACCTTAGAATTACCCGAGTCAATTACCTATTCTATAGTATATCCTCTAAGTCAAGAAATAACCAATGTGGAAATAAGTGGATGGAGAAAAGTTTAAATGTATTAATGAGCTTTGTTTATGGGATTACATTGGAAGACTATTCTCTTTTATGTGTAACAATGCAGTTTTTTAATGTGAAAATACTATTTTATGAAGAATTATCTTTTCTTTGGTGGATATAGTTGTAATAAACAATTTGGGTTTATATGATCCTTGAATTTGAGGCAATTATAGGTTAATAATTTTTTGAATGAAAATGCGAGGTATGAGATGAAATTTGTGGTTAAATTATGTTATGGTTTTTTTGAGGAATTTATCTAATTTTGGTAATGTTATAAAATACAGTTTTGGAAAAAGAACAACATGCATACCATGTAACAACACATTACATCTGGAAAGGCTGTGAGAATCGAACCCACAACCAGAGTGCGATTGGTATTTATCACTTACCACTAGACTACGTGAAGTCCTTAGTTAGTGTGACTAATTTTTTTTAGTTAAATGATTTTAATGATCAATAATATGTTGATTTGGGATCTTATGTATTATCAAATGGATATCATTAGTATAGGAAAGTGATTTAGTGATTAAGTGATAAATTATATTTTGGAAGACATACGCTCTGTTGGGAACACTATATGTCTAAGGAAAATAGAATATTAAATAATTTCATTTGAGTAGTAATGATGAATTTTTTTTATTTTGGAATAATTTTTTTTGTAGAGATTCAGGTCATTGATGGAAATGATTAAACTATCATAGAGAATTTGTGATTGGTTAATTAAACTTATGTATGAGACTTTAAGAGTAATTGATGTTATTTTGAGATAAATGTTAATATTTACTATGAAATAATTTTTTATTAAGTTTTTATTAGTTTTGGGTTCCAATCATGGTTTGGATTATATTTAAATATTTTAAGGACAATTGTTTATTTAATGGTCATTATTGAAAATTGGGTATTGTTTGTTCAATTTTGGAAATTATGATTACTAATTCTTTCTATAAAGGACTATCCATTTTGGAGATCATCTGAACTTGAACTAACCATTTCATTTTGGTTAATCTCTAAAGACAAAAGAAATATAGAGTTCATCTTTTGTGGATTATATTACTCTCTAGATGTTGATTATACCACTTTAGGTGTGACTCAGTCATCTTGAATACTCATCATTTGGAGAAAAGATGAGTTAGTGATAGAAATTTATTAAAGGATAAAACTCTACATAAAAATTAAATATATATCTTTATATTCTAATTCAATATAATAAATAAATTTCTCAACTTTATGAAATGAAACTTAAAACAACAAACATTGTCTATTTACATTTCTTACTAGGAAACTAATGACCGTATAACCAATCACAAGTTTGTGGTATTCTTATTGTTAACATTCTTATGACCATTTTTTATATCACTCTTCATCAAAATATGACAATTATTTTATCTTCCATATCCTATTTTTACAACATAGAATCCTTGTATGGGTTATCTTGGGTGACCATTGTACTTCTCTTTCTCTCTTTTCAAGTGATAGTACAATTGACTCTTTCTGTGATGTGGGACTTTCAATGAAGTTCCCAAGCTCAATTTTAAAATTTAGAGGATGCAATTTCCAAAATGGGAGAAGAATGTAACATATGCAGACTTCATATTAAGTTATTTTCATTAAAGAAATTTATTTGTTGGTGCTACACGCAACACCATGTTCGATAGCACCACGACTTACCAAACTAGCGGTTCAAAAATAGGTTATGAATAGTATTAACTTCATTTTCAATTCTATATACTCCATATAATTTTGACATCCATATTATGGGTTTCTTAGACATAATATAAGAAACAAATTCAATTTTTTTAGATAAAAGAAGTATTTTTAAAAAAATGCTATTTTACCGACTTTTATTGGTGAACCATTTTTAAAACCAATAATTGAAACTTTTATATATTATCTTTGATGATATAAACTTCTAATTTAGAATAGGGACATTAAAAATTAGCTTACATAAATTGTTGGTGCTTTTCAGATAACTTTAATATCAATCTGTTGATAGTTTTACTTCTCAAAAACCAGCTTGTTGGTTTTGACAAGGGAATATATTTTTAAATTAATTAATAAAGCTTATATGTTTTTAATTTGGTGAAATAGACAATATTTCTAAATTTGAAATATAAAAATTATCTTAGGGTGAATTTTCTGAATTTTTCTGAAGATATTCAATTTTGATGAATAGTGAAAAACAATGCGTTATTGTTTAAAACTGACTTCTTATTTAAATAATTATTTAGTTTATTTAATTTTATATTAAGTGAAAATAGATACATAATACCTATATAAATTCAACGTAATTCATTGGAGTCATTTTATAATAAGATTAGATATATAAAATTTTATTGAACTTTTTACCGACTTTTACCCACCTTCTAGGCATGTTAGCAAATTTGCATAAAATGTAATTTTACCACTTCTGTGAATTGAATTTCAAAAATCCGAGTGACACAGTTGAAATCTGTATATAAAATTTGTTTCAATTATATGAAAATAATTTTTGGTGAATAGTGACTTTTGAGTTTTATTTACCATAGTTAAAAGTCAATAGGGTAATTAAAGATAAAAAAAGAAATTATAATTAACCGGACACGTGTCCTAATTATATTGGATAAGTGTATTTCTACAAAAAACCACCTTAGAAATGTAATATGATCCTTTAGGTCCACTTGGATTAGATTAGTACATTTATCATTATTTTATTTAAAGAAGACTTAAAAGTGTTAAATTCAATGTTTAATAACTACAATTTTTAATAGAGGGATATACATAAGATAAATTCAACTATAAATATTCATTAGAAAGATATAAAATATTTCTTACATCATGATATTTTATTTATAATTTTTAGACATTAAATAATTATATTTATTTATGACACATTGATGATGCAGTAACTCCCTAATTAAGGAATGATTGAAATAATTGATATTATAAATATTAAAATATATGTAAATTGATCCTTTTGATGTGTTTAAAGAAATTTTTAGTTTAATCTTCCATATTAGAGTTGATTTGATGAATTTTTATCAATGTAATCAAGTTGATATTACTTTAAGAAAACAAATTCAAAATAGTGTCAAAATTGACAGAATTGATTTTTTAAAACAAACTCTATTTGTTAAATTATATAATAGTCCATGAATTCTATGGTTCGGTAAAAGGCTTATATAATTATTTAAATGTTATTAATGAATCACTTGGTGTTCTCCTGTCTGTTTATAGTAAGTTTATTAACCATATAACATAAAATTACAAGGAGACCTGGTAAATGTAAAACTATTTAAATAAGAGTTAATTCTAAATGTTATGTTTAATATGGTGACCTGAACCTGTCTAAAACTTATTGGTTGATAGGTTTTCGACCCATCCCCACCTTAGAATAGAAATAAATCATTTTTGATCCATTATAAACCAAATATGATAGAATAATAAAATAATATTTCAGGATTTTCCTAAAGTAACCCTCACCACTCTTATAAAATGGCACTTCCACTTCTCCCAAAATAACACCTCCAAAGCCATTGGTCTCGGCCAACCCCTACTAATATATCCTCCCAACTACACTCTAAAAGAAGTATAGGAATTTCATTGATCATAAACCCAACCTAAAGATCCCTTTTGATCAAATCAAAAGGAGAAACCCAAAGAAGAGTTAATAATTTCACCTCATTTATCAAAGTTCATTTCTTCTTAAACTTCCTCTTTCTTTGTTTTTTCTATACCAAAATAATAAATCCAGTACCTTATACATACCATGATGTTATTATAAATATGGTACACCAATATTCATTATTCTATCCATCATATGAATGACATATTACCATACGTGCATACGTACGACTTACCATCTCCATGTCGTGGTGTAGTTTGTTATTCAAAAACATCAATATTTGGATGGGTATAATAATGAGTATAAATGATGTAAATAATAATTATAACCTATAAATTATTCTTGATATATGATATACCAATAATTAAATATGATTTTAACATCAACAGAATGATACTTTCACCCGTGCATACTTACGGATTACCGTCTCAACGAACGCGATGAGATTCATTACCCATCGTAACCATTCAAGAATAATTTTCATTTTATGATTAAAAATATAGTCTAATAACATAATATAATTCTTTATATGAATCAAATACATCTAATCCATAACAAAAATGACTTATGTAACAAAACATATAAAGGAAAACGAATCAGTTGACACCTGAAAAATGATACTACTAAAATACTATTAAATAAGAAATGTTAGAAAATCTTATATGATATCATATTTATATATGTGACTATTTTATAATTTAATAACAATTATTTAAATATTATACAGGAGGTTAACGTACCCATGACTAAGGAAATGTACAATGTAAGGGGTTTTCATCTCAGTTCTTATTCCCAGGAGATTCATGATATATTGCCACTATTTCCTTTAGTGTGGTGTATGTAATAACCATGATTGTATTCCATGTGTAATATACATTAATTTATGGATATTTAAATTTTAATTTTATGATCCATATTTCATGGGGTGTATGTTTCGTAAGTTACCAAACTGGTAAGGGAATTTCTAATTCGATTTCCACTCATTGGGATTTATACAAACTTCATTGATTATTTTAATCCATGATTATGTGTGAAACAAATATTTATTTATTTATGTATTAATTTACACTTTAATTTGTGTGGATATACTTTTTATACACATAATCACTCCATTGAATAATTTTCAAGTCATTGATATGAACTTGATAGGAGTAATCTTAACTCAATTTTCATTCACTGAGTTATACATCCAAGTCATTGGTGTTGTTTTTACAACATTATGTGTGAATGTCCTATTATTTATTTACACTAAATATCCAATAATATTGAGTGTATTTATATTTATCACACACAATTATGTCATTGATTTATCCTTAACTTAATGATACAATCTTCTTATGTGATTTCATCTCAATTTACATTCCATTAAGACTTCTCTGTTGTTATACACCAATTCACTTTTATGTGGTGTATATATTGTACATTGACAAAATATAGCATGAATACCTCTATTATCCTAATATTATAATTTTTTTATTAACTTAATTATTGGTAATCAAGAAACTCTCATTCGGTTAGGAACTTAAATAAAATATCATTTAAAATGTTTTAATGATTTATTCTTCTAAATCTTTCTCATTAATGTTCTTATTTTGAAAATGGTTTTAATGATTTATTTATATGGACATGAATTTTTTAAAATTAAAATTTCTTTCAAAATCTTCAAAGTGCTATGGGACACCTTGATTCAAATATCTTTTTTAACAACTTCTTGAAAAATAGTGATACTTTTAAATTTTTTCAAGAAAAAGATGATATTTCACTCAAATAGTTTTACTGATTATTTTCATCAATGTCAATATCCTTCATTATTCATGATTAAGGTTGATTTACTATAAAACAATATTATATATTGCATTTAATGAGTTATGTTTGACTGTGGATGTGCTATTTTTACACCATTCATGGTTTGTAGTTAAAATATTGACATTTCATATACTGGTTTTAATGCGAATGTTAAGATTATGTTTCAATATTTTCATTTGAGGAATGAATTAGACATCTTATGTGATAGATGGAGCCCGCTGCCGCTCCTCGATGCATTAGTAGGTCTCATGACCCAATCTTGTGTCTTGGCATAAGGCCTTGACAAAATTTTATTTGTAGTATTGGCATGAAGCCTTGACTATGTGGTTATGAGGTTCGTCATTATGCATTCCATCATTATGAAATTATGAAATGATATTACATGTGATAATTCTACTAGTAGAATATCCATGTCAATAAGTAAATGGAATTATTTTATTTATATTTTCTATATTATTCTCATGTTTATGTTTAAAAGGATTTTATTTTAGTTTTATACATTCCCTTATACATTTATGATTATTTGTAATAGTTTCCGCTATATTTTTATCCTTACTGAGCATCTGAGCTCACCCCTTTATTTTGTTTTATTTTTTCCCATATGTGTAGTGGTTTACTATGACTAACCTACATGAATAGGCTAAGGGGTATATGATTGATCAACGGAGACACAATATTTTAGTTTTTCATTTGACAATGTAATGTAAATATTTATGTATGTATCTCGTACTTCCAATGATACTAAACTAATCGGTCTTTCAAGACACGATCTGTTTTGGTCAAGACAATGTTATGTAATAATGCACCGACTCTGGGTAACTAGGTTCAGGGCGTTACACATAAGGTCAAACCTGAGGGATTTGTACGATTTTTTTATTCATAATGATTATTATAATACTTTGAATATTTGGAATATGGGATGGTAAAATTAATCAGTTTCAGGTAGAATAATGTTATATGTATTCCCTAATAATTAAAAAAATAGGATTTAGGGTCATAGATATCACATTCAGTGATGACCTAGAATGAAGTTGGACACAAAATTTTCAATAAGGGTTTAAACCCTACCTTCATGAGATAACGACTTATAGTAGGGGTCCATATAGTTCTCTTACTCTGACATGAGTTCTAAGGTTCCCAAGGACTCCTTAGTAACATTATGATCACTAAAATAAATAATAAATGTCAAGAAGGTGGAATTATTATTAGTTTGACATAATCTAATTTATATGAACATTATTCTAAATATAGAATCATTGATTATTTGAACACGGTAATTAATTATTTGGTATTTTTCATCATTTGGTTAATTATTTATAAAATGAATTTTATGTGATGAAAATTTAAATATATTATCACATTGATTTTAGCACATGTAATTTTTTTTATTCATGCATTGAGTATAATTTGAATCACTTTGGGCAAACAAAATTTGGCATTATGAATAGAGTTTAATCACATAGATGGATATATAGTATTTATTTTTATTATATTTTTGACAAAATGATAGATGTTTTATAGTTATATTAATTAATTTGACAGGCATTCCTCATGGAATTTGATGATATTGACGAGTTATAGTTTTTAAGGATTATGTGAGTAATATCATCCTTTTCAATTGCATTATTTTGTTGATATTTATAAATAGTAAATTTTGATAATATTTAATTTTTTATTTGTGAAATATTCATTTCATTTAAAACCATTTTTCATTAAATCCTAATATTGACATTTAATTATAAAAATATAAAGTGTTCTTGATATATAATACACCCATAGAATGGATCTATAACTCTCTAGTTTTTTATTGCATTCAAGAATCCAGCAGACCATTTCGAAAATTAGTGGATGTTTTATTTTATATTGGGGTAATCAAATAAGGGTTCTTATAATATTGAGATAAAAATAATCAATATGAATATGGGGGTACTTATTAATATTTATAGAGCTGATAGTAATGATAAAAAAATAAAAATAAAATTATTTTAATGAACATTTTTTATCTTATGACGAATCCTCCCAATATAGGGGATTAATTTTTTAATAATGTTATTATAGGTATAGCTAAAATTTATGGTTTCGATTGGGATATTAGTTATATATTAATTTTTTTAAAATGAAAATTTATGTGACCTCAAGAATATATAAATCAAACAACATATATAATAGAGGTTACTGACCTTTATATAGTTTCTTTAGGTGATGTAAATATCATATTAGTATCATAAAAGTCTTCAATTAAGGGTCTATTAATGAAAAAAATATTCCTATAAATATGGACATGCAATAATTTTCTAAAATTTTAGTTATTATTTAAAAATTAATAAGATATCAGTAGAAGATCCCATTGATGAAGAATAAGTGAGTGGAGAAATCTATCTTATGAATTAAATAATTAGATCAGGAGAATATGAACTTTATCATTCATTTTTCAATTATGGAGAAGTTAAATATATAATATCTATTAATACATGATTATTTTAGAAAGATATTAGTAATTAAGATGGCCCTCTAATAATATTTCAAAAAAATATGTGCAATCATATATAAAAATTCATTATAGAACAATTTTTCTCTTAAAATAATATGTTCCACCATATTGATCTAAATATTATGTGATTTATATCTATTATAATTTTGTTTTTTAAATTTTTAAACCTAATTCATAAAGTAGTAATTGATGAATATTTTAACAAAAGAATTTTGGTGCTTAAAAATAATAACTAGAGGATTAATTGGATAACATTAACATCCGATGGAAGTGTGAAAATATGAATAATGTAGTTTTTTATGATTATAGGATTTAAATAAAACCCTATGAATATGATATTAATAACCTTATTTAATTGTTTAAATTCTTAAAATCTAAAAATATAGAAACATATAAAAAATATTTTATAAAAAACTAATAACATTGGAAAATATAATTATAATTGATGTTCTTACATTAAAAGTAAAATAGAAAAGTAAGGGTGTCTATGATTTGGAATCATAGGGGGTTATAAAAATAAGTTATCTTAATGATAATATAACTAGCTCAACAAAATATTTTATACATTTGAAGATACTAGATGATAAATAAAATAATAATAATAATAATTGATCTTTAAAAAAATTAAATAAATTAATTAGAAAAAAATATCATAATATTTATAAAAAGATAGAAATGTTTTGGAGATACTATTTGTATAAGGAATGTTCAAGTAATTAAGCAAGTTGTGACAACTAAAATGATGGTTGACTAGGGCGAACCATGATAGAAGGTGGTTCAAAAATAAGTTTTAATGATAATCATATCACATTAAGTGTTATTTCTATGAAAATTATAGACATTCTAAAAATAGTTAATATATATAGAAATCATAGGTAATGTTGTTAAAGAAGAATAAATACCTAAAATTAATTGAATTACATTTTAATTTATTAAGAAATTTTATTTTTCCATGTAATTTATTATTTTAAGGGTATCTGTTGAATTTTATTTTTTTCTCATCGAGGAGGTAAAGGAGTAACCCAAGATAGGTAGTGATCCAACCCCGATGACTATTTTTCCTGAAAATTAAATGCATTTTTTATTGAAAAAAAAATCAATTTGATGTCCTAGAGGAATACATTTTTATAGAAAAAAATATGAGATTTAATATATAATAATTCCTTGTACTAATACTATTTAGTTTGTATTGATGAAGAATTATGAAAATGGGTTGGAAAATATAAGAAAATATAAAGGAAATGTGAAAGATAATGATTTCAAACAATATTCCATAACATTTTGAAATTAAATGAATCATTATCCACATTATAATTATTAAAAATTATATTTATTGAGAGTAAAATGTTAGTGTAGGGATAAATAATTCATGGGGTATTTTATATATGGATAAATCATACTAATAAATTTAGAACTATGAAAACATAAGGAGATAATGTATTATGAACCGGCCCCTGGATAACTAATACATCACCCAACCTATCCAACACTATACCTAAAAAATAATTCACAACCCCCACAGGATGTAAATTTGTGTTTGGGTATCATGAACATGATTATGGGAATTATTTCACCCAGGATAAAAATATAAATCAATAGAAGAAATTATCAAGAATATTTCATGATCTATCTTGGAATTTAACATCCATCCTTAGAAAATAAATAAAACCAACAAAATATGTTATCCAAATAAGGAATAATGAATATAAATCAATCTGAAAAAAATACTCACAAGGATTAAACAAAAAAGATACAATGAAATCCAGAAAACAATAAACATCCAAAGATGACTTGACTAATGCAACATCCCAATGGAAAAAAACCCAAAATTCCTCAAAGATGGAACTGACAAGTAAGATCAATTATTGGGAACCCAAAATAAAAACATAAGTGCAATATATACACCCTTACCAGTGTATATATAGGGTGTGACCCAAATATTTTCTAGTAAGATTTTACCAATGAATATAAGTAGTTCCTTTCATACTACATTCTAAAAATTCATGTCTGGATATATATTTGAAAATAATTTTTTCACTATTAATAATAATAATAAAATAAATATCATTCCTCTTAAGTTTCATTATAAAACTCATTTAAAACAATTTTCTGAAGAAACAGGTTAATCCCAAAAAAAAATCAAAATTAATAATTTAAAAAACTCCCTGAGGGTTTTTCTCCAAATATAAAAGTTAAAATTTCATATTGTAATAAAAGAAATAATTACTCTGGCTTTTCCAAAACCTTTTAAAAACAATTTAATATCCATTTTAAAACACCACATACCATCCATTTATAAATTATATTGAATATAAAATGTGAACACCATCAATAATATTTCATAAATACAAGTACACTAAGATTTCAATTTAATAAATAAAATTAACAACTACATAATAAATATACCACGAAATTGAAAGATTTGCGATATAATATATGTATATGTAGCTAGATCCCCTAAATTATCCTTATACGAACCTATGAATCATGGGAAACTCATTAGTCCGTAACATTATTGATATTGGACATTGTATCCTTAGGTTTCATGTCTCCATGAGCCATTTGGTGAGACTGGAACTTACCTCTCATCACCCATTGGAGTCCCTGAGTAAAAAAACCTAAGAGGGAATAATATTTCTTTTGAAATATCCAACCTATGAAAACTAAGCTAGTTTAAAACACATCTACGCCTCCTATATAAAAACCCTGGGTTCTCATAATATTTATTAAAGGGTGTGAGAAAAAACATGTAATGGGGTTATCATCCATATTAATATTAATTAAAAAAAGAAACTGTATGAGACCTCCAACACCCTCATAGGGAACAACCCCTTTCCACACATATTCACAATAATTAACTATAAAGGATATACAATAACCCCTTTGGGGAAATAATTTCATATTTAACATAATATAAATAATGAAGTTATAATCACCATTTATTAAAAACATCATTTAATGAAGGTCCAATAAGGCCTTTGAAAACAATCTTGGGATGATAATCAATTTCACATAATTTGAAATTAAACCAATATAACATTATTTAAAATCAACTAGTGTCGAGAATCACATTAAACTGACTCATTCCTTATTTAAAAAGAATCAAAACCCCATATGAAGTCAAAAAATCATTATGTTTGGGGCCAAACAAAACATTCTAAAATTAATTAATCCATTTAACAAAAAGAATCATCAAAAATCAACTTGTAATAGGTAACCATTAAAAACATTAATCATTTTTAAGATCTAATTACCCATTTTTCCAAATAAATGACTTTTTATAGTTCCATGCCATGTCAAAAAATCATTTAGAAATAATTTAAAATCCCATTTAGGTAATTCATAGTGGCATAACCTATAAATAAAATCACTTTAAAAAGATCAATAATCTCATAGAATGCAATAAAATACAATTTTACAAAAACATATACATTTTAGAAGATAAAACTATTCTGAAGCATTTTTCCATTGTCTATTAATTTGTATCTGAGTAACAAGAATCCCTCATGAACCCCTAACCATCCAAATCCCCTTTACATATCATATCATTAACCCTAATCCCATCCTATCTATATTAATGGGTTTATGAGGGATTGAATGTAAAGGAGTATTTGAAACAAGAACTGCGGGGAGGAGGAATGGAGAATATATTCTTTGATAATTCACTTGAAATGAAGAAGATATGGATTAAATTAAATTTATTTTTTTAAAGAGATTGGGGAACATAGGCCTCTTTATTGAATCAAAAGAAAGGTATCAAGATACAGAGGAATCGTAAACAGAGGTAAAGGATAGAAAATCATTTTTAGTCCATTTTAGACCGAGTGTTCATATTGTGATGAGGGGAGCGTCCACCCCGCCCATGAGGATGCTGCCCTCTTCTCCCAGTTTTGGCCCACGTCCACGGTCCCCCTCCATCATTAGTAAATTCAGCATCGTTAGCATCCGCCATCTCATTTAACCCACATGCACGAACATCGCTTTGAACCTATTCCTCGCTACAACCTCACACAATCAACTCAAATTAATTATGAGTACTTACCTTTAAAAGACTTTTGTCTTTCATGCTTTGAGTATTGTCATTCTCTGGAGACTTCAAGAAGGAAGTCTTATTGAAAGCCCATTCTGAGCACCCATCCCCCTTTTGATTGAGAGTCTGCGTAACAGTCTTTTTGATGATCCTGTCAACTGTCAGAATGTCATCAGTGGCAGTCGAGTACTTTCCTGTGCACTGGACAAGAGTAGCAGTTTTTGGAAAATCCAGCCTGCTCCTGCCCGATCCAGATTAGGGCGCTTCTACACTATGTTTGGGTTTGTCAAGGGCATGATGATTTGTGCTTGTGCACTGTATAGATGCAGCATCTTGAGATCCAGAAGGGACCTGCCAGCACTTACCAGGTCCCGAATTTTGAGGGTCTTCCATCCTCAATTCAGCTGTGTCCTGTCCCGAGGCATCGGTGATTGAGGATGAAGTCACTGCTTCGTTTGAAGCCATTAGTCATGGAGGATTCTGGTCTCCAGAAGCATTCAATGATTTAGAAACAGATTTTCTTCAATTTAGAGTAGGACCATTTTTACTTTTGTGCTGAGGAGCATAACTAACATTTATGGATGAAGCCCCTTCTAATTTTGTCTTCCCCTTATGACTAGAAGAAACCAAATTCTGCTCTTGCCACAAATTGAAGTCCACCTCATTTTGAGCAAAACGTTCTATGTATTCTTGGCTATCAGTTGAATCATCACCCTCATCATCATCCATGATGTCTTTAGTCAAGACATCCTTGAATGAAAAACCAGTTCAAAGACCATCCTCCGCTATATTAGCCCAAGACACCTTGGATTTATCAACATGCAGAACCGGTGGAACCAGGCTATTGGTTCTTTCAGGCAATTCAGTGGGCAAAATCATGTCATCTGTACAACCATCAATGTCTGAAATAGGTGCATTACTTTCTTGAGAAGTTCCTAAGTTGACATGTGAACCAACCTGCCCATTGATAGGATTAAGATTATTAGAAACATGAACCTGAACTGCATTAACAGTTTCAACATGTTGTATTATTACTTTACTAGACATTCTACAACTCTGGGAGTCATGGCCTTTTCTTTGACAGTTTGGACATAGAAGATCACTTCTACTATTATTCCTTAAGTGGCCAATTATATGGAAGGCATCACAAAAGGGGGGCTTCTTCTCATATTCGATTCTGAGAGTTATTTCATCCTGAGGTGTGGATAGCACAACTTTGTCAATCAGTGTTGAGATTAGATCAACTTCAATTAAAATCCTAGAGAAGTGACCGTAGCTGACCAACTCAGTGGCAATATCCATCCTTATGGGAGTTACTATTGCAGCAGGAATATCGTACAAAATTTCTGGATGCCATAAAACCCAATTTAATCCATGTACTTTGATCCATATTGGTGCGCAATTTTCTTTAAAATAATTGATGTTGAATCTTAGGTTCCATTCATGAAAACGCATAATACCCGGTTGAAGGTTAATTGATCAAGAACTCCACACTCAGTTTTTCAATTCTGCAGAGGGGAATAGTATATGGACGAAACCCCTCTGAATAGAAACACATTTGAAGTCTAAAAACCCCCAAATTCTAGTTAGACTATCAACTAGATCTATCACCTTCCAAGGCTTCATGCCTTTTGATAATGAGATACAAGAGATAAACAAAAACATACATATTTCAATCATTTCTAAAACCGCTCTATCTGAAGCCGCAACATGAGCAGTCTCCCCTTTCCGAACTGTAGTTTACGAAGCCCTAGGTTTAAGGGAGATGAACGAACCACCTGCGAAACTAGTAAAGGAGGAAAGACTCTTTACATCTTTTCGTTCCTTTGGTTTCATCGATGTAGACAAGATTTTCTGACCATGATTCGAGGTATATGAGAACTGATTCAAACGCCTCGGGTGATCGAAGGGGCCACTATATCTGATATTCGCTGGAGAAACACTCTCCTTTTCCTCCATCGTGGATTAAATTAAATGTATGTGGAGTGGGAGAATATCCCAACACACACTCATTGCTTGTTGAGAAGGGATAAGTAATTGGTGAAATACATTAATAATTGATAGGGGAAAGGGATTAATTTCACATTTAACATAAAATATTGTAACATTCTAGATTAACCCACATGGTTTTGTAAATCATGTACCAATCCCGTGGATTGAAAATCATAAACAAGAGCATTAACATAATTTCAAACTAATAATTACCAACACCATGCCAACCATGTAAAATCACTCTATTAAAAATTTTATAAGTTCCAATTCTTATCTCATGTTAACTCTTTGCCATAAACTATTCATGATCTAAATAACTCCAATTGAACGATAATTTACATGTTTTATTATAGCAGTCATATGAGTAAGAATAATGTTTGATTCCTATACAATGAAAATCGTACAGGTTCCAAATAAATATAAAAATACCACTACATAAATGAAATGATAAACTATACGTAATGTTAACCCTTCATTATTCTGTATGACATGAGAAGAATTAAATATCATTTTGAATCTAATAATTGTGTTTACCATACCATAAGTAGACTATGAGAAACCCGTTGAAGGGAAAAAATTTAATGAAATGTAAAAAATTTCAACAAGGATTCTCTATAAATTTAAATCACTTCTAATTAAGATTAAAAAATATAAGATAATAAACAATTGTGATAAGGTTGTGTTGAAATTCCCCCACATCATTCCACTTTATGCCACTAGAACGTCACTTATAGAAATAAAGCTAATTGAAAATGTTGAAACACCTCTATGAATCTAAAAGCAAGGAACATTGAAAATTATCCATCCTCCAATGTTATCTCAAAATCCAAAATTTTAAATAGTATTCTCTTGAAAAAAAATTCTTTAAAAACATTAATCATAGATTCAAATAGAATGGAATCCCAACAAGGTTCTTCCCATAATTTAGTAATGAATTAAAATGGTTAGGAAATGGAAAAATACTCTTAAAAAGAGGGTGGAGCCAAAATTTTGATTAAAAACATCCCTAAGGAAACCAAGATTCACCCTGAGTTCCATAAATGAATCATTATTTCAATAATAATATTAAAACCATGAAACATATAATAGGATAAGACCAAGTCACCAGAATGGACCAAAATCCATACATCTCAAAATGTCCACAAAATGATATAAATAGAATAATGCCTAAAAAATTATACATGATCTCACTTGGGGTTATAAAATTGAGAGAAAGGAGAAGACTAGGAACACATAAATAGGTCACTATCTCAAAGAGAAAACAACAAAAATTAAACTAATAACAGTTAGCGAGTAGACTCAACTAGTGTAATGAATATCTCATCCATTAAAAACACGCGCCCAAGGTCATCCAATACCCAATTCCAAAAAATTATCCATATGTATGGATCTCATAATAATGGAAGAATTACCTAAATCATCAACATAAGTAATAAAATAAAAATAAGACATTATCATTCCAAAATAATCATTCAACGCCTAAGATAAACCAAAAATGAAAAAAAATGCATCCCACATGAGACATATCAAACCACAAGCCTCTATACTTAAAGAAAAAACTCTTAAAATAGATGTTCATCTTAAAAAAATACTGACACCCAAATCATGTGAGTTTATATCTTCATTATTTTAACTAACGAGCCAAGTCTTACAAGTCAAATCCCCTCAAATTAATATAAGAAAATCCCAAACAACCTTCTAGATAAATCTACTGATGGATAATTCTAAGACATTCCACTATTGTATGACTAGGGAAAAAATAGCACCTGATATGATATTTAAAGTCTTGACTATGATGATCTCTAAGAGGTATATACTCAATAAACAAGAGGATTCACTCTATAAAATTTCATGTTATGATATTCTTCTTAAATTTTATTAGAACCTTTCATGGAGTCTTATAATAAAAAAAACTAAAATCCAACACACCCATGCTTCCCAAATAGAATCAACTGGTCGCAACCCCAAATAACAGAAAAAACTCAAAAAAATATTAAAATTAGGATAAATGTATACCAAAATCATATTATTAAAAAAATTAAATATTCCATCTGGATTTTTCTTTGACATTCATGCACTTTTGGAAATAACAATTTTTCTAAAAACATTCCCCTACATTTAGAAAATACTAATTCCATTTAGGGGATGTAAAAAAATTTATTTCCATTGAGTACAATTAATTTTTATTTACAATAACAAAAACTCAATTTTTTTAAAAACTCAAAAATATATTTGGATCTCATTATGAGATCAACTATTTATAAAAATATTCATAAAATAAAAATTCATTTAATAAATAAACATTTCCTCTTTTAAAAACCAATTTTTCTATTGAAATCTATTTTTCACAAAAAGACATTATTTTTCACAATAACTTCATATTTAAAATATGTTAATGTTCCATGAAAAATTAAATATACTACATCTAAAATTAAAAAAACCAATATGAGCCCACAATTATTTTTGAGAATCTATGATGGGAAATTTAAATATAAAATCTTGATAAAATTTAGGAAAATAATTTATGTGGCCAGATGGTTTGAGGAACCATAGGCCGATCATAAAACAGTTCCTGATATGTTTCTATGATCAAGAATTTTGTCACTGCCTATTATTTCAAGCCATGTAATTTAATATTTGGATATTTATCTATTTATTACATCATCCAAATGGATAATATCTAACCTATATAAAACCCATAACATGAAAATGTTGATCAAAACCACAGAAAGAAAATCACAATAAAAAAGAATAATCAAAAAAAAAATCACACTACCTATGGTAGCTCAGAGCATCAACAAAATGCATGTTAATCAAGAAACCACTCTTGACCCATGTCAAATATCACAATGAAAATCCAACCTTAATTCTACTAGGACAATACAAAATAGTTATAAGTATTTCCAAGAACATAGGGACATATATAGAAATTTTTTCTATAATATTAATTGCTCTGAACCATCGTTATTTGACAGCCACATAACATAACCATCCCACCATGGGTCCTGAAGGGAATTATCAATCCTAATAGGCTGGATACTAGTTCTTAGGTTTTAATAATATCTCATTATAAACATGTCCACCCTCTATAGACACATAAACTAATAGAAAAAATATCGAGTATCTTGGATGACCTACCTTAATGTTGGAAATCCATGAATATAAAATAAATATAAAAATATAATAAAAAATAAAAATTAGAAAAATAAATAAAAAAGAATAATATATCTGCAATAAAATAATTTGACAATGTCATTATTAAAGTGAGTAAAAATAAACATCTCTAGCCAAATTAGTTAATAAAATGTCTAAAATTAAAAATAAATTGAACACATATAGCTCCACCAATTTTCCCAATGAGAAAGATGATATACTAGGATCCCAAAATGAAGACATAAGAGCTTCATAAGCACAAGTACTAGTGTATTTATTTAATTTGAGACAAAAATAAATATTAGTACATCACCAAATAATTTATTCAATTCGATTTATATTTCATTATATAAATACTAATTTGAATATAATTTATAAAATAATGTTTCCATGTAAACCAGAATAAGAAAAGAAATATCATCGTTTATAACATTCTTTAAAAAAAGTAGGTTAAATCGTTTTTATGAACAATGATTCACATATGAAATAAAATAATTTATTTATACACAATTAATATATAAAAAATTGTATTAATTTCTCTATTAAATTGAAAATGTGGAAATCACATATCATAAAAAAACAATCATTCATTCTATTTTTCCTAATAATTTTTAAAAATCATTTTTTTGAAAAATGTTACTTTTCATTTTAAAATTGCACATTTCAAAAAAATTATAAATTATATTAATCATAAACCCAGAACATAATAAATAAAAATACAAAAACAAAATGGTACCAAGATGTCAATGTAACAAATAAAAC
Source organism: Viscum album (assembly GCA_963277665.1). NCBI lineage: Eukaryota > Viridiplantae > Streptophyta > Magnoliopsida > Santalales > Viscaceae > Viscum > Viscum album. Next base: position 762,772,978 of record OY728121.1, read on the forward strand.
AAACAATAGCCAAATCAAGATTTCACAAAATCAAAATATAAGAGATATAATAGATTTATATGGATTGAGGTCCCATAAATCATACAATTTGTATCTATGAATATTATAAAACACACAAGGAACTAAAATGAATGATGTTGGACCTATTATCCTCAAGTCACATCTATCTAGCCCCCCTATGTAAAATCTGAACATGCCAATTAACACCTCATTGGGTCACCAAGTATATAAATATAGCAATAGGTTAGTGTAACATTTTTTGGGAACAACCAACCTATGAAAACTATTACATAATTATTCAGATTTTTACCTCCTTCATAGCTACCTATAGTAACCATTATATCAAAAAAATATTTGATAAATAATTAATAGTGAGGAAATTAATTGAATCAATGTTTTAAACAAATGAAATATACTACATCACACCATCCACACCCTAAAACAAGACATCTCACTTCCACATCCATTCATAAGATTAAATAATATTAAATTTCCCCCCTTCGGGTCAAAATTACTTAATGAACATATTATAAATAAGGGGCTCAATAATGTGGGAATCACATTTTCAAGAGAAACCTTTTTATTGAAGTTACAATGATAACATTAAAAAAACATTTGGGATTTCAATCCAATTAAATTCCATTGAAATGAATCGATTTAAACCTTATTTTATAAAAAAAATAGTTATTTGAACCACATTGAAATCAAACGTTTACTTTTTATAATTTTTTAATAAACCATGAAATAGAATGTATTAAAATAACTAATATTATATACAACACACAATTTCTAAAATAGTACATTCCATTTTAAACAAAAAAACATTCCAAAATCAAGTATTGTAAAATATCTCTATAAGAACATTTAAATCCTTTATAAAGATCTACTCGGTCATTTCAGCAAACACTTGGCCTGAAAAAACCCCATACAATTATAAAAATAATTTGGAACCCATTTTAAATCCGAATTCAGTCATAAATATTAGCATAAGATTGAATGGAAATCAATTTAAGAAGTTCAAGAATTTCATAAAATGTAATATAAATGTAAAATGAACAATCCAACATCATTCCAATGACAATTCATATAAAACATGTCTCATTCAGTGTAGAGTTCATAACCGATCATAGAGAATTCATCACGAACACCAAATCACCCAAATCGGTTTCATTAAACATATCTCAATCTATAATCCCTCTTAAACAGTAGTATGGTTCATGTTACAATGGAAATCAATATAGAATGGAAAGGAGAATGGAGGGGTAGAGTAATTTAGAAGATGTATCACAAGATTCCGCATGAAACCAAGATGATAAGAAATAAATTCAATGGAAGCAGAGGGGAAGATAATCCACATATAAACCCATGGAATGTTGATGAAGGTGGGAAATATAGGGGAATACTCTTAATAATAAATGGGGGAATGGTTGTAATTTAACCATTAAATGAATAATGCTCAACAAATTAGGTTTGGTACAAATTATACAATAATGTGGACAGAGCTACATAAGAAAATCACACATGTAGGTTTTTGCCACATAGTTTACAATCCTTGCACCAACCACGAAAAACCACTCTTTTAAAAACTACTTATATTCATATTTTTCTTATATTGATACTCCAAAACAACCCCATGTTTTTTGATAATCAACTACCACTGAATGGAAAGCCACATTTTTTACAATAGAACCCAAACGACATAGAGTAAACTGTGCATTTCCCTTTTGGAACAAAATTTTGAAGTTAAAAATAAAATTAAAAATCCTCTATGTAAAGGATACAATAACCTATATATAAAAGTCATTTCATATTATTCACAAAAACATGTGTAGAATGAAATATCAATATAAAGTCGATTGAAGAGGTTTACCAAAATATGGATTGATAGTGCTTAGATGAAAAAATTCATGAAACAAAACATATTTTAACTAGAATTATATACTATTTTAAATTACATCAAATTAATTTAAAATAATTTATATAATAAACAATGGTGACATGATGGTGTCACATGAATATTTTGTATCATCAAATATAAAGTTATAATAATACATAATAGAGAAGGAGTTTTTTTGGAAGGAAACATTACAATTAATTTTTTTTATTTTGAAATATAACAAAAAAATTTATTATCTATAGTATTTGTGATTTAAAAATAATTTTATGATATAATATATTGGGAATGGTTTTTAATTTGTTGTCATTAATATTTCATCAAGTTTTAAATTTTCAATATGTATGGAAAAGTTGTGGTGATGATGATTGAATAGGGGAAGTTGTTCCAAAGAAAATCCCACTGATATTTGGAGAATTACTATTTGAAAATGGATGAAGGTTTTTAGTTAATTTAGATTATTATATAACTGATCCTATGTTCCATGACATGTTACACTGGACGAATCATAGTTAAAACACTAGAATAATGACATTAAATACTTAATTTCATGATGACTTTAGAAGATCTATCTAACAGCTTCTAATTGGATGATGTTAGTGAACAAAACATATGATTGTTTGAGTTAATACTCAATGTCCAAGAAATGTCTTTGAAGAGAACACATCCCTCATTACAACATTGAAGTCCATACATTATTCTTTAGTGGATGAGGGGAAGAATATTTCCCTGCATAATATATTATTTAATCAAAGGAGAAATATTTAAGATATTAGATATTTTATTCCAAGAAGAAAGGATGGATGATATTTGAAGATGAATAATAGAGGAGGAAGGGCTCGGTTTATAAAGGTGGTATATTATATTTGTTATACATTGTTCTTTAAAAATGTTAATTATACCCCCTTATTAAAAAATAGGACCAACCAAGGTGATATTGTTGAGAATGATGTTTCATTTGTTGTCAATAAGATGTCAATAAGGTGTTAGTTGTCAATATGTATGGATAAGGGGTGGTGATGATGATTGAAGAGGGGTTGTTGTTCCAAATAAAATGCAATAGATATATAGAGAATCAATATTTTACATTGGATGAAGTTTTTGAATTAATTCCAACAATTGTAGAACTGATATTAAGTTCCAAGATGTGTGTCACTGGTAGAAACATTTTTACAACATTTGAAGAAGGCCATGAAATACTTAATTTCATGATGACTTTTGACGATCCGTCTTATAGATTATAGTTGAATAAATTTGGTGAACTAATGAGATTATTGTTTGAGATGATCCTCAAAGTCCAAGACATGTGTTTATAGAGAACAGATACCTCATTACAACATTGAAGTCCATGCATTATGCTTTAGTGAATGAGGTGAAAAAGAGTTCCATGCATCATCTATTATTGAATCAAAGGAGTAATATTGAAGATCATGATTTTTTATTCCATGAATAAAATAAGGATGATTTTTTATCATGAAAAAGTAAGGAGGAAGTTCTTGGTATTTTGAGGTTTCATATTATTATTGTTATACTCTATTTTTTAAGAATGTTTATTCCACCACTTATCAAAAAATAGGGCCATCCAATAAGGCCAGCCGAGATCCTAAACCTCAGGCATATATGAGACCTGAGGTTCAACAGTGCCCAAGGAAAGCCATTAAGGCCAGACCACAAGTGGTGTGTGGGGGCATTGTAAAAGACCCTGAGTTGAATAGTTGGCACCAGGAGCGTTCCTAAGGGGGAAAGAGTGGGTGCAGAAGCGCGTCTGCAGGAAGAATCGGTGTGGCCTGTAATGGAGGGGGAGAGTAGTAATTTGGAATGTTTTTAAGCTCCCTTGATATTTAATCATAACTAAACCCATGATTTGGTTTCAATGTCCATATGGAAATAAAAATCTTGTAAGAAATCTGCATCGTTGATCTCATTCCAGAATAGTGATTCACCATCTGATCATCACGAGAACGATCAAGCATATCCAGGACATCCATGTGATCTCCACGGTTCAGGATTGATCCACGACCATTCGATATCATCCACTAAGGTCGTCTTCAACCTACAGACACACGCATGCACCCTCAAACCAGTTCTCATTCGAAGAGATGATCTCACCACTCTGGGCATCATTTGAGATCATTTCAAGCTCGTAGTGATTGGTAAGACAAAACAAGCACATGCATGCAATTTCATTTGCATGAATTCACAGAAATAATGATGTTCAAGTAGGCTGAGGAAACACAAAGTTGTTGAGGCTATAAAGAAAGCACCATGATCAAGCCTATATAAAGAAGAAGATATGCATGTTTTCTTAAATGCAAGAACATGATGGTCTCCCAAAAAAAGGGAGTTGTGTTGAATAGAACCAAAATGATAGATTCAGAAAATATCATCAGTGTTTGAAAATACTCAAAGCCAAAGATCTCTTCCTTACAAAGATTTATCCCTACAATTTTGAACATATATTCAATCCTATAAAGGTGAGGCACCAAATCTAAAGAAGTTGTTGCCACTATCAATAAAAGGGTTCTGTCATTTCTCCAATGAAATGGAGCCAACACGAACACCTCTGGTTCACGAATGGTTGATGGTTCCACATAGCCTTGCAACACAAAGAAAAGGTGGCATTCATCCCTTGAAATATGGATGAAACACAAACCACCCAGTTTCATGAAAGAAGTTCCACCATCTGTGAGAGGAAACCCTCTAACACACGAAAGGTTCTTTCAAATCCTCATCATGCATCATGTGTGAAGAAGAAACCTCAAACACACAACTGGTGTTATACATCCTTGTTGTGATTTTAAAATAAGGAACCAATAATCGTCTAGGTTCAGTGTAATAGATCCACACAAACCATGTGGGCGAAGGAGAAGAACCATTTCCCTCCGATTTTCATGAAGAATAACAAAACCCTCTACCTTGCGACTTTTATATGTACGATTTTGTATGTGTTTGCTATTAAAGAACATCGAGATTTCCTGAAGGTAGGATCATGTGTGCACTTGCATTCATACACATATATAAAAAGGACTCCAGGATTCATATTTTCACAAGTGAGAGAGGTAAATAAATTCATAGTTAATATGCATGCATATGCATGAATTGAGATATCCAAGTGTGCTAGAACAATATGTACATTGACCACACCCATTCATTTTTAAAAAGAGAACAAATCAAGAAAGGATTGTGTCTGCACATTTGAAGAAGGAGGAATAATGAAAGAATAAGTACAAACATAAATGAACATACCTATTTAGGTGTAATATAACAACACACAATTGAACTAAAATTAAAAGAAAAGGTGTTTTTATTCTAAGAACCAAAAACAGAGAAAAAGAAATAGAAAGTGTGTCTGCTCCTAAGGTTATATCCAGTGTGGTTTTCACACAAGCAAGATATAAGAAGGAGATTTTGCATGCATTGATGAATGTACATGCACACGTGAACTCAATAAAAATCCAAAATCATTATTGTGAGTGAATGTGTGTAAACAAGAAAAAGAAATTCCCTGAAACGCATGCCTAAAGAGTAATTAATTAAGATATCCAAAAAAAGAAGTTTGGATGCCATGAAATCCATTCATGATGTGAATGAGTACGATGAATGAAGTCATATAGAATTAAAAGATATTATTTATGAGTTGATAGTGTTTGATATTCTTAGAAGAAATAAAGTGCTGATATTTTTTAAGATCCCTCTTGCATTCTTGACTAAGTTTTGTTCCCCATTTGAACACATCCAAGTGAGTATATGTCTTTATTAGAAGAAGAAATAATTTCCTCTGAATTTTTTAATTGAGGACTGATAAAAATTGTGATCAGATTTATTGAGCAAGGACAACAGTCCTAACCTAAGGCTATTGAATATTCTTGAAGAGATTCATGAGCAAGTGTGATTAATAAATCTAATGAGGGAAGATGAGACGATCCATCCACAGTGAATCAAGTAGAATCTCTTGTGAAATCTAGTATGAATAAGTCTTTAGTGGGAATCTGAAGGAGGCTACTAGGACTCTGGAAACACTGTATGAAGCAGTATAAAGAACCTTCTATGGGACTCAAGATAGATATAGTGGGACTCTGTATCGATCATTTTAAATGATAATAATATTATAGTGGATAATATATTTTTGGTAGAATGACAAACATATAAAGGAGTATGTCTTTTAACTAAACCTTTTAAATCCTTGTGTTTAGTGCCTTTACATTTACAACATCGTTCGAGGTAATACTGAGAGACACAATAAGAGTAGATAGAGGATTTAACCATATATAGAGGTTTTGTTGAGAAGAATCAATTAGTAAATTATTTAATGGGATCATTGATTCACCACCTCCCCCTCTCACTGACTCACAATGATCTGGGCACTACCACTGGTATTAGAGGCAATGCCACCTCTAAAAAATCATATGGAGTCATTATGAAGTGAAGATTTGAGGAGATGAGTGAGAAACCTTAAATGGAGATATCATACATGACTCAAAAGAACATAAGGAAGAAACATTAATGGAAGATGAATAGGAATCTTACTAAAAATGGGAATAAAAATTCTACTGAAGGTATTCTGAAAGGTACAACATGTGATAATACATGTTATTCTTATGATGATGCTTGTTCAATCTGGGATTATGATAGATCAATTAATGTTCTTTAGAATTCACTAAAAGATCATCTAAATTATGTTCCTTGAGAAGTTTCATGACATATTTGTGCAATAATTAGTAGTATTAAATATAAAAAATTTCAGCTGAAAGAAGAAGCAAATGACATGGAGGATGCATTGGATAAAAGGGTTGGAATATCCAACACCCACATAAAACATGTGAAAGCAAAGTAAGAAACAATTTCTAATTTCAATGAAAGAATTGATAAAGTTACTAAAGAATTTCAAGGACTTATTTTTGATAATGTATTATTTAGATTGTGTTTTTTGATGCATTCCATGCATTTGAAAAGTTGTAAAAAGTATCTATGGTTGTCAAAGATTCTCATATAGAATAAAAAGCCAACAAGGTAAAGGATCTTTAAATCTATTTGCAACAATTAAGGAATGTGAATGAAGAAAAAATGAAAAAGATGAAAGGGAATTCAGAAAGCCAGATGAGATCAGTTGAGGATGAAAAGAAATCCCTCCACATGAAGTGTTTAGAGGTGGAGGTGAAATTGAAGAATAAACCATCACTCCAAGATGTAACTTCACAAATAGCTAAAATAAGAGATAATTCCACTCAAGTTTTCATTGATGAATATGATTATAAAAGAAATTTGAAATCATCCTAAAATCCAATTTCAAAATCCTCTAAGAAAATGTAATTCAAAAACCAAGTTATTTCTATTTCTACTAATACAGTTGCATCTTCAAGTATAGGTTCAATGCTAAAAGCTGGGAATATGTGGATTGCTAAAAATGTTAATACATCCATAAAAAATTCAAGTATGGAAGCTAGGATGATTAGAAAAAACAACTACCAAATGGATGATCCAAATAAATAAATACAATTCAAGAAATAGAAAGGCACTGAATCTAGTCATACCAATGCTACAAGAAAAGGAATGAGATTTGTTGGCTACTTTTGTGGTTTCTAGAATTTGGGGAATTAAGACAATAATTTTTGAAATAATATGTTATCATATGAAAATTATGGAAGTCCTATAGTCAGGGAATGTATATGTGAAGATATAAAGAATCCTACAAAGCAAAGGCAGAAAACATAGATGAAGAATAATATGTCTATCAAGAAAAAATTTGAATATATTGAATACTTCTATGATAATTGAAACAAATGTGGTCATATTTTTTTTTATGAGTTCTTGTTTAGTCCTACCGTGCCTCATGGATATGTTTATTATAAGTATAGACCTCTACAAATGCAGGAGAAGGAAAAAAGTGTTGAAAAGTATTCCATTAGGAATATGAAAAACACTGATGTCAATAAAATAGTGAAAAAATATATTCTGAATAAGAAGATTATGCCAGAATCCATGAATTTCATCTTAACAAAGAAAAGATGCTTCTACTGTGGAAATAATGGCCATAACATGGATCACTACAAACAATCCATTGAAATGAATGCAATTAAGCTAATAATAAAATGAAAATCAATCCAGAAGAATATGACATTGACTGAAGACATTCCTAAAGATAATATGTTTCCAAATAAAGGTAACATTAATAAACTAAAGAAGCCATGTGGAAGCTCCAAATTAGAAAATGTTAAGAAGGAGTGGTAATTTATCTTTCCTAATGAACTGAAAATTTTTAAAGTACTGTAAAGAGATGAAGATGATATATTATCTAAAGATTTAGAATTGGGAAAATATATTATTCCCCATGAAGGAAAATTGAGATTTCATGAGAGTTTTTAGCACATTTCTTCCCATGTGTCTCACAACTAATGTGTGGAAGGTTCAAGAAGGATGGAAATCACGAAAACAAATGTATACCTGTATTACAAGGAAAAATGGGGTTGTAGAAAATTGAAAAACATGCACTAGTGGGTGATACATCACTATTGGAAGAAGTAATGATAAATAATCCACACAAGTTGAAGGTGAATGGTTGAAAAGGGTCCATGATCACAATGAAAGATCAGAATGTCAAATGTAGAGAAGACACCACCATGAAGATTATTATTCACATTAGAGCTACTAGGAAAAGAGTTCTTGGTTTGGGAGGAAATTCTGAGCATTTTTGCTGCTATTAAGAAGCTCACATGTGTTCCATATTATTCCCTTATATATATGTTTTTTTCTTATATTTATTCTTACATTGTGGGAAATTTAAGGTGATGGTCATTCTCAATATGGGAATTGGAAGATCCAATTGGATAATAACAAGTTGGACTCGTTATTCATGATTTGATAAATATTTGTAGTGTTCTACAGTGGTAGATTATCAACATGAATATCTTGACAGTTATCTGATGATTATTTTCACCAAGTGTAAATCAAAGTGATGCCACCCCTTGTGGGGGAGAAAATATAATGGAGCTGATATTAAGGACTATTTCTTGATTAATATTAGAATTCATATCATCTCTAGAAGTGGAAACTTGAGGTGTTACAATCAAACTTTCATCCCCTGTTCTTAATTTTATTTATCATGTCAATTAAGGGGGAGTTCTTGATTGATAAAAATATGGGATGAAAGGGGGAGATTTATATATTTACTTGAAATTTTAATATGTTTTGTGATGTATATGCCAGATTTAGCATTTCATTGATAAATATGACTATCTCCATCAACTTGGTTAATATTTTTATATTTTGAGAATGATTTCATATGTATGGTTGTTTATGGATATCATTGAATATTGTGGTCATATATCTCTTGTTTTCTACATCCGGTCATCCCAAGTAGACATAGAGGTGATTAACTAAAGGATCTTTTCTAACTGAACCATGTGACATCATCCCTCTCTCTTAAAATGTTCCAAAATATATTATTTAAAGAGAGGAGAACATGTTTTTAACATACCCCACTTAGCCTTTTCATTTAGTTTCCAATACGGGGGAGAAACGTTTTGCACACATATTAACCCATACAGACTGTGCATAAGTGTTATTGACAACAAAAATCAAAGGGGGGGGGGGGGTTTGAGCATGTTGTTTAATTTTTTGTAATTAATATATCTTTAATGTTTCAAATGTCAATATGTATGGAAAAGTGGTGGTGATGATGATGGAAGAGGGGAAGTTTCTCCAAATAAAATACCATTGATATTTGCATAATCTCTATTAAACATTGGATGAAGGTTGTGAATTAATTCTGACAATTTTTTAACTAATCCTAAGTTTCAATACTTGTGTCACTAGAAGAAACTTTGTTACAACATTAGAAGAAGGCCATCCAATACATAATTGAATGATTACTTTAGAAGATCCATCCAATAGATTCTAATTTGATTAAGATGGTTAAAAAATCATATGATTGTTTGAGTTGATCCGCAAAGTCCAAGACATGCGTTTATAGAGGTTTAACCCCTTGAGGGGGAGAAAATATGATGGATATAATATAAAGGATTATTTAATGAAAAATCTTAGAAGTTATATCATCTCTAGAATAAGAAACTTGAGGTATTCCAATCTCACTTTCATCCATTGTTCTTAATTTTATTTATCATGAAAATTAAAGGGGGGTGCTTGATTGATGAAAATGTGGGATAAAAGGTGGAGATTTATCTTTTCACTTGAACTTTTTAATATTTTTGGGGAATTATGTGTAGGATTTATCATTTCATTGATAAATATAACTATCTCCAACCCCTTGGTTAATAATTGAAACATTCTGAACTTGATTTCACATGTATGGTTGTTTATGGGCATCGTTGAAATCCTTGGTCAAATCTGTCTTGTTCACTACACTAGGTTATCCCAAGTAAACTTATAGTTTATTAACTAAAGGCTATTTTCTATGAGAACCATGTGACATCATCCCTCTCTCATAAAATATTCAAGAGGTTATGCTTTAATGGGAGGAGAACATGTTTTTAACAGAACACACATAACCCTTTCATTTTGTTGAAAATAAGGGGGAGAAAATATTGGAACACATATTGGCCCATAAAAAGTTTTCATAAGTGATACTGGATGCAATATACAAAGGTGGAGATTTTTTATCATGGTGTTTCATTTGTTGTTAATAAGATGTCAATAAGGTGTCAATTTCCAATATTTATGGAAAAATGGTGGGGATGATGATTGAAGAGGGGATGCTGTTCCAAGGTAAATTACACTGTTATTTGGAGAATAACTATTTGAAATTGGATGAAGGTTGTGAATTCATTCAGATGATTGTAGAACTGAACCAATGTTCCAAGATATGTGTCACTAGAAGAAACTTTGTAACAACATTAGAATGAGTCCATGAAATAGTTAATTTCATGATGATTTTAGATGATCCATACGATAGCTTTTAGTTGGATGATGTGGGTGAAAAAATCAGATGATTGTTTGAGATGATCCTCAAATTCCAAGACATGGGTTTAAAGAGAAGACATCCCTAATTACAAAAATGATGGCCATAAATTATGATTTAGTACATGAGGTGAATAAGAGTTTGATTCATCTTCTATTATGGAATCAAAGGATGAAAATTGAAGATCTTGGATTCATTACTCCAAGAAGAAAAGTCATATAATATTTGAATATGATGAAGAGAGGAGGAAGGGCATGGTATTTGATGGTGGCATATTATCATTGTTGTAATTTGTTTTTTAAAAAAATTTATTCGATCCCAATATCAAAGAATAGTGCCAACCAAGGGGGAGGTTGTTGAGCATGGTGTTGCATTCTTTATCAATAAGATTTCAATTGTAAATATGTATGGAAAAGTGTGGGTGAGGATGATGGAAGGGGGGAAGTAGTTCCAATGTAAATGCCACTAATATTTGGAGAATCACTATTTCACTTTGGATGAAGGTTGTGAATTGATTCAGACTATTGTAGAACTAATCCTATGTTCCATGATATGTGTCTCTAGAAGAGACATGGTTAAAAAATTGGAAGAGGGCCCTAAAATACATAATTGCATGATGACTTTAGAAAATCCATCTAATAACTTCTAATTGGATGAAGATGGTGAACAAATTATATGATTGTTTGAGCTAATCCTTAAAGTCCACAACATGTGTTTAAAGTGAACACTTCCCTCATTACAACATCAGAGGTCACACATTATGCCTTAGTGCATGAGGTGAATAAGTGTACCACAAATTATCTATTATTGAATCAAAGAAAGAATATTCAATATCCTCGGTTTTTTATTCCAAGTAGAAAAGAAGGATGATGTTTGAAGATGAAGAAGAGTGGGGGAAGTGATTGGTATTTGAAGGTGGCATATTATCTTTTCTATAAATTGTTTTTTAACAATGTTTATTCTATTCCTTATCAAAAAATAAGGCCAACCAAGAAGGCCAGCTAAGAACCTCAACCTGAGGTGTATGTGGGACCCGAGGTTCAACCACACCCAAGGTAAGTGATCAATTCCAGCCTAAAAGAGTTGCATTGAGGTCGTGTATACACCTGTGGGTATGCGTAGTGGGAAGTAGGATCATGTCGGGGGGGGGGGGGTAAGTGAGGGCGCCGAAGCACACTAGTAAGAAGAACTGATGCGTGGAGGCCTTGAAGGGGGGAGAATAGTAATCTGGCATATTATTTAGGTGCATTGATATTCAAACAAAAACAACCCATGCTTTGGGTTCGATGAGGGACCAAAAAGAACCTGAGACAAAATCTGCGCTATGGATCTCATTCTTGAATAGCACTTTATCGTTCGACCACCATGAGATCAACCATGCGTATTCATTTCATCCATCTGATATTCATATTTTGATATTGTTCCACGGTCATCCAATATCCTCTACGAAAGTCGTCTTCGACCTCCGAACATCCGCATGAACTTGTGATCTAGTACATGATCCGAACAATGATATCACCTCTCCGGGAATCATTTGAGCTCATTTAAAGCCCATAGTAATTGTTAGGATGTAACAAACAAAGGCATGAAATTTCATTTTCATGCTTGCTTTGAAATAATGATGTTCAAGGACTAAGAGGCAACACAAAGCTGCTGAGGATATGAATAATGCTCCATGATCGAGCCTACATGGAGAAGAATATAGGCATACATTCAAAAACTCATGAAGGTGATGATTTCCTAAAGAAAGGGTGTTGTGTTGATCAGAACCAAACCTAGAGACTCGAGAAATCGCATCCGTGTTTGAAAATAATAAAAGATCAAGATCTTGGCCTTTCAAAGCATTGATCCCCTGCATTTTTGAACAAGTATTCTCATCTATAAATGGTGTGGCGACAATTCAAAACAATTTTATTCCACTCTCAAAGAAAGGGTGATCTCGTTTCTTCAAATAAATAAAGCCAAAGGAAACCCCTCAAGTTCGGAAAAGGCATTGGGTTCTGCACAACCATTCTATGTGAAGAAAAGGGGATTCACATCCCTTGTGATAAGGTGAAATGGGAACCACCCTGGTTTGAAAAATAAGTAGAACCCTCTATGTGAAGAAACTATCGAACACATAATAGGTTCCTTCGAACCCTCATTGTGAATTGTGCATGAAGAAGAAACCTCCAACACACAACTGGTGCTGCACACCCTTGTCATGTTTTGCGAAGAACGAACCAGGAATCTTCTAGGTTTGGTGAAAGAAATCCATGAGGACCGTGTGCATAAAAGATAAGAACTTGTGCCCTCTGGTTTACATGAAGAAGAATAATACGCACCTATTTTATACACCTATTATATATATACTGATTTCGGGGGTTTTATTGAAGAGCAAGGAGGTTTCATGAAGGTAGTAGCATGTGTGTGCATGCATTCATATGTATATTTAATGAGGACCTAGGGATTTATGTTTTCAATGGGGAGATAGGAATATACATGTATAGTTAATATGTATGCATATGCATAAATTGAGACATCCATGTGTGCAAGAAAAATCCATACATTGAACACACCAATTCAAGTTTGAAAAAGAGCACAATTCAAGATACGATTGTGTGTAAACATTTGAATACGGATGAAGAAATAATGAATAAGTACACACATAAAATAATACAACTATTTAGGTTTGAAATAACAACACATAATTGAACTCAAATTAAAAGAACAAGTGTGTGTGTGAAAAGAACCAAAATGGGATAAAATTAAATAGAATGTGTGTGTTCTCAAAAGGTTATACCCTGTGGGGTTTTCACACAATCATGTGAAAAGAAGAAGATTTTGCATACATTCATGCATGCACATGCACATGTGAATGCAATTAATAGGAAGAATAATTATTGTGAAGGCATGTGTGTAAACAATAAGAAACAATTCCATGGAAATAATGCATGAAGAATAATTTGTTGATATATCCAAAAACAAGAAGTTTGGATGTCGTGAAATCTTTGCATGAAGTGAATGAGTTCTCATACTAAAGCCAGATAGAATTGAAAGATCGTATATCTGAGTTGATTGTGATTAGGAATCCAAAAAGACAGACATTGTTGATATTGTGCAATATCACTCTTGAATTCTTGAAGAAATTGTGTGAACCACTTGAACATAGCCATGTAATGCCAAGTCTTCATCAAAAGAAGAAATAATTGCCTAAGCATTGTTGAAATGAGGACTGATTGGAAAGGTGATCAGATTTATTGAGCAAGGCCAATAGACCGTACCAAAGGCTGTTGATGATTCTTGAATAGATTCACAAGAAAATGTTATTCTGCAAGCTCATGAGGGATGATCAGAAGATCCATCCATAGTGAATCAAGAATCATATATTTTTAAATCTAAGAGGAAAAAGACTTTAGTGGGAATCTGAAGTAGGACAGAGGGACTCTAGTAACACTATTAGAAGCAGTATAAAGAGCCTTTTGTGGGTCTTAAGAGAGATACAATGGGAATTTGTATCAACCATTATAATTGATAATAATATTATTGTTGAGAATTTGTGTTGGGTATAATAACCAACGTATCATGGAGTAGTTCTTTGAACTGAACCTTGTAAATCCTCATGTTTAGTGCCTTTACAATTATAACACCGTTCAAGGAAATGATAAGATACAAAAGAAGGGAGGATCAAGGCTTTAATTACCCATAGAGGTTTGATTTAAAAGAATCAATTAGTAAAAATATTTAAAGGGATCAAGGATTCACCCCTCCCCCTCTCAGTGATTCACATTGATCCAAGAAATTCAATTGGTATTAGAGCGATGGTGACCCCTAAAATATCGATGGGAGTCACTATAAAGTGCATAATTGAGGAGATGAGTGAGAAACCTCCAATGGAGATATCTGCCAAGACTCAAAATAATAGAAAGAATAAACAATCAAGGAATTTTAATAATAATCTTACAAATAATTGTAAGACACATTATACATAAGGTAATCTGAAAGGTACAACATGTGATAATACTTATTATTCTTCTGATGAAGTCTTTTCAGGCTATGATGATGATAGATCAATTTGTGACCTTCATACTACACTCAAAAATCATCTAAAGAATTTTCCTAGAGAAGTAGCAAGACATATTGCTACAAATATTACTACACTTCAAGATGACATGTTACAAATGAAAGAAGAAGGAGATTCCATTGAAGATGCATTAGATAAAAGGGTTGGAAAATCCATCACACTCACAAAACTTGTGAAAGTAATGGAAGAAACAATTTCTCTTTTGAATGAAATAATTGATGAAGTTACTGAATAATTTCAAGGATGTATTTGTGAGAAATAATTCATTGAGATTGTGTTTGTTTAATCTTTCGATGCATTTAAAAAGTTGAACAAAGTCTCTATGGTTGTCAAATCTGCTCAACTAAAAGACAAATGCAACAAGGTAAAGAAGCTTGAAATCTCATTAAAAAAATTAAGGAATGTTCATGAAGATCATATGAAAAAGTCGAATGATAATTGGGAATGAAATATGAGATCAGTTGAGGTTGAAAAGAACTCCCTCAACATGATGTGTTTAGATCTAGAGGTGTAATTGAAGAATCCAAAATCACTCCAAGATGGAACAACCAAAGTAGATTAAAGAAGAGATGACATCACACACGTTTGAATTGTGAAATAAAATTCTATGAGAAATTTCATATCATCCTCTAATCCAATGGAAACATCCACCATGGAAAAGGTGTCCCAAAACCCAGTTATTTCTGTTTCTACTAATATAGTTTCATCAACAAGTATAGGTTCAAAGCTAATATCTGGGAAGATGTGGATTGATAAAAATGTAGATGCATCCATCAAAATTTAAAGGATGGATGCTGGTATGATTAAAAAGAACAATGTCCAAATGGATTCTCCAAGTAAAGAAAGATAATTCTAGAAACAACAAAGCACTAAATATTTCCAAACTAAAACTAGAAGAAAAAAGAGAGATTTATTTGACAATGTTGGTATTGCTTGAAGTTTAGGCATGATGAATATAAATTTTATAATAATATATCAGCTTATGAAAATTGTGGAAAGCCTACATTCAGGGAAAATATGCATGAATAAACGAAGCACCTAGCAATTCCAAGGTAGAAGACACAGATGACGAAGAATCTTTCTATCTTGAAAAAAATTTAATATCTTGAAGACTAGAGGGATAATTACAAAAAAAAGTTGTCATAGTTATGATAAGTGTTGGTTTAGTCCTACCATGCCTCATGCATATGTTGATAAGAAATATAGACCACAATAAAGGCAAAGGAAACAAAAAAATATTTAAAAAGTCTTCTATAGGTAATATGTGAGAAACATGAGTCAAGCAAATATTGAAATAAACTATTCCAAATAAGAAGTTTATTACTGATACTATCAATGTGATCTCAACAATGAAAACATTCTTTCTAGTGGAAAGAAAGGTCACACTCTAGATCAATGCTAATAATAAACAATAATTAATGAAAGAAAGATAAAAATAAAAGGATAAACAATCCAAAAGATGATGGGATTGACTAAATAAATTCCTGAATATTTAAATTTTCCTTAAAAAGGTAACTCGAAAACACTAAAGAAGGAATGTGGAAGCTTCAAATCAGAAAATGTTAAGAAGCAGTGTTTATTTGTCTATCCTAATCAGTTGTAAATTTCTATATAACTACCATGAGATGATGCAGAAGTACTAGAAAAAGCTAAGGAAATGGGAGAATAGATCATTCCGCATGAAGTAAAATTCGAATTTCTTGAGAGGTTGTTAGCACATGAAACCCGAAGTGTCTCAAAACTACATTGTGGAATGTGAAAGAAAGATAGAAATCTTGAAACCAAATGTATATCTATTTTACCAGGACAAATGGAGATGTTTAAAATTAAAAAACATGCACCCACGGAAGATATTTCACTACTGACAGAAGTAAAGATAAATAATCAACAAAAGTTAAAGGTGAATGGAAGAAAAGATTCCATGCTGAAAATGAAAGATCAGAATGTCAAATGGGGAATAGACACCAACATGTAGAGTACCAGACACATTAGAGCTAACAAGAATGGAGTTCTTGGGGTGAGAGTAAATTCTTAGTCTTATTTCCAATATTAAGAACCTCACATGTGTTCCATCTTTTTCCCTTATATTTTCTTGTATATGTGTGCTTACATTGTTGGGAATTTATGGTGAAGGTAATTATATATAAGTGAATGGGAAGATCAAAGTGGAGAACAACAAGATGGACTCATTATTCCTAATTTGATAATTAAATTATGTGTTCCACAATGGAAGACTATCAACATGAATATCTTCATGATTATATGATGATTATTTTACCCAAGGGTAAATCAAAGGGATTTCACCCCTTGAGGGGGACAAAATATAATGGAGATGATATCAATGACTATTTCATGATTAATCATCAAAGTCATATCATCTCTAGAAGTTGAATCCTGAGGTATTTCAATCACACTTTCATTCATCGTTCTTAATTGTTTTTATCATGCCCATTAAAGGGGGTGATTTATTGATGCAAATATGGGTTGAAAGTAGGAGATTTATCTTTGCACTTGAACTTTTTAATATTTTTTGTGAATTATGTGCAAGATTTAGAATTTCGTTTATAAATATGGCTATCTCCAACCCCTTTGTTAAGATTTGATACATTATGAGCATGATTTCCCATATAAGTTTATTTATGGACAATATTGAAAACACTGGTCATATCTTTCTTGTTTTCTACATCGGGTTTGAGCATGTAGACTTATATTTGTTTAACTACAGTCCCTTTTCTACTTGAACCATGTGAAATCATCCCCCTCTCATAAATTATTCAAGAATTTATTCTTTAAAGGGAGGAGAACATGTTTTAAACAGACCCAACTTATCCTTTTCATTTGGTTGACAATAAGGGGAAAAACGATTGGCACACAAATTGACCCATAAAATTTTTTCTTTAGTGATATTGACAAAAAAAATACAAATGGGCGGGGGATGTTGAGCATGGTGGTTCATTTTTTGTCCATAAGATTTCAATAATGTGTCCATTTTCAATATGTATGGAAAAGTGTTATTGATGATGATTGAAGACGAGATGTTGTTCCAAAAAAATGCCACTAATATTTGTAGAATCACTATTTGACATTGGATGAAGGTTGTGAATTAGTTCAAACGATTATAGAACTGATCCTATGTTCCAAGACATGTGTCCCTAGAAGACACATTGTTACAAAATTGGATGAATTCCATGACATACTTATTTTCATTATGACGTAAGAAGATAAATCCAATTTCTTATAATTGGATGAAGTTAGCGAACAAATCATATGATTATTCGAGTAGATCATCAAAGTCCAAAACATGTGTTTAAAGAGAACACATCATTCATTACAACATTGAAGGCCATGAAATATGCTTTTGTGCATGAGTTGAAGAAGAGTTCCATGCACCATCTATTATTTAGTCAATGGAGGAATATTTATGATCTTGGATTTGATATTCCAAAAAGAAAATAAGGTTGATGTTTTCTAATAAATAAGAGAGGATAAAGGGCATGGTATTTGAAGGTGGCATATTATCTTTGTTATATTTTTTTTAACAATGTTTATTCTATCCATTATAAAAGAATAGGTCCAACAAAGGGAGTGATTGTTGAGCATGGCATTTCATTTTCTGTCCATAAGATGTCAATAAGGTGTCAATTGTCAATATGTATAGTAATGTGGTGGTGATGATGATTTAAGAGGGGAAGTTGTTCCACTGAAAATGCCACTAATATTTTTAATATCACTATTTGGCAATGGATGAAGGTTTTGAATTAATTCAAACAATTTTTGAAACGATCCTATGTTCCAAGACATGTGTCACTGGAAGACACTTTTTTAAAAAAATTAATGAAGACCATGAAGTACTTAATTGCATGAAAAAATTAGAATATCCACCCAATTTATTCTAATTATATGAAGTTGGGAAAAAAATCAGATGATTTTTTGAGATGATCCTCAAATTCCAAGACATGTGTCTAAAGAGAATGCATCCGTCATTACAACATTGAAGGCCATGGATTATGCTTTAGTGCAAGAGGTGAATAAAAATCCATGCATCATCAATTATTGAATCAATGGATGAAAATTGATGCTTTTGGATTTGTTATTCAAGGAAGAAAAGAGGTATTATGTTTGAAGATAAAGAAGAAAGGATGAATGTATTGGTATTTGAAGGGGGAATAATTTTTTTTATACTTTGTTTAAAAAAAATATTATTCTACCCCTTATCAAAAAAATAGGGCCAACCAAGAAGGATAGCCAAGAACCTCAATCTCAGGCGCATGCGTGACCCGAGGTTCAACCTCGTCCATGGGAAGCCCTGAAGGCCAACCCGCAAGAGGTGCATGGGGGCTATGTAGAAGCCCCCAAGTATGAATAGTGGGCACCAAGAGCATGCCCAAGGGGGAAAGATTCAGTGAAGAAGCACACCTTCCAGAATAAACTATTCATGGCATCACCAGAGGGGGGAGAGAAGTAATTCGGCATGTTGTTGAGGTGGATGGATATTTAAACCAAACAAAACATGTGCTTTGGTTTCGATGTGCGATGGGAATAAAAACTCGGGAATAAATCTATGTCGTTGATATCATCCCAGAATAGCGCTTCACTTACCGATTATCATAAGAACTATTGTGCATATCCCATCCATCCATATAATCTCCCCAGTTTGTGATTGATCCACAGTAGTTGGATCTCCACCACTAAGGTTTTCTTCAACCTCCAGAAACCCGCATGCACCTGCGAACCAGTTCTCAAGACAAATGATGAACTCACCACTCTGGACATCATTTTAAGTCATTTAAATCCCACAATGATCATTAGGTTGTAAGGAACACTTAAATGCTACTTTATTTGCAAGCATGAATCGAAATAAAAATGTTCAAGGAGACCAAGGCAACACGAAGATGTCGAGGCTATGATTAAAGATCCACGATTGAGCCTGCATGGAGAAGAAGATATGAATGTGTTCTTAAACACATGCATGTGGAGTTTGTAAGAAAAAAAGGGAGTTGCGTTGAATAGAACCGAACTGAGAGATTAGGGAAATATTATCCCAACACAAAGGTAAAATGAAATCCACCCTGGTTTGTGAAATAATCCACACCCTATGTTCGAAGACACTCTCGAACAAGATACACGTTCCATCAAACCCTCATCGTGCTTCATGTCGGAAGAAGAAACTAAAAACACTCAACTGGTGCTACCCACCCTTGTCAGGATTTGCGAAGAACAAACCAATAATCTTTGAATTTAGGTGAAAGAGGTCCATGCGGACTGTGTGCGTGATGGATAAGAACTTGTATCCTCTGGTTTTCATGAAGAAGAAGATCACCCTCTTGTTTTAACCTTTTATATGTACTATTTTGTAGGGGTTTGTTTTTGAAGAACATGGAGATTTCATGAGGTCAAGAGCCTGTATGTGCATGCATTCATATGCCTATTTAAAGAGGACCCGAGGCTTCATGTTTCCATAGTGGAGAGTGGGAAATATATGTATAGTGCATATGCATGAATTGAGAAATACAAGTCTGTAAGAACAAGCCAGACATCGAACACACCCATTCTGGTTCGAAAAAGAGTAGAAATCAAGAACGGATTTCATTTTTACATTTGAAGAAAGAGGAATAAGGAAAGATTAAGTACACGCCTAAAAGAATACACTTATTGGGGTTTGAAATAACAACACATAATTGAACTCAAATTAAAAGAACAAGTGTGTGTGTTATAAGAACCAAAAAAGTTATAAAAATAAATAGAAAGTGTGTGTGATCAAAAGGTTATACCCAGTAAGGTTTAACATAAGAAAGAGAGGAGAATGAGATTGTCTATTCATGCATGCATGCACATGCACACATGAAGACAGTTAAGTAGAATAACAATGATTTTGAGTGCACATTTATAAAAAAATAATAAATGGAATGAAACTCATGAATAAAGGATAATTAATTGAGATATCAAGAAAAAAGGAGTTTAGATGTCATGGAATCCATGCCCGAAGTGATTGTGTACAGGGACTGAAGCCAAATTAAATTAAAAGATATTATTTCTAAGTTGACAATGTTTGAGAATCCAAGAAGATAAACAGTGCTGATATTGTGAAAGATCACTCTTGCATTCTTGAAGAAGTTGTGTTCACCACTTGCACCCATCCAAGTGAGTTAATGTAATCATTAGAAGAAGAATGAATTACATGAGAATTGTTGAAATGAGGAATAATCAGAATGGTGATTAGATTTATTGAGCAAGGACACAGACCTTACCAAAGGCTGTTGAAGAGTCTTGAAGATATTTAGGATAATGTGTGATTCAGGAAGCTCGTGAGGGAAGATCGGAAGATCCATTCACAATGAATCAAGAAGCATCTCTTGTGAAATCCATGATAAAGAAGACTTCAGTGGGACTCTGAAGAAGGCCAGTGGGACTTTGGTAACACTGTGAGAAGTAGTATGAAGATCCTCATGTGGGACTTAGGAAGGATACTGTGGAACTATGTATCAACCATTTTAATTGATTAAAAGATTATTGTATTGAATCTATGATGGGGATAATTACAAACACAACATTGAGTAGGTCATTAAACCAAACCTTATAAATCTATGTGTTCAATGCCATTACAATTACAGTGTCATTTGATGTAAGGATGAGAGACACAAGAAGAGTGGATCGATGCTTTAACCATCCATAGGGGTTTAATTGAAAAGAATCAATTAGTAAAAAGATATAAAGGGATAAAAGATTCACCCTCACCCTCTCAGTGATTCACACAAATCTAGGAACTTTATAATATATTTAGAAAATTCTCTAAATGAAAGATTTGATTTCATAATTCATATATGCACATAAGAAAGAAATTAAGATGAATCGCCATCTATTAGTAGTTATATATATTTAAATCAAGAATAAATTGGAATTAATCATCTTTTTTGAATATGAAAATTGTTTATATTAATAATGTGTTTGAATAATTGTAATTTAATATAAAATTATTTAATTAAATATAAATTTATATTATTTCTTCCACGGATATTTAACACTTCAGGGATCATAGAAAATGATATAATATCCTTTCAAATCAACTGAACTATTTCTAAAAAAATAAGATACGTTTGAATTATTTAGATGTATTATAAATGGTATGAATTGGTTTGATATAGAATTATTTGAATACATTAACCCTCAAATAATTAAAATAATTTGATATATGTGTGAAAAAAACTAGATAAATAAAATGGAAACATAAAATTAATTGAACACCTTGAATTACATGGTTTGGGATGAACTCATACATCTATAGAGATGTAGAATATTTTAACTATTTCTTGTATAAAGTATTCAATAGACGTTAATATAGTTTAAAAACTCTATATCATAAATGAGATAACAATTTAAAGCCTTTATTTTTTGTATAATCCATAATTATAGTACCAGGATCAGTATCATGGACATGGTGTTATATTACCCATTGTAGATGAATATGTTAAGCACATATATTGTAGTCATC
Source organism: Viscum album (assembly GCA_963277665.1). Taxonomy (NCBI): domain Eukaryota; kingdom Viridiplantae; phylum Streptophyta; class Magnoliopsida; order Santalales; family Viscaceae; genus Viscum; species Viscum album. Next base: position 762,795,338 of record OY728121.1, read on the forward strand.
CTTTATATAATATTGTAATGTTATGGTTTTATGAATTCATTCCCCATTCCCATGATCATATTGGAACTACCCACAGGATCCCCATATAAACCTTAGTATAGAGTTCATTCTATTAATGACATCAGATAATTTTTTAATATGGGCCATTAGTAGTTTCGCCAACATCATTCAAATTGTTTTCATCCACAATTCCATCAATATACCACTTGTATACTAGTCTACCAATTGAACATAATCGATAATCCCCATGAATTTTAGTCAAATTTTTTCACTAAAGGGTGTTTCATCATGGATTTCTAACATAGGCATAAGAGTAAAGTGACTTATCAAAGATCATTTTATCCAAAAACATATTAGTTGATTTGTTTTCTTGAAATCTATATAATATTACTATCCCACTCAATATCAAGACTCTTATAATGTCGTACATTGATAAAATAAGATTCATTTTAATATAAATCATTTGGGTCTTCATAAGATATATCATTCTTAGGATTTCATAGTATATTAAAATTTTCACTATCTTTATTTCCAACTCTTCCATGATGTTCTTAATCCAGTAAATTATTTAGATTACCTATTTCATATTAATATACTACTCTTTTGTGGAATTTTTTAAAACCGACATATGTTTTTCAAATAACCAAATCACAACAACCCCTTTATAAGTAAACTTGTAACGTATCATACTCTCAATGCCATAGACATAACCTATAAGATTAGTATCCCCATAAACTTATGAAAAATATACATTCTTAAAGAACACATATTGTTTCTTACTTCCCATAAAATACCTTAACATCCACTTCATATTATTCCACATTTATTCTATCATATTCTCCTTGTACCAACTCTCGACTCCTCTGTATGAGAAATACTAGATCTTGTAAAAACCATAGCATAAATAATGATTTAAACTAAGAATACATTTGGAACCTTTTACAATAACATAATATTCTACTCTATACATGGGGGCTTTCTAATTGAAATGCTTATTACGGACTTCCAAAATAAAAAATAATAATTATAATCAATCAAATTCATTTTTCTCAAAACCATACCAATTTTTTCGTCTTGTGAATGCATCAAAGAATCATCTATATAGTCTCTATTTATATTTAACTTCAAAATCATAATAGTAACACCATGAATATTTATCTAGAACTCCATCCCAAAGGTTGTTTTAGTACATAAAACCAATTCTTGAATGATGATATAATAATTATTTCATTCACATATAGATACAATATAATTTACCAATAATTCATTAAATAAAAATTGGTACACAAGTTAATTATTAACTATTTGTAAACATTTTTACTCATAAAAGGAATGAAATTCTTGCAGTAGTTTAATTCTTATACCCATACAAAAAAATAAGAGTTTATACAACAACTCATTTTTCCTAATTCAATCCATCCCTATAGATAATACATATTCATTTACCCATCAGAATCACTATGTACTAATTCATTATTCACATCATGCTACTAAACATGAAAATCATTTTATTGAACAAGGATAATAACCACTAGTATGATGATGTGATTTATTAGAAGTGAAAAATATCAATAACATCCTCACATTTGGTATTTGAAATCCATGATACAACATTATTTTTGTGCATATACTCTTACCTTAATGAATCTCCATAACACATTATTTCAATTTATTTAATTCCTTATACTTTCTTAGTGAAATGTAAATGAGCTTGCATGCCTTTTTTAATCCAATTTGGCAATTTTTCTTTCATAATGAGACCCTTTTTGAGATTCCCAGGACCGATACTGTTGGATTTGTTGTGGAAATCATAATATATTCATACTTTCTTTGATACAAAAAAATGATTCATAGTTGACCAATAATAATTACCATATCAATAACCAAAATTAATTTTAAAAAACACCCATGAAATTTATGGATTTTATTTGTAGATTACATGAAGAAATGATAAAATAAAGAAACTGAAATTGTAATGATCCGAACATTTGGAATGATAATTGTTTCATAAAAATGTGTGTTATATTATTATATAAAAAACTATATCTGATTAATAATGAAGTGAATATATAATAATGTAACCATCAGTATTTAACCAATCATATGACTGTTGGTCAATATGACCATTGGAAACTATACCCATAATGTTATGATTATCATTTAAAAATAGAAATGATAATGGTTAATGAATGCTGAATGAAGAGTCGATGGCCTAAACTCATAGAATCAGGTTATAAAAAGCGTAGTTTTTTGGTGCTTGAGAAGGAAGTCGCATCCCTTGGTTTCCCTCTAGGTCAATCCCAAACTAAGATTCAACATTTTAAACTTGATAGAATCTCTTATGAGTGATGTTCATGTTAGTGGAGATTACCACATAGACGATGTTATTAGAGTCACTCCAAGAGTCCATCACCATCGTACACCTTTCCCTTATGTCATAAGTGGTTATTTTATGTGGTTATGATTCAAGTCCCAAGTTACTTAAAATTTATTCCCATTGTTTAAAAAAAAATTAGTTCCATCATTTTTGTTTTAGGAATATTTTTGCTTAATAATTGAGATGAAATTTTGTAAATATATTTTTCGAGTGAAAATTGTATTTTTTGTAATGATAAAAATTATTATATTAAATTAATATTATATAAATAATGATTATTATAATGAAATATTTTTGTAAAAACACTGGTTTTTAATTACAAGGGAAAAAATAATTTTAATTTTTGCAAGGGTCGAAAATTTCACAAGGCATGTTACTTTGCACTTTTTATCCGCTATTATTTTTAATAAATAAGTATTTTTATAGTAAAAAAATTAAATTTATTATATTTAGGTAATTATTAAGATAAAATAAGAATTTTTTAAAATTTATTTTGTCGATATTAGATTACGGTAATTTATGTGATTTTTTAAAATTATTTTGTTTTTCAATGAATAGTCAAAATACAGTTCTCTGTTTTCAGTATGTTTAATGTAAACAGTACTGATGTAATAATGATGTAAAAATGTTTTCCAACTATTGGGGTATAAAATATGACATATGGTGTCCAAATGGGCCCTTACCATTGAAGATACCATGTGAATGACCTTGGTTTTTCAAATACAACTAATGTGGTGTCCAAAGAAATTAATAAACTACTCCCTCTATTTTACTATAAATTCCTTGCATCATATAATTTAATTTCATTAAAAAATCCTCCCCCAAGATGATATTATATTACTACATTCCAAGGAGTTCTCAAAAGGCATCCTAAATCCCTCAAGGTCCCGACCTTCGAGTTTTAGTAGTCACTCTTCAAGATAAGGGAATTCTAAACATCTCTCTTCCATTCAAGTTCCCTTTGATGTGGTATATCTTTCAAATTTCTATACCATTATCATATTTAAATTTTATTATGTCCCTATATATGTTTATGAGTCTTTTATGAATGTTTTATTAATTTTCCCATGGTTTTAATGTTTTATAAAACCATGTTTCAAACCTGTTAGGCTACAGAATTTTCATCTCCAAATATCTCTCTTTTTCTCAAGAAATTATTTTATTTAATTTATGTGAATACCAAAACCACATCCGTTTCAAGGGATATTAATCAAGATATAAAAATGAATTATTTGATTCTTGAATTTAAATATTTAAAACCCTCATTCTCTTTCTGTGGGTTATAAATGACTTAATGATCATGTTTTGAGGCACTTGAAACGCCATAATTTTGATATAATACCCATCTCTTTCATTCAATATGGATTATTTATGAAATTTTTATGATCTATATGTATCACATGAAAATAAGTAAATATTTTTGTTTCACCCTAATAATTATTTATTTCATTGGGTAAAAAAATTAATCTCTAGATATTACAAGTTTTATGACACCTTGGTGAATAACCTTGGAAATTTATATGACACCTAGGGGATGGACCTTGGTGATATGATTAAAAATTTATAGACTAAATGTTGTAGAGAAATTTAGAAATTATTATTTATGCTATTTTATTTATGATATTCCTCTTAATAATTCTATTATGATATTCCTTTGATTCTTATTGATATTCCTCTAGATCATAAGTAAATTGTTTCCCTTGTTCTCCCATGTTAGGCCTTAGTGTCATCTTTTCCATTGATGTAAGTCTCCAGGTTATGGGATTTCATAAATTTACATAGTTTGAACCTTTAATAATACCTTCACATGGAATAGAAGGATATTTTATATTTTCTTGTATTATTCACCTTCTTTCAAAGAATTTATGCTTTAAAAGATCCTATATTTGTAAAATCTATGTAAAGTTTTGTAACAAAATGTGGGCTTCTATAGTTGGTATCAAATGACGCTTCAGTTATTTTTTGGAATTAATATTTGAAAATTTAGGATGAACCATATAGAAAAGATAAAATATAAGAAAACTTCTGGGTATTTTGGTGAAATATTAATCCCATGGTTTCTGAAAAAATAATTCCATGTCTGGATGCATACAAGTGGATGTGCATCTAGCCCAAAGGTGTCTAGGTTTGAAACCTAAAAAAATTTATCTCATCTAGACACGAATAAGAATTGGCATAGGACAGCATTCTTTTCTGCACTCCTATTTTAACACTCTCTTGAGATAGTTTTGGTTAATCACCATCTTTTTATGAACCATTATGAATGATTTGTATTAAATATAATTAGTGTTAAAGAACTTGATATCTAAGAATGATGTTTTAAGACTTCAAATTCATTTATAATTATAATATTATTAAAATAAACACATTTCTAAAAATGTTTCTCTTCTTTTAAACTATGGTGGGAAATTAGAGGTACAGTGTATATGGTGAGTGCAAGGGATAATGCACTGACAGCTCTCTAATGGAATCCATAATGGAAACCTTTATGAGAATAATGAAAAAACTAAATCAAGTTTGCAGAAATAACTTGAATCAAGATGAGATATGAGTTTCACCATGAATGGAAGAAATTTCTGTTTAGTCCTTTAATTATATATGATCACCAACATTTAGTGGATCTATCGACCCAATTATTTATGAACAATGGATAAGCTCAATAGAAAATATATTTTTTGTACTTCGTTGTTGAGAATAAGAGAATGTCACTCTGGCTATATGCTATTTCATGGTAGATCCTGATCAGTGGTGGAAACTGAATAAAAACATAAGGCCAAAGGTAAAATTGAAGCTATAGAGTGGAAAGAGTTCAGGGTAATATTCTTCAATATGTCTTTCCCTCATCAGATGAGAACAAAAATTGAGAAAGAATTCATCATGTTGATGAAAAAGGAGAATGAATTTGTTGGTAGCTATGAGATGAACATCTAATGAAATTCCCTTTACACCTATATTTTTGTAATGGATCCTAATGGGAAGGTTGATATATTCTTCGGTGGACTAATACCTCATATATGGGTGAATTTAGAGAACCGAAAATATGAAAACAATGATTAAATAATACAGAGTTCTATAAAGTATGAATTAGAGTCTAGTGGGATGTACTGGTCTCACAAATCAAATGAGAACAAGATATCTCATGATCAAAACCTAGGGAGGGACATTGATCAAGGAAGAGGAAATAAAGGGAGAAATTCAACATGAAATAAATATTGGAATAAGAATTCATGGAATTTATTACTCAAGAGTGGTAAATGATACAATCATGTAGGACATGGATATATCTCTCATAACTATCATAGTGAGGTGAAGCCTCATCCTCTCAACACTAATAATAATGGGAAGATGGTGCAGGAAATGCCTGAAGTCTAATACTGAAAGTGGAGATAACTGGGGAACTTTTCCTATCACAATCCAAATCTAATGGTAGTGAAGTGTAATCTCCATCAACCTCAGCATAATCCAAGTGATAAACATCATTCTTTTTATATCACAACAACTAATGTTCAATCACCAAATGTTATGGGGATATGTACACCTATTGTTCTCTCAAAGCTAGAAAGTACATTCTTAGATTCTAGTTCTATATATACCATTATTTCTTCCAATTCTGCAACAAATTTAGAATCAATCCCAGAATTGATAAATGTTTTTTTATCCTTAAGGACTCATAGTGGGATTATCTAACCATCTATAACATTTATAATCTATTGTATTTAATTTGGTGAGCATAATCTCACAAAAAATCTTGTTGTCACTACCATGCTGGAATCTGACATTATATGAGGGATGGATTGGTCATCAAAGTATAATGCTAAAACCATCTACAAAAGTAAGGAAATATCAATAGTATTGAACAGAAAACTTGTGGTCTTTATCAAATGGATCATATCTTGACCTTAGGTTTGTCTAGAACCACCACCTATAAAAAAATTTATGGAGTTTATTAGTGAGGATTAAGAAGGAAATGAAAGTATACATATAAAGAATTTCCCCATAATCCCAGAATACATTGTTGTATTTCCTAAGGAGTTACTTGGACCATCCCCAGGATGAGAGGTAGAGTTATCCATTGAAGTCTTGTATAGCTCCAAGACGATTTCAAAAACCCCATATAGAATGGTGAATGTGGTGTTAGAGTAATTGAAGAAGAAACTCCAAGATATTTTGGAGAAGGTATTTATCAGGACAAGTGTGTCTCCTGGGGGAGAACCTATTATATTTTGGAAGAATAAGGATGGATAGATGATGTTATGCACTGATTATAGAGGACTAAACATGGTCACAATAAAGAACAAGTACCCTTTTAAAATAATTGAGGATTTTTTCGAACATATTTATGTGGTTTATTTCTTTTATAATATTGAAATTTGATCTGGTAATCATCAATTGAAGGTGAAGAAGGATGATATTCCCATGATTTTCTTCTGATCAAGATATAGGTATTATGAGTTTGTTTTTATTCCATTCATCTTGATTGATTCTCCTATTATTTTTAAGGATTTGATTAATAGATTCATTGATGACTACCTTAATAAATTTTTGGTAGTTTTTATTGATGATATTTTGATATTTTCCAAAATTCTAGAGGAGCATGAAGATCATCTAAGAGTTATATTGAAAACATTGAGGGAGGATATGTAATTTAGAATTTTTATCAAGTGTTAGTTTTGGATAAATCATGTTACTTTCTTTGGACAGGTTGTAACTAGTGAAGGAATTTCAGTTTCCCCTACAAAGATAATGGATATGGAGGAGTGTCCTCATCCTAAAAAGTAGTTTAGATTCATATTTTCATTGGTTTAACAGGATTCTATAGGACGTTTGTGATAAAATTTCCAGACATTTTAATCCACTAACCAAGTTAGTTCAAAAGGGTTTAGGTTTATCTAGACAATGGAGTGTGAAGAAGGTTTCCAAGAGATGAATGAGAGATTGGTTATTGCACCCATGTTAACGCCACCCTCTATTGGAGAAATATCCGTTATTTTTAGTGATTCATCTCTTAAAGGGATTGGTTGCGTCCTCATAAAAAATGACAAGCTGATTTCTTATGCATCCTAGGAGTTGAATCCTCATGAGGAGAACCGTCCAACCCATGACATGGATATGGCAGCGGTTTTTTTCTATAGATATAGAGGCACTATCTTTATGGGAACAAATGTGATATATACACATACCATCAATGTTTGATGTATATTTTCAGACAAAAGTTATTGAACATGAGATAGAGGAGATGTTTGGAGCATCATAAAGATTATTATTGTTCAATTCATTATCTTAATAGAAGATAAAACAATGTTACTGACACATTATATAGGAAAATCCTATTGTGCGAACAATGATCAGGATTCAAATAGATTATTTGATGAAAGACCTAGTAAAACTGTACATGGGAATCATAAGTGAAGGTAAATCATCAACAAAATACCAAATTATTTATTAGTCATCGTTAATAGAGAAGATCAATTAATTCAAAGGGATAATGACTTATTATAGAATAAGATTGAGGCTATGAATTATTGGGTGTTTCATGAGATCAATATTTATCAAGAAGCTCTTATAAAACATCAAGAAAGGCTATGGGTTCCACATTTTCCAGAAATAAAAAAAGAGTTAGAGGACTGTGCTAATTTCTCTACATTCTCTATACATCCAAGAAGCCTGAAAATGTATAGGGTCCTTTGTGGTCATCATTGGTGGGATAACATGAAAAGGGAGAATTTCGACTACACTACAAGGTGCCTAGTGAGTCAACAAGTGAAGTCAGATAAATAAAGTTTTAATGGGGTATTATAACCACTACCCAAACTAGCATGGAATTGGGACAATAACACTGTAGACTTTTCCACTATTCTCTCGAGAATATCCGAAGCAAACAATGTGATATGGGTTATAGTGGACCGTCTCACCAATATTTCCCATTTTATATCCATTTGGGAAAATTTATCTCTTGACCAAGACTCTATGATTTATATGAATGATATGGTGATGCTTCATGGGGAACCACATCATATCATATGTGGTCATGATCCAAGGTTCACAACAAAATTATGGAGAAGTCTTCAACATGATTTATGAACCAAATTGAATTTCTGTAGGGCTTATCATCCCCAAACTAATGGACAATCTGAAAGGACTATTCAGACACCCAAAGACATTCTAAAAACAGGCTCAATGGGGTTTAATGGTGGATGGGATCAACCTTTACCATTAGTTGAGTTCTCATACAACAATAACATCCATTCGTGTATTCAAATGGCTCCCTATGATGCTCTTTAAGGGATGTGATGTATAACTCCAACACGTTGGGATGAATATGGTGAAATAAATCTTTTTTTACTTTATCTTGTGCAAGAGATAACAAAAAAGGTTCATTCCATCCAAAAAAACAATAATAGTCCTCATAAATGGAAAAGGAGGTATGATGACAACCTTATAAGGGACTTGGAGTTAGATGTTGGTGATAAATTCATCCTTTTAATTTCACCATGGAAGAGTGTCATGTGATTTGGGAAGAAAAGGAAGCTTACCTTTAGGTACATCGGCCGTTACGAAATCCTTGATCACATAGGACTAGTGGACAATTGGCTAGAACTTATACCAAATTTATCTCAAGTTCATGATGTTTTATAGATATCCCTCTTGAGGAAGTACATAACTAACCCTTCATGTGTACTAAATCAAAATGTGGTCCCACTAGAACTTGACCTCTCTTATGAGGAGAAAATGGTGGAGATTTTGGACCATAGGGAGAAGTATCTACCAAATAAGACCACCAACCTTGATAAAATGTTATGGAGGAACCACAAATATGAAGAAGTAACTTTGGAATCAAATGATAGAATGAGGCAGAAGTACCCTCACCATTTCTCAATGAAGGGAATGAGATGAATTTTTGGGGATGAAATTTCTTAAGAGGGGATGAATGTGACAACACGAACTTTTAGAATGATAATATTTTCCTGGAAATGTGTGTTATATTATTACACAACAAAACTATATCTCATTAATAATTAAGTTAGTGTATTTTAATGAAACCATTGGGTTTTGACCGATTATATGATCAATGGTCAATTATGACCGTTGGTCAATATGACCATTGGTCAATATCACTATTGGGAAGTAAACATATAATGTTAGGATTATAATTTATAAATATAAATGATAATGGTTAATTAATATTGAATGAAGAGTCGATGGCCTCAACCAGTAAAATTGGGATATACAAATCCAATTTCTCAAAGCTTGTGAAGGATGTAGAATCCTTGGAATTCACTCAAGACCAAACCCTACATGAGCTTTAATATGTTAATCTTTAATGAAATCGCATACGGGAGAAGTTCAAGTTGGTGGAGATTACCACTCGGGCAATGTTATCTGAGATGCCCCAGGATTCCATCACAATCTTAGACATTACCCATAGGTATTATGAGGGTGTTTAAAGGGGTTATATTTCAAGTCCCTAGTTACATAAAATTGAATCCATTTTTTTAAATAAAATTTTCATTCCATCATTTCCTTCTTATGAATAGTTTTTCATAAAAATTGATATATATTTTGATAAATTGATTTTTCAGGTAAAAAATGTATTTTTTTGGACAAGTATAAATTTTTATATTAAATTAGGGTTTTTTTAATAATGTTAATATTAATTAAAAAGTGTTATAAAAACACTTCTTTTATTAATTTCAAATGATAAAATAATTTTATTTTTTTCAGGTGTCGAGTATTTTACTAAGAATATTACTACGCATGTTTGGTCCGCTATTATTTTTAATAATAAACCATATTTATATTTAAAATTTAGGTTTATCATATGTAGAGAATTATTATGATAAAATTAATTTCACTTTTAAATTTATAAGGTCGATATTAGATAATGATGAATTTATGATATTTTATTAAAATATTATGTTTTTCGATGAACAGAAAAAATAAATTTTTTAGTTTACTAATGATGTCATAAATCTGGTCGACTCTTGAGGAATAAAATATGATATTATTTGTTCTAAATGTGGCTAACACCATGGGAAAATACAAGGAGAATCACCATGGTTTTTCAAATACCACTAATGAGGATTCCTCATAAATTAAAAAAAATCCTTCTATTATACTATAAATCCAACCCATTGCTTATTTTCCATTGAATAAAAAATTATAAACCTCAAATATCTTATATTATTACCTTATAAGGAGTCTTCCAATGTTTCATAAAGCCCCCATGTTCCCAATCTTTGTGTTTTAGATGTCACTCTTTATGGTAAGGGGATTGTCAACTTATCTTTTCCTTTCATGTTCTCTTTTATGTGGTATATTTATCAAATTTCCATAACATGTTCATATTGAAATTTTATTCTATACACATACTTTATTATGAGTAATTTATGAGTGGGTAACCCTATTACCATCTGTTTTTAATGTTTTATAAACCCATGTTTTACACCCATTAGTTTTTAGAAATTTTATCTCAAAATCTCTCTCTTTTACCCATGAAATTTATTTAATTTAATTATGTGAATATCCAAATGTATTTCTTTTATAGGGGTATTTATTTAGATATAAAAATTATTATTGTATTCTGTAATTTCCATAAATCAATCCCTCAATAAATTTCATTGGGTTATAAATGAAAAAATGATCATATTTTTAAGAACTTTTTAAAACGCGATGATTTTGATATGAATCTCTTTCATTTTTTCTATATGGGTTATTTATGAAATTTTTTATTATGATCTAAGTGGATCACATGAAAAAAATACATATTAATGGTTCACATTGATAGCGCTCCAATACATTGGGAGGATAATTTAATCTTTAGAGATGAAAAGTTTTATGATACCTTGGTGAATAACTTTGTTAATTTTTTAACACCTTTGGGATTGACCTTGGCGATATGCTCAGTAATTCCTATGTTAAATGTTTTATCCATATTTACATGTTATAAGTCATGTTATTTTATTTATGATATTCATATTAATCCTTCTCTTATGATATTCCACATGTTCTTATTGATATTCCTCAAGATCACAAGTAAACGGTTTCCCTTGTTATCCATTACTGGTCCTTAATCTCACCATGTCCTTTGATGCACGTACCTAGGTTATGAGATTCAATTAATATACCTTGTTTGAAGCATGAAGAAGATATTAAACTTGAATAGAAGGATTCTTTATTTTTTTCATGTATTATTTACCTTTTATCCAAGACACATACCCTTAAAAGATCAACTATTTGTAAATGCTAGGTAGTGTTATATAATAAAAATTTGGGATTCCATAGAAATTTTTCTCATCAAATAGAATTTTTTCATAAAATGATTATAATTTATTATATTAAAATAATTCTTTAACATCTCCAAAACAATTATCCAAACATAAAACCCTTTTATATATATCATATATAATATCCTTCATCATATCCTAGGGAAATGGAAAAATAATAAGGGTGTGATCAAAAATATAGAAAGGGAGAAATAGGAATCTAGAAATAAGAGATAATAAGTGAGGATAAAATGAAAATTTGGGTATGATATAATAATCAATGTACCGGGGAATTACTTAATTGAATCATACATATGAAATAAAATATGATTAAATATTTTTTTATCATAAATATTTGGTAAAACATAAGATAATCATCAAATTAAGTCCATAATAGGATAACATACACATAAAAATGTGGCATAATATTGTGAAATAAACATATGAATAAAAATCATAAAATATTTCCTGGATAACTACCATCAAATTTATCAGATAATGGGATAGGAAAACCTCGTACCAAAAGAATAGTAGTCTTAGGTAAATGATCCATGTAACTTTAGGGATTGGGCTAACCTCCAGTAAACCCTTGTGATTGGGCTAACCACCATTGTACCTTTTTTTATATTAGATATTAAAAATACCTAAATTAGTGGTAGAATAAAAGTAATCCATTTAACACAAAATTCTATTACATATATTTTAATTCCATTAGAAAATAATATTATTCATTATTCCTTCGTATCTTAATTTTCTCCTGGAATAGAAATTTGTTTCATGAAAATTTACATAAAACATCTTCAGAATCCATGTAGAGGAATATTTTTGATGGATAAATTATATAATATCCTAATTGATACATAAAAATTATTGAATTATGTTTACATATATTTAACATAAATAAATAAATTAATTTCAACCATGCTTCAAAAACTAATTAGAATTACCTTTTTCTTTTACAAACATTTACTAAAATGAAAATTCACAAAATAGTGATAAATTTATTTTCATTGACAACCCATGGAAACATGGAAGTGAATATTAATCATAAATAATATATACAATGGCTATAAAATTAAATCAAGTAATAAATATTAAGAACTTCTATTTTTACACTTTTATAAAGAATGTTAAAAATGACCCGTTTGGAAAACAATTAACAGATTCATAATAAAATCTACAAAAACAATTTCAAAACATGATTAAAATTACCATATAAAATTATTTAAATAGTGAGATAATTATTTTTTAATAGTATATAGAATATAGTTTTTGAAGTAAATTATTTCAGAAAAAGAATTAAATACTTTTAAAAATTGATTTTAAATTAAACCACTTCTGGATTTTAAACCAAAATCCCTTAGAAAAAAAGATCATTATAAATAAAATGAAATTCCATAATTATAAATAAATTGATGATTTAATATGTGATGGAGGGGATATATACAGCATATAGATGAAAATATTTCACAACATAAATTGTGTCTCATTAATGTAAATTTGAAACAAAAAACCCCTGATGACTTTGGTAACATTATAATTAATAACCATTGATGAAAAAAACCATAAATTGAATATAAAATACCATGAATAAGAATATAATTATTATATAATTTGTTAAATATTCAGTATATAAGCCATACAAAAATCAAATATGAGGCTTTTTTAAAACTAGCCTCAAAAATGTAAATTTACGAAGAGAAATCCCTAGGGATTTTTTTCATTTCCTTAAAAACTCATTTATATAAAGAAATTGATTTTTAATTAAAAATAAAATTTATTGAATGAAAAAAAGTGCATAAAATTCATCGATATAAGAACAAAAATAACAGTATATAAAAGGAAACAAAGTTAAAACATGAAACAAGTATTAATGAATTGAAATTGAGGCCAGTAAGACCTTAATTCCATGGTAAATTTTGAATGAAACCTCATTTAAGGGGATCATAACTACATTTTTAAATATATATAAAAGAATGAAATTAACTATAAAATATAATAATTTAAAGTGCGCAAAACATAAAAAATAAAATTACTGGTGAATATATAGTATAAAATAATGAAGGGGAATTGAGACTAGAAACACATACTACATACTTCCTCTCAGAAAAGCACGCTCCATACTCATTTATAATAGATTTTACATTATAATACAGATTTATCAACAAAATTATATTCCAAATACTTGATCCATTCAAAAAAAATTTCTTATTACACATTTAGTAATAATTCTTTGAAAACCTATATTTTTTTTAACAATTATATCTTTCATACAAGTTCTAATTCATATGTTTCAGTTCCTATACCCTGGTCATTGAATCTTCATATATATAAGGTTAATAAATTTTATAGTATGTTATTTATATATTTAGGGGGTTACATTTTTATTTATTTTATCCTATATAAATAGATTATATGGAATTGTTAATCCCCCTCTTTTTTCTAAATTTTTATTTCATGAAAATAATCATTTTTAGCGAATAAAAATATATATGTAACCATTCCAAAATCATTAAAATCATAAATAAATTAACACTACATATTAAAAAAGTTATATAACATTTATATTCCGTTATTGACATAAACAATATAACATATTTCATATATTTTGTGAAATCAACCCAAATAAGAGAGACATTTAATGACTGAATGTGTAATAACATGTTATTTCATATTGATAATCACAATAATAGAAGAATAGTAAATTAAATTTTAATTGTGATTAATTACTTTCAAGAAAAGGTATGTGATATTACATAGGAGAAAAATAAATATGAAGACATCACTTATATTGAAAGGTTAAATCTCCTCTTGCAGGGCCTCCTATAAATGAGAGGTTTAAGACTTCTTCTTAAGACAATAAGTTCCTAAAAATAAGAGAATAATATGAGAGTAGAAATTTGGTAGTTGTTATTGATAAAATTTATGGAATGGTGTGGTTTTCCGTGAGGGGATAAGGGTTCCTTTTATAAGTGTGAGGGGTTAAACTTTTGTAAATAAAATAAAAATTAAATAAATTTAATGTCATTATTCAAGGAAGGTGGCACAAAATTTGAAAATTTTCAATAAAAAATATAATATTTTTGAATACACTTAAAAATATGTTATATATATGGTTTTGATGATATTTTTATTCTTTTTAGTTATTTTTAACAATTTTATCTTATTCTAGCCTTCGCCTTGGTGACTAACTTCTTCCTAAGTAGCATATTTTTATGAATAAAAAAATGAAATAACTACCAAATTAGAACATGAATCCAAAAATGAAAACTATTTTAAAATATTTTATATTTTAGGGGATAAAATTTCATTTTAATCAAAGAACACTTAAAAAAATAAAAATAGTTATATTAAAAATTAATTTTTAAGAATCAAAATTAATTTACAACAAAATAATATACTTTGTTTCTTCCTATTAATCTTATTGGTTTATGGAGAAAAATATAGTTATGTGACATCCAAATAAATCCCAAACTAAATGGATCATTTAAAATTATAAATTAATGTTAATGGTAGAAAATAATTTTCTTTTAGAATAAAATATAAATAAAGTTCCAAAATTAAATTATTATATCTCTAAATACAAAAAAAATAATAATATAAATGAATTATTTGTCTCCTTAAAACACATTTGGTTGAGGAAATGGATTTATTAATATTTAATTAATCCTTTTATTGGGGTGATATAATAAAATTTGCAGTATTTTTAGAAACATTATCTTCATGATTCAATTAAAAATCATCATTTATAGAGAAATCCCAAAACATACCCCCAAAAAATTTGAATTTTAGAATCAAAAAATGAAGTTAAAATTTTATAATTGAAATCCTAAAATTTATAATTTTTTATTTTAATGAAAATAAATAATATTAAGAAAACTCCCATTATAGAAAAAATAACTTCTTTCAAATTAAGTGTTGTTAATATAATTTCACAATGATTTATAATTTAACGTTTTTGAATATATAAGGTTATACATTGAACATTTACATTTTATCAATTTTTTAAAGTTATAATTTGAAATTATTAGGATAATATAAATATTACTTTAAAAACAATTGTTTGAAAAATATTTGATTTTAACATTGAATAATTTTATTCATATCACATTAATTGTTTACCTTCTAGATCATAAATTTTATTAATTAATTTTCATTATAAAATATCAAATAATTATTCACTAATTGTTTACCTTTTAGATTACATTAATTATTTTCCTTCTTGGTCCAAAATTTTATTTAATTGATGATTTTCAATTATTTTGATTTTATTCATGTTGTTTAACATTGTATCTTCAAAATTAATTAATTATTATCTTATATTGAAATAGTTTATATAATGGTTTGTGAGTTCAGTGTTTCGTGTTAAACATGTTACACAACAATGTATTTATCCAACTCAAAGCTCATAAAAAATCCGATGGTGTTAGATTTTACCCCCATAAATAAATTTTTCTCTCGATATTTAAATTATCACTTATGGAAATATCTATGGGTATACTTAACTTATTCAAGTCTCAAGAAGAATTTACCGCGATAAATTATCCTTAAAATATTAGGAATAATAGAGAAGCACATATTTCCCTTTATAATAAACATATCACTAATATTGAGTTTCTCTCTAATCATTTGAGCTAAATACCCATCATGATTAATTATGAAGACCTATATAATAGAAATTTTTTCCATTTGGTGTTCATAGTCATACATTGAATGATAGAAGATCATAGGTTGATTTGAGATATAAAATGTGACTTTCCTACCTTAGAAATTTATTTTTTCTCCATATATATAGATCCAATTCTTCACCAAAACTACATTAACATCTACTAATGTGGGAATAATAATATTTTCCTACACCACATTCCCAAAAGTTTCTATTTTTGAAATGTTATAGTCATTGGATCTATTCCTCATGACTACCAGAATATAAACCAATAATTAATTATCTAATTGTTTGTATGATAATTTTATTCTATTAGAAAAATTGAAAATATAGTGTAACGGGTGGAACATGAATCAAATGGTTAATTTTTAGTTCATAAGTGGATGATGATTCTACCTTACACAAAATCACTTTCAAAAAAATTTAGGAGTTTTGATATCATAAATTTTTATAAACCATCTCAAATACCCTGGTAAAATGATACCAGAGCCGACACTAACATAGCCAAAAGGGAATTCCCGATACCCTCCTCCAAGAGCCTCCTTCACTTTACTCAATCCTCATGACATAAAATCTAAAAATGATAAAATAAAATGGTAGGTTGTGACAAAAAACCCCAGTAGAGTCTAACCATGTGTTTCATAAAAAGATTCAATTCTAAATAAACAAAATAATTTCATCAATTTAAAATAAAATAAGCATAGAATTGTACATTTATATTTACACAAAAACATTCATTTCATTTCAAATGGTGACAAAATTTAAATCAATGGATCAAGTAAACATTTTAAATAATACAGTTTATATAAATCACTGTGTATAATTAAATAATTTTCACAATTTATGGAATATATATATATATATAATCAAAATAAGCAACATGGTAAACTTCCATATATTATGATAGTTCAAAGTTTATTTCTTGTCACACTCTGAAGTATGTTTTAATGGAAATACCCACTCCCACTTAATGTAAAAATACAATAATCCACTCCCACTGAAGGGAAACGTACAATTCGAACAAGTTTTAGATATTATTTTCATTGTTATTCTATTTATAATGAATTAACCTCTCAGAATGCTTATTCAAAATAACCCAATTACTACCCAGGATCCCATGTTCTCTGTAAATCAGTCAATAATGTTAAATTTATTTCAAAATAGTATAAAATAAAATTGCCTCATTTCACATTTCAATATTCCAATTCAAATATAAATTCTAAATCATGAATTTCTCATCAGTTCATTCTTTATAAAAATAAAATAAAAAATATGATTTAAACAGATAAATTTAAACTAACTTTCTAAAAATTCAATTTCCAAAATAAATTCCAGAAATTCCTTCAAATTCAAATCACATCCCAATTTCCAATTTCATTGGAATTGGTGGTTTTTCATAAAATAAATGAAAATCCCATTTTAAATTCCAATTCATAACGAAAAAGGGTTTTCACAACTTAATTTAATGTAATCTATTTCAATCAATTAAATTAAGGTTTTATTAAAAGTAAAATCTCCATGGAACCACTAACCTATAATCATAGAGATCACATAACACAATACCCATAATAGAATTACCCAATGTTGAATGATTGCAATGGAGATCTCAATAATCAATCTAGAATCAAAATTCTGAAAAAAAATGCTTAGATCTATCCAAAAAATGATGATCTAGAAACCTTATGGATGAAAAAAAGGTAGAGATGAAGATAATTAATGGGAGAATATAACTTACATGAGAGAGGTCAAATGAGTTCATCCATGATTCAATATTTCTAGAAAGAGTTTGGGTGGATGAAAATGGGTTATTGAAAGCCTCCAAGATATTGGATTTAATAAAACCATGAGTTAGTATTGGGAGGGTTGTTATATGGATTTTCATGAATTTTTTACTGATTTTTGGAAATAAAAATTCTCAAGTTCATGGTTAGCTGGGCCCCACCATACTGTTTTTCAAAATGTGTTCCATAATCGTGGACCCCTATGATGGGGTGGACATGTAATACTTGGTGTGAACATGGTTTTCCAAACTACGTGTCAACTTTGAAAACCCCCACAGCCTGAGTCTTCATGATTTACACTCAATGGGTGCATGGTTTCGGAAAACTGTGTGTCAACCATGCAGCACCCAAAAAGATCAAAAATATTTAACTTTTCTCCAAAGGAATCAAAAGATGAACCCCAACCAAAGCATGATAAAAAATGAGGTTTTAGGGTACCTTAAAATAGTATCTAGATTTTACAAACTCCCCACATTAGAAACATTTTATTCAAAGAATTACTATAATGTAGTTTCCATACCAAAAAAGAAGAGTCAATGACTCTCATATTGGTGCCCCTCTCCACTATATATCATGTGTATAAAAATCATAATTCTAGAGCACTAGAAAAATAGGTATCATAACATGATGATGAACCTTGTATTCAGAATAACCTATCCTTATTGGATGCTCATTCATGGATAAATCTTACTCGATGTCAAGATCACTACCCTTTAGAACAAGAGATGTGTACTAAATATACATTCTTAGCTATGATACATGGATAAAGTAATGTATCAATTTAAACTATAGAAGAAATTATAAATGGAAATCCACATTACCAACCTATTCAAAATCCTAAAAAGTTCCTAAAAATGAGGAGAAAGATTCCCTTTCATCCAAAGCTGTTGATGGCCCAAATGAGATAAAACATTCAAAAACACATGATCCCCATCTGAAAATTCCAATGGTCTACACTAATGGTCAGCACTAGATTTATATCGACTATGTGTTGTTAACATTCTTATATGAATCAGCTGAATATTTTTTTCATCTATTGAACCATGATCGAATAAACCAAGGAACTTTCACTCATTACCAAGTAACACAATAGATATTTACACTGCTGAACATACAAGGCCTTAATAGGAGTAATTCTAACCATAAAATGGTAGATATTGTTTCAAAAAAAACTCTACCAATGAAAAATGATCATCCTAAGATCCACCAAAATTGAGGAAATAGGAATGAATCAAATCCTCAAAAATATGTATATCCCTCTCTATGTAGACATATTTCTGAAGATTTTATGTTGTACTCGAAAAATCCTAAGAACCCTTTGCCTCCTAAAGTCATCACCAAAAGAGAGAAGAAAAATGGGGATCTTTATCAAAGACTATAGAAGATATAACTCCGGTAATATGAACAATGCATCTCACTTAAAGATCTAATATCCCCTCAACGTCGGTGCTATAAATAATGTGTATAATTAGAGCTGATATTGTAATATTCTTTCTCACAACCAATATTTCATTATTCTTTATATGGGTACACCAAAACGCAAACTCAATATCCCTAGAGATCTCATCACACTTTTATATTGGCACTGGATTTGGTTGAAGAAAACCTAAAGGTCTTTGGTACTTGACCTTAACCTATTGGAAAGAATAACAATGAGAGAAAAAATCAGCAATGCATCATCTAATACCTGACCAGATGAAGCATAGTCGCATGTCATAGAGTAACATCGTGTTTCCAAGGTGTAATTCCCACTTGGAATTATGGAAATCAACCATCAAATATTTCTAAACCACAAACAACACAAAAAAAATTATAATGAAAACATTGAATACCCTTCATAGAGAAAAAACACTTAGTAATGGTCTTCCCATTATAATAAGAGTCTCTAATGGTATGGAATTCATTATAAAGCTTATTTTTTCTGAAGAGACATCATGAGATGAGTGGAGGAAAACTTAACAATATCTAAGACAACCTCCTCATGTATCATCCAAAATCAAATATGATACTACAAAAAAGGACTATCTTGTTCAAATTTTCTGATGATTCTTTGCTATCCAGGGTAGGAATTTTCCTACACAAAGAATCTATGATGAAATTACATTTCCTAGGGGTATAGGCATTGTTGAATTGAAAATATTTTAGGTACTCCACCCAATTCATCTGGTAGATATTGAAATCCTTTTTAGAGCTAATATTACTCAGTGTCGTAGTGTTAGAATACCTAACAACCATTTATCTGAAAGGGAAAAATTGAAAACTCTTAAGTTCATATATCACAACTTTGAGTTCAAGGTCATGGGTTGGGAAATTCCAATAATGTGACCTAAGCATTCAAGATCCATAAGTAATTGCCTGATCACCTTGCATAATAAAACATCCCAATCCCAAACATAATGGGTCACAAAAGACCTCATATCCTTTCTCATCCTTTGGAAGAGTCAACACTAGCACAATATTGAAAAGGTGGTTCAGCTCAAAAAAAATTATGGCATCTTTAATCCCAGGAAAACATTACTCCCTCTCGAGTTAGAGATTTCATCAGAGAAACGAAATTTGAAAAATCCATTAGGAGTTCGATATAGTATCTTGATAAACCCAATAAGATCGGAATTTTAAAATCATTCCACGGTTTCCCCATTCCATTATAGCTTTCACATTCTCGAGGTCAACCAAGATACTATTTTCCGACAACACATGCCCTATGAAAATCACTTATCTAATCTTGAAATTGATTTCTGATAGCTTGTCATAATGTTGGTTATTTTTCAACAATTCTAAAACTGCACTGAAATGATGCAGATGATCCTCCTCCGGAATTGAGTAAACAATGATTTCATCTAAAAAATACCACCATGAAAGTATCAAAATACTCATGGATGATCATGTTAATCAAATCCATAAAGACTATCCGAGAACTGGTTATACCAAATGGCACAACAAGGTTATCATAATGGACATAACTTCTACAAAATATGGTTTTCTTGATTTCATATTTATTTATTCACAATTTGTGAATACAAAATTGAAGATCATTTTTTAAGAACCACTTCACCACTTTCAACTGGTTAAACAGGTCAACAATCTGTGAAAAGAGATAATTTTTCTTAACCCTAAATAGATTTAGTTTCTAGTAATCAACACAATAACCAATTTATCCATAATATTTATTATCAAAAAGAAGGGGCTTCACCCTATGAGATATAATCTGGATTATAAAGCATTTCTCTAAATGATCATGTATCTGATTCTTCAACTCTTTCATTTCAATAATTTCCATAGAGTAAGAAGGAATGAATACTAGCTAAGTACCAGGTACTAAATCTTTAGAAAACTATAACTCCCATTCTAGTGGTAGAAAAAGAATTCATAAGGAACACATTGGGATTCTCAATGAAAACTAGTGGGAGATCATCACTCAAATATTCTCTCTCTAAGAAAAATGAAAATAGTGATATTATTATCCCCAAATCTAGATAAGAAGGTTTGGATGTACTCAAAATTGGGTCCCATTCCAACTAAAATACATGGAACACCCCGTCAAGCATAGTATTGGAGACCCACTGAAGATAGTAGTCTATACATACATTATTATCAAATATCATATCCATCCTGCAAATGAAATCAACATTTTTCATGTCTAAAACATTAAAAATTCAAGTATGAACATTCACTAATAAAGATAGACATAATAAGTGTAACACCCTAGGTAATTATAGAATACGTCTTATTCATATTTTTTAATATTATTAATTATATGGTAATGTTAACTTAAAATGGATTCTATTTTCAATAGAATACCTAACACCTAATAATGGATTTCCCTAGAATCTTTGGTTTCATGCAAGATTGAGTTATATCAAAAAATAATATATTATTAATATTAATATTTTATGTGGTATTTATCAAGTAAATTTTTTGCTAGTAAGAATAAATTAGAATGAATATATTTTTAACAAATATTTATTTATTTTTATTACGTTCACTCAATAAATATTATAGGCTTAGAATAATAATTGATCCATTTTAAGGAATAAAAGGCTTTATATTTTTTAAAAGAAACTTTTGATGTCTTTTAGTTTAGAACAAATTTTAGATCCGTTTTTTTTAAAATTT
This sequence comes from Viscum album, assembly GCA_963277665.1. NCBI lineage: Eukaryota > Viridiplantae > Streptophyta > Magnoliopsida > Santalales > Viscaceae > Viscum > Viscum album. The sequence continues at coordinate 762,817,541 of OY728121.1, forward strand.
TATTAATCTAATATGTAAAAAAATTATTTTTGAATAAAAAACATAAAAAAATTGGTTTGTGTGAATTTTATTGTATTTTTCTATGATGTCTCATTTTTTAATGAATATTGAAAAATAAATTATTTTAATTCAAAACATGGTGATTATATAATTTATTTATTAGTAAAAATTATATTTTAAAATGGGATTAATGTTAAATTAGATTAATTTTTTTATCAATTAACCCAATGCAGGTCATTAAAATCAATTTTACTTTAAAACATTAAAATGTTTTTACTTTAAAAACCCACTCTCACATCCCATATGAGATGTTAAATTTAAATTAATTTCTAGAACTTATGTGGTTGGAATTTGAAAAATGGATATTATGTTTAGAATACTTATAATTTCAAATTTCTAATTATTTCAACAAGTTTCTTTACTAAAAATATTATTGAATGTGATTTATATTATTTGTAATGATTGTGAGAAAAATAGATTAACAAAGGAGTAATGCTTAAACTTAAGGGCAGAAAAGATCTATAAACTGTTAAAAAATCCATTCTATGGTTATATTTCAATCCTTTATTACATTTGATCTAATTTTTTTTTAATAAATACACTTTAAATTGTAAAAATATGGGTGGAATTCCCATTACACAATTTACAAGAGTACCACTATACAACTATAAAAAAGGAACCCTCCCCTCCCACTTCCTCACACCACACAGGAAACTTTTGGTCAAAAAATATCAACCAAAAAATCTCTTAAACATACCTCCCATAATCTTAGAATCCACCCCTTGGTAATAAATCCATCCAAGGAATCTCTTTGGCGGAGACACAAAGGAGTTACACGAATAAGAGGTAACACCCTTACTCAAGATCTTTTATATTATTTTTTTTATCTACCTCATAAAATATTATTATTAAATGCATACATAATAACATAAATATCATTAATTTATAAAAAAAATTATACTAGGGTTTCTACATAAACATATAAAAACTTCTAAATAATGGGTAACGAACATATAGTTTCTGTGTACCACGAACTTCCGCCTCACGAAAAGATGATTATTCGTTTCAAATTATCAGCCTTTCATGGTTGGTAATTTGGATAAAAAATATTTTTTTATATATTATATATGATATTTATTTTTTATTTTTTATTCTTTAGTTCTTTTATAACACATAATATTATACTCTCCATTTTTTGTAAATATGATAACATCGTTTGTTGAAGTGCGGACTACCGCCTCATCAAAATGATGTGATACATTCAAACACCACATGCAATGTAATAAGGATGTGTTTAATTAAATATATATCACATAAATAAAATCTATTTTTTATTAATAACATAATTAAAATTATTTAAAAATAACAAATTATTTTATTTAACACTTTTTCTAATACTAAAAAAGTGATAGCGTATTTCCTGGACGTGTGGACTACCACCTCCTCAAAGTGATGTGATAACTTTCTCATCACAAAAGTTATATATATAAGTAGTTATGATAAAATATTATTTTTTTAAATGATATAATTATAATTATATAAGTTTAAACTATTATTTACCTTCTTTTCCCAATTATCATTCAAAAATTGGAACGTTACTCATGCGTATGTATGGCCTCACATCTACATGATTATACTATTGGTTCATTTTTCCTAACCAGATTTCATGATTGGATTCAAAAGTGAAATTTATGTATAGATATGATAATTATTTAATTATTATTATTTTTTATAATTTTTTAAAGTGGCCCCTTTGACCATAGTTGGCAAAAAAATCATTTTTAATATATAAAATAAAAATTTTCAACAACCCAACCTAAATATAGTTGTTTAATTAGTTGTTTAAAACATGGAAATATGTGAAATAAAAATAATGATAAACTTTAAAAAAATTCTCAAATAAGTATATAAGTTATAAAATATTATTATTCAAGAAAGTAATGAGACCCTAGAAAATTCAGGCCAAAGGTAATGGATTTCATCCCAATCCCCATTTATTTATAATTTTCCTGATCATATACATATTTATTCTTTTATTTTGTTCACAAACAACCCCTTTTACATTCAATATCCATATTGTATCAAATAGTTTGTCAATTATTGTTTTATTATGTGTAATTATTCATATAGATTATTATTTAAATGTTCAATGTGGTATGGGATGCTTCAAATGTTTAAATACATTATCATTTTCTCAAATTGATGTTCTTAAAATTATTATTGAAATTTATTTTATATGGATATAAAAATGAATATAATGGAATTTTTTTCCCATTTTTATGTTTTTATTCCTTTAAAAGCATTAATTTCTATAAAATAAAATTAAATCCTTAATTTCCTTTTCGATATTTATTCATTAAAATAGAGTTATAAAATTGTGTGATTATTATAATACCATAAAATGTTTTTTTGTGATGGAAAATAATTGTTTATGAGTGAAATGTTGAAAATTTTATTCATTTATGTTTTATGATTATATTATTATACTGTGACATTTGATGGGTGGTTCTATAAAAAATATGATGGGTGATTGCATGATAAACCAACAATTATTGGGTCCATAATACCCCTCTAATGCATTAGATATGGATGTCGACTGTATGGATATTACAATTATAAGAGTAACATTTATGGATTTCAACCATATGGTAATCCAATATATAGGAGTGACAAGTATTATTATGTTCCATGTTACCTTTATTTATTTTATATACTTGTTATGGGTTTTATTGTAATCCTGTGAATATAAAAAAGTATGAAATATAATTATTTTCAAATGAATGTATTTAATACTTATCAAGGTGAGAATTATTAATTCATGATAATGTTTTCATAAGATTTTAAGGATTATAAATGGACTAGAAGTTTCCTTATTTTTATCCCTTACTGATCATTTTATATACATCGAACATTTTATAATGTCTTTTCACAAGAATTAATGTTGATTAAGGGATTGGAATAATTCACATTGATAGTCATTAAGTGTATTTATTAAATAGACCATTATTTATTTAAATCTTTTAGATTACGAAAAGAATGGATACCATTTGGAAGTTCTCCCTTTGTTTTGTGGTTTTTTATGTATAAGCTATGGCATAATTATCTAAAACTCTAATCATAAAAATAACCAAAATGTGAATGAAAGTAAAATTCATAACAAAACTCAAGATTATATAATGTTTAATGTTGGTTACTTATAGTTGGTATCAACGTAAAGGATTAGATAACTTCAAGGTTTATGATAAAATAAGTAGTATTTCCGTAAACGATTTTACTATATGGTTAAGTTAAAATGATATAGAATTTTAAGAGTAACATGTAAATTAATCTAAAGAACGTTTCTGATAATGGTTTTCTGAGTGGAGACTAGGAAGATGTAACGGGAAGGAATTTATAAGAAGATATCTTTCTAAATTATCATCTCATGGTGGTTGTAACTTGAAGTTAGTAGTTTTGTGGTGACGGATCAATTGACTCATGTGATAAACGATGGTGGAGTCCATGAAAGATAGAAACAAGATCAACCACAATAGAACATGATGATATACTGAGAATTTTATGTGACATCATCCCCCATCTTACAGAGGATCAACTAACCCCTGATAGCCTATGGAAGGATTAAAGCCCTGGAAAAGATATTTGATGGGATGGGATGTTCGGATCACAAAAAGGTACCTCTTTAAATTTATCCCATTAATGGTGAAGTTGGTCAGTGGTGGTCCATTGTTAAAAATATAACAGAATGTGAAGATCTTGATGCCTTGGAATTGGAGGAATTTTAGATTATTTTTATTGAGAAATATTTTCCTAAGGATGTTCAACATAGAATGGAAAACAATTCTTGAAATTAAGACAAAATGAGGAAGAGTTATTGTATTAGTATGAATAAACTTTAACATGATTGGTGATGTACATCCCAAATTATATATGAGAGATTACTAACTAGATAAATGAATTTTACTCTGGATTAGATCCAAGATATAGAATTTAATTGTATTCTTGTGAGTTCAAGAGATATGATAGAATTGTTCGATGTAATGAGAAGGTCAAAATGGAGTTTTTTTTTGAAATATTTTGTCCCTTTTCAATAAAAAATAGAAGTGGTACAGGTGGTAGGCCATGGGAATTAATTCATCAAAGATGGTCGGAGGAAACAAAACCCAATTCCCATCTTGTAATAAGTGTGGTAAAAATCATCATGGATAATTTATTTCAATGTATAAGAAATAATTATGATGTGGTAATATTGTTCATATGGTTCATGACTTCATTTTAGATTATCCTACAAGAAATGAAATTCTTGTGATAAGCTGTTTTAGTTTCAATTAGTTAGGCCATTGTGCCACTATGTCAAAAGTTGATTACCCAGGGTTGTAATCAGCAAGATAAAAAGTAAAAGGTTGTTGAAAAATCATTTACTACTATTGTATTTGATGTTGGGATATCCAAATAAGTGATGATAGGTATATTATTGGATTATTCAAACTAATAAAATACTATGTTTGGTTTTGGATATTTTCATTCATTCATTTCAGAGAAATTTTAATGAAAAATGGAAAAATCAACTCACGATAGTGAGATACAATTTTTAGTAAAAACTCCTTGTGGAAGAGTTATAATAACCCATATTTATAGGAATATTCCTATTAAAATAAATGGGAATATTTTTCTTAAAAATATTGTAGAATTTCCCATAAAGGAGTTTGATATCATTTATGCTATTGATTGGATTTTAGATCATCATTCTAAAATTGATGAAGTGAAAATTATGTTTTATTTAAAGGCATATACACATTTATATCATAATAAGAAGTATATAAATTTATGAAATATGGATGTGAACGTTATTTTCATCATGGTTTTGAAAAGAAAGAAATATTTTTTATTTGTTGCATCCCAATAATGAATGAATTTTTGAATGTTTATCCTGATGAATTGTGTGGTTTGTTTCCAAATCGATAAGTTGAACTTATTATTGATATAGTTACCTTTTCTCTAATTTTTTCTAAAATACCTTATAGAATAGATCATGTAATACATGGGGAATTGAAAATCTAGCTTCAAGAATTACTTGATAAAGGGTTTGTTCAATCTTGCACAACCCCTTGGGGTGCTAATGATTAATTTATGAAAAGGAAAGATGGTTCTTTGACACTTTTAATAAATTATAGTTCCCTAAATAACATCAATATTAATAGAATGTATAATTTTCCATGTATCTATTATTTATTGGATTAGCTCTTTGGAGCTTAGAGTTTTTCAAAGATTGATCTATGTTCTGAGTAACATCAGATAAAGGTTATGACATATAACATTTAAAAGACATCAATTTAGGCACGATATGGGAATTATTTGTGTTTATTTTTTCCCTTTATCCTATCTCATTTAATATATGTTCTATGTATCTTATGATTAGAGTTTTTCATTAGTTTTTGGATTAGTTATTAGTTGTGTTTATAGATGATATTTTAGTATATTCTAAAATCCACGAGTAACATGAAAGGAACATAAGGTTTTTTTCTATTCATTAAAACAAAAATAAATAATATGAAGAGTTTAGTAATAGTTAATTTTTGTCACAAAAAATCTATTACATGGATATATCATTTAAAAAACGGAATAATTATTAACCCTTAAAAGAAAAAAGTTGTTTATGAGTGCCAAAGACCTAGAAATATTAATAAGATTCATCATTTTCTTGGTTTTAGTAGGTTATTCCATAAATCATGTTGAAAATTATTCTTAATTATCTATACCACTAATAAAGCTAACATGAATGGTAGTTAGGTTTATCTGGATTGATGAATTTAATGATTATTTTTAGGAACTGAAAAATAGACTGGTCGATGCTATTATTTTTTCTTTTCCTTCCAAAAATAGTGACTTCATCATCTAAAGTATTGAATCATTAAAAGTAATTAGTTTTTTATTGCAGAATAATGACAAGGTAATTTCATAAACATCACATAAGTTGATAAATAGTGAGTTAAATTACCCGATATGTGATTTGGAATATTCTTTTATTGTTTTTTCTTTAAAAATTCAGAGGTACCATTTTTATGAAGTAATGTTTGAAACATATATCAATAAAACATATATCAGGTATATATTATCTTAGAAAGAGTTGAACATTGGATAGAGGATATGGATATAAGTAATCCAAAATTATGATTGTATGATTAATTATCATCCTTGAATAAAAACATGATGATTGATGCTTTGAGTCATAAAAATAATGCTATGTTGACCATGTCACATTTGGAATGTGACCCTTTGGAAAATATTTTATGAATTTAGGCCTTGAAGATTTCTCTGAATGGATATCCTCTTTTCTATTTTAGGTTTTTGTGCAGTTGAATTTTTTAGAAAGAATTTATTCATCTCAGAAGGTGGATTAATCTTTCTATGAAAAGGAAAAATTCATTTTTAATTTCAAGTTCCCTAACTTTAATATTGACGAAAAATATGTTTAAGGGTTTGGGAAAAGATTATCCATTCCTCATGATTCACATTTGAGGAAATATTTGTTGTGTGAAACTCCCAGTTCTCTGTATTCCATTCATCTAGGTGGTAGAGACCTTCATGAATTTAACTTGTGGGATGGAATGAAAATAGATATTATTGAATTTACCTTGATGTTTTTGACTTGTAAATAGGTTAAATAAGAGTTATATTTACCAAAGGGGATGCTTCAACATTTTCCAATGCCAGAGTGGAAATGAGTGAATATAGAAATGGATTTTTTAGTGGGATATCCAAATACATCTCAAGGTAACAATTTTATTTGGTTTATTAATGATTGTTTTTCTCAATTGGAATATTTACTTATAATATGAGACAAAATGTATTTAAGTAATATTTCTAGACAATATTTAATGACATTATGAGGTTATATAGAGTTCCTCTCTCCATTTTATTAGATAGTGGTCCCTGGTTCATATCCAATTTTTGGAAATAATTTCCGAAGTTATTGTGTAATGAGTCAAATTTAATTCATCATTTCAATACTTAATATGACAGAAAGTATAAGCATATGATTTAGACCGTATAAGATAGGCTTCATTCTTACTCAATGTATTACTAGGGAAGTTTTGATCAACATCATTCATTGGTGAGTTTTCTTAAAATAATAGTTTTCCATCCAATACATATATGTCACCATTCGAGGAATTATATGGAAAGAAATATTGAACACCTACTTTTTGTGATGATGAGGGAGAAAGTAAGTTAATGAGGCCAAAGTTTGTAAAGGAAATAATAACAAATGTTTAGTTGATTATGTGGTATATGAGGACATATCAGAGTATATTGATGATTTATTGAGATAAATAGATAAAAATATATTTCTGTAGAGGTTGGTGATCTTGTCTTTTTACAATTTTATACATGGAAAAGTTCGATACATTTTTATTGATGTGGAAACTGAGCCAATGGTTCATTAGAATCTAGGGAAACCTCAGGATATTTGGAACAGTTACTTATTTAGTGGCTCTACACCCAAGATTATCTTAGGTGCATAATATATTTCATGTCTCAATTTAAAGGAAGTATGTACCAGACTCATCTAATATTTCTAACACTATATTAGTTTGGTTGGAAGAGAACTTTTATTGTATGGATCTACTAGTTAAGATTCATTACCATAGAGAGAAAGTGTGGTGGAATAAGGTAATTCAACAGGTTAAGGTTTTAGGGTAAAACCATATTGTTTAAGTGGCAACATGGGAATCTGATAATTAAATTTGAGAAAAATACCCCTACTTTTTTTATAGGTGAATAAAATTATGGGTATGAAATTTCCAATAGATGGAAATCATGTAAAATCCTAGGTAATTATAGAATAATAAATTTTAAAATTTACTAATATTATGAATTAGATTGTAATTTTACCTTTAAACTGACTCTATTATCAATAGTGTACCCAACACACAAGAATGGGTTGTAATGAAATCTTTTCTCACATGCAAGATAGAGTTATATGCTTAAATAATATATTTTTACTATCATTAGTTTATGTGGTAGTTATCACCTACTGTAGTGTTAGTGATAATAAATAGTAATATCTATATTTTTTTACCAATTTCTATTGAATTTTATTAAATTCATCAAATAAATTTTATATTTTAAAAATAATAATCAATCTATTTTAAAGCATAAAAGATGTATTTTTTTAAAATGTAGTTTACCACTTTGTATTAGAGTACTCATTTTAAATCCAATTTTTGGAAATTTTATTGATTTTATATTTCAAAATAAACTTCAATTTTTTAAATATAAAAATAAAAATTTAGGTTAGTGTGATTTTTTGGTATTTTTTTTGTGATGTTTCATTTTTAATGAATATTGAAAAATGATGAATTTTAATTAAAACTGATTTTCATCTAATTAATTAGTTAGGATAAATTATATTAGTAAATTATTTTAAAGTATAATTTGAGTTGTTTTTATCAATTAACCCAATTTAGGCCATTTTAATAAATTTCACTTTTAAATTGAATATAAAAACTTTGAAAACATTCAATTGTTTTAATTTTAAAACCCCACAGTCACATCACATATGTGGGGTTAAATTCAAAATAATTTCTGCCAATTCGGTGATTGGAATTTAGAAAAATGTATTCCAAATTTAGAATAATAATGATTTATGTTATCTAATTAGGTAAAATAAGTATTTGAAATATATACTAGTCAATGTGATTAATATTAATTACAACGATTAAGATAAATATTAGCATAGAAAGGGAGAAAACATTAAAATTAAGGACCCATATAACCTAGAAACTTATCTAAAAGCTATTTTATGGACATATTTCAACCTCATAATCCATTTTTTATAATTTTTTAATTTTTTATATACACTTCAAATGTTAAAAATGGTGGTGGAATTCCAATATCCAAAATTTATAGGAGTGCTACTCCTCTATGACTATAAAATTTATCCTCTGCTCCCACTTACTCACACCCCTCAAGACACATTTTATCAACCAATATCTACACAAAAAGATCCCCAAAATCCCTCCCATAGTATTATAAGCCTCACCTTGGCCACAAATCCTTCCATGGAATCCCTTTAGTGAAAACGAAATAGAGTTACCCAAATAAGAGGCGACGCCCTACCTCAAACACTTTAATTTTATTTTCATTCTCCACATCCTCAAATATTTTTATTACATGAAAACATAATAAAATGTGTATCCTAAGTATAATGATATTTTTTTATGGTAATGGTTTGACCTATACTTACACACATTTCTATCTAATGGGTAATGAACATATTGTTTATGTGATTGATGAACTACTACCTCACAAAAGGGTGATTTTATGTTTTCCTTTACCACCTGTTGTGGTTGTGAATTATGACTAAAACACTATTTATATATGTAATATATTATTTTTATTATGTATTTATTATTCTGTATTTATTTTCTAACAAATACTCTTATACACTCCATTTTATGTAAATACGATAACATCTTTTCTGGAAGTGTGGACTAGCGCCTCATCAAAGTGATGTGATACATTCACAAACTACATAGAATATATTAAGGATATGTTTAATTAAATATATGTGATATAAATAAATTATACATGATATTCAGGAGATAATTTAATTTATGTAAACATAACACATCGTTTTATTTAACACTTTTCAACACACTAAAAAAGTGATATCGTCGTTCAGGGACATGTGGACTACCGCATCCTCGAAGCAATGTGATTCCTTTTGAATAACCAAAATTATATATATAGGTATATATGATTAAGAAATATGGTATGTGTTATATAGTTATAATTTTAGAAAGTTAAATTATTATTTACCTTTTGTCTATAACGGTCATTAAAAAATGAGAAGGGTGCTCAAGCATATATACAACATACCATCTCTATGATTGAAACATTGGTTGAGTTTTCATAACCACATTTCATTATTGGTATTAAAAGTGAAATTTATGTATAGATATAATAATTATTTCTGATTATTATTCTTTATATGTTTATATAATGACTCGATTGACCATTTGTTGCCTACTAAAGTTGTTTTTCACAAAAAAACCAAATATAGTCAAAACACCCGACGCAAACATAGTTTTTTATGTAGTTGTTTAAAAAATGGTAATAGTTGAAATAAAAGTAATTATAAATCAAAAAGTTTCTCAATAATTTATATAATTAATATAATTTTATAATTCAAGAATGCAAAGACTCCCAAGACAAGTTAGATTCAATGTAAAGGATTTTGTCTTAATATCATTTTAGTGAGACATTTCATAATTATATGCACTTTTATTATTTTATAAGGTGTACATACAACCTCTTTGACATTCTATTTATATTTATTTTTAAATATAATTTTATTTTAAGTTCTATTAAATGTTATTCATTCATTAATATGATTATTGAAATGTTCTATGTGGTTTTGGTGACTTTGAATATTTAAAAATGTAATACTTTCCTCATATCAATATTCTTGATATTATTTTTATATTAATTTTATACTGATATAAAAATGATTGTAAAAAAATTTGTCTATTTTTATATTTTATTCCTTTACAATCCTCTATGTTTTTAAAATAAAATGAAACCCTTCTTTTCCTTTTTGTTTTTTCTTTATCAAAAATTGGTTTTCATAATGGATTAATTTTTCCAATATCTTAAATTTACTTCTTGTGATTAAAAATTAAATTTTATCAGTGAAATGTTTAAAATTGAAATCTCTTTTTTTTATGATTAGTTAATGATACATTGTAATTTGTTGAGTGGTTTCATAATAAACCGATTAAGGGTGGTTCCTTGATAATCCAATGACGGTTGGGTCCGTGATATCCCACCAATGCATGGGATTTTGAAGATGTCAATATGGATATTCCATTTCCAATAGTCACATGTATGGATGTCAATCGTATTGTTATTATATTTATATGAGTGACAACTATAATGATGTTTCAAGTTACATTTATATACTTTCTATTCTAGTTATGGGTTTATGGAAATCTTGTGGTCATAAAAATGAATTAAATGATATTATCATAAAAGGAATTTATTAACTACTAATAAAAGTGAAAATTAGTAACTCAATATATTGTTTTTATATTATTTTAATAACTATAAGTAGACAAACAGTTTTTTCTATTTTTATCCCTTACAAAAAAAAATTTATGCTCATCCAACATTTTTTATGTTTTTCAAAAGCACTTGAGAAAGAATAAGGGATTGGAAAAATTCATGTTGATATTAGTGATGAATATTCATTAAAGAGACCATGATTTATTTTACATATATAATATTATGAAAAAATGAATATTATTCAGTGGTTCACACTTTTTATTTTTATATGGTTTCTTTATGTATTATTTGGAGACTAATTCTCTAAAACTCTAAATCTGAAAAGATTAAAAATTTGAAAAAATTTAAAATTATTGGAAAACTCAAGCATATGTAATGTTTAAGGCTAGTTCCTTATAAGAAGGAAAACAAAGACCCTACTCTCTCATCATTTTTAGGGGTGTAGTAAAATCCATCACATAATATAAAACATCTATATGAATATTTAGAATGTTCACAATATGAGTATATATAAATGAATTAGATGCACCAGTATCAAATAAAGCTTCCTATAAATACAAATTAATATTTATGGTACTGCACATAGCCACTGGACCTGTATGTATTTCCTCTTGAGTGTTTTTATTTACTTGATGAAACTTGTTTCATATTCCTTTGGTTGGAACCCATATTTTGTATGATTAATTTGATTACACCATAATACTTTTAAGAACATATTATCCCATTAAATTATGTTGAGAAGAATATATATGACATAACATATTTATGTGATATAAGTGTCCACATTAACCGCATATATTAGGTGGATTGGTGAAAAGTTCTTGTGTGTGTATGTTATTGCCACACATCAAGAATGTTAACGTGTTTCTTTTAGGAATTGAAGGAGTTTTAGAAGAAGCCTTTAATAAATAACCAACAAGAGACTCATAGAAAATTTTCTTTCTTCAAAATTAAATCATAGAACTTATAATCAGAGAAAAATAACTCATGTTAACCTTAACCTACCAGCCCAATCTAGCTCAAATATTAATTCCTTGTCTATTATATTAGTATAAGAGGTAATATTTAGTAAGAGAACATGAGAATAAATTTCCAAAAAAATTCCCTTATCAAACAATGGAGTCTTCATCTTATCATTTAATATACTATTTTGTGAAAAGTTCACAAGCCCAACATATTGATTTATATACTCAATCAGGGTCATGTTAGCCAACTGAAGTTCAAAAAACTACCTGTACTTATCCAACACCATAGAATCATGAGAGAACTATTAAGTGAAAATAACATTAAATTACATAAAAACTAAAACCATGGGATTATTAAACATCACCATCATGTCCCACCATTTTCATCTAGGTCCTTCTAGCCCGAAGTTGGCACATTTCACCTTGATCTCATTAGGAATATCTAAGAACTCAAAAAAAAATCAATACTACTTTTCCAATCCTTATCCATATGAGGATTATTATATCCAATGAAGGTTGGTGGATATTATTGAAGTTACTTCTGATCATGAATTAATAATTTAGCTCTACAAGATTCCACAACATCAGCCAGAATGGGAATGGGAGAAAGTTCCTATTCTAGAGCATGAAAAAAATGCAAAATAAGCTCAACCGGATTTTGGTCTATTGGATGATTTTCTCAGTTAGATTCATCAGAATCTTCCTCATATATCTTATTAACACATCTTTTAGGAATCATGATGCTTTAAAACATCAACAAACATTCAATACATAAAAATATTACCCAGATCAATACACAAACCAAATAAATAGATAAATTAATCCATTCAGACAATAAATATATTTTTTATTTCAACATATTACAAACATATCAGAGAATATCCAATAACTAATCCTTAATATTTATTTACAAAAATAACCATTATTACAAAAGGCCCATTATCAATAGATCTAGCCATACAATCATTTGTAAATATTTCAAAACTCCTGTTAATATCTCTCAATTGGATACTCACATCAGGGAAAGATACGCAACCTGCACCTTTGATACAACTTTATCATGAACAATCCAGGTACCCTAGAACCTTATCTAGCCCTGAAATAACCCAAAAATAGTTCTCGATCCCCATAGGTTGGAGACTATCACCTATAATCATACAAGATAAAAAATTTAATGGTTTTTCCACATTAATGCAGAAAAATTGAAATATATGAGTGTGTTAAAAGAGAATTCCCAAAGGAGACAGAACCTAAATTCATAAAGGTATATAAAAACCAAAATAGTACATCATAAAAGTAATTTAAATAATAATAAAACTTAGACATCCCAAAGGTATCAACACTCCATTCCCAATGGTCAATAACACCCCATCATCAAAGAGCCTCTTTCCCTTCACTTGAATCGGGTTGCAAAAAATATACAATATCCCAAAGACAAAGGAAGGGTGTGAGATAAAATCCCAGTAAGGCCTCAATTGTTTGTCTATATTATGATTATATATAAAACAAACCAAATAATTCCATCAATTTCAATTAAATTAGGTATGGAATTTCTATTTCCTTTTTAACCAAAACATCATTTTCATTTCAAATGATGTAAACATTTCAAACGATGTCTTAAGTATACATTTTATGTTATCAATTTTATAAAAATCAAAATGAAAGGGTAAAGGTGCTTCAATATTGATAATGTATATATAGGTCAAAGTACTCACATTAATAATCATAGTAAAATACCATCTGGTATGATAGCTCCAGGTTATAGGATCATGACACTCTCATGTTAAGGATCACGACAATACCCACTCCAACATAAGGTGAATTAAAATCGTTCACTCCCATATAAAGGAAAATTACAAGCCAAAAAATGATTGGTTAATATTTTCGTCATCAAATAATTGCTAGGGAATTACCCACCAAGTATGTTTTTCCAAAATAACCCTTTAACTACCCAGAATTGTATGTGCTCAATCAATCAACCAATATTGGGAAATTTATTTCAAAAAAATCTCATTTCTTGTTTCAATATTCCAATTTCAATTTCACTAATAAATCATGTATTTTTCCTAATTGCATTCCTATTTAAAAAAACCAATCATAGGATTTAAAAAAATCAATTTTATGAAATTTTATAAAAATTCAATATAAAAAATTCAATCAAATTCGGATCACATCCTAATTTATAATTCTATTAGAATTGGGGTTATTTTCACAAAATTCTTGATAATACAGTTTCAAGTTCCAATTCACATTAAATTGGGGTTTCAAAATTTAAATGAAATCAATATAAATAAATCTAGAAAATAAAGGGTTTATTAAATAGAAAATATCAATGAAAACACCTACCATTATTCGTGGAGATAAAATAACTCAACACCCGTAAGGGGATATTCCCATGATGAACAATGTAAACCGAGATCTCAAAAAAATGAAGAATATAGATTCAGAACAAAGGAGTTTATATCCATCAACCACAATATCATATAAAAATACATATAGATTTCAGAAATGAAGATCATGGGAGAAATAACATGAGGAGATCCCTTACTAGAGAGGGATCGAAAAATGTTCTCAATGCATCAATCCACCTAGAAGGGGGTTTGGATAAGCCGTAATGGGTTCTTGAGAGCATCTATGACCTAATATTTCTTAATAACATATATTAAAGTTGAGTGGAAGGTTATATGGGGGTTTGGTATTTTTTAAATTTATTTTCACAAATAATAAGTCTTATGTGCATGGTTAGTTGGGAAGAATCACACAGTTTATTAAAATATGGAACCTAATTGTGTACCGCTCTGATGGAATACACAGTTTGTTCTTAGTGGGTGCATAGTTTGTAAAACCATTATACAATAATACAACCCCTCACTTCGTGGGTTTTCATGGATTATGATGGGAGGGAAAATAGTTTGGTAAAGCCATGTCCCAACTATGTGAAATTAATAAATTTCTAAAATTTTCAAATTTTAACCAGAAGAAACATGGGTTGAACCCCAAAAATAAAATGATAAAAATTGAGGGTTAAGGAGTACCTAAAATCAGTAATTATATGTTACATAATTATTCCCTTTTTCCCTTGACATAGGGAGATTTTGAAGTCAATTATCATCATTTTTCCTATATTTAGTACACTTAGTGACATAATTTCCACAATCCTATAATTAAATAATTAGACTGTTAGTGGAACCATAGGCCAATAATTTCTTCCTTAAATTAAACTTGTTGGATTATTTATATCTCCTCATTATTCAAGTGATCAATTAACTTCTATTCTATAAATGAATCATATACTTATTCTATGGTGAAAAATTCCCTCATTATTCTTCCTTCATTTTTGACATATAGATTGACAAATTTTCATTATCTCTAGGGCTGCATCATATAAATTTACATTAAAATTTATTTTTCCTATTATATAATGTATTAATAAGAATTAAAATCTTATTGTTATTAATAATAATCTAAACTATATTCTGAGAAAAATGAATAAACTTTCCATTCTGGATCCCATGTTGTTTTTTTGTGAATGAGTACTATTATTTTATTTTCCCCTACATTCATTATTAATAAAAATCAACCTTGTTCCAAATTTTGAATAAAACCAAAATGGTCAATGTTAGCACAGAAAAATAATTATATAAAGATATGATATTGTTATAAAATCATTTATTATATTTCTTAAATTATATCACCTTTATTCCAACCTAAAAAAATTTGGGCTACTTATACAATAATATTCATTTAACATAGGTTTTTTATGTTATATCATATTTTACTTCAAAATCATACTCCCAAAATTTTCAAAATAGAATTTAACATGAAAGTGAGATAATATAAACCCAAATATAATGTTACATATTCCCAATAATTCATCATAATTTTTATCCCAAAATAATATTAATCACTCACAAAATCAGATACCATTTAATTTTACATTAATTATAAATAATTAGAATAATATTTTAATTATTTCCCAATATATCCTGGATTTCCTTAACACCTAATCACTTTTCATCCCCCAATATTTTCAATACTACTCAACTTATATTCCCAATATCAACTACCATACAGTTCTAAATTATCTGATTCTTAGTCTCAAACTAATTGAGATACATTAGACCAAAAATCCTGGAACTTAAGAAATAAACGTATTTTTACAACTAGGTTTTTACACCAACTAATATAACCCAAATTTAAATAAATGTAGTTATAGTATCATTTTCAATCATTAAGTCACAAAAAATCCCAATACCCTTATCTTTAAAGATTTATTGAAGTATAAAAAAATTAACTAAAAAACCCCACATATTTCTCACACAATGATGATTATTCCCACAATACCAATATTTTCTTATTTAAAATAATTCTTCAATATATCCTCCAAAATTTCCTACACATGATACTATTGTATACAAATCATGCAAAATATCATTTTTTATAACGTATGGAAATTGAAATATAACAGGGTTAACTTCAAACAATTATTAATGTTAAACATAATAATTAACCATCAAAGATCACAAGTGATCATAAAATAATCACATGTGTATAAGAAAAAATTCAATTTGAATGGTAATAACATATATATTCATACATAAAAAAATAAAGATCATAAACCTAGAGTCATGTAATATATCATTATCATAAACAAGTCATTAGTCATAATATAATCGTTAACTAGGAGACATAGGTGCATAACATATGCATGATTTTATTGAATACAGGTATAAAAGAAATATAAAAATTGAAATTATAACACATTTTGAGGACAAATAAAATTTCATTCATCATAAAATGGGCTATGATGGCCTTTTTTTAAATGTATATTATGGTTTTCTTAATATATCATGTACCTTATAGGCATGGGATACCCTCATGTATACAATTAGTCATGGATTAACCAGCTCTGTAAACATATGATTTCATGACATATCACGAATAACCCAAGGTATTAGATGACATATAAATAATTACCCAAGAAAATATAAATATGCATTGAAAACTTGAATAAATATCAATTTTCATTGGTATCTTTAAAAAAAGCGTCATCTAAAATAATTACGAATAGGGTTTTTTTAGAAAAACATGGAAACAATGTAATTAATCCTAGGAAAAAATAATGGAAATAATTATTGAAAAAGGTGACCAATCAGTATATAAGAAAAAAAATACCACCATTATAAAGAAAGTAAAAAATGGTCCATATGGAGAAAGGTAAAAGATTAAATTAAAACAATTGAAAAGAAATTAAAATATATTTGGAAATAAACTCAACCAATTATTTAAATATATTGAATTATAAAATTTAAATAGTGTAAATAATATTTATATGGAGGAAAACGATTCAAGTATAATACTATGAAACTTTTAAATAAAATATTTCATTTTGAACCCCTTGTTTCTATAAAAATTAGATCCACCATAAAGGAATGAACATGATATGGAACTCAAAATATCATTAGTAAAAATTGGTTCAATATATAATATTTAAAATATATATTATATACAATATACTAATGGAAACAGGTGCATGATATGATATATGTATCCATAAAGTGAAATCGAGAAGAAAATCCCATAATAATTTGGTAACATTTGAATCAAACCCCTTGAAGTAATGAACAAGAAATGGAATATTAAAAATTATTAATAAGGATATATTTCTGATATAATATTTCAATAAGGTATTAGAAACACAAAATACAATAAAATAGGTGCATAGTGCAAAACATGTCTCAAATAATGATATATATGATGACACAAAGTTATGGGTTTTATAACAAATGAATCAAAATCCATTGAAATAAATAAGTTGATTAGGTTTTTTAAATATGATGATTTAAATGAAAATAAAGTTTATGATATTCATTTTATGTTGAATCTAATTAATAACATATAAAACGAAACATAGTGCATAATATGAAACATGCCACCTAGAATATAAATCTACACCAAGAAATACTTACTATTATGGTAAGTTCTAATTCAAACTAATCCTTAGTTAGATTTTAAAATAATCTAAAATTCATTCAATTAATTATATAATGAATTCGTGGATAGTTTACGAAAAAAATATTTATCCACTTTAATAATTTTATTTAAATATACATAATATCAATATTTATATTTATCTTATAATACATTAGTAACATACAACTCATAATTACCAAATTAAAAATAATTGTTTATAAAAATCATTATTTTTGTAACAACAATTCAGTTTTCCACACATGATTCAATCCGGCAGTTATCATCCTTACACCTTTGTCATTATTTAATTATAAAGAAAATTATAATGAAGTTTCATATTATATTTTATATTTATCTAGATTCTCTAGGTCATTTCATGGAATATATTGGACTATTTTCATGGAAATATTAAAAACATCAAATTTCTTAAATTTTCATTCCATAAAAATTTTATTTTATTAGGGAATAAATGCATATATATAACCATTATATAATACTTATAAAATAATTATTTCATTAATTATAAATAATATTACTCGAATATATCATTCCTTGGACACTAATGACATAACTAGTACAACAACACTCACTATGAAGTAAAACAAAACTCTAATTAGAACTTGTTATAATGACTGAATGACTAAGAACACATTATTTAATAATAATAACATCAATTTAATAAAATAAAGATGAATTTAAAAAATTATAAAATTGATGAATCTTATATTATAATTGGTAGATATCGTATACTTATAACAATAATAAAGAAAATTATATATCTTTTGTTTATAGACTAAATATCCACCTGAAAGACCTCTTGTAAATGAGAGGTTTAATAGTTCTTATTGGGATCAGAAGTTACCTAATGTTAGAGAGGATTCTAAGGGAGATAATTTAGGAATGTATTCATGAAAATTTCCATGTAAGGATTAATTCTATGTTTGGTGTAAGAGGGGTCCTTTTGTAAGAGATAAGGGGGGGGGACTTCTGTAAATAATCTTAAATTTTGACAAAATAAATGTCATTGTCAAAGGAAATTGGAACAAAATAAGCCGGGATTCCACAAAAATATAGGGAAGTCGACAATTCACCCATAATTTCATCAATAAATATTTTTTGGGATTGTTGTTTCCTTACCAAATCGTATTAACCGTAGTTCATTATTTCAAATTTCACTATAGAGACTAAATTTTACCACGAAAACATATTTTTATGAGTAATAATGAAATTGAACATATTACAAAATTTGAACATACAGAAATTCAATTTGAAATTAATTTTAATATAGTCAATTTTTTCAGTGTTAAAAATTAATTTTATTAAAAGTTTGGTTGATTCAATAAAAGAGTATTTAGAAAAAAAATCTTTCAATGCTTTATAATTAATTTACATAAAAATATTATTTATTATTGATATATATGACACTTATTGGTTTATAGAAAAACAAACGATTTTTATGTGAATTTCAAGTAAATTGTAAATTATATGTATCATTGTGAATTATTAATTAAAAGAAATGTAAAGAATAGTGTTTTTAATAAAATATAACATAACTTTCAAAAAGATTAGAATGTATTTTAAAATGAAAAATGTTAATTTTAAAATATTATTTAATTCAATTAATACATATTTTTCAAGAAAATGACTAACAATTTTATATGTCATTATTATATCATGATAATTTAATAAAATCTATGGAATATGTAAAAATAATAATTTCATGATTAACATAAAAATTATCATTTTTTGAAATATCCAAAAAATTTCCCACAAGAAAATTTTGACATTATAAATCAAAAACTAACTTCATTTTATCAAACTAAACATATAAAATTTGTAAATTTATCTTTTAAATTGAAATAAAAATTATAAAAACCCTACATTTATAGAAAAAAATATATTTGTGACTTATAGTGTTATTAATAAAATTTAATATCAATTTATAATTAATAGAGTTCTAAAATATTATTTTATATATTGTAATATTAAATATTATCATAATATAATTGTAAAAGTGGGATGGTCAATTTATTACGATAAACTACACATCACATTAAAATGGAGTTCTTTAAAAAAATCACTTTTTTAAAGTGAATGAAATTAATCATATTGTAGTAATTATTTATCCCCTAGTCATTAAATTTAATGATTTAATTGATTTTAGAATATAAAAATTCATAATAAAAATAATATTTAAGGAATTATATTACATATTTGTTTGATAAATAAATTTTAATTGATTAGTAACTTTTAATTTACTTGAGGTTTTATAGTTCATGTATTTTTTAAAATAATGATTCAAATTATATTCTCAATATTTATTAGTGTTCATATTATATACTAATAAGGTATATCAAGGTTTATTTGTGTTCTATGTTTCATATGATACACGATACTCAGAAAAATATTAATTTAATGGAAAACACATACAAAAATATATGTATGTTACAAAATTTGTTCTACTCCTTTATATATATATATATATATATTTATAAAATTTATATCAATCCACTATAAGTCACTAAAAAGTTGTTCAAGAATAAAAAATACTTTTTCTACAGATTTTTCATCCTAGTAGATCTCTTAAAATGAACACAAAGAACATACTACACTGGCATTGTATTATCATTCACAGTTACTATGGATATATCATCTTTTTCTTGAAAAATATTATTGACTCCCATGATCTAATTTAAAAATCATGTCATTATTTTTACAAGAATCATTCCTTAAATATAATTTTTTGAATTATAGTTATCATTTAATTCTCAGCCTCCCAAAAATGATATACACACTCTTCGTCACTTCCTCAAATAAAGAAACATTTTTTAAAGTTCACATCAATATTTTACAAGGAATTAGAATATATATATACATATATATTCTGAAAAACTGAACACTCGTAAATGGTCATGTTTGACTTATTTTTTTTCCACATATCCGGATGAATTGTTTTATATGTTAGGAGGGATAGAGTCCTACTAATAAAATTTATTTTCATATTTACTACTTGTTTTTAGGATTTCTTGAGTATCTTTGTGAGTAGAATCACTATCTAAGAACATTCATTCAAATGTTATATTCATTAATTTCAATATAATTGTTTGTTTTTTATAAATAAATGAGACTTCTGCCACAAAAGATTTTGTATTAGTAAAGAATTCACTAATTACATTACTAAAACACTATCCTACATTTTTATCGCATAAATATGTTTTTTATAATGTAAAATCATACATTATCTATTGAGTAATCCAAAAAATACATATTAAAAACTACTCTGAGGGAATATAGTTGTGTGGGTCACAACATTTTAATGTGCATTGTGTCTATATTTTATTCAATCAGAGATATTTCTCCATTTTCAATGGAAATATTTTTTTGTTTTTACCAAGATACTATATTAACATGGGCCAACTTCCTTAAAAATCATCTATGGTACCATTGATTTTATAATGACGTCCTTCATCTCCTTATTTCCTATTATTCCAAACCATCAATGCAATAAATTTGATTCCCTGAGAAATTTTTTATAAAACATATCCATGGAAAGATTTTCATTTTGAATAATATTCTATTCTTTATAAATAATATATGATCATATCCTATTTTGTAATATTATGATATCCACTATTTAATGTGGTATTAAAGTTGAAATCATCATGTTTCCTGAATGATACTTTATTCTTTCTTAACTAAAGGATATATTATATAATAATAATAATGATAAAACACATAATATTAGTTTTCATATGTGCATTATTCTTTCCCACAATATATAATGGCTTTAAATAAAATATATATACCATTTCAAATTACATAAATTTAAATTATTTATTAAGAAAAAATAAAATAGGAATGAATTTTTTTGAGTATATAATTCAACATTCCATTATAATATCTATGATCAATAATAAAAAAATAGTATTACTCTGGGATTCTATATTTCATAAGTTATTTTCAATTTATTTTTGTATCTCCAAACACTACATCACGAATCTCTTATTCTCAATATATCATTTAGTAAGACTAGTCCACATTAACATTAATCAATTAATTCCACTAGAGTTAGATCCAATGCATTGATTTAATAGCTATGTTTCCCCCCTTATAATATTGATCAAATCAAATATAGAGGTTCTTTCTGGCTCTCTTCTCTAAATATCCTAAAAACAATTGGTTATCACACATCATTCAGTACATAATTTTTTTTCCAAGATTAACAAATAATTTTTGTATAGATCCTTACCCACTTTCAGGTAATGTGGATAGTGAAATGAGAGTTCCCAACTCGTCATCAAGGGTAATATTTATTAAGCACAAATTGTTTTGACTATGTTGAAATCATTGATATTATCTACAAAAAACAAAAATAATAAATATCAATATGTAAAGTAACTATTATATAATATAAACATTATTGGTTATATAATTATTCTTTTATATATGATCCATAACCTTAAAAAGATATTTTTTATCTCACCTATAATATTTAATGTTGTGTTATTATCCAATATTAGAATTATAATCCAAAAAGAATTACAATGAATAAAATTCACATAGGTTTTGAAATCACATCTTATTTCTTGATTGAAGTGTGGAAAATTCATCAATTTTGATAATGAATGTCCTTAATCAATATTCCACAAAAACATAAATATGATTAATTGAATTAATCAATCATTACCTTTCCTTCATCCAAAAAAATTCTTTAAGTCAAGGAATTTAACCATGATCAAATAACCCTGAAATCATATAATAAAATATGTAATATGAAAAATAAATAACAATAAATATAAATTTTAAAATTTGATGAAGAAAATGAAAATAAATACAAAAATGAGAATAAAAATATAAATTGAATTCATATATTTACATTGTTCAAAAAAAATCTTATATTTATGAAGAGGCAAAGTATTTTCATGATTTTTTAGATGTAATATTAGAATAATGGGAATATAATAATAGAAACCTCTCTAATTTGTGAGATAATTATTAAAAATTCATTGTTATAGTATGATGTTTATCTATATAACCTAGATAGTTATAGTGGTATAGGATGATAATATCATTATCTTTAATTTATTATTTATTTCTTAATTATTTTATATTCTCTATATTGTGGGTTTGGCTAGGTAGCATACTATTTGGTTTTTATAGGGGGAATGGTGCTGGTGTCAAAAGATCAGAATTTTGTGAGAATAAATATCTCTTTTGACATCCATTTATAGTGGTATTCTATAGCGAACAAGGTGATTCTTCTCCTGATGATTATTTTTTCTGATAGTGATGGTGAATGGTTCATGTAATGAGGCTAATTTTCCAGCAAGTAATGGTTCTCTCCATAGGGCAATGAGTAGACGATTCTTCTTATGTGGTCCTAAATAAGTGATGTTGATAGTTTCAATTTCTCATGATGGCATTTTTTAAGGAAGGTGATGCTATCAAGGTGAGGGTCATGGTTATATTTTCTATTGAGAGCCATGTATTCTCTAAAAAATGATCTCTATTCATGATTCTACTGCATAACCTATTAAAAAATGATCTCCCGGGGTCTTCTCTAGCTTATAAATACCCCTGTGGATCTCCCCCCCCCCATTTGGAGGACGAAAAAATTCCAGAACCTCCAAATTGAGATCCCAACACCCTGGTCTCTTCTCGAAGCTTCTGAACCCTTCTAAGGTAACTTCTTACCTAGAACGTAAGATCTAAGGAGTTGGAGGAAGTCCTAAGTGTTGAAACTCATCAACACTTGCGTGCCTGAGTGGCCAGCCCTTAAGGGAACTGGCCACACTTGCGCACCTCCCTACTCCTTCACCAGAACTTGTGAGCCATCTTCTAGAAGTACCTCAGGATAATTATAAAGTATTTGGTCAAGGATCACCCAAGTATTACCCTAAGGGATGAAAATCGTGCACGTACCCATGTTCCGCACAGGTATACCTGCGCGACCAGGACTTGTGCGCCCACGCAGTACTTGCGCGCCTACCAGGACTTGCGCGCCCCTATCTTTTTGGGTGCCTCTCCTACCTATTTCACCTCTACTATGCTATTCCACCTCTCCTATTCAAGATTCAGTCTTCAAGACACTATTAAAAGACATTTATGGCATGTTTTCTTGATTAACTTCCATATCTGAAATAAATTATGTGGAACATCTCTCAAAACTTAGTGATTTACACATATTTACATCACTAAAGTTAGAGAGTTCATTCATTCAACCTCATCCTTTAACGATGGGATAATTCCATTAGTCTGGGCCTCCTTTACAGGAGTAAGCCCCAGTCCAAATTCTCATTATCATTGGGCATTATCCTAAGGAGTAATCCCCATGTTCTCATTAATTTGGGCATCCTTCTTAACACTAAGCCTCAACCATAGTTTCTAAAATATGGGCCTCCTCTTTAGGAGTAAGCCCCAAGTACTCATTAATTTTGGCATCCTCCTCAGCAGTAAGCCCCAACCATAATTTCCTTAACCTAGGCCTCCTCTTCAGGAGTAAGTCTTAGTCTTCAAATTCCTTTAACCTAGGCCTCCTCTTCAGGAGTAAGCCCTCGTCTTAATTTCTCATAGCTAGTCTTCATTTAGTTTTGATTTGAGATTCCTTTTCATGAGTGAAACCCAATCATAAGTCCCCTCCTAATTTGGGCATCTCTCTCAGGATTAAGCCCTAAATTAGTGTATCCAATTCTCCATAAAGTACATATACCTTTATGGACCCTATTTCTGGGTTCCTTCCCTGATGTAAATCCTAATCTTCATTTATCTAGCCATTCATACATACATAATCCCCACATCATTTCTTATGATTTCATCTTTCATGGCACAATTGTCTGATATTACCAATACCTCTTGTTTCTCACACCGATCATGACTCAGGTGAGCATAGAGTGTTAATGTAATTATGACATCCTTCATTGATCCATCAATCATAAACATCATACTCCCTTACTCGAACTACATGTGTTCTGATTCCTTTTCTAAACAAAGGATACGTTGGTAGCCCATCTGTGGGTGCGATCCCAAATCTGAAATAATTTGTGTCCTTCTGAATGAAAATAAACTTCAAGTACCCCACTGAGTGGCTTTAAAACCAGTATGGTCATCATAATGACCAAGAGATTTTTATGTGTTGAAGGATACCATTGACTAAGAATCTCTAACAAATACAGATGATTATCTATCGATGAAGAACCTCGAATAAATATGAAAGATTCTCTAAATTTCCTACATATTAATCATTGATTGTCAGATCTAAAGGAAAGCCCATTTTAATACTCGGTAATGTAATAAGGATTCACGAACATAAATTAAATCTATGAAGAGAGTCCGGGAGTAGACATTAATTCCCCTCAAAAAATGGTGTGATGAGTTCAAACTACCATCCTCTCGACCAAAGAAAATTCCTAAGCCTCATCAGTCCACAACTAATGACCACCTAACTTTGGAAAGTAGGTCCAAATGGATATGGAATCACTGGATGTTTCTGGTTCTACGAACAAACCCGTTAGAAACCAATTGGAATGTTTGAACCTTAAATCAACTAGGTCATCCCCAATTCTAGGGGAAAACAAAAAATGGTGAACCTGACGTGAATCCTTAACCAAGTTAAAATGATGATTTTCTTATTTGTTAGGCCCCTATTTATACTCAATGAGAGGGCCAACAAAGTAATCAATAACATATTTTATCATCCAAAAGATGTAGTGGCTGAACTTTTCTTGATTACGTCTGTTATATCAAACAACAACTCTTTTCCAGGATCTTCTACATTACGAGAATGGATTTTCTTAAGTCCATTTCTGGGAAAACCTCTGCCGCAAATGCCACTGCTGCTACTCATGCTGGATCATCATCCGCTCTGAGGACGATATCACCTACTCCGCATCTTCAACGATGGGTATCAAACGCGCTAGTTAAGAAGTACCATCAAAATAGTACTATTACGACTCTGGAGGCTGCTCGACAAGCCCTCCAAGTAAGTTATTCACACTATTCGTCTGGACAACGACGACCAGTGATTAAGAAGCAGGTGGTTCCAACCACTGTCTCCAACCATTTCAGGTCATTATCCCCGGAACTCAATCACCACTCACTGCCATATTCTGGGGAGATGAATGAACAGGCCCCTCTAGGCCTTAATTCAAGGAGACAGGAGTCCTTCCTGAGGGTTCCCACCAACAATCACTGATAGAATCGTACGGTAGTGCGCCCTCAACATGATGAGGGTATCGCCTCCAGGCGTTCGGCTCAGGTTCCTTGAACCCGAGTAGGCAAGAAGAATTTCCAGAGGTGAAATCCAGTCAACAGTGAGATGTTTCTCATCTCTTCCATCTCCATAGAAGTCCACCAACCTAACTTGGTGGCAAAAACGAGTGGGCACATACACCCATCCATTTGAATCCCGTTTTCTAGCAGACTCGTCTGGTAGCAGCACGTCAATGCCACTAGGAAATTCCGGCGGAGTACTATAGACATGAACATACACCTGTTTATAAATCATCAGCTAGTCTGCAGGCTCGTATGACTACATATGATGGAGCTCGTCAACCACATTCGGTGAAGTGCAATCAGTAGGCACATACACCTGCTAGTATTGATCAAGCATACCAACAGTCTCGTTTGGTAGCATTCGGAGAAGTCATTCAGAAAGATCTGGCGACAAACAGGAGGCAGACTCAACTCTCTTCCCCTACAGTTGAGTACAGTCAGGATTCACTGACAGGAAATAGAGGAAAAGAGCAAGAACACACACCTACTCCAAGCCCAGAATGGATGTATAACCTCATTCCGGCAGCTGATGTCACCATGCACATTCTGTCAATGGTGAAAGAGCAGAAGCAAATCCCCGCCCATATTTTGGATGTCTTCTAGGATATTATAACTGCTTCAGCATCATCATAGGGAAAGAAATGCAAATCTATCCATACCATTGGAGTGACTCATCAACAGATCACTCCGGAGCAGATACACACCTCTATTCCAGTCCAAGAGGGTTGTGGGGAATACTCTCCCATATCATACAGACAACCAAGTTAGGCACATACACCTGATTTGAGTGGAGATCGTCAGCCTAACCTTGAAATCTCTCCTGATCAGGAACATACACCTTCTCAGAGTAGCCACTTTCGTCAACAAGTGGTTTCCAAGGTGAGTAATAAGGCCTCTAGGAAGAAGACCCACCCAACACAGTCAAGAAATCAAGACCCAATCTGTAATAAGGCCTTGCTCGCTGCTGGAGTTCTTGAATCCCTCAGACAGTTATCTGTTGTAATCCAAGATTCTACACCCTCATTTCCCAATAGTGGGAACATTAATTCCGAAGGTTCTCAACAGACACTTCTTCATGAAGGCTTGCTTCATGACAGTTCAGTCGATCTTGATGTTTCATCTTCTGATGAGAGCTACAATAACCCTCTGTGTAGCCATAAGACCAAGGAGCAAGAGATCTCTCCCTTTTCTATATCCCACCATGGTGGTCCTCCTCATGATGATGGATTTCTCTGCAAAATTCCTCTCCACAGTAGTGATTCAAATTGCCCAGAAAATGCTTCAGGAGAAAATGTAGTGCTGAGATATCCCTCTTATCTTGAGGCACTTGCAAATACAAAACCAAACATGTCTGATGCTTCATCACTAGCAGGTGAAATACTTTCTCAATCAAAAGATAGTCCGGGGTGTAGGTCATTCTCTGAACCACCCCTGGGTCTTTTATCTTCTAGTTTGATCAGCGGATTATCTACCAGTCTTGCTGAATCTGATGAAGCAACAAGAAAGCACCAAATCTAGTCTAAATAGGTAGAAGAATCTTCATTGAATGATAAAGAGGAAATTATGAACATGAGAAAAGAACTGGCAAAAGGTGAAGTTCCAGTCATGTTTTGGCCTTTGGCTGAATCTAAGTATGACATTCCAGATATGTTGAAGGAAGATGGGATTGATGACATTCGTCTCAACATATGGAAAACTCTTTGTCAGTTGAAAAAAAAGTATTATCTTATGATGAATATAAAAATATTGTTAAGATAATAGAAGGGTTACAACGTCAAATTGACTTGGCATCTCTATAAGTCTCTCGATATCTGAAGGATGAAAAGAAACAGAGAGCCCTTGAACGTTCATGAGTTGGCGCACTCAGAAGATTGCACCATTTAATTGCCAATGCCCCATCTGATATTCATGTCAGAGGATGGGGTGTTCATGGAGCACTACATTTCACTGTACTCTCCAATCAACAAATCCCACTAAAGGTGGTTTCATGCAATGTTATTTCCCAGAATTTTCCACATTTGGCTGGTTTTGTGCGAAATCAAAGGCTTGCCCAAGAATAGGCCTCAACTAGTTCATCTCAAAATCAAGAATTCAGATAACATGTTTTTGAATTACTACTACATCATGTAAAAAATAATATTGAATATGCCTCTTTTATGGAGAAAGTACATCGTCAAGTGACAGAAGTGTCAGAAATCATCCAATGGACTTTTGAGGCGGGTGGTAAAAGTGGATGTCGATTGATGCATCCAGCGAATTTCCGGACTAAGGTCTGCAAGATCAAGAGAGATTTTCAGAAAGTATCATACATAGCAAGTCAAGACCGCCCCAGCTTTCCAGACTGGGGACTCTTTTAACCCAACCCTTAGAATCAACAAATAGGATTCGAGGAGTTGAGCGAGAACAGCAAGAACAGCCCCAGTCCACAAGACTGGGGAATTTTTCAAATCATCAATCCCCTCCTCAGCTAAAGTCGGTATTTTCTCGATTGGGGAAGAATCCACAGGAGGAACAAAGATCCAAATTATTAGGAGATTCCCTCCAAATTTTGGTTCATCACGAAGTTCCTGAGGGATCAAATCAACAAAAGGCAATGTCTATTCAAGGTCATGGCTTAAGACAATATCACGGAAATGATGATAGAAGGAATGTGACGCGTTATGGATCAATTAATGTCATTAATACAGTTGTTTCTGATCCACCAGATGAGGCTCATTCAGATGGATCATATGAAGAGGTTCCTTCTCAAGAAGTTGTATGCACAGATACAAATGAAGAAGTTGTGCATACACGAAATCAAAGGCTTACCCAAAATCTGGGTGTTCCTTCAAGTAACCCACTTCCCCCTTTCCGAAAGGGATCAAACAAGGGGAAGGGAAGGAATCTGGTTACATACCCTTCCTTTGGAAGAGGCCAATCTCTCTCATTAGAGAAAAGGTTAGCACAACAGGAGGAAGAAATGAAGGGATTGAGGAGGATGAATGAGGAACTACATCAGGGTAGTCTTCCTCCTAAACGTGCTGGAGCCGGTCAGCCAAGGGAATTTGTTGTGGCTGCTGAGATGGATCAAGAATATCCTCCTCTATCAGCACACCCTCATAGGTCTAATCCTACGGGTCAAGTGAAATAACAATTAGCAATGCTGCCATCAGTTGCAGTACCAGCCACCATACCTGTCCAAGCTCCAGTCATTGCACCTTCCCAATTACAAGTTCAACCAGATGTTTCTCAAAAGATAAAAACTACCATTGAGTCATTAATAGCTCAGTTAGAGACTATGGAAGGGAAGCGTGCGTAGGTTCAACCAGAAAAGAGAGCTTACCCTAAATGGGTAGATTTAATCCCTCCCCCATCAAGTTTTGGGAACCTTGTATTCCCTAATTTAAATGGATCAGGAGATCCTGAAAATCATTTGATGCATTATGTGTCTTGTTGTGATCCTATGATGGGAACTCTAGAATAGAAAGAAGCAGTGAAACTCAGATGCTTCATGCGAACCTTGCAAGGACCAGATTTTTTTTTGGTATACAAGCTTGCAATCTCGGTCAATTACCGGATGGGAAGATCTTCGTCAATGATTTCTTCTTCAATTCAATTCAACTTTGCCAAAGACAACAGTTTTCGATCTTACAAACTATAAGCAAAGGGAGAATGAAAGAGTTTCATATTTCATTTCTCACTGGAAAGGATTAACATATTCCCTAAGCTTTGTACTCCCTTAATAAGAACTGTTTCCAATCTGTGTGGCAAATCTTCATGATGAATTACACACACCATTGATCCCTATGAAATACACAGGAGGGTTTCGAGACCTTACTTCAATCACTCAACAGATTGAAGATTCCCTTATACAGAATAAGGCTAAATCTCATGTAATTACATCAGTTCTAGGAAGAAGAATGGGTAAAGCAGAGGCTGCTACAGTTATGCTTAAGCAAGCACTTGTACCTGCTTCTACTTAAAAACCTTCATCCTCCCGAAGGGTTCCACCTCATGAGCGTCAACAAAAAATTCCGTTTTGTAAAGATGATCAAAGATATCAAAGACAGAAACAATTTGATGAGTTGAAGAGTAATGTTTATTTTTTTCGAAGTGAACAAGTTCCTGGCTACTTCATTTCGGCTCTTGAATATAATTTGGTTCAGTTGCCAAGGCCCAAAAGGCCAAACACGGAAGGAGATGAAGACTGTACCAATTATTTCCCCTTTCATCAAATGTTGGGGCATCCAATCCAGGAGTGTTTTGCCTTCAAAGACTTCCTACAAAAGATGGTCGACTTGGGACAAGTCAAACTAAAAGGCTCTTCAGCCCAAATAGCATGTGTTACAGCTACAGTTCCAGAGGAAGCAGGCGAATGGAAAGAAGTCAAAAGAAAAAATGTGCAGAAATATGATGATTGGATGGTCAAGAAAATGATCAACTGAACTCATGCCATTTTTTGAACTCAATTTAAGAAACCAATTGTGTCTTCTACTATGGATTCCACAACAAAATCCTCTTCAGAGGGAAAATCCTCAAAAGGGCAGCATAGTTCGAAGAAAGAAAATAAATTAGAGGAAGATGAAATTGTGTCGAAGCCTAGGATGTATTTAACTCTGGTAGATTTTATTCTATCTACTTCGAATCCACGAGAATTTTCCCACCAAATGGCACAGCCTAAATTGGCTATTCAGGCAGAGTCTTCATCAGATGAAGAGTTAATCTTTGGTTCTGTCAACATGATTCATTTAACAGATCCTTATGCCAGTCGCAGTTTCAATTTCGATGAGCCTGAATTCCCTATATCAAACAGAGGAGTTAGAGGATGTTCCAGAGGTCTGGGATACAGAGGGAGATGTGGATATCCTAGAATCCACTATTCTAATTCTACACCTTCTAGAATTGTGTATCATGTAGAAACTCGTGGCAGAGCCCTTCAGCGAGTTCAACAAGAAAAAGAAAATTCTTCCACCAATAACAGATTCAGTCCTGGCACAATTATTCTGTTGGATCGGTTGGAGGTTCCACCATCATCCTCTCATCAGGTTAATAGCCCTAATCAGTCTGATCTTCCACGTCCAATAGTATTTCCATCTCCTACCCTGATACAAGATGCATCCACTTCCAAAACATCAACTTCCAAGGCACCTGCAAAACCACATGTTCCAGTTGGGAAACACATACCTTTGGATCAAATGTATGATGTATTGAAACACCTGGACCAAGTACCAACCAAGATATAAATTTTGGATGCCTTGAATTTATCAAAGGATCATCGGGAGTCACTCATTGAGGCTTTTTCAAGTCCTCAGGAGTTTGAAACTGAAATTGCTGCAACTGAAGTCTACCACGTAGAAAATAATCATGAAGAATGATATGCAGTTATATATTTCAAATATGAAGATGAAGATGATGTCGTGCATGGGCATATTAGACCTTTTTACTTACATAGAGGGGTAAATGGTGTGGATATCCAAAGGGCTTTCATTGATAATGGTTCTGGAGTCAACCTCATCCCCATCCGTACACTTCGTCGATTGGGCCTCATGGAATCTAATTTATCTCATTCTACTATCATGTTACAAGGATATGATAAAAATTAACAAGAACCACTAGGTGGGATTACACTCAAAACTCAGTTTTGAGATCTTGTATCCAGTTCAGATTTCATTATTATTGATCAGCACTTAGCCTTCAACATCTTGCTTGGAAGACCCTGGCTACATCAACATGCGGCTTTTCCTTCATCATACCATCAATGTCTCAAATATTATTTTTATGGCCAAGTTGGGACATTTTTTGGTGATAAGTCCCCTTTCAAGACATGTGAGTCTCAATACATTGAGTCAGAATTATATCACATGAAGGGAAAGGAGAAATCCACTACAAGGGAGATTACCAAAGATAATGATCCTTACGGTTTGGAGAAGATTCCAGTAAATCCATTTGCACATGTGATTATAGATTATTTGTTTCCTATTAGTCAAATTGATAGGATAGACTCAAATAAAAATAATCTCATGGAAAGATCCATAATGTCAATTACGGCAATTGAGCCAGACAACATGGAAGAAAGTGGTGATCCACCAAGTAATGATGAAAGCCCAAATAGAGATGTGTTTATTTCATCTGTTGAAATCCAACAAGTCTATACTTCTCCAATTAGGCCAGAAGAAGTGATAGAAATGTCAGAGGTCGAACAATGATGTAGATTCTCAATCCATCATCTCCTCTTTATTGCCCAAGGAAGATCCTTCGTCATCAACCAGGTCAGAAATGGAAGCTTCTTCTTCAAGATGTTCAAATTTTAACATCTCTTCTGATCATGGAAATTCTGCTTCATCATCTACTATGAAAGTAGAAATTGAAAAAATTACACATGTTGAAGAAGAATAAGAAGAGGAAGATCTCAAAGATTCTCCTCCAGTATTTGAAGACGGTTTCTCTACCACCGTCGATGAACTCAGAGAAATAAAGCTGGGTACAAATGAAGATCCACGCACCACTTTAATCAGTGCGGCCATGACTCTTGAAGAAAAAGAGATTAATATTTCCTTTTTAAAGAAAATTCTATACATTCTTTCTTGGAACTATACAGAGATGCGTGGGCTTGATACTAATGTTGCTACTCATTATTTGGACTTACCAGAAAAACATCGAGGATTTAAACAAGCCGCGAGAAGAACACACCCAACGTATGCTTCCAAAATTGAAGTTGAAGTGGATAATATTATCAAAGCTAACTTCGTCAGAGAAGTTCAATATCCCAAGTGTTTGGCTAATATTGTCCCTGTGAAGAAGAAGAACGGACAAATTAGAGTTTGCATTGATTTCAGAGATCTTAATCGGCATTGTCCTAAGGATGATTTTCCAGTTCCAATTACAGAACTTTTAATCAATGGAACAGCTGGATATGAAGCACTTTCCTTCATGAATGGATATTCCAGATATAATCAAATTTGAATGGCTCTAGAAGATGAGGAATCCACAGCCTTCAGAGCCCCTCAGGGTGTGTTTTTCTATCGGGTAATGCCCTTTGGATTAAAAAATGCAGGCAAAACATATCAGTGTTCCATGCATCGTATCTTCAAACTCTTTTTAGAGAAGTTTTTTGAATGTTATGTGGATGATTTTGTAGTCAAATACAAACAACTTTCTAATAACTTGGATTATTTGGAGGTTATATTTTCCAAGCTTCGACAACATAATTTGAAGATGAACCCCGTAAAATGTGCTTTTGGGGTAACCTCAGGAAAATTTCTCGGCATTTTTGTACCCCATCGTGGTATCGAAGTTGATCCTGAGAAGACAAAGTCAATCCTTGGTATTTCACCTCCTCTAAATTTGATAGAATTGAGATGAATTCAAGGACACTTAGCCTACATTCGGCGTTTCAATGCCAATTTGCCAGGAGAAAGTTTACCCTTCACCAAATTGATGAAGAAGGGAGTCACATACCAGTGGACTAAAGAATGTCAAGAAGCATTCAATATTCTCAAGAAATACCTCTTGAGTCCACCGATTCTTATGTCACCTGTTGAAGGATGACCACTTATCCTCTACGTAACAGCCTTGGAGTGATCATTGGGTGCCTTAATTTCTCAGAATAATGATGCTTGGAATGAAAATAGCCTCTACTATCTCAGTCAGACTATGCTTGAAGTAGAAACCCGATATTCAAATATTGAGAAGTGCTTCCTGGCATTAATCTTTTCAGTTCAGAAGTTGCGACACTACCTGCAACATCACAATATTCAATTGGTATCTCGCAATAACCCTCTCAAATTCATCCTTAGTCGTCCAATGATTATAGGACATCTGGCATGGTGGGCAGTTATTTTGCAGCAATTTGACATTCATTATGTGTCTCAAAAGGCAATAAAGGGCCAAGCTTTGTCTGATTTCCTTGCTGAACATCCTTCAGTAGAAGATACATCTTCAGATATTGAACTCCCTTCTGTGGAAGTCTTCACTATTCTGGATAGTCCTCAAGTATGGGAAATGTATTTTGATGGTGCTTCCATATGTCCAATAGGGAGGAAAATGGAAAATCCTAAATTCAACAAGGTTGGGTTAGGAGTGGTTCTTATTTCCCCGGAAAAGGTAGTGCTACCCTATTCCTTCTTATTATGGGAAGGTGGTACCAATAATGAAGCAGAATACCAAGCTCTCATCGCAGGCTTAGAGTTGGCGCTTCAGGAACAAGTGAATCACTTAAAGGTGAAAGGTGATTCATACCTAGTAATCAAACAAGTCATTGGGGATTATGTGATCAGAAAAGAAGAATTGAACCCTTTGTATGATTACATCAGAGAGTTAATGGTGGAATTTACGATGGAACCGACATTTTCTTATGTCTCGCGATCACAAAATGCTCAAACTGATGCACTGGCTAATATAGCCACAGCTCTGGCAGATCCAAATCGGGACAAGACAAACATCAGTATTGCCCACTGTCGTACAATTCCACCTTACGTTCGATCCAAAACAGAGGAGATCAATGAAATTAGTCCCATTCCTGAACCGTATGGTCATACTACAGTATGGATGACACCTATCTCGGAATACCTTCAAAATGGAACACTTCCACCGGATAGAGACGAAAATGAACAAATCTGGCAACGTGTGGTAAATTTTACTATTTATGATGGCCCAGATCACCTAGAGAAAATTCTCTACAAGCGTGGTTTTGACAAAGTTCTCTTCAGATGCATTGATGGTGAAGAGACAATGGCTATCATGAAATAAGTGCATGCAGGAGTCTGTGGTGCCCACCAGTCTGGACATATACTCTATGATCAGATTCAAAGGCTTGGATACTTTTGGCCTTCAATGATACATGATTGGGTTGATTTCACAATGAAGTTTCATTCATGCCCAGTACATTCCAACTTCTTCATGATTCCCTAGAATTGATTCATATAGCTAAATACTCGTGGCCATTTTCCACCTGGGGAATGGATGTGGTGGGACCTTACCCTTCAACTATAGCCAAGCAGTTTATGTATATTCATAATACTACTAACTTCTTTTCCAAATGGGTAGAGGCAATACCCCTCAAAGAAGTCAGTTCTAAATTCATTGTTAGCTTCATCATGTCTAACATCATTACCATATTTGGTATCCCTCATACCATATTGACGGACAATGAAACCAACTTCTTTTCATCC
Organism: Viscum album; assembly: GCA_963277665.1. NCBI lineage: Eukaryota > Viridiplantae > Streptophyta > Magnoliopsida > Santalales > Viscaceae > Viscum > Viscum album. The sequence continues at coordinate 762,852,963 of OY728121.1, forward strand.
AAGGTGAAGAATATGTATCAAGAATACAACATCAAATCCAACCATTCATATCAGTATCATCCAGTGGCCAATGGCCAGATAGAATCCTTCAAAAAGACTCTTTCAAATATATTGCAAAATATGGTGGATAAAGATAAGAAGGCATGGCCTGATAAACTCTTTCATGCTTTATGGGATTATCGAACCACCACCCGCACTGCAATACGGTCAACTCCATATTCACTGGTATATGGAACGGAATCAGTCTTGCCAGTTGAGGTTCAATTACCTTCGCTCAGAGTAGCCATTTGTGATCAGTCATCTACAGATGAACAATCTCAAAAGCGATTGGATGAATTGGAATGGTTAGATGAGAAGAGATTGTGCACACTACACCACTTGGAAGTCTACCATAATCGAATAGCACGAGATTTCAACAAAAAAGTTCGCCTTTGCTCATTTATTCAGGGAGAACTGGTATTGGTTCTCAGAACTCCAATGATATCAGGAAAGAAACCTCCCAAGCTTGAACCAAAATGGGAAGGACCTTATTCAATACATAAGGTCTATTCCAGTGGAGCTTATTCTTTAATCTCAATGGATGGAGAACTCATCACTACTCCAACCAATGCCAGATTTCTGAAGTAGTATTTTGTATAAACTCAAAATATATAATCTATGGTCCATGCATACGACCTTAAACTATTTGTGTGTCCCTTACATCTAGCAGGACATTAAATTTCACCATCCAGGGTCCATGCATATGACCTTAAACTATTCGTACTTTCGTCCAACATGATGCTAAATTGTATCGTCCCTTTTTCATCCCACATGATGTAAAAATGTGACGTCCTAACTAAATGATGCTAAACTGTACATGATTCTCTTATGTCTAGCAAGACATTAAACTACGCCATCTGTGGTCCATGCATATGACCTTAAAATATTTTCACTTTCGTCCAACATGATGTTCAACTGTGGAAAAAATCCCTAATACATCCAACATGACGTTAAACTGTGTCCTCTTTTTTCCTTACTGCATGAAATTAAACTGCACAGTCCCCCTTTTGTCCAAACATGACATTAAACTGTATTGCCCCCATCATCCTAACTACATGATGCTAAACTGTATATAAATCACTTAATACATCCTACATGACATTAAACTATATTTTGTCTCTGATACATGACACTAAACTATGCAGCACCAATAGTCCTAACTGCAAGACTTTGAATTGCATAGTCCCTTCATATGTCCTACATGACATTAAACTGTGAATCGTTAAGGTTGTTGCTACCTCTTGTTTCTCACACTAAGTTTGACTCACGTGAGCTTAGAGTAAACTTCAACCATAAAACCCTCTCTGGGCCACTAACCATTCATAAGTCCCAACACCATTTTTTAGGTCGTTGTCCCAAAGAACAACTTGATAACTAATTCATTCTTTAATTGAACTACATGGACTTTGATCCTTGCCTTCCAGGCTAGGTATGTAGGAAACCTCCCGAGGTTCAAGCCCAAAACCAATCTCTTCACATCGGTTCACCTCCATCTCATACGATGTTGATTTGTGAAATCTCTCCTAGAATCAATATCTTTACATTGGTTCAACTTCATCCTTGCTATATGATGTTAAACAGTACATCATTTTTTTCTGGTATGACAATAAACTACAAAATTCTTTGATACCCTCACCTGAGAGGAAATCATTATTTACATGGATCTCCAATCATGTTTTATTACAAAGACTACGTGCATACATGGAAATACCTGAACCTTTTATTTTGGGTCAAACCATCATTTCACTGAAGTCTCCTATCACCCTTCACTTGTACGAACCAAATCTGTACAAAGGGTATTTCTAGAACTACGTGGGCTTGATTCCCATACTTATGGGATACGTAGGAATGTTCGAGTGTCCCTTGAATCCATAACCAAGTCTTTGGGCCTAACCCAAAATTCCACTTTCAGTCCCTTGGCTGAAAAGTCCCCAGGAATACACACACTGTGTATTCTTTATTATGGTCTGAGCTCTATGACCCTAAACTAAGATCTCTCATACTTTTGTCCCACATGACATTAAACTGTAGTTCAAGAACTACGTATGGCTTGATTCCCATACCTATGGGATACATAGTGAAGTCCAACATTTTAATTCAAGACCTAGCCACAACGTGATTATGGTTAGCATTGATCTATATATCTTTACATTCATTGAACAATACCCTTTTTTATGTGTCATAATCCTAACCTTAAATATTTTCAAATCTTCATAAACCTTTTCTTGACTTTTAGTCACAAAATGTCTGAAACCTGAGAGTTCTTTTGCTTGACCATGTAGTACGTGCCCTTAGGCGGCCTTGCATAAACAGTCAACATAACAGACCTGTCAGCCAAAAGATGATATTATTTGACTATACAGCCAATGCCCTTAGGCGAACCTGTATAATTCAACCCCCTAACATGTTTTTAAATAATGGTAACTTAATTCTTGGGAATAAAAGCCCCTTTTGTCCTTAGTTATCTTGTCGAAAATATATAGGGATCCGCAAGAGATCTATTCTTTACATATTCATCTCATACTCTTTTTCATGATCTGAAAATATTCAAGTCTATGGTTTATATTTTCCCTTTACTATGCTTGGGTCAGAACTTCTTTTGAGTAACATTCATCTAGTTCTTAGACAATCTTGTTTGGAAATATCTTCTCCATATTCAAGTACCTCTTTCTATACAGCAAACTCTATACTTTGGAAAATATAAATCTCCATAAACATTCACTGGATTTTTATCACTAGGAAAGTAAATTTATATGAGTTCTTTTTCCTAACTATGCAGCATGTGCCCTTAGACGGCCTTGCATGAACAGTCTACATAACAGATCTGTCATCCAAAAGATGCTATTATTTGACTATGCAGCCAATGCCCTTAGCTTGCCCTGCATAATTCAACCCCCTAACAAGTTTGTTAAATAATGGTAACTTCATTCATGGGAACAACTTGTTCTAATTCATTTTATCCCTTTTTCATATCATTTCTCAGATTCAAAATTTCTTAAGTCATAGTTTACATGTTTTCCCTCATACTTAGGTATGGTAATATGTATTCAGATAAATTGTAAAGGAATTGAGTCCATTTTAATCCATTCGTTCAAATCAATTTCTACATTAAACATTAGCATTTTTATATCCGACATTCATGAATTTAAAATGCCAAATTTCTTGTTTCTTCTCACATCAGAGTCAAATCCTATTTTCTCTCTGGATCTAACTCTGAGGGGGGAATTTTGTTGACGCTCATTTTCATCACATTGTCTAAAACAATTGAAAGGAAAATGACTTAGCACAAATTAATTCATCCTTTGAAGAAAACTTCAAAAATTGACAAAGGCATTAACAAAGAGTCCAATACCCTTGGGTCACGCAAGTTTCCTTATGGTCGCGCAAGTACACTTGTGTGCCGCCTAATGGTCATGCGAGTACACTTGCGCTCCGCCTAATGGTCGCGCGAGTGACTTGCACGCCCTCTTTAAAAACCACCTGCTGTCTTCTCGAGCTTATAAATACCCATGTGGGCCCCCCCATTTGGAGGAAGGAAATATTCCAGAACCTCTAAATTGAGCTCCTGGTGCCCTAGTATCTTCTCAAAGCTTCCAAAAACTTCTAAGGTAATTTCTTACCTAGAATGGAAGATCTAAAGTGGGAGAGGAAGGCCTAAGAGTTGGAACTCATCAACACTTGCGCACCTGAGTAGCCAGCCCTTAAGGGAACTGGCCACACTTGCGTGCGGCCCTACTCCTTCACCAGAACTTGAGTGCCATCTTATGGAAGTACCTCGGGATAATTCTAAAGGTTTTGGTCAGGGATCTCCCAAGTATTACCCTATGGGATGAAAATCGTGCAAATACCCATGTGCCACGCAGGTATACCTACACGCCCCTATCTTTTTGGGTGCCTCTCCTTCCTATTTCACCTCTCTTATGACTTCCCACCTCTCTTATTCAAGATTCAGTCTTTAAGACACTCTTCAATGCAATTTATGGCATGTTTTCTTGATTGAATTCCTTATCTGAAAGGAATTCTGTGGAACATCTCTCAGAACCTAGTGATTTACACATCTATACATCCCTAAAGATAGAGAGGTCATTCATTCAACCTCATCCTTTAAAGATCGGAGAATTCCCTTATCCTGGGCCTCCTTTTCAGGAGTAAGCCCCAGTACAAATTTTCATTAACATTGGGCATCCTCCTTAGGAGTAAGCCCCATGTTCTCATTAATTTGGGCATCCTACATAGGAGTAAGCCCCGACCATAATTTCTCAAATATGGTCCTCCTCTTCAATAGTTATCCCAAATTCCTCATTAATTTGGGGATCCTCTTTAGGATTATGCCCCAACCATAATTTCCTTAACCTGGGTCTCCTCTTCAAGAGTACGTCTCAGTCTTCAAATCCCTTTAACCAGGGCCTCCTATTCAGGAGTAATCCCCGGTCTTAATTTCTCATAACCAATATTCATTTAATTATGATTTGAGTTTCCTTTTTATGAGTGAAACCCAATCATAAGTCCCCTCCTAATTTAGGGATCTTACTCCGGAGTAAGCCCCACGTTAGAGTATCCAAATCTCCATAATGTACATATACCTTTATGGAACATGTTTCCAGTTTCCTTCCCTGATGTAAATCCTAATCTTCATTTTTCTGGGCAGTCATACATACATAAGCCCCACATAATTTCTTATGATTGCATCTTTCATGGCACAATTGTCTGATTTTACCAATACCTCTTGTTTCTCACACTGAGCATGACTCACGTGATCTTAGAGTGTAAAAGTAATTATGACATCTTTCTTTGAGCCATCAATCATAAACATCATACTCCCTTACTCGAACTATGTGGGTTCTGATTCCTTTTCTAAACAAAGGATACGTAGGTAGCCCATCTACGGGTGAGATCCTAACTCTGAAATAATCTGTTTCATTCTGAATGAAAATAAACATCAAGTGCCCCACTGAGTGGCTTTAAAACCAGTATGGTCATCATAATGACCCGGAGATTTTTATTTATTGAAGGATACCATTTACTAAGAATCTATAACAAATACAGATGATTCTCTATCGATGAAGAACCTCGAATACATATTAAAGATTCTCTAAATTTCCTACATATTAATCATTGTTTGTCAGATCTAAAGGAAAGCTCATTTTAATACTCGGTAATGGAATAAAGATTCACGAACATAACTAAAATCTATAAAGAGAGTACTAGAGTAGACAATAATACCCCTCAAAAAAAGGTGTGATGAGTCCGACCTCCCATCCTCTCGACCAATGAAAATTCCAAAGCCTCATTGGTCCACAACTAATGACCACCTACCTTTAGAAAGTAGGTAAAAATGTATATGGAATCATTGGATGTTTCTGGTTCTACGAATAAACCCGTTAGAAACCGATTGGAATTTTTGGACCTTAAATCAATGAGGTCATCCTCAATTCCAGAGGGAAACATGTATTAAATTTATTTTTAACTTATTATGATTAAATTAGAGACATTTGGTCATTATTTTACGGTAGAAGAGACATTTAAATAATCTATTATATATAATGGAAAGAATTGACAATGAGGTTTATAAATCTGAAAAAGTACACTAAAAATAGTAATGTATGGGATATAATAAATGTTTAGTTATTCAAATAATTGAATAAGAGTTAAATTTCATTTTATAAATTTATAATTGTGTGGGATAGGTTGATACATGAATGATAAAGGTATTGATAATGAACAATGATGCATGAAAAAGAATACGTAGTTTATGGGGTTTTGTATATGGCAGAATGTATAGTAATGGTTGAGATAGAATGAATGGAATATACATGAGTTAATTTATTATTATATTCAAAATATTTTTTTTATATTTATGAATTTGGATATTCAAATATAGGAAATGAATTTTTAACTAGTGAAGATGGAAATTTTTGATATTAGAGAGTTAAATAAAGATATTTGATCTACATTTGTTGATAATATAAGCAATAATATTTTTTAGTGATGGTTTTACACATAATCTCCTTATTTAGTAAAAATTATTAAATAGTTATAAAATTTGAAGTTATGGATTTCATTTAAATAGATAAAATCAAGGTGGGTGAGATTAAATGAAGATACTGATTGATATGTGAAGAAGATATATTGAAATGTTACATATTTTCAAAGAGAAAAATATGGTAAATAGTGATATGGGAAGAAAAGGTGGGAACTTTTTGAATTTATTCCTTAATGAGAAGTATGAATATTATCCATTTGAGAACGGTATGTGTTTTTTATAAGAAATATATGTTTAAAGATGGTATAATTTCATATAAAAAAGGTATAATTCATCATCACTAGTCTGCTAAAGGTATAATCATTCCTCTTTGACAGAGATTCACATAATGTCTTTGAATATTGTAAAATATGTTTTTTCGTTCTTGAATTAAGGAGTGAAGAAATATGGTAATGGGGTTTCCCAAGGGAGTTTTGCAATAAAAAATTAACGGATGAAAGAATTAGTGAGTTGTTTATATAATTAGACACAAGTGTAAGAGTCTTTGAAATAGGATGTGGGTTTGATAAAATTTTTGGAAAGTGATCTTGATATTTCGATGAGGGATTCATGTAATGGTGTTTGGAAATATTTATAGTGAGTAAAGAGATTTTTTGGAGGTGAAATTTTTGAGTAATATTACTTAAAGGGAGTTTTTGGGTGTTGGTAGAAGGATATGGAGGGAGTGGTTGATATTGTGTACAACTGAATAAATAGTTCTTTATTCTTGGGTACTATGTGGAGTGATCAATCGGGATTTACCAGTAGTCCTACAACCAGGTAGTTGGTGTTATACTACTAGGTACGAAGTGAGCTGTGAAAATAATGTTGAGGAATTCCATCTAACCAATAGTCTCCATAAATTTTTTTAAATTGGAGTATATTTTGTAATTTTAACCCATTATTATTATAAATCCCACTTGATGGTTCCTCTCTTGGATGAGTATGATATGGGAAGTCCATAAACACCTTTTCCACTTCCTCCTCTTCGACCCTTGATCTGGGTGGTCTGAGGGATGTTCATCACTCTGATTGTATGTGATATCATATCGTTATATCCCACATTATTTTATCTCTACTAAATATGTAATTTAATTCTGGTCACCTTTGCTCTAAAAATTATAATTCCACTTAATAATTGTGGAATTGTACCTCTTGGTGGGGCTTTCGTACATATAGTGGGGAACATTCTCAATTAGTTCAAATTATGGTCACTACATTTCATGTATTTAAATGTTTTTTTAATCATCATTATTTTATATTTTCTTCATTTTGGGTTAAAATGAATTTGGAATTGAGTATAAAATTTCGGTATTTTGTGTGTCTTAGGATAAGGTTCCTATTAAAAGTGGACCCCACCTCTTCTAGTATAATGCCAATTTTTACTATTTCATAATTTAAATTTAAAGGGATTAATGGTTGACATATGGCTATTTGAAATATGTTAATGAGGGATCTTTGGTGGTTGGTATGGTTAGGAAATTGATTTTGGATCCCCGAATGAGGTAGGTGGAAATTATGTCATAAAATCATTTTCTCAAATGGTAATAATATTTTTATGTGCATTTATTATTATTATAATATTTTAATGTAATATTGTGATCTTTTTCCAATAAATGTGATATGATAGCATCAACATAATAGTGAACTTGGATCTTATACCTTTATAAATGATTCATTGTTAGTCCAGTGATCAAATGAGTTCCAACAAATCATTTTAAGGATTTTTTTGGTTATGTGGTTGGGATTTAAAAAGGAAAATGAATTTTATATTGTAAAAATTATATAAAACAGGTTTAGTATTATATTTATGTTCAAATAAAAATAATGGATTAATGAATATTTTTTGAAATGGCCCTTTAATTGATGGTTAGTAAATTCAAGAGTATTTTCATTGGTTATCATCCTAGGTCCTTGTCTGGGTAATGTTGTTATATACTGCCTCTTGAAATGATTTTGGAAGAATATTTTTACATGGATTTTAACTGATATCTTTGAGGGATAGTTTCAGTTAATTTGTAATCATATGGGACAAACCCTATTTTTGAAATATTTTATTCTAATATATGTAAATATTGATTATAGTCGATATGTATGTTATCTATTATTGCATGATGTTGCATGATAGTGCTGGAGCCAAAGGATAAAAATTATCATAGGTAAAGGGTTTGGTATGTTAGATAGATAAGTTAGTTGGACTTACTTTTATAGAGTTCCATATGAAACATTGGATAACCTTGGAATGTAAATGAATCTTTGGGATCAACTAACTGATAATTGAGATATTCATAGTTATAATTTGGTCGATTCATGATATTTTCAATTGGTATTATAGACTCTAGAGTTAATCATGAGTTGAGGTGTGAGTTAGTCCATGTTTTATTTTATTGGACTATTTTAAGGATTTATGAGTCACGATCTTTTATATAACATAATCATTGGTATATAGAAAGTGATATAATGTGATTGTTGCGATTCCTACATTCTACTTACGAGTGGAGGATTGTAATTTTCCCTCCTATATGATGTTGACTTATAGTATTTATGTGATAATATGTCTGAGAATATTTCCTAAGAGGTATCCTGATTGTGTGAGATTCCACATTATGAAGTATTGATACCCTTTGGCGGTGACATCTAAGATGATCTTTAGGGTCAATATATAGCTTGAGGTGTCTGTTTCTTTTGAGTTATGAGGTCGTATATAATTGTTTTTCCCTTAGAATATTTGCATCACTCTAGGTGTGATCTTACACATTTGAATCAAAAACAAAATATGATGGTTTATAAGAATTCCATGCTGGTTTCCAACCCGTAAGAGATGTAGGTAGGCTTCATAAAATAGAGAATACAAAAAACCATTCGGAGACCCACATAAGGTAATACCACATCCATGGAGAACTTTTTTGATTATAATGGTTTTGGATATATGTTCTTTGTCATCAAGGTTCATCCAAAGAGTTATACCAACATTCAATGGGAACTAGCCTCTATGAAAACATGCGACAGTTCCAATGTTGAAAAATAAGATAAGGTGAGGCATAGAGTGAGAACCATGGTTTTTATTTTATTTCTCAGCCCATTTATCTTGTTTTCCAAATATTTTTTTCATAATATTTCTATTACATTATTATTTGATTTATTTGGGCCATCACTGATTTTAAATTTTTGTTTTTATTTTCAATTTATGTTTGATATTGATAGTTGATCCCTCTTTGGTGTCACTTTGTTAAGGTTCATAGTTTGATAGATATTTCCCATTATATTTAGATTTTTGATTAGTTTATGTGAAGAATGATAAATAGTGGGTTGGGTGTGACTACGATGACATGACTATAGTGGAATTAGGGATACCCTTTTGTATTTTCATCGAAAGATACATGAGTATTTGTGGGAAATTTCTTGTTGGTTCCAGAGAGCATGTGACATGTCAGTTACTGGAAATTAGGACCTTTCACTAGTTGGGAAGTTTCAGAAGAGTCTTTAGAGTGTGTGTATATTATATCCATGTATGAAAAGTTTTGGTTCTCATGTATATATTATGTTACTTTTCTAGGTTGGTGAGTTTCAATGAACCCTAAATTTCACTATTCCCATATTTTCATGCACATCAACTTGTTCACTAGCACTCATTATATCCAGAAGTGAATGAGAATCCTAAAAAGTTGTTGGGATCACACAATAATAATATACACGAACTTGGTTTTGATATATTTGGGAGGAGATAGCGATAAATTTCAGTTATAGATATAATATTAGTGCTTGATTCATGTCTTATGATTAGCATGGAATTAGAATTAAAGGATTTAGTAAGAGTGTATCATTTGGATTTGGATGGAGAACATTTTATATTTTCCTTTTACTTGTTTTATAATATATATACCAACTAAAGTGCATATTATTTATTTTTTAGATAACTTACATAATTTTTATTTTCCACATTGTCCAATATTGATAAATCCTAGAAAATTTTTATTTTCCTAACATTCTAGATTCTAGGGTCTTCTTTGCATCATATTTTTGTTCTATTAATTTAGGATGTATGTTATACAAATTGGTCATGTTTATTTTCCATTATAATTGAACATGAAATATTTTTGAAGTATTTGAGATCATAGTCACTCCATGAAAAATTATATGCCCTCACTTCTAGTATATAGCACTTTGACTACAGGGATGATCTCCTAAGGTATTATGGATCCCCCAGCTCGACACCATTCTAGTATAAATGTCTATATAGTTATAAAGTTGCATCAAATCATGTGTTTGGTTAAGATATAATCTTTTAGATGTGAAAATAGTTTACTGAGACCTAGGAGGTAGAACAGGTCAAGTGTGGCAAGAATGGAATTATTTGAAACCCAAGTTTTCAGGGGAAGTAGACTATTTGGGATTAGGAACTCAAGGTTGATTGAAGTGTTAGATTGAGAATTCCAATATAAGATTAATGGAAATTTGGATTATTTGTGGATATCAATTGTGATCTAGTGACTTTATGCATGTATCCTCACAGTTCCAAGCTTTGTTCTTGACACAGGTGCCTATGAGAGGTTTTAGTTGGCATATAGCCACCTCAGGATCTGGCATTAGTTAATGAAACTTATGATTCATTTTAATTTTTCTCAATTACATTGTAAGGGGTGACTAATTTAATATGTATTTGAGAGACTTATTTGATATATTTTTTATTTTCATATTCATTGTTTGTCAATGGTTTTTTGGAGTACATTATTTTTTATATGAACACTGTTTTAACAATAAATCCCATATGATGAGATGGATCATTTTTAACTAGTTTGGGATTTAGGTATTCAAATAAACTAATGAAAACATTTTTCTAAATAGATTCAAAAATTGGTTTTCAAAAAAAGATCACTTTTTTTGAAAATTACCAGATTGGAAATGGATTTTTCATATTTTTTTTGATAAAAACCCTTGGATTACCCAGAGTGTATTTGAATACTCATGTGAGTTTTTTTTTCATTTGTAAATTAACATGATATGGTTTTAAAAAAAGTTATTAGTACCTATTTAAAGAGGATTTCTTGTATTTCTATTCAGGTATCAAGAGTTATACATGGTTCTAAATTTTTTGATTTCACATGACAATGTCACAATTCTTTTAAAAAACCATTTAATTTAGTCTCATTGAATAGATGTTTTTTCATAGTCTGGGGTGGCCAAAGGTGACATTGAGGGTTTCACAGTTTTGAGATGTTTATTCTAGGTTTCCTAGGTGATTATTATAGGTGGGATCACTATTATGGAATAGGTTGGTATTAGAAGATTATTTTAGTGATATGGCCTATTAGCATGAAATAAATTACCGAAGTTCATTCTAATTTTTGGGTGCTCCATAAATATAGAAATGGGTTGATAATTAGTATTTGGTATTAATGGTGACATTTGTGTACCATCTTATCATATTTTATTGTATATTTGTAGGTTTATAGGGGAATTAAAAGTGAAATCTATGAGTTTATATAGATATCTATGAGTAAAATCATACCAATGAGATCAATTAAATTATAGAAATCTTGGTGGGAGAGTTAGGGATCCAGTGTTGAGGCCATTTCTAAATATATTCTTTTGGATTTGAATTATGCATTGAATGAAAATTGGAATATGAAGGAATAATTTGTTTCTTTTATAGTGAATTAGTGTGTAATAACCCTAAATTAGATACACAAATAGTACCATACCACATCACCACAACATATCACACACACCAGCTAGTTTCTAGAAGATGGAGTAAATGTAAGGTGTTTACTTAATCAAATTGGGTGGTGTGTTTCCCTTTGAAGAAAAAGAATAAAAACAAATAGTCCTAAAAAAATTTAACATGGCCCTTAGGGTATTCAGGAATTAGGAACAAAGCAAAGTAACCGCCCATTGAGGTACCTTCTCAACAAACCACACTAGAATTAAATAATGAAACTACTATATGAGACATTCGTATATCTAAAACTAGTCTAACAGGTCCCAGAAATTCTAAAAGGTTTTTAATGATTATGATTAAAAATTATACACATAAAAGAAAACCCAATGATTCCCTAAAATAATAATAATATTATGTTCTATGTGAAGAAAATCAGTGATAATAACTGAGTGTATCCCCATTTTCAACTACACTAAATTTTCAAAAACAATAAAAAAATAGTGTTCCCATGATCTTGAATCCAAGGGAATCTGGATCCTAAGTCCTTTGAGACCAACTCATCCACAAACACACATCCCATATGAGGTACCTATAAATATCTATTTTAATATACAGGTCTAATGATGATTCAATGCATGGTGTGATTATATACATAGTCAATAGATAAAGACCAACATGCTTCAATATAGTAGTGAACAACATGTTATAGGAATGAATTTATATACCCATTTATATATATATATTATAAATACAACATTTTAGAATAATAGAAAACAGGTCATGGAAATAGAAATTAAAAATTGTTAAGTGGATATATTAGAGGCGATATCATGTAACTATGTTTCCTTGGAGAGTCAACATTGAGGCAATCCAAACATAACATACATAGATATTTCATAATTTTTTATTAATTTTCAATATAAAACTAAATTATACAAGAACTAGGAAAAAAGGTTTAGTGTCTTTCAAGACTAGAGAGAGAAAAATATTATTTCTAAAAGGATCTTCAACATCATTCACAATATTCTTCGTGTTATTACCCTTCATGATATACCATACATAGAACCTTCAATAAAAACTTTTTGATGGAAAAAATAAGAGAGGTTGAGCTCAGATTCGTAATGAGGTTATAAATTAGAGATATAAATCAGTCATATTATGTGATAATAAGGTTATGAGAAAATAATCACAACATAATTTAGATATACCCAATCACTTAGATAAATTCATTCCATATTTGTGTAATAAATATTTTTCATAGAAAAAAAATCATTATAGTGCATTATTTTCAATAATAAATAATGATCTGTAAGATAAAAACATAAAAATAGGAATATAGAACAACTGTAATATTATAACACTATGAACTTGTATGAAAAGTAAAATGTTTACCCATTAAGTTAAGGACATGAAATCAGTTCAATTCACAAACTTATGGACATGAAAACTGGACCACACATAAACTTTTGGACCTAAAACCTGGTCTGGGAATAAAATTGTGAAAATGAAATAATTTTAACAAATAAAATATTTATCTGATGAGTTATCGATCATTTTATAATTAATTTTATGGATATAACATACCAACCAATCAAATAATCCATTAAAATGTATTCCATAATATAGTGAAACGGTTTATCATTTTGTCCTAGCTTATCCCATGGAAAACAACATGGGTTTCATTAATATCTATTCATTATAATAAAAAAACAGACAAAAATTATGAAATAAATAATCACTAGATCATATCTATATTTGGGCATAAGTAACATTAGTGGATATTATCATATATATAAATACAATTAATGGACACTAGAACATTTCATGATGAAAATAAAATTTTTATTAATAAATCAATTACTATAAAAAATGTAAACAATAATAGGAAAAAAAATCCTAAAAAAATATTAATTGAAACTTGTAAATTATATTAAACAAAAAAATTATCATGATGGTAGAAACATTTATTTATGTAGTATATTTTAATATAGGACATTTATTATACCCTTTTATTTAAAATTAAAAAATGACTCGGTCTGAAAAAATATTATAAAAAAGATTCCTTTTAAACACTAGTAAATGAAGTAAAATGTAATGAAAATTAAATTATCATGTCATTCCATTTGTAGTTAAAAACATATATTAATCAATTCTGAGGATAATGTACATGGAAAAAAATATAATTAGCTAAATAGGAAATAATAAGAATATTTATTTAAAACATTATTAAACATTTTTTGTACTAAATATAGGAAAATGGTAATACTAGATGAAAATTACATAAATAACCTATGTAGAAGAAAATATATTGATTTTATAATAGAAAAACCATTGAATTACCTTTAATGAAATTTTTTGATAGACAATCCCAAAAATAAATGAGATTGTAACAAAAACCCTTACCTCATATATTCTCCTTATTAATATGAATTAAATACTCTTACAAAATAAATATATTTATTAAAAATATGTATAGAACAATAATTGTACATATAATAACATATATAATTTAATTATTACATTTTATCACTAATTTATTAACCATTCTTTATTAAAATCATAGTTCCATGTGATAACTCTTTCATTTTACACGCATGTTTCAGTTCAGAATTTTTGTTACATTTACATAGATCATGGTTCTTTCATATAAATAATGTTAATAATGTCATATTTATAATATGTAATAATTATATAATATTTTATTACTATTTTTATAATTTATTTATGAAAATAAATTACATCACATCATTGAGCTAGTAATATATATATACAAACAAGTCTAATTTCTATTTTTCAGAGGATGGATTAAAAAAGGTAAATAGTAATTTTTATTTCTATAATAATTATTATATTAGAAATATGTTATGTTTTAATTACATATATATTTATTAAAATCCATGTAAATAGGAAATTAAACAAATAACATCTCTTCATAGTGGCGGTGGTCCACAGATTTGCCTGAGAGACATTATCATTTCAAAATTGATTGTTAGGTTAGAAGTTTGATATGATATTATATCTAATAATGAATAATTATATTATAAATATAATTTATAAAAATTAAATCAATAATAATAACCAAACAAGAAATATGGTGATGGAAAATAAATCATATCGGTATGGGAATGAAATACTCACCACATACACATTTTTGATATTTTTATTTACCATTTGGATGAAAATGACATGAATAATGGTTAATCCATTGACATAATTTCATATAATTTTATGGAAAATAAATATATTATTATATCATCATGTTCATAATATTTTTTATGGTCTTATAAGATGAAATAAAATGAAAACATTTGGTTAGGAGCTATACCTCTTCTTTGGACAACCTCTTTTAGAATACTCTTTAAGCTTTATAAGCTTGGTATTTTTACCAAAAAAAAGACCTAAATATAATTGGATGTGATTTTAAGAAGATATTTGGTTATTTATTTGACAATATATAATTTTCATGAATTGTAAATAAGGTAGAATATGTGGTGCCCATTTATATGGGATAAAGATGATACAATTGGAATTTTTTAAAATATTAAAATGTATTATTGTGTTGCTCAAGAAAAATAGTTCTAAGTTGGATCAAGTAAAAATATTTGATTATATATAACTTCAATATAAAACAGAATAGTATTTAAGAAAATTTATGTCATTTTTACCCTTATCTATTTTTTTACACCTCATTAACCCCTTTTAACCTTTGCTATTGTAATGAATTTTTTGCTCAATTATTATTCGTAATCAAAACAAATCAAATTTCACCTATTATATAATATTAATTAATATGATTCAAAATATATAATCCATTTTTTAAAAATCCTACTCTATAAGAAGAGTAAATTATTTTTAAAATAAAACCACAAAAAATAAGGAGGAATAGTTTTCTAGAAAAATGAATTTATTAGTATAAAAATGATTTTATACAAAAATTAAGCCTAATATATGTTTAAATGAAATTATCTGGATTATGGTTAATTAAATTATACTTTTAAAATTTTAAATTCAACTAAAAACAAAATTATTGTTTTTTAAATAATTTGATGGAAAAATAATTTTCTGTAAAATAATTATTTTTTCATTATTCATTGAAAATTCAAACTTTTCAAATATATATATTTACACATATATATACTTAATAAAATATTGATATGATGATTTCCAAAATTAAATAATGTTTATAAAATATAATTTCCCAACATTTAAGAAATTAATTATAATATTTTCTCAAAAATATTATAAAAACAATTCTTTAAGACAAAAAAATTTTACTCATAAAATGACTTCAATAAATAATGAGTGATTAATTCCTATGAAATTTTTAATACATTTTTATTTAGTAGAAACATTATACAGATAATTCATAATGATTTTAATTTTATTCATATGACCCAATCCAAAATAAAGATTATAAAGGTATATTGTAGCATGGTTATTTTAGAATTGTGTTTGCTAGTGAAGAATGTTATCGAACACATCATGTTTATTTCAATAGAAAAAATACTTAATATCTGTAGGTGTTACACTCTACCCCTATAAAATTAATATATACTCTGAAATTTTATAGCTTTGATACATAAAAATTATGATATCTCTATTTCATCACATTATTAGGTTCCCATCTAGATTTTTCAAATTTTTGAATCCTCCAAAAAACTAAACTAGGCAATTACTCTTGTTCTATATTGATTTTTCTCTATGATCAAAGATATATGATAATTTTAACACACACTAAACATCATGAAACAATGCTACACCTAGTATGTTTGTCACATGTGAAGGATCTTTTATGTACTTACTTAGGAGATATATATAGAAGATGACAAGATTTTGGGAATTGTTCACTGGATGTTCTAAGTGATAAGAAACCATCCCTACTTGACCAATAATATCAGAAGGATATATATTTATATATAATGTTTATTTTTACAATTTTTATGAATATATTAATATTATTACATTTATAAATTCATTATAATAACTTGTCACAAATAGTGAATTCTCAATATCATTGATGATTGTTAGAAAAACACTACAATCAACATTGATCTGCCTTGATGTGATGTCTAATGGCTCAAAACATCTCTATAATTTCCTAATATCTCATTCGGCACAATATCTTTCCCCCTCAAACTTCATCCCATCACATTTTAGTCATTAATCTCTTACCATATTGGACCTTATAAGGATCCATCAGAATTCTTGATTTAAAGCTAGTATTGTCTCAAAATTCCACCATATTAAGGTTTTGTCCCATCCACCATTGAAATCAATGGATGAAAATATCAAAATCTATTTTTGAGTTTAAATGGTCTTTTTAGACAGACCATGTGTATAAGGATGATAAATAATACCAAAACTCAAATTTATATCTACGGTTTACAAAAGACTTCACCATAAAATCAAGTTAAACCATGAATCCTGATTAGAAAAAGTTGAGAGTGGTACTCTATACAATTTTTCCACTTCCATATTGTATATCTGAGTAAGTTGATCAAGAGAGACAGTTTCTCTAATAATAATGAAATTTGATTAATTTAAAATGTTTTTTACTCTAAACTAATTCCGTTATTCCATTTATATGTCTTAGGGAGTCTTGTAACAAAACACATAGTGATTTTTTCCAATTTTCATTCAAGTGTTGCTAATAGTAGTAAAATCCACATAAAATTTAATCCCTTTGCCTAAACTGTCAAAAATATGAAGAATTTTTATACATACTCTAAAATATACCTAATTATGTTATCCTACAATATATACTCTTTTAAATCATGATAAATAATTATAGTTTTTAGATGAATAAAAATGATTAATTGTGATATTAATCTAACAACCTATTTTTCATGCCTCATTTAACGAGATAAATTATCAATTTTTGACCCTTATCATTTCATCACAACCATGATTAACCTCAATAACCGTTCTCATATTTTTCTACAATTTCATTTCCTCCTTTTGTTCCTTATTAGTCCTATCATTCATGGATGGTTTGGAATTTATCTAATAAAGATAATATATTCCCCCTTACCTCATAATTTCATGTTCCATATTATAAAAATACATAAATATTTGATCAATTTTAATTGACATAGTGGATATGCGGTCATGTTATTTCTAACTCCGATCATCAACCACTTTTTCCCACTTCCTATGGTGGTAATGTATTGAGAATACATAATCATTGATCAGCTCCAACCAGCTTCCATTGCATATAATAAACATTTGACATGTAATAATATACATCATTATATTATGATCAATATATATATCACACCTTTCACCATATATTTTTAAATCATAAAAAACTACAACAAACTCCAAATCCTGAGTAAGTAAATTTTTATAATGATTTTTCAATTGTCTTAAAGAATATTCTTTGGCCATATAATTCATAACAAGGATATAAGAATTTCCTTTATTAGCATTATGACTATAGTTTGTAAGCCATCCTCCAATATAAGGTAATTTTTGTACTAGTATGTTGATCTACACTCATTTAATCACCTCAAACTTTTTTCGCAGATTTATCAATCCAAATGAACTTGGAAACCTTCCATATAAAAACTTTTAGAGGATTTTATAATCTGGAAAAATTTCTCACAAAGCATTGTTAATATATAACCACCCTAAGAATAATAAGGATATCAGTCACTATTGTTAGTCAAGTCCATAATCTAATAACTTCCAACATATAAGAATCCACTAATATACCCTCACTATAAATTATTTGACCTATGAATGAGACTTTCTATACATAAAATTCACACTTGGTAAATTTGGCATATATATTCACCGCCCAAATGGGTATTAGAACAATGTTTAAATGTTATTCATGCTCTTAAATTATCTTATAATATATAATAATATCATATATAAATAATACCAAAAAATAATTAGGTAATCTATAATGACACTATTCATTAAATCCTATAATATTGCAGTACCATTGGTAAGTTTTAATGGAATTACTATAAATTCATAATTATGATACCCCGTACAGAATTCGATCTTGGGTAAATCTTTTCTCATAACCATTTTTTGTTGATAACCACAATCAATTTCAATCATAGAAAATTATTGGTATCAATGTAGTCGATGAAACAAATCATCAATACTATGTAGAGGATTATTGTTATAAATAGTGATATTTTTGATTTCATGGCAATCAATTAAGAGGAAAAATTACCCTTATTTCTTATTAACAATGTTAATAGGTGCACCCTATGTCAATACACATGTGTATATGAATTCTTTATTAGTATTCTCTTGGATTTTCTTCTTCATTTAATGAAACCAAATTAAATCCACTCAATCTAGATTCATTGAAATATGTGTTTCACCAGGTATAACTTCCCTAAAAAATTTAACTTAATAATAATGGGGAATACACAGAAAGAATTTGGTAAATACATCGGCATAATCCGTATTAATAGGCATAACATTGATACTAAGTTTCTCGGTAAATATTTATGATAAATATCCCACACGAATAGGTAGTAAGATGCATATGATGGAGAATAATTCCATTGGATGTTTTTTTATTAATCCTCTTTCCAAAATAAAATCATCGGTTAATTAAAAATATCAAACATGACTTCTACTTCTTGTAAATTGATATGGACTCTATATATATCTTTCCAATCCAGTCCCAAAATCAAATCAAATTAAACTAGAGGGATATTGATAATAATTTTCGGAAGAACAATACCTCACACTTTTATTAGAGATGATCTATATATCATATATGTAATACTTTTTACTATTATGAATTTTCACCATTAAGTCAACATGTAATCATTGAGGTGGTAAATTTATACGCATATAACACTTCTTGGATATAAAAAAGTGGGTAGATCTAGAATCACATAAGACATTATTTGGTCAACAATTGATGAAAATTGTGACTTTCATCATGTCAATCTCAAAACCCACTTTGATAGCCAAAATCGCATAAGATTTCCCTTTAGCAATTTACTTTTGAGTTAAATGTATCTTATTATCTACATTTTTAAGAACCCGGTTTTTGCTTTGAAGGACTTTGGAATATTCTTGATGTTATTCCAGAGCAGCGCCTTCAGACGGCGTGCGATTCTGAGCCCCGGAGTGGCCGGAATTAAATCTTTTGTGCGTTCACACTAGAAACACAAAATAAATGCGATAACTCCTAAACGGTGATCCGGATCAGCAATCTGAGTGTACGGATGGATCCAGAATGGGGTTTTTACCCTAGGAATGAAATAAAACATGTCGGCGCGGGATGTTTGGGCCCCTCGCCCGCTTTTAGAAGGTTAAACGGATAAATTAATTAATTAATTAATTTGTTTAATGGTGAAACTCATCTACCTCTTAAATGGTTTCTCAGATTGGAAAACTGAGGGCACTGTTGAGTTCGGAGTGTGCAGCTTACCCTCGGAGGGGTGTAAGTTTTGCGGGCGCGGCCCGTCTATGAAAAATGGCCCTAGGGACATTTTCGTAATTTGGTGGCCTCAGGCGCTGAGTTTAATAACATTTGAACGAGGTCTTGGATTAAAATTCTGAGACCGCCTTTTTTCTCAGGAGGTGGTTTTTAACCTAGGGGAGGCTTAACCTCATCCCCGTCGAGAGTTTCGGGCGCCGGATAAATTGGGGATAAATTAATTAAAATTTAATTAATTTTCTTTATTTAACCATCACCCACCCCTCTCCTTCACATTTATTTCCCCTAGCGAAATCCACTCCTCTCCTCTCATCCTCCACCTCCTCATCCTCCCTCCCAATCAAGTGGAAGCGGTGGCGGCAAGGCGCGGATCGACGCCGAAGCACCGGGCAAAGCCCAACAAGGTAGGATCGCGCTTTTATTTTAAACTCCCGCACCTCCTTTGGATTCATAATTTTTTGCATAGAATTGCTGCTTGTAGAGAACCCTTGGCATGTGATCATGTGCACTCTCGTGTGAGTGAAGATATGTGGTTGGTTGTGCCTCAGCCATTGAGGTGGCAGGTTGGAGTTGTTATATCACGCCTTCGCATTGACGTTGGGTGCCGTGTGCACATTAGCCTTGGGGCTGGAACGTGGTGTACTCTGGGAGTATACGGGAACACTTAGAGGTACATGTGGTTGTTTGCACCTGAGGATGTTTGTGCACTCAGTTGGGGTTGACTTGGGGTCACACGTCGTGTGGGACCCATGTGTGTGTTGTGTTCTTCTTTACGTACATTTGACCTCTCGTGATGCAGAGGGTTCCTCTGTTCTTGTTTTTTGACCAGCAGGGTTGAGTGGTCTCCCCCTGGTTTCGTTCTCGGTGGTTTGGCCGACAGAAATGGTTCTTTCCTCTATTTCTTCAGCTGTGAGGGGATCCAGAACCGTGCCCTTTGACCGGACTGCAGCACCATTTGTGACTACGGGTGTTCGTACAGTGTGGGTGTTTTCCCCACATTCTGGGATGAGTTGTATCAGTCACCTTGAACTGTGACTCAGCGTCTTGGAGTGTGATCCCCTTGTGAGGTATGTAAAGTTTCTCCCATTGCTTTGTGTTCCCTGGTAGAGATCTTGTGGATTTGGTGTGACCAACACTTTACATGGGCACCGATCCTCTACCCAGGATGTTGTTACCAGCAGGGCTGAGGTTGTTTCCAGTAGGGCAGAGGTTGTTTCCAGCAGGGCTGAGGTTTTTTCAAGTGGGGCTCGCCAATGGGTTACCATCCAGTAGGGATGTCCAGTACAATAGTGTTCAACTCATAGTACCATCCATCATGGATTTCCAGAGCTGTGTCGGGGTTACCTCCAGCTGGGCTGGGCAGTGGTCCCCGATGCTGGGCTTACCTCCAGCGGGGATGGGCAATGGTCCCCGATGTCGGGCTTACCTCCAGCGGGGCTGGGTAGTGGTCCCCGATGCTGGACTTACCTCCAGTTGGGCTAGGCAATGGCCCCCGATGCCGGGTTACCTTCAGTTGGGCTGGGCAGTGGTCCCGTCACCGACTTTAGCCGGGTCGCCCTCCAGTGGATTACCCTGTTACGGGACTGGGGAGTGCGGCACCCGTCGACTCTTTCTGGGTCTCCCTGTAGTGGGAACCCCTTGACTTCCAGGGATCCCCCAGTGGGGCTGGGTAGGGGGTCGCCTGTCGACATTGAGCAGACCACTTGACTACGGGGTAGTGACGTGGTGTGGTTTGACGTTCCCCCAGAACTCTCAAGTACGAGGAGCGCTTTCCCCACCATGACATGTCCTTGTGACCCATCCTAAAACCATGCAGGTGATTCAGTGCCGCCCAAAGCAGATAGTGTCGAGGTGTGGTGATTGAGCCCTTGACTTGTAGTTCAGGGCAGACGTGGGGGATGATGGGCATCGATGGTGTTACCTCTGGGACTGTGGGTGACTCACATTTCTTGGGATGAGCTACGGGATGGAGATCCCCTTGTTCGGGCTTCTTAGTGATCATATGAATATGTATATACCTTGTTCTGGTACCCACTTCTTGGGTTTTGGCAACTCTCCTTCCAGGAGAGGCGAAGACGCGCGGGGTATGCCACGTGCTTTCCGTGTCTAGCTTCTCATCGGTGGATGAGTCTACTCTCCTACTATATGTAGCAAATACTTGACGAGAAGTTCATCTTTTCACCGTTTCCATCTCCTTGTGTCCAGACAAGTCTACCTCCTTTCTCTTATTGGGTTGAGATGGACTCTCTATTGTTACTCTTTATTGTGTTATTGGTTGTACACCTTTACTTTTACTGTTCTCTATACTGCTCACCCTTCGGTACCTCCTTTGTTGCTCCCTCAAGCCTTTGGGGTATCCTACTAAGTATTTTTATACTCAACCCTGCTCGGTCTTTGCCCGCACTTGGTGTGCCCCTACAGACGACGAACAGGTTGGATGTGACGTCAGAGGAGCTTAAGAGTCAGGAGTGTAGACTATGTGCGGTGGTCGGAGATGGGTTCTAGGTGGGGGACCCTTCCACCTGTTTTTCCTTTTTGTTTACCTGTTTCCGGGTTGTGGCACTTTTCTGGTTGGGCGCGTGTTTTTTCACTTTTCTTTTTAGATTACCTTCAGCACGTTCTTTGTACTTTTAGAGGTTGATGCACATTGTGGTTTATTTATAGCAGTTGTCCTTTTTTCCTTTTTACTCTGTACTTTTTCATTGAGTGTGATGTGTGTGTGTGTGCAGGTACTTCGGCATAGGCCTCCTCGAGTTATTGTGCATTCAGCGCTGGTCGCCAGCCCCTGGCCGATGAAGGCGGGCTTGGGGTAGTCGCAGCTCAAGCCTGGGTAGGGTCGGGTCATGACAAAGTGGTATCAGAGTTGGTTCATTCCTTGGGACGTTTTGCGGACATCCCTAACAGAGGAATTGGTTGGGATTTAGGGAAACAGTGTTAATGTGTCTCGAGAGCGGCTCTCAGGCCAGGGAGTCCAGTGATGGTGCAGCGGCCGACATATCCATTCACCAGGACCTTGATAAACTGCTTGTCGACTCGGCATGCTGAGACACATGTTGCAGGGAAAATATGTTTGTGCATCACATAGGATTGAGTCTTTGACTGTCCTTCTTGAGTCAGCTCCCCATCATTGTTGTTAATGGTATATACATATATGCTCATCTGACCGCGACACTCCTTGATAATTTTCAGGATGTCTCCGCGAAGACAGCCGGCCAGGATACCAGCTTTGGTTTGTGACGATGACCCTGTGAGCTACGAGGTCACAGTCCAGGACCAATCATGTGAGCCCCTTTCTCTGGGTGGGCCGGTAGTAGCACCCCCACCTGTTGAGCAGTAGAGAGTTTCAGCAGACCAGGCTGAGCTTGAGTGCAGGTTGAGCGCGCTCCGTGAGTTCCAGCGGAAGAGACCGCTGAGGTTCAGTGGTGATCCAGACCCTCAGGCAGCAGAGGTTTGGCCAGAGATAGTGGTTCACCTTTTCAGGCTTGTGCATATGCCATCAGATCAAAGAGTGGCTTTGGCAGCCACCCTTTTTCGGGGAGCAGCTTGTCATTGGTGGAGTCTGGTGACATAGTTTGTTGTTGAGACGTCGCTTTTGTGGGGTAACTTTCAGTCGTTGTTCCGTGTGGAGTTTTTCCCTCCTTCTTGCGCTCCGTTCGGATTCAGGATCTCCTGCAGTTTTAGCAGGGAGGGATAACGGTGGCCGAGTACGTGTCTAGTTTCACAGACCGTGCATGCTTTTACCCGGACTTGGTCCATGACAACAACATCCGAGCATGGATGTTTGAGCATGGTCTCCACAGAGATATTCATGTTTTCATAGTACCCTTGGTCATTTCCACATATGTCGGGGTGCTAGAGCAGGCGCTGGTGACAGATAGCTTTCTGTCACGTTCTAGAGTTGGTGGTGGTAGTAGGCACATTGGAGCTGAGACGTCTGTCGCAGCAAGCAGGTGTCGGCAAGCAGTACATCGATGCAGGTGGCTTTCTGAAAACCGGACTCAGGGGCGTGGTTGTACACCACAATTGCGCCGGAGGGAACCAGTGCAGCCCAGAGAGAGTCGGTGATATGCTTGTGATGGGCGAGGTCACTTGGCACGAGACTGCTCGACCCGAGTTGTTGAGATCTTCGGGCAGGCAGTAGGCGCACCACCATGGCAGAGGTTGCACCGTGATCAGAGTAGTGACCAGAGAGGTTCTGCAAGCAGAGGAGAGGGAGGAGCTGGAGGTGGGGGACGATGTTACGAGGTCTTCCCATTACCACTAGGTGGTCCACGTCAGCCTCTGGGAGCTGACAGTTCGGACAGCGGACATCCGCGAGCTTTGGATGTCTACAATTCTGTAGAGCATGAGGTGATAAGAGGTACGCTCTACAGAAATTCTACTTCTTGCAGTAGAATTGGTAGACTCTATGTGTGGAATACATTCCTCCTTGCTCCTTGCTTGAGGTGTTACCTGGGTGACGCAGGGCGTTGGTGTAACCCTGTGCTGGATTGATAAAAGGCGTGAGAGCTTTTTCTTCAGTCGATGGTGTCGACTCCATCGCTTTCCGAGCGTGTAAGAGAGACTTGGTTGCGAGACATCGACTGTGGAACCCTGTGTGATCAGATATCCTTGGGAGTTTCACCATATTGATATTCTGAAGGAGGGATTCACCGGGCCTTGTTCCAGGAGCGGGCGGTGATTCCAGTCGCGGTGTGTGATGTAAGGGTTCGGTCGGGGAGGTGAGCTACACCCGAGGTCCTTCAGACCGTTTGATACCATGCAGAGGGATGGCGAGGTTCCCTATCACCTTGCCCAAACCCCAAAGGCTGGTTTCTTGCGTGACGTCTCCCACGTGACTCACCCGAGAAGAGGTGTGCATGATCCTATGCATGACATCGATGAGTGCAGACATCCCGTGAACAGATCAAATCCTTTGGTCTGTGATCGGTGGCACAGAGCTGTGCGAGAGTTCTTCTGGGTACATAGGAGCCGGGTGCAGGCTGAGTACCCTGAGTTTTTCCCTGGTTTTGATTTTTGGGGATGGAAAGCTTGAAAGAGGGAATGATTTAAGAACTCGGTTTTTGCTTCGAAGGACTTTGGAATATTCTTGATGTTATTCCAGAGCATCACCTTCAAACAACGTGCAATTTCGAGCCCCAGAGTGGACGGAATTAAATTTTCAGTGCGTTCACACTGGAAAATCTAAATAAATTCAATAACTCCTAAACAGTTATCTGGATCATGTATCTGAGTGTACGGATGGGTCTATAATGGGGTTATCTCCCTAGGAACAACATAAAACATGTCGATGCGGGATATTTGGGCCCCTCTCTCTCTATCAGAACGTTAAACAGATAAATTAATTAGTTAATTTATTCGTTTAATGGTGAAACTCAATTACCTCTTAAACGCTGGATTGGATTGGAAAACTGAGGGAACCATTGAGTTCGAAGTGTGAAGTTTACCCTAGGAGGGGTGTAAGTTTTGCAGGCGCGGCCCGTATGTGAAAAATGGCCCTAGGGGCGTTTTCGTAATTTGGCAGCCTCGGGTGCTAAGTTTAATAACTTTTGAACGGGGTCTCAGATTAAAATTCTGAGACCTCCGTTGTGGTCGGGAGGTGGTGTTTACCTTAGGGGAGGCTTAACCTTGACCTCGTCGAGATTTTCGGGCGTAGGATAAATTGGGTGTTAAATTAATTGAAATTTAATTAATTTTCTTTATTTAACCCTAACCCACCCCTCTCCTTCCAATTTCTTTCCCCTGGCGAAATCCCCTCCCCTCCTCTCCTCCTCCTCCTCATCCTACCTCCCTATCAAGTGGAAGCAGCGGCAGAAAGGCGCAGATCGATGACGAAGCACCGGGCAAAGCCCAACAAGGTAGGATCGCACATTTATTTTAAACTCCCGCACCTCCTTTGGATTCATTATTTTTCCGTAGAATTACTTCTTGATTTTAGAGCAATGCTCGTGGTTGTTTAGTATATTTTATGATCTTTCTGTCACATATTTCTGTTTGTAAATCTGAGTTCTGGGGACTCCGTAATCATTCACCGTAGATTGCGAGTTTAAGGCTATTTTCCGGTGGTTTTGAGGTTTTCTGGTTGGTTTTGGGGGGGTTCCAACAACAGGCAGCGCGGGGTCCAGAACGGCGGCATCAATCGGTGGATCAGAGTAGGCGACGGCGGAGGCGAGCTAGGCTGGGCGAGCGGATAGCAGAGGTGGTCGGCGGCTCGGTGACGCGGGATGGGCGTCGGTCTCCACCGGTGAGGGTCGCAGCGGCGACCCTGGTCGTGTGGGAGGAGAAGGACCCGCGGAGTGCGGGTCCTGTTCATGACGAGGGTGACAAAAAAACGAATGTCTTTAATTGGAGAAAGAATGAAAAAAAAGAAAAAAACAATTGGTTTATAATAATAATAATATTAATAATATTGTTAATATTATTATGTAAAATGATTTATAAATAATAAATCATCTGCAGGATGCCTGATTTGGGCACCGTCTGCGGCCGCACAATCCTTGAATCGAGATGAACATTTTGAGATGGTTTCGGGAATTTTTAATTCCTGAAACGAGGGGCCTCGGAGGCTCGACGCGTCTTTAAGCGAATTGACTTCATCCCGGGGGTTCTTGTTTTGGACGGCGCGGACGCGTCTGACGTCCGTTTTGAGCATCGTCAGTGGCGTTGGAACCCTGGAACTGAGGCAAAGCTTACCATGGTGGTTCTGGGCATTGAATCTAGAGGTGTGGCGTGGGCCCCATGGCTCGTCTTTGAGCTGCGAGCATCATTTAGCACCTTTTTCACCGGACATCCGTTCGGGGCATGCGAGCAGTCGTTTTTGGGTGTTTTTCTAAGGGCATCGCGTTGGCGGAGTCTGCCCACTGTAATTCTGCTTGATGGTGCGGGCCCCACGAGGACCGTTTGGGCATTGATGGTGATTTTCCATCTCTATCATCAGGTGACTATTTTGGACAAGTGAATAGTCCATATTGTGTACTTTTTCAAGAGGATTGTAACGGTGCGATCTATTCGTTGTGTTTCGGGACCAGGATGTGGGTCCCACGTAGCAACACTCATATGCGGTGCGCCGGAATGCATCTTTTTTCTCCGGATATCTGTTGCGCTCAAGTGAGCAGTCTTTTTGACATGTTTTCCCAAGAGGACCACAATGGTGCAATGCGCGTGACTGTTTTCGGGGCCGAGGCTCGGGATCCCGGGACGTCGTTTGGGCGTGAGGTGGTGTTGGCGACTTTTCCGTCAGATATCCGTTTGAGGCAAGTAAGTATTCAATCTCGCGTGTTTTTTCGTGAAGATTAAAATGATGTGATCTTTTTGGTTGTGCGGAGCATCTTGCGTGATCTTATTAAATGTGGGAATGTGAAAGGTGCTCTGATTAAAGTTCTTCTCGTCGTGCCTGTCGAGAACCCTTGGCGTGTGATTGCGTGCACTCCTGTGTGAGTGAAGAGATGTGGTTGCCTATGCCTTAGCCGTTGAGGTGGCAGGTTGGAGTTGTTATGCCATGACTTCACGTTAACGTTGGGTGACGTGTGCACATTTGCCTTGGGGCCGGAACGTGGTGTGCTCTGGGAGTATACAGGAACGCTTAGAGGAACATGTGGTTGTTTGCACCTGAGGTTGTTTGTGCGCTCAGTTGGGGTTGACTTGGGGTCACATGTCGTGTGGGCCCCATGTGTGTGTCATGTTCTGCTTTACGTACATTTGACCTCTCACGACGTAGAGGGTTCATATGTTCTTGTTTGTTGATCATTAGGGTTGAGTTTTCCCCTCATCCTCTTCTCGATGGTTTTGACCATCAGGGTTGACTGGCCTCCCCCCTTGTTTCGTTCTTGGTGGTTTGGCCGGCAGAGATGGTCTGTTCCTCTGTTTCTTCAGCTGTGAGGGGTTCCAGTACCGTGCCCTTTTACCGTACTGCGGCACCATTTGCGAATACGGGTGTTCATACAGTGTGGGTGTTTTCCCCACTTTCCGGGATGAGTTTTTTTAGTCCGCTTCGACAGTGACTTAGTGGCTTGGAGCGTGATCGCCTTGTAAGGAATGTGGAGTTTCTCATGTTGCTTTGTGTTCCCTGGTAGAGATCCTGTGGATTCGGTGTGACCAACACTTTACGCGGGCACCGATCCTCTACCCATGAGGTTGTTACTAGCAGGGCTGAGGTTGTTTCTAGCAGGGCTGAGGTTGTTCCCAGCATGGATGAGGTTGTTTCGAGCAGGGCTCGCCTATGGGTTACCATCCAATAGGGACGGCCAGTACAGCAGTGTTCACCTCACAGTACCATCTAGCAGGGATGTCTAGAGTAGTGCCGGGGTTACCTCCAGCTGGGCTGGGCAGTGGTCCCCGATGCTAGGCTTACCTCCAGTGGGGCTGGGTAGTGGTCCCCGATGTCGGGCTTACCTCCAGTGGGGCTGGGCAGTGGTCCCCGATGTCGGTCTTACCTCCAGCTGGGTTGGGAAGTGGTCCCCGTTGCTGGGTTACCTCCAGCTGGGTTGGGTAGTGGTCCCATCGCCGACTTTATCCGGGTCACCCTCTAGTGGATTACCATATTACGGGACTGGGTAGTGTGGCACCCGTTGACTCTTTCCAGGTATCCCTGTAGTGGGAACCCGTTGACTTACAGGGATCCTCCAGTGGGGCTGGGCATGGGGTCGCCTTTCCACTTTGAGCAGACCTCCCGACTACGGGGTAGTGACGTGGTGTGGTTTGATGTTCCCACAGAACTCTCAAGTACGAGGAGTGCTTTCCCCACCGAGACGTGTCCTTGTGACATGACCTAAAACCCTGCATGCGAGTCAGTGCCGCCCAAAGAGGATAGTGTCGAGGTGCGGTGATTGAACCCTTGACATGTAGTTCGGGGCAGACATGCGGGATACTAGGCATCGATGGTGTTACTTCTAAGACTGTTGGGGACTCACTTTTCATGGGATGAGCTACGATATGGAGATCCCCTTAAGACCTTGTTCGGGCTTCTTAGTGAGCATATGAATTTGTATATAACTTGTTCTGGTACCAACTCCTTTGGTTTTGGCTACTCTCTTTCCAGGAGAGGCGAAGACTCATGGGGTATGCCACGTGCTTTTCGTTTCTAGCTTCTCGTGATTGGACGAGTTAACTCTCCTGCTATAGGTAGCAAAGACTAGACGAGAAGTTCATCTTCTCACCATTTCCAGCTCCTTGTGTCTGGATGAGTCTACCTCCTTTCTCTTATTGGGTTGAGCTGGACTCTCTAATGTTATTCTTTACTGCGCTATTAGTTGTACTCCTTTACTTTTCATGTTCGCTCTACTGCTCACCCTTCGGTACCTCCTTTGTTTCTCCCTCGAGTCTTCATGGTATCCTACTGAGTATTTTTATACTCACCCCTGGTTGGGCTTTGCCTGCGCTTGGTGTGCCCTTGTAGACGATGGACAGGTTGGACATGACATCAGAGGAGCTTAGGTGTCAGAAGCGTAGACTGCGTGTGGTCGTCAGAGTCGGATTCCAGGTGGGGGACCCTTCAAGCTGTTTTTCCTTTTTGTTTACCTATTTCCGGGTTGTGGCACTTTTCTGGTTGGGCGCGTGTTTTTCCCCTTTTCTTTTCAGTTTACCTTCAGCACTTTAGTTGTACTTTTAGAGGTCGATGCACATTGTGATTTATTTATAGCAGTTTCCCTTTGTTTTCCTTTTTACTCTGCACTTTTGCATTGAGTGTGTTGCGTGTGTGTGTACAGGTACTTCGGCAATGTCCTCGCCGTGTTATTGTGCCTTCGGCACTATTTACCATCTCCTATCCTATGGAGGCGGGCTTGGGGTAGTTGCGGCTTGATCCCGGGTAGGGTCGGGTCATGACAACATTATCCATTTGATTCGGGAATTGGTTCAACAAATTCCCAACCTCCTTATATCTAAACAACTAGAGGGTTTGTGGTTTATTTTCTTGATCTTTTTTCTCAAATAATTTCATTAATTTTCCCCTTCAAATCACTTAAGAATTATTTATCATGATATATAGTATTCCCACAATTGAAACACCTTCACATTCCTTTACGGTAAATACCAAATATCTCAATCCAAAAAAATTAGAATGTAGGTGGATGGACCTTCTTCATCCCTCCAAGTGATATACCAGTATAAAGACTATGATACTATATTTTTCTTTACAAATCACCAAGACGTTGAGGGACTCTAGCATCCATGCCCACTTTGATTTCTCATCAAATGATTTCACCAATGATTTCAAATTCCCCTAGGGATTATTCCTATAAAATAATTAGCCTCAAATCTCAAAATAATATTTAATTCATTCATTCTGGGTTGATGAAAAAACAAGAAATAAACATTTAAGTTCAAAAATATTCTTCATATGTACTAATTCATTCATCTTCAATCTTCTTTAACTCAAAAAATTCGCTCTCAAATTTATTATTAAGTGTTAATGGAAAGTAATTATTGATGAATACTATATTAAACTCCACAAATTCCATTAATTTATTTTTTATGTATTCCTTTTATTCATGATATGTGTTCAACAATAATCCACTTCACCATACATGAAATTGAGTGATTTGGAAACTTTATAAGAATTTGAGCAATGTAGAACAGAAAATATAATATCTATAACATTGATCCATTATTCAAAAAAGAGTGAATAATAGGACACAAAAAATATTGTGGGAGTTTCCAAAAACATGATTCAGTGTAATTTTATCCCTCTTTAGTGAATTATGAACCTCAATATGATCTCAGTTACCACCCATTGATTGAGAAGGTTGAGTGACATAGTAACAAGATAATGTATCCCATGTCCCAAGAAGTTTGTTTTATCAAGTGTATGGTTATTTCATTTTACACAACATTCATTATTCACATGATTCATTATAGGTCAACCCTTTGACTAAAACCAACATCATAGCGTATGAATAAAGCTATAATAATTTAATAGAAAAAATCATTTATTCATGGAAATAATTAATGAGATGCCCTAAATTATATTACCATCTTACCAACCTATATGAATTTAATTTTAACCTTGTTTATCCATGGATATCATCTATTCAATTTTTTATTAATATTTTTTAAATTAAATTTTGAATTAAACAAAGAATATCCCTTAGACGTGTCTAGAATGGTTTATAGTCCTAAAAACACTTCTCATTCATATATTATAATCAACTTAATACCTAAAGATCCCATTTTAGAGTTGTCACATCTAGGTGTACCTATGTCATAGTTGATACATTTACTTGTATCCAAATAGGTGTGTTTTAATTAATAAATCACATAATTTTTATATTATTAAAATAATAATCATGAAATTATATAATTATAATTATCCCAAGCGTTTAAAAAAATTATAATCCTATTCTCCAAAAAAATCTTAACCATAATTTGATTCCATCATAGGCTACCCAAACATAAAATACACAGTTGTTTCATCATTGTTGATGGATATTCACTATATAACACCATTATATATGCTCAAAAACAATTATGGTTTTGTGGAATTGGAGACTAGATACAATAACATATTATTTCATTAATTATTCTCAACTTCTAAAACTATATTCTTCATATTACTACCCTCATATAAATATCATTCTTTGAACCACACATCAAAATCCATGGAAGGAAATCCATAGAAAGTGTGATCTCATATGCATAGTAATTGTAAACATAGGATATATAAATCAATGATCATACAAGAGAATATTTTTAAAACAACATAATTATAACAAAGGGAATCCATGACCAATAAATTAAATATCTTCAATCATGATTCATGGAATAATGATTTTTTATAACAAAAATGAAAATTCAGAAGAGTGTGGAATCATAAATTATCAGTCGTTGTCCAAGAGAGAATATCATAGTATATGAATATTGAATATCATATGATTATAACATTATGAACACGTATAAATAGAAATAGGTTCACTCATTTAGTTAAGTACTTTAAATCAGTTCCTTTCATAAAGTTATGGACTTCAAAATAGGCACACACATAAAGATATAGACATGAAACTAGTTCTATGAAAACATTTGAAAATATTAACTCAGGTTTGTGCATAACATAGTTATCTCATGAATTATCCATTTTTATGGAATGTATTTTATGGAAATAACATACCAACCCAATAAATAATCCATTCATATGATTCCACAAGATCCTAAGAACATTTATCATTTCCCTACAGCTAAAACTATGTAAACTAAAATGGGTTTCATCAACACCACTTTATCATAATCATAAAACAACCAAATAATAAATAAATATTGTATATATATATCTTATCCCCATTAAAGAATAATAATATTCTATGTTTCTTTAGGTAAAAATACCTATAAAATATCACTTTACCAGTCCTTGATGAATGTAACCTTTTTATTTTGAATTCACTTATTTAAACATGTAAAATTTTAAGAATATTAAAAAAACATTTTCATTGTAATTAAATGTTGGAAAAATATAATGGAATCTTTAAATTAGTTAATATTTATGATGGTGGGAATACATTTCCATTTCTTGGACATTAAAAGAAAGAATTCTTCCATTCATGAAAAAGAAAAAAATTATATGTTTAGAAACAATTTATTTAAAATGAATCCTTTATAAGTATATTAAATGGATTAAAATATTACTTAAATGATATTTTTTAAAAAATCAGGAACATTTTAAAACAACTATATGAAAATTTTTAGTAGAATAAACATCGACGAAAAATTTTGTCTCCAAAGGGAAAATAACATGGAAATTTCATTTAAAATGTTTTATTTAACATTTTTTATAAAAATATAGTAAATGGTACTATTATATTAAAATTACTTGAATAAAAATAGGGTAATAAAAAATATGTGTTTTTAATAAAAATAACTTTTAACTTTTCTTCTATGGAATTTTAGCATGAAAAATCCATAAAATAAATGCATTTGTAAGTTAATGCCTTAGTTCAAGTATTTCATACATCGTATGCATTCAAAAATATTTTATAAAAGATATATAATTATTTTAAAATTATTATGGAACCATATTCTTAAATATCATAACATATATGATTCCCTTATAACATCTGATAATGTTTTTATTAATAATTATTTATTAATATAATTATTCAATGTGATAACTCTTAAATTTTTCATGCGAGATTTAATTCAAGAATTTTATTCCCTATACTTTGATCTAGGAACCATAATATTTTGAATTTTAATCATGTCATTATTGTAATATTTAGTCATTATATAGTCTTTTATTAATATTCATATAAATTGGTGATGAAAAATGATTTATATATCTTTGTGGAAACCGTGATTTATATGTACACACAAGTGATGTTCCCATTTTTCATTGGATAAAACTCATGAAAGGTAAATATAAAGTCATAACTGTTGAATCATTATTATATAATAAATATCATATATAATCATATAATCTGTCCTAATTAATTAATATGTAAAAAATGAAAAATGAATCGAAATGCATCTTGGTGGTGGTACACCACATGTAATCAAAAGTGGCGTCATCATTCCACAAAATATGGGAAAGAAATAGGTGGGTGAATTATTATAATTAAATATTAATAATTATAAAATTAATATCATATATAAATAATAAATATATCATAATAATCAATCATGAATGATGGGGATGAAAAATTAATCATATATCTATGTGGAGGTGGTAGTCCACACATTTTACCGAGGGGTGTTTTCATTTCCCATTAGGTTGAAAATAAGAGGAATAAAGGTTTTGAAATTGTTATAATAACATATTAGTATATGTTGTATATTTTTTATATATAATCATTGTTATCATATAATATAATGATCTATAATCGGAAATATTATGAAAATACTCGGTTAACAGCTGTAACACATATTTGGAAAACTACCTTTCCTTAGACGTTAAGCCTTTTAAAGATGGTATTTTGATAAAAATAGAAATATAGATCTATGGTTGGGATTTTTTTATGGTATTTAGGTAATTATTTTCTGATATACAAGGTTGATGATGTTTGAGGGAGATAGGATAAGTGGTGTCCTTTTATAAGGGTGGGATATGACACATGTGGAATTTTTCAAATGATTGAAACATATTATTCTCTTACTCAAACGAAATAGCTAAAAATTGGATTTTACTAAAAAATATGATGATATAAAATTTATTTTTGTTTATACAATTTTATATAGACCAATTTTAGGGTATTATAACCCTTATCCCCTTAGTTTACACCCTAATTAACAAATTTATACCATTACCATAGTAATGAGTTTATACATCAGTTACTATTCATAATAACCAAAACAAATTTGTGGAACATATTATAAAATATTATTTATGTTGATTAAAAATATTGAATCCCTATCATCAAATTAAATATCTATATATCTGTCACGACCCGACCCAACCCGGGCTCGAGCCTCAACTACCCCATGCTAGCCTCGATAGGCCAGGGGCTGGCGACAAGCGTCGAAGGCTAAACAACTCGGGGGGGGGGGGGGGGGGGGGGCTTTACCTGAGTACCTATAGACACATGCAACACACTCAATGAAAAAGTGTAGAGTAAATGGTAAAGTAAAGTACTAACTACTATAAACAACCACAAGAGTGTATCGACCTTTAAACAGTACAAAGCATGTGTTGAAGGTAAACTGAAAAGAAAAGGGAAAAAACACGCGCCCAACCAGAAAAGTGCCACAAACCAGCGACTGGTAAACAAAACTAAACTGCTGGGAGAGTCCCACACCTAGAACCTGACTACGACCACCGCACGTGGTCCAAGCTCTTGAACTCCTAAGCTCTACTGAAGTCACGACCAACCTTTCTATCATCTGCAAAGGCACACTATGTGCCGGAAAAGCCCAAGAAGGGGTGAGTATAAAAATACTCCATAGGATGCCCCGAAGGCTCGAGGGAGCAAAAAATGAGGAAATGAAGAGGTGAGCAGTAGATCAAACAGGGAAAAGTGAAGGAGTACAACCAAGAGTGTAGTAAAGAATATATCTCAACCCAACAAGAGGAAGGAAGTAGACTCATCCAAATGCAAGGAGCTGCAAACGGTTAGAAGATGAACTTCTTGTCGAGTCTTAGCAACATATAGTAGGAGAGTAGACTCGTCCAACCACAAGAAGCTAGACATGGAAAGCATGTGGCATACCCCAAGTGTCTTTGCCTCTCCATGAAGGTGTGTAACAAAAACCCAAGAAGGGGGTACTGGAAAAAGGTATACATATATAAATGCTCTATTAAGAAACTAGAACCCGATCGTAAGGGGATCTTTATCCCATAGATTATTCCAAGAAAGTGAGTAGCCAATAGTCCCATAAGTAAACCCCATCGATGCCCAGCATCCTGCACATCCGACCTGAACTGAAAGTCAAGGGGTTCAAATCACCACACCTCGACACTATCCACTTTGGGAAGTACTAACTCGCCCACACAGTTTTAGGTCATGTCACAAGGATGCGTCTCGGTGGGGAAATCACCCATCGTACTTGAGAGTTCCGGGGAAAGTCAAACCACAACTCTTCATTGTCACACAATTGAGAGGTATACTCCAAGCCAAGATGTCACATCACTGACCCGTACAACCAAGGGGTCCAGCTCTAGTAGTCATAGAGAAAAGCCACAGAATAGCCTGGTAGAAATGACTGAGTCTGAAAGAAGTCATCAGTTAACCCACTGCCTAGCCCCGCTGGAGGGTAAACCCTAAGAGGTCCCCAGGTAACCCAGAGCCCAGTCTTTGCTGGAGGGTAAACCCTAAGCGGTCGTTGGGTAACCCACTGCCCAGTCCCTACTGAAGCGTAAACCCTAAGAACACAATGAGCAACCCACTACCCAGTCACTACAGGAGGGTAAACCAGAAGAAGTTGGTGAAAAACCCACTGCACAGTCTCTGCTAGAGGGTAAACCTGATGAAGTCCGTGAGAAACCCACTGCCCAGTCTCTACTGGAGGGTAAACGAGTAGAAGTAGATGAGAAACCCACTTCCCATTATCTTCTAGTGCAAAAACCCGAAGATGTCAGTGAGAAACCCACTCCCCAGTCTCTATTGGAGGGTAAACCCAAAGAGGTTGGTGAACAACCCACTCCCCCGTCTCTACTGGAGGGAAAACCCGAAGAAGTCGGTGGGAAACCCACTCACCAGTCTCTACTGGAGGGTAAACTTGAAGAAGGTGATGAGCAACCCACTGCCCAGTCTCTACTAGAGGGTAAACCCGAATCAACTCTGACCATCCCTACTGGATGGTACCACACTGGCCAACAGAACATAGAGTGGGTAGCGCACAACCACCGAACTCCAAAACAAAACCAGGGGAAACCAGTCAACCCTGCTGGTCTAAACCATCTTTAACAAGACCAGGGGAAACCCACTCAACCCTACTGGTCGAAACCATCGAGAACAGGAGGACCATCTACGTCAAGAGAGGTCAAAGGTATGTAAAGTAGAACCTGACACACACATGGGGACCACATGAAGTGTTTCCCCAACTCATTTCCAAACCAAGTGCACAAACGTTCTCAGGGAAAAACTACAACATTAAACTCCAAGCATTCCCATATACTCTCAGAGTATACTACATACCCAGCCCAAGGGATATCATGCACATGACACCCAATGTCAACGCAAAGAGGTGTAATCATAGTTTCTCCAACTTTCTTCCTCCACGGCTCTAGCATGGACAACCACACCTCTTCAAACATCAACTTCACTCACACGTGAGTGAACACGATCACACGCCAATGGTTCTCTACAAACACCGTTGGAAGAACCACCATCGGTACACCTTTCATGCTTCCACATTTAATGAGATCTCTAAAGAGACTCTGTATAACCAAACGGACCATACCGTTGTAATACTCGTGAAAAAACATTCGAGATAGCCAATTTACCCTCCTCTAACAGATATCCGACTTAAAAGTCACCAACACCGCTTTACGCCTGAACATCGTCCCATGGTCCTGAGCCTGGGTCCCGAAAACAGTCGGGCGCATCGCACCATTGCGATCTCCTTGAAAAGACACATCAAATTGACTTCTCATATGAGTGCAACAGATATCCAGAGAAAAAGATGTATTTCACCATACCGCACATGAGCAGTGATTCATGGCACCTGCATAACGGTCCGGAACTGCAACGAACGGATTACACTGTTGCGATCCTCTCGAAAAATTACACAATATTGACTAATCACATGTCCGAAACAGACACCCGGTGATAAAGATATAAATCACCGCCAACTCCCAAAACAGACCTCGTGGGGCCTACACCATCGTGCAGAATTAATGCGGGAAGATTGCACCAATGCAATGCCCTCAGAAAAACACCCTGAATCAACTACTCTCATGCCCCGAACGGACGTATGATGAAAAAGATACAAAACGCTGCTCACAGCTCAAAAGACGGGTCGTGGGTCCCATGACTCAACTCTGGTTTCAATGCCCGAAACCACCCAAGAAATCCACACTTCGGCACCAGGGTCCCAATGCCACTGACGGTGCTCAAAACGGACATCAGATGAGTCCACGCCGCTCAAAACAAGAACCCCCAGAAAAATATAATTCCACTTAACGTATGCGTCGTGCCACCGAGGCCCCTCATCTTGGGAGTCAAACCCCCCGAAACCATATGATATTCTCTGCATCGAGCCAAGGTTCACACTGCCACAGACTTCATGCAATACGGACACCCATAGGGGGATATACGGGAGTCCGAAACCAGAGGGGACGAACCCCCGGGGCTGGACCGGCCATGCCTGGCCGGTCCGCCCGGTCTGGGCCGGCCCGGTTCGCAGCGCCGGCCCGTGGCTCAGCTGCGCGGGCCGGCCGGGGACCCGTGGTCCACCCTCAGACCAGATGAGGGCTGGTAATCTTGCCGCGTGAAGACCCGCCGAGGGAGGGTATTTGTTCCCCTGCGGGGTCCCACGCCGCGACCCCGATCCTCCGCGTTAACCGGCCGGCTGTGCCGGCCGGTCCTCCCGCTCCGCGCCCGCTCGTCGTCGCCTGGAGCCCACCACACGGAGGAGTCACCACTGCCTCACCCTGCTGCCGATGCCTGACCACCCTATTGCCGAACCTCCAAGGACCATCGGGCCAACCGCGCCTCCGCCTGGACCCGCGCCGACGCCACCTCAGACCGCCGAAACCTCGCCGGAAAACCCCAAAACCACCCGAAACATCAACGGATAGTTGCAGATGCCTTGGAGCTCAGAATTCAAATCCGAAATATGCATCATAAATTTTAGAACTAGTGATTCGCGATTATGGGCTTCACTCGACAAAATAACGGAAAAGCGACGCATATATATGGATTCAAACAAGGAGCAGAATTTTAAAAGAAAAAATGCACGATCCTACTTTAATGGGCATTTCTCGACACTTCACCGATGATCCATCAGAGCTGTCGCACCTCACCGGAGAGGTGAAGGAGAGGAGGAGTTCCTCCTTCCTTGGGAGGGTATGCACTAGGGGGAAACAAACAGGGGGGAGAGAAGTGTTTAAATATAAAACACTTAAACCCTCGCTCGTAGCCCCCATACCCGAGCCCTTAGTGGGGTCAAGGTTAAGCCCCCCCCCCCTAGGGTAAACTCCCCCTCCTGAGCACAACAACAGTTTCAAAATTTTAATCTGAGCCTCCATTCGAGAGTTATAAAATTTAACGTCTAAAGCCGCTAAATTACGATAACGCCCCTGGTGGTATTTTTCACAGAAGGCCCGCGCCCGCGAAAGTTACACCCCTTCTTGGGTAAACAACATGCTCTGGACTCAACGGTGCCCTCAGTTTTCCAATTCGAGCTATCTTTTAAAAGACACCAGAGTTTAACCATTAAACAGACAAATTAATTATTTTATTTATCTGTTTAACGTTCCGTTAATAGGCGTGGGATCCCAACGTCCCGCACCAACATGATTTATGTTGTTCCTGGGGTAAACAGCCCATTTCGGACCCATCCGTACTCTCAGATTTAGGATCCGAGTTACCGTTTAGGAGTTGTCCCATTTCTTTGGCATGTCCAGTGCGAACGCACTGAAAATTTAATTCTGGCCACACCGGGGCTCAGAATCACACGTTGTCTAATGGCGCTGCCCTAGAATAACATCTAGAATATTCCAAAGTCTTTTATTAAAAAAACTGAGTTCTTACATCATTCCCTACTTCACGATTTTCTTCTACGAAAAGAAAAACCAGGGAACAACTTAGGGTACTAAGTCCACACCTGGCCCTCCTGTACCCAGAAGAACTCTTTCATAGTCCCCCGTCACCGCACACAGACCAAAGGATTTGATCTATTCACGTGAGGTCTGCCCATGCCGATGCCGTGCATAAGAGCACGCACACTTCTTCTTGGGTGAGTCACGCAGGAGATGCTATGCACCCAAACCAGCCTTCAGGGATAGGGACAAGCGGTAGGGAACCTCACCATCCCTTTGCATGGTCTCAAATGGCCCGAAGGATCTTAGGGGTAGTTCACATCCCCGACCAAACCCCTACACCTCACGCCGTGACCGGAATCACCATTTGAACCTGGGATAAAGCATGGTGATTCCCTCCATCAGAATATCCATATGCTGAAACACCCAATGATATTTGGTCACGCAAGGTTTCATAGTCGATGTCCCATGACCCAGACTCCCTTACACGCTTGGAAAGCGAAGGAGTCCACACCATCGACTAAAGAAAAAGTTCCCATGCCTTCTACCTTTCCAACACAGGGTTACACTGAAGCCCCGCGTCACCCTAGTAACACCTAAAACAAGGAGAAGGGAGAAAAGTATTTCAAACACAGATTCAAAAAATTCTACTGCAAAAAGTAGAAGAGCTGTAGAGCATACCTCTTATCACCTCATCCTCTATAGGATTGTAGGCATCCAAAGCTCGTGGTTGTCTGTGTTCCCAACTGTCAGCTCCTAGAGCTGGATGTGGACCGCTTGGTGGTGATGGGAAGACCTCATAAAGTCGTCCCCCACTACCAGTTTCCCCCGCTCCCCTGCTAGCACCATCTCTCTAGGCGCTACTCCGATCACGACGTTGCCTCTGTCGTGGTGGTGCACCTGCTGCCTACCCGATATTATCTACGTGCCTGGTCGGGTAGTCCAATGCCAAGTGACCTCGGCCATACCAAGCATAGCATTGGTGCTCTCTGGGCTGCCCTGGTGCCCTCCGGCGCCACTATGCTGTACGAACATAGCCCGAAGTCCACTCATAGAAGGGTATCCTCGGCTGAGGCCCTGCACTTTGCTGCCACATTGGTGCACGACCATGTCTCCAAAACCAGCGGGTGGAAGGCTGCATGCGTCATGGTTCTATCAGCTGACGCCTACTAGCTGCGGCGGACATCTCGGCTCCATCATGCCTAATTCCACCATCAACTCTAAAGTGTGATAGGAAGCTCTCTCTCACCAGTGCCTGCTCTAGCACCACAAAAAAGTAGAAATTCACAAGGGTACTAGGACAGTACGAATATCTCTGTGGAGACCCTTCTCGAACTTCTATGCTCAGAAGATTCCGTTATGGACCATGTCTGGATGAACGTGTGCATGGTCTGCGAAACTAGTCGAATACTCGGTCACCGTCATCCCTCCCTGCTGAAATTGCAGGAGCTCCTGGATCTGAACAGAGCATAAGTCAGAGGGGTAAAACTCCTCATGGAACAACAGCTGAATGTTGTCCCACAAAAGTGACGACTCAACAAAAACTAAGTCACCAGACTCGACCAACGCCCAGCTGCTTCGTGGAAAATGCTGGTGTCCAAAGCCACCATAGGTTCTGCCAGTGTCTGCACAAGACTAAAGAGGCAAACCATTGCCTCTATCCAAACCACTGTTGCCTGAGGGTTTGGCTCACCACTGAACCTCAGTGGTCTCTGTCGCTGGAACTCACGAAGCGCGCTCATCCTATGCTCGAGCTCAGCCTGCTCTTCTGAAGCTATCTGCTGCTCACCAGGTGGGGGTTCTTCTATCGGCCCACCCGGAGAAATAAACTCACATGGTGGGTCCTGGACTGAGGCCTCGTAGCTCACAGGGTCATCATCACGAACCAAAGCTAGTATCCTGGCTGTCTGTCTTCGTGGAAACATCCTGAATATTATCAAGGAGTTCCATGGTCTGATGAGCACATGAGTATATAAAAATAATGAAAATGGGGAGATGACTCAAAAAGGACAGTCAAAGACTCAATCCTATGTGATGCACAAACCAATTTTCCATGCAACGAGTGTCTTAGTATTCTGAGTCGACAAGCGGTTTATTAGGGTCCTGGTGAATGGATACGTCAGCCGTCGCACTATCACTAGACTCCCTGTCCTAAGAGACGCTCTCAAGAAACGTTAACACTGTTGCCCAAAATCCCAACCAATTATTTTTTAGGGACATCTGAACAACGTCCCAAGTAACGAACCACCTCGGATACAACTTTGTCATGACCCGACCCTACCCGGGCTCGAGCTGCAACTACCCCAAGCCTGCCTCTATAGGCCAGGGGATGGCGACAAGCACCGAAGTCTAAAAAAATCGGGGAGGCCTTTTCCTGAGTACCTATACACACACATGCAACAAACTCAATGCAAAACTGCAGTGTAAAAGGTAATGTAAAGTACTGACTGCTATAAACAACCTCAAGAGTGCATCGAC
The DNA here is from genome assembly GCA_963277665.1 of Viscum album. Classification (NCBI taxonomy): domain Eukaryota; kingdom Viridiplantae; phylum Streptophyta; class Magnoliopsida; order Santalales; family Viscaceae; genus Viscum; species Viscum album. The sequence goes on from OY728121.1 coordinate 762,894,700, forward strand.
CTCTAAACAGTACAAAGAATGTGATGAAGGTAAAATGAAAAGAAAAGGGGCAAAACACACGTCTAACCAGAAAAGGTCCACAACCTGACGACTGGTAAACAAAAGTAAACAGCTGGGAGAGTCCCACACCTGGAACCCGACTACGACCACTGCACGCGGTCCATGCTCCCAAACTCCTAAGCTCTATTGAAGTGACGACCAACATGTCTATCATCTGCAAGGGAACACCAATTGCAGGCAAAGCCCAAGTAGGGGTGGGTATAAAAATACTCAGTAGGATTCCCTGAAGGCTCGAGGGAGCAATAAAGGAGGTACTAAAGAGGTGAGAAGTAGATCGAACAGGGAAAAGTAAAGGAGTACAATCGAGAGTGCAGTAAAGAAAACAGCTCAACCCAACAAGGGGAAGGAAGTATACTCATCCAAACACAAGGAGCTAGAAACGGTGAGAAGATGAACTTCTCGTCGAGTATTTGCTACAAATAGCAGGAGAGTAGACTCGTCTAACCACGAGAAGATAGACACGAAAAGCACGTGGCATACCCAGTGCGTCCTCTCTTATCCTGGAAGGAGAGTAACCAAAACACAAGAAATGGGTACCAGAACAAGGTATACATATATATATTCTCTATCAAGAAACCCGAACCAGATGTTAAGTGGATCTCCATCCCGTAGCTCAGCCGAAGAAAATGAGTAGCCAAAAGTCCCATAAGTAAACACCATTGATGCCCAGCATCCCGCACATCTTTCCCGAACTTCATGTCAAGAGGCTCAAGTCACCGCACCTCGATAGTATTTGCTTTGGGCGACACTGACTCACCCGCACGGTTTTAGGTGGCATCACAAGAATGCTTCTCGTTGGGGAAATCACCCCTCGTACTTGAAAGTTATGGGGAAAGTCAAACCACACCTCTTCAGAGTCACACAATCGAGAGGTCTGCTCAAAGCCAAGAAGTCACATCACTGACCCATACAACCAAGGGGTCCCGCTCCAATAGTCATGAAGAAAAGCCACATACTAGCCTGGTAGAAAGGACTGAGTCTGGAAGAAGTCGTCGAGTGACCCACTGCCCAGCCCCGCTGGAGTGTAAACCCTAAGAGGTCATCGGGTAACCCACTACCCAGTCTCTGCTGGAGGGTAAACCCTAAGCGGTCGTCAGGTAAACCACTACCCAATCTCTACTGGAGGTTAAACCCTAAGAGATCAATGAGAAACCCATTGCCCAGTCTCTACTAGAGGGTAAACCCGGAGAAGTTGGTGAGCAACCCACTGCCCGGTCTCTAATGGAGGGTAAACCCAACAAAGTCGGTGAGCAACATAGTGCCCAGTATCTTCTGGAGTGTAACCCCAAAGAAGTCGATGAGTAACTCACTGCCTAGTCTCTGCTGGAGGGTAAACTCGAAGAAGTCGTTGAGCAACCCACTGCCCAGTCTCTGCTAGAGGGTAAACCCGATGAAGTCGATTAGCAACCCACTCCCCATTCTCTGCTAGAGAGTAAACCCGAAGAAGTCAGTGAGAAATCCACTCCCAAGTCTCTGCTGGAGGGTAAACCCATAGAAGTCAATGAGCAACCCACTACCCAGTCTTTGCAGGAGGGTAAACCCAGAACTGCTGTAGCCATCCCTAATGGATGGTACAACACAGGCCAACAGAACACGGAGTGGGTATCGCGCAACCACCCCACTCCAGAATAAAACTAGGGGAAACCCCTCAACCCTGCTGGTCTAAGCCATCGTGAGTAGGACCAGAGGGATACCCACTCAACCCAGTAGGTCAAAACCATCGAGAACAGGAGAACCCTCTATGTCGTGAGAGGTCAAAGCTATGTAAAGTAGAACATGACACACACATGGGGCCCACATGACATGTGGCCCCAAATCATCTCTAAACCAATCGTACAAACGTTCCTAGGTACAAACTACAACATTTTCCTCCATGCATTCCCGTATAATCCCATAGTATACTACATTACCAGCCCAAGGGCTATTGTGCACACGACACCCAATGTCAACGCAAAAAGGTGTAAAAACAGTTTTGCCAACCTAATTCCTCCACGACCCTAGCATGGCCAACCACATCACTTCAAACATCAACTTCACTCACATGGGAGTGAATGTGATCACACTCCAAGGGTTCTCTACAAACATAGCAGGAATGACCATCGCTGGTACACCTTTCATGCTTCCACATTTTAATGAGATCTCGAAAGAAACTCTGCACAACCAAAGGGACCGTACCGTTGTAATGCTCGTGAAAGAACATGAAAGTTATTATTTCCTCGCCTCCAATGGATATCCTATGGAAAAGTCACCAACACCGCTTTACGCCCGAACAACGTCACGTGGTCCCGATCCTTAGTCCTGAAAATAGTTTGGCACATCGCACCATTGCGTTCTCCTCGAAAAGACACGTCAAAATGACTAGTGACTTGAGTACAATAGATATACAGAGAAAAAGAAGTATTTTGCCATACCGCACATGAGGGGTGCTTCGTGGGACCTGCAACTCGATCTCGAAGAGCAATGAAAGTATCACACCATTGCGATCCTCTCAAAAAATTACACAAGATTGAATAATCCCTTGTCCAAAACGGACACCTGGTGATAAAGATAGAAATCACCGCCAACTCCCAAAACAACCCTCGTGGACCCCACACCATCGTGCAGAATTAATGCGGGCAGATTGCGCCAATGCAATGCCCTCGGAAAAACACCCTGAATCGACTTCTCACACACCCCGAATGGATATCTGAAGAAACATTTACAAAATACTCCTCGCAGCACAAAAGACGAGTCGTGGGGACCACACCTCAACTCTGGTTTCAATGCCTGAAACCACCCTAGAAAACTCTGCCTTAGCACCAGGATCCCAATGCCGCTTACAGCGTTCAAAACGGATATCAGATGTGTCCACGCCACTCATAGAAAAAACCCCCGGAAAAATGTCAATCCACTTAACGTACGCGTCATGCCACCGAGGCCCCCATCTCGGGAGTTAAACCCCCCAAAACCATCTCATATTCTCTGCCTCGAGTCGAGGTTTGTACTGCCGCAAACATCATGCAAAACGGACACCTGTAGTAGGAGATACAGGTGTCCAAAACCAGAGGGGATGAACCCCTTGTGCTGGACTGGCCTGGTCCGCTTGGTCCGCCTGGTCTGGGTCGGCCCACGCTGGCCTGCCCGGTTTGGACCGCCGGCCCACATCTCAGCCGCGCGGGCCGGCCGGTGACCCGTGGTCCACCCTCAGACTGCCGCGCGGAGGAGTCGATGCCGCCTCGCCCTCCTGCCGAATCCCGACTGCCCTGCTGCCGAACCGCTGAGGACCACCCGGCCGACCGCACCTCCACCTGGAAACGCGCCGCTGCCACCTCGGACCGCCAGAACCTCGCGGGAAAACCCCAAAACCACCCAAAACTTCATCGGGTAGTTGCGGGTGCCTCAAATCTTAGAATTAAAATCCGAAATATGCGTCAGAAAGCTCAGAAAAAGTGCTAGGCGATTATGGGCTTCACTCAACAAATTAACGGCAAATTGATGCATATATATGGATTCAAAATGGTGCAGAAGTTTAAAACGAAAAATGCACAATCCTACTTTGACGGGCATTTTCCAACGCTACACCGATGATCTGTCGGATCTGCCGCACCTCACTGGAGAGGTGGAGGAGAAGAGGAGTTCCTCCTTCCTTGGGAGGGTTTGCGCCAGGGGGAAACAAACAAGGGGGGAGAGAGAAGAGTTTAAATAGAAAACTCTTAAACCACCGCCTTTAGGCCCCATACCCGAACCCTAAGCGGGGTCGAGGTTAAGCCTCCCCTACGGTAAAATCCACCTCCCGAGCATAACGACAGTCTCTAAATTTTAATCTGAGCCTCCGTTCGAGAGGTATAAAATTTAACGTTCGAAGCTACTAAATTACAAAAAAACCATGGTGGCATTTTTTACAGAAGGACCCCGCCCGCAAAAGTTACACCCCATCCAGGGTAACAGCATGCTCCGGACTCAACGGTGCCCTCGGTTTTCCAATCAGATCTACCCTATATGAGACACCGGAGTTTAACCATTAAACAAATAAATTAATTATTTTATTTATCCGTTTAACGTTCTGTTAACAAGCGTGGGGTCCCAACGCCCAACGCCGACCTGCTTTATGTAGTTCCTGGGTTAAAAACATCATTTCAGACCCATCTGTACTCTAAGATTTAGGATCTTAGTTACAGCATAGGAGTTATCCCATTTATTTGGCATGTTCAGTGTGAACGTATTGAAAATTAAATTCCGGCCACTCCGGGGCTCGGAATCGCACACCGTCTAAAGGCGCTGCTCTGGATTAACATCAAGAATATTCCAAAGTCATTTATATCAAAAATAGTGTTCTTAAAATATAGGATAAATCCATTTTAAAAAATACCTGTAAAACATTAAATAATTGTTTTCCAAAAGAATTCATTTATAAGTATAAAATTGTTTCATACAAAACTTATGAATAATGTCAACTAAAATGATATTAATTGGATTATTTTTAATGAAAATAAACAAATTGGTTTTTAAATTTAATTTAAAAAATTTAATTATCAATACATGAATGGTAAATATTTTTTTTATTAAATCTGTATTTTTTCACAATTCATTAAGAAATTAATATTTTTTGAGAAATCCCAAAATATTATCTATCAAAAATTTCGAAATGATGATTTAAAAAATTATATGAATTTTTAAAAAATAATAAATTTTTTAGAAATTAATTATAATATTTTCTCAAAAAAATACATGCCAAAAGTTTTTAAGTAAAAATAATTTTGACACATAAAATGACTTCTCTAAAAATTAAGTCCTTAATTTCTATGAATTAATTAATACATTTGTATTGAGTAGGATAAGTATTTATACATGGAAAATATCTTTGACAATATTTATAGATTTAAATCAAATGGATGGGTTATAAATGTATATTATGTCACGGTTCATTTAGACTTGGGGTTATTAGTAATGAAGACTATTTAATACCAACTATTTATTTCAAAGGAGATAACATTTAAAATCATATGGTGTTCCACATAGCTAAAATAAAATACATCAAGATTAGTCTTGAGTATGGGATAGTCTCTATAATGAAGATATGGTTTAAAATTCAACCCGTCATAATGAATTCATGTGGAAACATTCATATTTTTTGGGTGGAAAGGGGATCTTGTATAATCATGTCATGTTAGGTGGGATTACCTTCTAATTCATGGATAGGGAGATAGGTTATAATAGATTATTTGATAAAAATTTTAACATTAAAAAAATAAGAATGACTAAAAAAACTTATTTAATAATATATATATAATTAGAATGTGTAAACATAAAAATAAAAGAGTAATCACTAAATATTAAGTAGAAATCATGGATGTAACAAAAATTATATACATGATCCTATATAATATACTAGATATAATATCTATGTTATGTAATCTCGAAATTTATATAATTGGATTATAAAACATTCATAATGAAATAATATTATATATTGAATTTAAAGAACAAGTATACAAGTTACAAGTCTAACATAGCACTGGTGGTGGAATAACATTTCCCTCAAGGTAATATAGTAACATGTTGAGTTAAAAACAAAATAAGGTATATATGATTTTCTATGTTTATTAACATCTATCGAAACATGGAACTAGAATGATGATGGTATAACAAGTTGTAATTATTGAAAACCCAAGTAAAATATTAATCCCAAATATCATCATAACCATTATAATATTTTAATTACCTAAATAATATTAAAATTAAATATTAATGTTCAAACTAATGAAACAATTTATAATTTTTGTTCCATTCAATAAATAATCATTCTTAAAACTAAATTTAAAAATCATTGTTTTTATACACATTTATAACAAAAGAAACTGTTTATCCATTAAACGTTATGACGCAAATTGAATCACACAAAATGTTTATTCATATTATTACTTTATTTAATATGGTAAGTGTGTTTTTTCCTAAAGTAAATGTTGTTTTGGAAGGTCAACAAAAATATCATTGTATTGGAATAGACCAATATAAAAAAATTATAATTAAGAAAAATAATTTAATATTTCAATACAATAGTCTCTATTTATATTTCCATATATTTTTGGAAAATAAAAAATATATGTCGTGATCCAACCCAGGTCCAACCTAAACAATTCACCAGATCTAGCTTACAGTATGGCCTGAAGGGCATTCCAGATCCACATCAGCTTGAAACTAGTACTGCGCAAAATAATAAAATATGTTGAATGATTAATCTTATAGGTGAAAGATAAATAAATAAATAAATAATGAATAATAAAAACTAAAAATAGAAACATTGAGAAAATAAAATTCTACATACCAACATGTGACCCTATGGGTCACCACCAACATCAAACCAACGTCGCACTATGGAAACTTAATCTGAGCAAGAAGTAGAACCAGAAGCTAAAATCCAAGATCAAATATTGGTGTGCGTATGATAACCTAGATGGAGAGCCCGATAAACTATTCCCATTGAACACCATTTAAAATAAAAGAATCATAAATTTTCATGTTTGAACTACAATATATCAAAGTATGTTTTCTCCAAATTTTACTCAAAACAAAATACAACTCATTTCCCATATTCAATTCCAAAACCATGTTTATTCTATTAGTGTGTCGTTAATAGTCTATAAAAAGGGAAGTGATGATTTTTTTTATGGAATGAATTATTACAAGTCACATTTAATTTAAAAACTCTTTCACAATCTTTTAGAAACCAATGCATCACATCCATGTACACACTACACAAACAAGAACCATGGTATTCATATAACAAGGGAAATGAAAATATACAAACAAGTATCATATTCATTACTATAAGAAACAAAGATACGGTAGACATAGGTTAACCTAAGTGATCAAGAACCAATAAGAACATAACAATATGCAAGACACCATCCCAGTTCCCTGCCACAGACGATGAAATCATAAATTTTCAATCTCTTGGAAACCGTAACTCATGAAATATTGAGGGATCCAATCCCATGGTAAAAAACATAAATATATCTACCTATTAAGGTCTATCGTTAAGCACAAGAACTACCAATGTGGAAATCATTCTTAGAATGTTCTCTAAATGTGCCCGGTACCCATGTCTCATGTATATTATAGGGGGAATCAAACTGATTCCAGTTGAGCATCCAATAACAAGATATATATAACAACAATAATCAAGGACTTGCCTCACACTAAGTCTCCCCATGGACTAAAGAAATGAATTAAAATATATACATCATAAAGGGTTCCAAATTAGGAGCCATGAAAATTGATCTCGAGGATTCAGCAATGAGGAAATCCAACCCATTATTTGAGACAAGGCATTAGGACATCGAATGAGGGTTTTCATAATAAACATTTTTATCATTTTCAAGAAGTGGCCAAATGGTCCCTTAAAAATTTCACAGAACCGTCCTTTATAAAAATGTAATCCATATTTCCATAATAGGTGTCAAACACTCAATTTCTATATAAACACATTTTTAAAACATCTTCAAAAAAATTTCAATACACTTTGAAAACAAGATCATTTCATATGAAATTTCCTACCAGGCCACTAATCGACAACACATGCCAAACCACATTTTACCTCCAATTGACATTCTTTTTAAATCCTAAACTACATTTAAATATAGTACGGGGAAGCCAAATCACCATTTTTCATACCACAAATTTATTCTCAAGGCCTAACCATATTTAGATGTCACAAATCACATAAAAAAAATACAAATGGTAATCTAAACAACCACTTGGTGTGCTCTATTTAACAAAACAAGTCTAATTAATCAGAAATCAAGGCCTAAATCATTGTTTTCACACCAAAAAATCTAACTAAGTTTCATATATTAATATATTTTATTAAAAGAAGGTTTGAAAATCATGAAATTAATTATTCTCAAATTTAAAAGGAAAGTTCCTGAGAAACCCTTCATTAAAAGATGGTAAAGCTAAAGATTTCTAACCCAAGCAGCAGCCTGCTCACATGCACACACTTCCATATATAAATATGTACATCCTTAAATCAATGCACATGTTCATTGTGACATGAGGGAAGATACATAGAATATTTATATATTTATACATATATATACTTGGGAATATATATTCCCACCCTTGAAACCAATCACGAATCCCTACAATAAATACGTGGGACTCAAAACACCACAAAAACAATACAACAAGCTAAAAAAGCCACTATGGGGTAGAAAATCATGTTTAATAAATTTAAAAAAATGGGCAAACACCATTTGGTTTGCAAACACATAGTCATAAATAGTAATTCTTTTCAAATACAATTTTTAACAATCTTTACTTATATAAAAACATTAAAACAAACTAACCAAATAAGTTACAAGCATGAGAATCATGTTTAAAAATTAAGAAAACGAATTAAAGTACCAAAAAAAAGATTTGAAAAGAAAATCTATGAATTCAATAAGTTTAAAAATGTAGGAATGTGATGAATCCTCAACGGAACTAGGAATACAGCATGAGGAATAATCTGAACACCCTAAACATCGAAAAAATGAACCAACACACCCCAATGATTAGGTTTTTTCCTATGTAATGAAATCTACAAAAAAATGATAGAAAACTCACCAGATGAGAAGGATGTCATAGAGGGAGGTGTGCCCGAAGTGAAGATTGCTGGAGAAAGGGTCGACTATGAGGGGGTTCGAAGCCAGAGATACAGCCAATAGAGAGGGTTTCATGACTGAAAAGGGTTCTAGTGGGAGAGTCGGGTCAAGTGCAAGAGGCTGGCCGGAGGTAGGCTCACCAGAGAAATATGAGGTTGTCGGGGAAAGGGGACCAGCCAGTGGTAGGATATAGTATGCAGTGGAGGGGGGGGGGTTCAGGATGTGTCTTGGATGGTGAAAAGGGGGCTCTAGGGTTTCACCCCCCAAAAAAGAATTAAAAAAAGAAATTTAATAATAATAATAATTATTTCTATTATTACTTTATTCTTCTCATTTTAAATAATAATAATATTAATTACAATTTTAATAATAATAATAATAATAACAATTTTTTTAATAATAATAATCTTTTCTACAAATTAATATTATTATTATCATGGTATAAACAATTACCTGGTTTTATTTTTATAAAAAAAAATTTATTTTAAATATTTGGCAACTACAGAGTTACCTTGGCATACCGCATGGTTACCACTAATCTTTTTGTGACTGTGCATCGTCCCAAAACCGACCAAAATTATCAAGAATCAGAAATTTTAATCAAACATTCACCGTGAACATAAATAAGACAATTCTAAACTATGAAATAAAACAATAAAATAAAATAATTTTAAAGATTGTGGTGTGACAATTTCCCCACCAAAAAAACGGTATACCCTCATGAATTAGTTAAGTCTAATGTTAATTAAAAATTTTGTCCAATCATGATCATATGTAGAAGAATCAATCATATTTAGTGTGAATACTAATTTCCAAAGTCACACCCAACCGATCTAGAAGAAACCACACCCCAAATAAAGGAAGAACATGAGAGGGTTCTCCCCACCACAATGAATCATATAGAACGGGATTTTCAAAACCCTACTAAAAACACCAAGACGTAAATGGAAACGCCACTATGAGGGAAACCTGAAAAACCAGTACCCCAGAAATGAATCAGACTATTCTAAACTAGGAAAAAAACAACCATTCCGTAACTGGAAACCATGGAACCACCGACATGAACTCCTTCACATTCCCCCAAACAACAAAGCCACCCTGCCAAGACATAAACAGAAATCCCACTACAAGGCCACCGAACATATCGGTGCACAAGATCAAGGTAACTTCCTAGAAAAACCACACTAGAACTAATAATCCCCATGCCTATCTAAATCACCTAACACAAACACATCCAACTTCTTTAGCATGATCTAGAGAACACATCCCTTGAAACCTGGATCTATCAACATAAGACAAAGACCCCTAACACTTGGGAAAACCCAAAAGAAGAACATTACCCAAAAACAAAATAAGAAACACTTCCCCTCAATTACAAAAAACAAAAACATCTCTAAACAAGTAAATCTAACCTGAGATCAAATCACACTAGGGTTAAACAAACACAATGAAAATGAACGATTTAGAAACCCACATTCAGACGGGAAAAACTGTTTTTTTAATAGAACATGCCCCTCTTGATCAATTAAATAAATAATGAACATACAATGATTAAATAACAATAACTGTAGAATAAACAATTATGATTGGAATTTAAATGTTCCAATCCCGAAATAGAAGACAAAACTATACTAGAGTTTCACACCATAGAGACTTCTAACTCTGTATGAGATTCACCTTAAGATTTGTTTTTGGGGATCAGATGGCTGAAGCAACTCCTACCTCACAGTTAGGTACGATCATCCCTCAATAATAACCCCTTATTCGAGAAACACTTCCTGTTGAACTTCTCTAGGTAACCCAAATGACCAAAACAATGGTAGGCCTTTAGAGTGATGCACCGAGATAGCTTTGAATGCCCGGACCGGCCACACTGATAGCCCACTAGAATGTGGTCTAATGAACTTGAAGTCAAAACCAATGAGGACGTCTCCTTAGAAACAAGTTTCTATAGAATTCAGTTCTCACTAGATGGGGAACCATCCCGAAGAAAAGAGTTGTTTTATCTGTCACCACAAAAAACATTCTAAGAACCAATTCGGTTAATAATTCCTCTACAACTATACTTCCAAACTGAACTTCACCTGAAAAAATAAGTTATTTTTCGAAATCTGAATGGAAACCCAAAACTAAATGAAGACCCTTTAACTTATCATCAAATCCTACCATTAAAGATTAAAATACCAAATCTCATAAGTGATCAACATAAGATTTCATAGTCTGACTACCCTGTCAAATAACCCACTACTATACCACCATCAAAAAAATTTCCTCATCACTTATCAACCTTGGGAAAATAGTGGTCTTAAATAGTTCCCAAATCATCCCAACGTGCATTGATGATGACGTAACCCACTCCCACTAGTCCAAGTATCGACTGTCAATCAGTCGCCGGACAACATAAATTGTAACAGCCCGAGATTTTATGAAAAATATTCTTTTTAAATTCATTAATGTCTTGTGTTGTACGCAACACCAAAAGAAGCTTTCACAACATGCATCTTGACTTGCCTTCCATTACACACAATCGTGACCTTCCTCGATAGCGTGTGTAGTACGCAATAACGAGTTTCACTAAACAGCAATATGCTATTAAAATATTATTAAAACTAGCCGTTATGAATAGTAATAACCACTTTTTGAAATTTTGTAAATTTTATTTTTCAAAATGGACTTAATTTTTAGATTCGGAATATCGAAATTAGCTTAGGGTGAAATTTTGGTACTTTTCAGATAACTTTCATATTTTGATGAATAGTGAAAATTATTAAATTATAATTAAAAACAACTTTTTTTAATCGAAATAATTAATAGTGATAAATTATTAATTTGAGTGGTTTTAAAGTATATTTAGAATATATTTTTACAATTCAATACAATGATGGTCATTGGATGTAATTTCACCTTTACACCAGACATAAACAAGTGTTAATCTTTTGATAGTTATTATCTCTTAAAAACACGCTATTTGTTGTGACAGTGGAAATTAATTATAAAATTAATTAATGAAACTTATATGTTGGGAATTTTTTAAACTAGAAATCATTTTTGAATTCGGAATATCAATTATAGCATAGGGTGAAATTCTGGCATTTTTCTGAAAACTTTCAATTTTTGATGAATTGTGAAACCACTAAGTGGTAGGTTAAAAACTGAATTTTGCATAAAAATTAATTTTACCGCTTCTGTGAATGGAATTTCGAAAATCCAACAGACACGGTTGATATCAGTAAGTAAAATGTGGTTCAATGAGATAAAAATAATTTTTTGGTGAATAGTAACTTTTTACTTTTTTTACCGCGGTTAATAGTAAATAGTGTAACTAAATGTAAATATGATATTACTATTACCCTAACACATGTCCTAATTCTATTGGATAAGTTTAATTCGACCAAAAAAAACCTTATGAATATAATATGACCATTTAGGTCCACTTGGATTAGATTATGACATTTAATATTATTTTATTTAATGAATAGTTAAAATAGTTAAAATCAAAGTTTAATAACTAAAACATTTTTAATATGGGGTTATACATAAGATAAATCCGACTATAAATATTCATTAGAAAGATAAAAGGATTTCCTACATAATGATATTTTATTTACAATTTTTAGACTTTCAATAAATTAATTTATTTATGACACAACGATGATGCAGTAATTACCCTTTTAAGGAAATGTTAACATAATTGCTGTTATAAATGCTAAAATAAATGTAATTTGAGACTTTTTATGAATTACACTAATTTTATAGGTTACTATGATATATTATTGTTGATTTAATCAACTTGTTTCGAACATATAATTTTGTTATGACTTTCACAAAAATCATATATCAAATAGTGTCATAATTGACACAAAATAGTTTTTAAATCAAATATTATATTATTAATTGTTATTTTATTCCAAAAAATCTAAGGTTCGGCCAAATGACTTAGATAAAGATATATATATTAATAATAAACAATTTGAGGTTCGTTTGGCATGTTATAGTAAGTGTATTAACCATATAGTGTAAGAAAACAAAAAGACACGGTAACAGTTAAATTATTTAACATAGAGTTAAATCTAATTCATAAGGTTAAAATAATAACCTAAACTTATATAAATCCTATTGGTTGATAGGATTTCGACCCATGCCCAATTTACCTTCGAAATAAGACCCTTTGGAACCATTATAAACTGATGTTTACTTTAATATAAAATAATATTTTGAGATATTCCTAAGGTGCCGCTCTCCTCCCTTATAAAAGGACGCCACCTCCCTCTCTTCCTCACACAACTTTGAGCCTTCATGCTCGACCAACCCCGGCAAAATTCTCTTCTCCACTTCCCTAGAAACATCCTAGAGGTTCTGGTCTTCCTCAAAGACCAATTTTAGTGCCCTAAGAGGAGGTCTCAAAAAGGCGCTTCAAAGAAGAGGTAATTTCTGTTACCGATTCTTTCACCTTTATTTCTTCTTCCACTTCTTCTTCTTAGGTTGTTTCATTATGAAGTAATAACATCAGTATGACCCATATACTGATATGTTATTATAAGTATGAAACAATCCTAATTCACCATCTATCCATCCTATGGAAAACAAAATCACCGCGCGTGCGTACGTACGGAATACCGTCTCCACGCCGTGGTGTAATCTGTTTTTCCACCAACACCTTACATGGATGGGTATTATGGTGTAAAGAATAACTATACATAGTTATTATAACATCATAATTATTCTGATATATTGTATCATCCACTCCAATTCAATTCAATAATTATGGAAATGATATCATCGCTCGTGCGTACGTACATACTACCGTCTCCACGACGCGATGAGATTCATTCTCCATGTTAAACATTTAAGAATGATTATAAAGTATATATAAGCAATAATAATGAAATATATGAAATTATAAAGCTACTGTATTTATGTGTATATATATAAATTTCATCTACTCAATTCCACTCAATTCAATAAGGAAACGAAAACAACGTTCATGCGTACGTACGGACTACCGTCTCCATGAACGGTGTGTTTCATTTCATTTATCTATCTATTATATATATATATATACACTAAATATATATGATATATAAATCATTTTTTATATTCTGGAAGTAAGTAAATCATGATATAAGTAATAAGAATGTCAAGAACAACAAGTCCAAACACCTACGATAAATGAAACGATTTTACCCAAAACGCTTTTTAACATGGAATTTACAAAAGAACGAGTAATATAAAGTCATAAGTGAACCATATATGATATAATAACAATTAATATGATTCTGTAATAAGTCAATGACATTATTTAAATCATTATACAGGAGGTTCGGACACTTACGAAGCGAATCAGACCTAAGGTAAGGGAAAATATCACAATCTCATTTTTATCCGAGATTGTTTATACTTTGGTATTTACTGGGGTGTATTTTTTCATCCACATCCATGTTTCCTCAATATGTAATATTATTTACATCCACCTACAATTGTTTAAATCCATTTTTACCCTTTTGTGAGTTTTAGAAAAAGATATGAAAGGAATATTTTGTCGTTTTTCGTACGAGGTACTTTTTGACTTTTCTGAAAAAAGTACGAGAAGAATGTTTTTTAGCTTATACGGCATGACTGGATTTTTAAAACATTACTTCCAAGAAGATTCCTTTACAAGTTTTCAAGTTTATTTTTAATCAACTTCTTTTATTTTATAATTTTACGACATGTTAAGAACGGAAAATTTTTTTTGAAGTAGAAAGGATATTTTCCTCAAGAATGAAGTTCAAGTGTTTTATAAAAATTATTTTCCATATAAGATAATAAAGTGTTCTGTTTCTATCCCTATTATTACATTGATTTGATTATGTTGTGAAGGAATTATTTTTATGAATTTCTTTATCATATATGAATTGTTTTATGATGTCATGATGTTTAAGATTTCCATTTTTATTACATGGGTTATGCAATGATGTATGGTTTATGATTTTGTGGCACACATAAGAATGGTATCATTATGAGATGGGTGGGACCTATATCTCCCTCCAATGCATTGGGTAAGGATTTTATATCTCATGAGATAGACATGGCTGGAATGGTAGGTTATACCGGTTCATTGAAACAGGACTGGAATGAGGGTGACTCGGTTCAGAAAGGGACTTTGTCCACTAAGATAGTCTTGGCAATGAGTCTTGACTAACAAGAAAAGATTCTCTATGATTATGTGTGTATTCCACAAAGTTTCATGTTTTAAGTTATGATTATTGTGATTACATTTCACTTCCATGATTTATCCCATGTTATGAAATTATGATCTCTTTTGCAGGTTAAGATTTCCAAAAGTTATGTGCTTGTGTATACGATGAGATTTATATTTCTTTTGTTTACCCTTACTGAGAATTTGAGCTCACCCTTTTATGTTTTCTTTTCCCCAGGATATAAAGAAAGGTTTTAGGTAAAAAAGGGAAGATCTTTATGGGAGATATTGGAGATATTTCACCACAATTAGATGATTACGTTCCGAGTTTCCAAAGACACTAAACTATTACGATCATTGTGTGTGTATTTTTTGTTATGTACTAAGTATTCCGCAAAAGTAATGTAATGTCCATGTACGTCAGGCTTAGGGTCTCTACATAAACTCTAATAGCTTCAGTATTTCCCACAAATGCAAATCCATACTCAACATCCTCAAGCCACTCTACTACCTCTAATAGACCATTATCTTCATGAAAAATAGGCAACACTCTATAATAAAAAGAAATTGGGGATGAATCACTCAGATCGTTGGGAAAATAATTAATGCGAGGAATATTGTAATTGACTTCAAAATATAGATCCAAAAATCAATGTCCAATAAAGTCATAACCAAAAGAAAATATCATTCCAAACAAATGGCTCACATGCCAAACACCATAAACACAACTAAGAAATTCACTTTTCAAAATTCACTATTTTATTTCAATTTCAAAACTGCCATATTTCAAGGCTCCTTTCTAAACACAACCCCCACCATTCACAAAACAAAACCCGCATTCCAAAACAAATACCAATTTCAATTATAATTTTCATCTTTCAAAAATCATTTCCGAAAAACAATGTCAGGCATTTAATTTGAAATAAACACCCATGGAATCCGATGAACCATCACATATGTATCCCTGCAATTACATCTAGGTATTCCAACACACACGTCACACACATACTCACACACATGAAAACACTCGTAAGGGGCACCCAACGAGGCCCAAAAAATATTTCTATACAAATGCCCATTTTGTAAAAAAAATTCAAAAAACACACTTACACTAGCCAAAAGCACAATAATGAACAGTTAAATCAATCCACTGAAATGAGGAACTTTTTGTAACACTTAACTTGGGTAAATGGTAGTGAGTCATACCCCACGTAAGAAACAATGACTAGGATGAGCTTAAACCATGTAATAGAACCACACATGGGTCAATAATACAAGTGAAATCATGATGTAACATTAAATTTCTGTCATTTTCATCTCTCAATCCCAAAAAAACCAAGACAAGACAAGGAATCTATTTCCCAGACATCCCCTGGAAACATGAGGATCGAAATGAGAAAGGGTTCATGATGCCCTTCCTGTTCTTACCTCCCAATTCCTGCATTTAATAATATCCATCTAGAGAACACCCCAGATAACAAGAACCTATCTCTAATACCATTTTGTCACAAACAAACCCAGGTTAACCATAAAGTAGTTACCCGAACCTGCCCACAGCCTGGCCCGAAGGGCGTTCCCGATCCCAACGGGCTAACAACTAGTGTAAGACATCAAAATTAAATATGTGGGAATGATTTGGACTATAATTGAAAGAAATATAAATAAATAAAAACCGGATAATGAAAATGTAAACTGGTAGTTGTGAGAAAATAAAATTGTAGATACCTCCATGTGACCCTACGAGTTACCGCCCACCACAAACCAACATCGCACTATAGCAACTGAATCCGAGCAAGAAGTGGCACCCAATGCTAGAAGAAGATAAAATAGAGGCGCGAGTATTAAAACACTTTAGGCTAGTCTGATAAAATATTCCAAATACACTTCCATTAAATAAAAGAAATATCAATTTTAAATTTTGAACTAAAATATACCAAAGAATTAATTTCTACACAATTTACTCAAAACAAAATAAAC
The DNA here is from genome assembly GCA_963277665.1 of Viscum album. Taxonomy (NCBI): domain Eukaryota; kingdom Viridiplantae; phylum Streptophyta; class Magnoliopsida; order Santalales; family Viscaceae; genus Viscum; species Viscum album. The sequence goes on from OY728121.1 coordinate 762,911,539, forward strand.
CTCATTTCCCTTATTTATTTCCAAAATCAAGTTCATTCTATTAGCATGACACTAGAATTTAAATAAAATCATGTGATGCTTTTGTTTTTAAAGGAAACAAATATTATAAAACAATTTGACTTTAAAACCATTCCCACGCGCATTTATAGACCATCACATCACTTCCATTTAAAAACTACACAATAAATCTCCATGATATTCATATAATATGAGAAATGAAAATATACATACAAGTATCACATTCATTACCACATGAAACCAAGAGCTAATAAACATAGGTGAAACCAGAAGATCATGAAGAAACTAGAAGATACCTATACATGATACCCCATCCCCAATAGAATCCAAACATACTGAAATCAAAAACTCCCACATGCCCACCCACCCTAACTGAGGATAGACCAAGGGGACCAATCCTATAGTAATAAAACCAAATATTTCCACCTACTATGGTCCACTATCCAGTATAAGAACCTCTAGTGTGGAAATCCTTTAAAGAAAGTGGTCTCCATGTTTATAGTTTCAGTGTTGATATATATAACGGTGTTCATCCTACTGATGCTAGCTTTGCATCCAATCACAAGATATATATATATATATATATATATATATATATATATTAATTCATGACAGGCCTTACACTGAGTCTCTCAAAGGACTAATCTCGTTCTTTAAAATAAATAGAACATAAAGGGTTCCATCTAAGGAGCACTTAAAATGAATCCCAAGGATTCCACAGAGAGGTTACCCCAACCATTATTCAAGATAAAGAATAAGATCATCCAGAAGGGTTTTTTCATAATATTCATGAAGATTCCAAATGGGCCCTTAAACATTTCACAGAACCATAAATTATAAAAACATAATCTATCTTTCCATAATAAGTGTCAAACATATCATTTCTATATCAATACATTTATAAAAATCTTCATAACATTTTCACCTCACATTCAAAACAAGATCGTTTCTTATAAAAATGCCAACCTTGCCACTAATCGACAACACATGAAAAACCATATTTCACAACCTATACATATTCTTCTTAAATCCTAATGAATATTGAAATACCATATAAGGAATCCAAACCATCATTTTTTATAACCTAAACATTATTCGTAATTCCTAACAATGTTTTATATGTCACAAAACACATGGAAAAAGTAGAATGGGCATTTAACCAACCACTTGGTGTGTGCTATTTAACAAAACACTCTTAATTCATATAAAAGGAAAGATTAAAAAATTGTTTTCATACTAAACAGTCTATCCTAGTTAAATATATTAATACCTATTAATAAAATAAGGTGAAAAAATAATAAAATTAATGATTCTCAAATTAAAACCGAATGTGTATGTGAAAAACCAACCTGTATGAATGGTCAAGCCAAATCTTTCTAACTCAAGGAATATTCCCTCACATGCATCCAATTCCATATATAAATATACACATCCTTAAATTGATGCATGTGTTCCCCATACCATGAGCGAACACACAAATAGAAGATTTATATATTTTTACAAATCCATTCCTGAGAATATGTTTTCATGCATTTGGAACTGATCACAACTCACTACAATAAATACATAAGACTCAGAAAACACCATAAAAACACTATAACTTGATTAATAAAGGCACCATGGGGATGTGAAACATGTTTACCAATTTACAAAAAAATGTGCAAACACCAATTGGTGCGTAAAAACATATACAAAAATAGTAAACCACTTCTAACGCTATATTTAACAAACTATACTATTTAAAAAACACTGAAATAGTTTAACCAAATAATTTCAATGCATTTGAATCATGTTTAAAAATTATTTATAAGAACTCAAGTACCAATGGAATTATTTGTAAAGGAAATATGAAAATTCACCTACGTCAAACACATGGCAGCACGATGAAACATTAATGGAAAGATGGATAAACCCTAGGGAATAATCCTAACACCCTAAACATTGAGAAAAATGCACCAACACAATCCAATGATTACGGATTGTCCTATGTGATGAAAACCCGTAAAAAGTAGAATGAAAACTCATTGAAGTAGTAGGGTGCTAGTGAAAGAGGTGCGACAAAGGAAATGGTCACTAAAGAGAGATTTGGCATCAGGGGGTTGTGACTATAGAGAGGGCGAGGTATGAGGGGGGTCACAGCTGGAAAGGGAACTAATGGGGGAGTTGGGTCGCATGCAGGAGACCAATTGAAGGTAGTACCACTAGAGAATGTAGAGGTTTCCAGCATAAGGGGAGGGGTTGGGGGTTAGGTAGAACATACTGGGGGGGTCGGGTTGAGTCGTGTCGTGTCGTAGATGGGAAATAGTGGGGTGGTTCCCTCTAGGGATTATCACCCAAAGAAGAATTAAAATAAAATTAAAAAAATATCAATAATAATAATAATAATAATTTAAATCATTTCAATTGAGATAATAATAATAATAATATTAATTTTATTATTATTATTATTAATTTTAATAATATTATTATTATTATCTACATGGTAATATTAGTATTATGGTTTAAAAATTTACCTTATTTTCTTTTCATAAAATTTTATTTATTTTAAATATTTGGCAATCACATGGTCTGCTAGGCCAACCACATAGATACCACTACTATTGTGCCTGTGAACCATCCTGAAACCCACCATATTTATCAAAATTCAAAAACATTATGCCTGCATTCAACCCAAACCTTAATGAGACTATTCAATGCTAAAAAATAATAGAATAAAATTATTTTAAAGATATATGTGCGACCATATAAATATGTTTGTTATTTTATTCCATTCTCCGAAGTTATCTTTATCATCACCTCATTATTGATTAAACTCTTAACCAATTTTATGTTTGGATTATTCATATACAACCAATTCAGGATATTGAAAAAGTAATTTAATATTAAGAATATCCTAGGAATAAATTTTTCAGATGAAATATTATTAGGTTTGGGTGTAAACATAATTTTTTACTCAATTATTTGTTTTTATTAAAAATGTATATCCAAAATGGAACTTAAAAAAAGGATTAAGAGAAGCTCACCTTTTCCAACTGAAATTATGGATATATGCATGTGGTAGTGGAGTATTATACAAATTCTAGAGGAAGTAGCAATAGAGGATATTTAGGATACAACATGTATATTTTGGAAGAAGTTTATTTATCAATATTTAAGTGATTATGGTAATGAAGCCTATATTTAAGTTAATAGATATTGTGTAGGTGCATCCCATGAATTAAAAATATTATGGATAAATTTATTTTTTGGCACTAGAAGATAAATTTTTAAGTGAATAATGATTATTGATGATGTAATGGGAGTGAAAAATATAGAGGAATGTGGTTTCATAAATGATCCTGTGAATGTGGTGAAGGAGGATGAGAATTTGGTTGTGACTAATTTAATGATATTAAGACTAAATTCATTGAATCCAAAAAAAATTGTGGCAGCCATGATGAATTAGTATTATAAAATTGGTAGTGAATCTATACGATGGTTAATATACTGATTTTTGAAATTATAGAACGGTTAATAGAATATTGGGTTCCATAAGTGTGGTTTATTGCATTTTATAAAAACCATGTTCTGGTATTTCTGATCACGATTAGATCCTAAGGATGATTTCAAACCCTATTCAAGTGGTTAGATCCCCAATTAGTGGAATAATTATACACTTAGTCTTGTATTATTTTTTTAGAAGTTATCCTCAGTCCCATTATGATTTATTAATTTAGTGGGATCTCATTGATTCTAGATGAAAACATTAAAAGGGGTAAATTTTGGAATAATAGTTCCATACTAGAAGTCTTAAAATTGTGGAAAAGCTATATTTAATACTTTTAATGAATAAAAAAGTTTTTTTATGTTATTAAACTTGATGAAATGTTTTTTATTGAATTGAAATCCATGAAAAAAGTTCAATATGGATTATTGGGGTAGTTGTTTCTAGTATTTTTGGTTCATAATCAAGAAGGAAGATGTTAACCCCTGTGATATGTTTGGGGATTTTAGTAGTGAATGGAAAAAACATGATCTTTTATTCGCTAAAAGGAGGAGGTTTTTATCGGTGATCATTTATGTTTCTGTTTACATACATATGTGTCTAACTTTTCCTATGTTTAGAGGGATACATCAATACTAGAAAATGACAAACAAGAACAACCATAAGAAGAAATGCATTTAAAAGTATTTCTACTAAATTGTAGTAGATTGACTATCATATGATTCTAAAGTAATCCAAGACTAAAAAATAGTTTAAAACAATCCTTTTGTGTTAATAATAAGTAAAGAATATATATCACTTGTAAATAACTATAGTCCTTTGACATGGAATATGCTCCTTAAAAAGATAATATGATATATTTAATTTTTGTAACAGTAGTAAAAACCTTCAAAAATTGGTTTTATAACATTATCACTACGCTATATGAACATTAATGACACATTCCTTTCTTTTACGTACTTATTCATATGGGTCACATAATTCTATTAGTGTTAGAATGAAATTTATCATATCTATAAATTGTCCATCCAGTATATTAAGTTTGGTGGTCCACTGTCTGTTACCTTTGATGTCACACTATCATACCTATTCATCTAATATCCTATCACCCTATTTTTCTAATACCAAATGATTTAAAAACTATTTATGGTATCCATTATATTGATTCCAATACAATTTCTACTTCTATATTAAAAATCCTAAATGCTAAAATTGAAAACCTAAAACTATTTAAATTTTACACATATTAATAACATCCACCACATTATTCCACTTTATTTCCCATAATTATATAGTAAATGATTCTCTAAAAACTAATACTAAGGTGTGCACTTAAATTTTAGTGTTCATGATCAATATTTTTTATTCTTGACCACTTGAAAACCTCTTTAAAAAGAGGGAAAAAATTATTTTAATGAATATTCCTTAAATAGTGGTCTGAAAAATGTCCTTAAATTTTTCAAAAAACATATCCTAAATCATGACCTTTTTCCATTTTTATTACAGAATTCTAAAAACATCTAATCATCAGCATACATAATGACTATATAAAAACACTGTAAATATATTAAAAAAAATTTACCTAATACATCTTTATACAAATTTTTCTTTATAGTTAAATATTCATCAAGTATTCCCTCAAAATGTTATTGGAACATAATGAAATATTTCAGAATGATATTACTTTTTTTAATGACTCTCATTGGAAATCCGAGTTTTTTTCATTAACAAAGAAACCAATTTCTGATATATTTAATTCAAAAACATTTTTTTGATGACTTTATAAAGATTAATTTGGTGGAATCTAAGCCATTTATGTAATGATGAACTTATAATCTTTAGTTTACATTGTGGAAAATATAATATATCCTTGAAATGATTCATCTGAAGAAATTTATTAAAAGAATTTTCAAAATTCCATCTGATTAAATTCTCCCAATAAAACTTCTTCGAAACCTTTATTTGATAGTTATTCAAAATTCCTCCACCAAAAACATATTCTTTACAAACCATAAAATTTTAATCCTTAATCTTTATTAATTCATGAATATAACATCACACAACTACACCTTTTTCAAATAACAGTAGTATAGTAGAAACATATTTGTACAACTTCACATTTTTCTAAAACTCTACTGGAAATAAGAAAATATTCATATTTTTTTATATATTTAAGATATGTTAATATTACAATGAGTTTCCTTATTTAATATATATATATATATATGATAAAATGGAAAGCATAATTGAATAAAATTTTCTTATCATGCACATTATTGTTATTCGATACATTGGACACTTTGTTATCACCTTATTAAGGATGGAAACTATTGTTAACAATTTATGATCTCCAATTTTTTAATTAATTTATGTAGAAAAAGTAACACAAAAATCTCAATCAATATTATTTCCTTCATTAACAAAATTATTATCACCCCAATAGACACTTTAAAAAACCTCAAATCCTATTTTCCTCAATAATCTATCCCTTTTTATTTTTATAGAATCCCAAGATCCTAAATTACAAAAACATTTTAAATTAAGAAATCGATCACTCATACAATAATTATATACATGAATGAATGAAATCAATGTATTAAGAAAGAATCATTAAACTATAAAACCATTTGTTCCTCATGTACTAATTTGAAAATACTTTCAAACTTATAAAACCACTTCTTTTTTTACTCGTAATCATAATATTAAATTCACTATCACATACATCAACATATTAAAAAAAATTCGTACATCCACTTCAGAAAATAATTAAAATAGTTGACATATGATGAATTCATGGCTGATCTATTTTAAAAACTCCCCCTAAATATATTCTCTCCCTTGAAAGGTAAAAAAAATACAAGTGGGTAAATTTATGTCACATTTTCCCTCCACATTAGAAAACACTCTCTGAAGACAATATGGGAGAGGGGATGAATACCACATACCATTTCCTTGAAGTGAGTGTGTATGTACACCCATGAACATACTTAATATATGAAATGTTTCCTTCTGTATTGTTTTTGTAAATATATCAAAAACTATTTCCATTTTAAGAACAAAAACTAACTTTACTTCATTTAAATTTCTATTTTCATTTCTTACATGTGATCTCTATCATCATTTCCACTATTATTCATATCAAATGATCCATAAACCATAGTATCATCCCAATCGATGTGCACATTTTGTTATTCCCTCTGTTTCGTCCATCATTAAAAAATATGATCTATTCCATGGATAATATAATTTTCTTCGAACTCTTCTAAAATATTTTTTACTGAATAATAATAATGTAAACATGGAAAAATGATTTGAGAAGTGTCATATGTATGCTCTATTAAAAACATGATGAAATATTTATCTCCTTGTTCATACTTGTTTTTCAGATAATTATCATTGATCCATTTTTTATTCATATCCATCATATTAGGTTCATAAAATATTCATTTTATACAATAACTAAATAAATAAAAAAATATATTCATTGTCTATAGTGAAAGTTAAAGAAAATTCTAATAAGTGAAACCCAAATTTTTATTGTTTCAAATACATTCAGTTTCCTTTAATTAAAATTTATAATTGAATTTAAGAAAATAATTAATCCACTATAGTTGGTGTTGTCCTCTGAATTCACCCAAAGGTGAAACATATAGTAAATTATCATCCTCATCAGCTCATCTCTTGAACATTTATCATTGCATTTTTTTTGTTTGACACTCACCCTTCATCGGTTGTGGATGTGCACCAATGTTGATGGAAATAATTTAAGTGGTATTCATCCATGGGATGACTACTACTCAGAGTGGTATAAGAATCATTAAATTGATGGGGGATTAAATGCAATAACAAATTTTCAATAATAACTATTCGGGTGAAGAATCAGATGAGGATAACAGTTTTACTCTATTGAGTAATGTAAATGGGGTAATGCCTCCCATTTGTGATAAGTACACCATTGGACCAAGTTATTAACGTGTGGCCTTCTGAAGATGAGATTTGGGGGGAATAAAAATTATTTTTTGTGCGTTAAGAGGTCCCACCTGGAACATGTTATGATATATGAATCCTTGGGGAAACTATGAATTCTATATTTACAATAGATATATTTCTATTTATAATATCAATTCCCTAACTGAGAGTAGTGTTACCTCTTTTAAAATGATCCATCACGTCATTATTCAATCACCTAAAATATTAAAATATAATATATGAAATTAATGAGTAATACAAAACCCAAATATGATAAAAAGTAATATCTTATTCCATCAACTAGAAGTTAAACAAATGTATTGATACAATATTTTATTAAATAAAGATTCATTTGATATAAATGGATGGTAATCAAATATTCCTAGAGTTAGAACCAATATATGTATACATATAATGATGAATACCTAAAAATAATTTATAATAATTATTCCAAAATATATAGAATTTTATTACCTCTATTATATTTTTTGAACAAGATGTGTAACAACATAAGGAATTGTTACATTTAATATTAATGTGATATCGAATATTTGAAAATATCTTGAAATTATAATTTCAATTTCAATTAAATAATGATAAGGAATTGAGAAAATAATTTTATGAAAATAATATACATAATAAAAATAATGGTTTTACAAATCTCAATATTCTTGGCTGATAAATTGATTCAAGAATTGAGTCTAGATAAGTCGAAAACATGAACTATTATCAACTAGATTAATAGTATTCTTAATAATGAAATGTAATTTTCATGGCCATTATGGGTTCTATAGTGATTTTGGGAATATAAAACATTGTAGTTGTAATGAGGTAAATAATAGTTATGATGGACGATATAGAGGTTTTTTGTTAATATGGATATGACCCACTAATTCAAAAAAAGTTTTGAAGTGAGAATGATATTCGTAATTAAAAATAGATGATGAAGTTCAACCACGGAATGAGATATATTGAACTTATGACAAATTAAAAAGTCGTATGATGGATTTTAAATATTTTCAAAAAACATAGATGGATGTGAATAAATCATTAAAAATATATTACTTTAAAAATAATGGAATGTAAGATGAATTTTTTATTGATTTCAAACCAGGGGATTTACAAAACAAACATCCTTTATTATTAGATATTGGTTTTTCATCTCACATATGAAAGGTAAATTGATTAATTAATTATTTTTTACCAGTTCAAATGATATTTATTATTTTAGAAATGGTTGATCTCTTAAGATAATTTGTTTTCATTTAAAAGATATTGGAAATATAATGTAACATTAAAGAGTAATCTGCCTTTAGATAGACAAAAGAAAAGAATACATAGTAATCATTAGATGTGTGATGAATGAAATGAAGTGTTTTTAGTAAGTATAAATTAGTGGGTCATCATATTAAATATGGCCATATTTTTAAAAAAGGTATAGAACACTAGCTAAAACATACTCTAATTTGGGGTCGGTAAAAATTTATGTTATTTGTTTCTGAAAGGGGAAATTGATTTGTGGTAGTGAAAAATTGATCATAATAGACAATGATATGTTTAAATAATAACGTAAAAAGGGTGAGTTGAGATGTTTTTATTATGAGACGATAAAACTGCTAGATGTTTTTTGCTAATTAGAATGTGGATATTGTTAATAATTAAAAAAATAAACTAGTTATTTAATTGAAAAAACCCATGGGGTTTATTCACTATGATAAATTTTGACCCTAAATCTATAAATAAATTCATTGTGATAAGTATTTAATTTCAGCCATTAATAATTATTCTCAGATCATATGTATTATGTTTTATTCATAAATAAATAAATATATATATATATATTTGTTGCTCTAAAGGGGATTACAATATTGTGAATAAAAATATTAAGAATGAGTTTCATTATGTGGTAAATATGTATATATTTTATTATGGAATTTTTATCATATGAGTGTGCCTCAGTACACCTGGTGTGAGGTAGGTGAGGCACACTTGGTGTGATTCACCAATGTTTAGGCAATGCGACCTCATCAACATGTGCCAAAGGTGCACGCCACACATAGCAACTTGAGAGGCGTTGTAGCTCCAAGTGCGGTTAAGGCGCACCACCTACTACGAAAATATGTAGTGAACAATGTTGTATGTTAATCACACACCAAATGGAGAGGAAATCTAGTAACAAGAATAATAAAGTCACACCACTGGATTCCAAAATCAGGGGAGAATTGGGTGGTGGAAATCGTGTGAACATCGGTGCTGGAAATCGACGGTGACCCAATAGAAAGTTGGGGTTTTGATTGAATGAATGATAAAAAATGAAATAAATATCATAAAATAAGAAAACAATAAGTGATGAGGTGGATAAAATAAATTTCCTTGGATTAAATCTTTGAATCGTCTAAGAGAAAGTAGATATATCTTCAATCCTTGAATTCTTTTGATCTTCTGATTTGATTGGCCCTTGAATCATTTGATTCATGGATTCAAGCCTGGATATTGTTTGAGTGTTTATTTGAACCCTAATAAGAGATTGGATTCAATGAAAGGTGGAGTTGAATATAGGTGGATTTCCTGGAAAGCATAGATATGTAGAGTTGTTCACAACTCGAAGCACTTCTTAAAATAGATTGGGACACTTTTATCAGTGTTTTCAAAAAAGCGATGACAAAGATCTCTTTTTTCATCACTAAATAAATAAGACATAATAAAAGGCATCTTTAACTATTCTTTTTTAGTGCTGATAAAGATTGAGCATTATCAATAATGAAAAACACATAAAAAATCAATCTTTATCATCGCTAAAAAAGCACTGATAAATGATTTATAATTATAATTACTAATAAAAAATATTGTGCACTTATTTATAAAATTATTTATATTTAATAAATATATATAAATATAAACATAGTAAATATATTCAATATCTAAATATGTTTATTATATTCTTATAATTATTTAAATATATAATAATTTATTTATAATTAAATAAATAAATTTAAAAATAATATATATATATATAGTTATATAATTATATATATTTAATTATATATATTCTTCTAATAAATGTATATATTAAATATATTCTTTTTTAAAATACACATATTATAATTTAATAATTATTTAAATATATATAAATACTTATTTATGAATATATAAATATTTTTAAAAAATATTTATTTATTAATAATTATAAATGTATAAATGTATAATTAGAGTAAATATACATTTATAAATATATATACTATTAATATTAATTTAAAAATTTATTTGAAACATTATTAATTACTATTTAGTTTTAAGTGCATTCATGATAAAAAGGAGTGAAATTAAATTATTAAAATATGGTTATACTTTAACAATTTTGAAAAAAATGGATAATTTGTATTACTTAAAAATAATTTATTCAAAAAAACAATGATATATATTTAAATAAAGATGAATACATATTTAAAATATTAAAAAATAGTAAATAAATATTCATAAATAAATAATATAAATTCATTAAATTCCCAAAAAAATAATAAAATATTTAATATTAAAATTGAATTAATACCTATCAAATAAAATAATAAATTAATAAATAAAATTTTCTGATTAAATACATGATATATAAATTCATAAAATTATAATGAAATTATAAATTTAAAACTAAAATTTGAATAAATCACATAATATTAGGTGTTTGTGTTTCTATATAAGATTTAATTAATTACGTAAATATTTTTGTGTGTCCATTATATATTAAAATGTATTAATTACATCTATCGATGTGAAGTCAATATAACACATGTATTATATATGTTAAATAAAAAAATCAAATAGCATTCAATTATGTCCATTACTCGATTCAATTAGTCTGTATTTTCAATTAATATTAATTTTTAATTCTAAACCATTATTCACTAAATATATGAGCATTAAATTTAAATCATGAATATTTTTAATTATATAAATCATTTTTATATGCATTCATATATATATATCTATATTATATATACTATTCATTAAAATTATCAATAATTATTTTAAAAAATAAAATGTTTAATTGTTTTCTTAATTAAAATATTTTTAATTTTATTTGTTTAATTTTAATTATATATATATATTGAATAAATATTAGATATTATTATTTACATATTAAATATAGTATAATAAATATATTAATTTTCATCAATAATTATTTAACTACTGATTTTTTTAATATTTTTTATAATAAACAGAGTTTAGTTTTTTATTAATTTAATTATTTTATTTCAATCCGAACATTTATCAACATTGATAATGTATCCCTTTATCAGCGCTCAAAATATTGAGTTTATAAAGGGTTCAATTTATTTATTCTAAAACAACTGCACTCATAAACGTTGCCTTTTATCAGCACTAATGAAAAGCACTGATAAAGGTAACCCTTTATGACTTCTAAATAAACAAAATCACTAATAAAAGGATATATTTTATCTGCGCTATAAAAAATCATATGTGTAAGGTACCACTTATTAGCAGTTATTTTAACACTAGTAAATGTTCCCTTTATCATTGATTTTTTCTAGTGCTGATAAAGGTGATCACTGTTAAATTCATGTTGTGAAATAGTTCAATTAACGAAAAATAAAACTAAAGTCCAATTAAATATAATGGATGTGTTTTTATGAAAAATATTTTTATGACTATAATGAAATTTTATAATAATAAATTAAATTAATCAATATTAGTGAATGATGTTAATGAAATTTTTATTTCATAAATTTGATCAAATTTTTTGGAAATCATACAATAGTTTTGATAGGGTTAAGATAATAATAAATCCAATTTTATGTATAAAATATTGTATATGTTTAAAATTCTATTTTAATGTCATATAATGGAGCACAAATTTTAAATATTATTTTAGAAACTTTTTTAAATTTTTTTGAAAAAATGATCTTATTTTTTTAAAATGGAATATCAAAATATACTTTGCGTGATTTTTTTATTTTTATGAGAATTTTCTTATTTCGATGAATTGTGAACGATATTGAGCTTTAGTTAAAAACTATTTTTATCTAAATAATTTGTAGTGTGAAATTATATATTAAATTATTTTTCAATTAAAATTATATCAATTTATTCCATTTTATCCCATTTATTTCATTGGAATAATTTTTATTGTGATTGTAGATAAAAAAACATAACAAACTTAGAACAATTCCACTTTAAAAATCTGCATTATCGCCCACTCTACAGGAATATTTTTTAATTAATTTAACACAATTATGTGATTGGAATGTCAAAAAATGTATTTCATATTTGGAATAAAAATATTTTCTAATTCAGAATGAGTTTAAATTAGTTTTCTACAAAAATATTACAGAATGTAATTAAAATTAATTGCAGTGATTATGGTAAAAATTAGTTTTCTAAGTGGTTAAACACTAATAATACAGATAAAATGAACTAAAAACATGTAAAAAAATTATTTAAATTATTCATCCATATCTTATATTATATTGAATTGGGATCATTATTGGTGGCACATGAGTTAAGGGAGACCTCCCAATAGTGTTTACCATTTTTATATTTACATGATTGTCACCCCCTTCCACTATAAAAAGGCACTTACCCTCCCCACTTATTAACACCTCTCAAGTCCATTATCCCATACAAAACCAACTAAAAGAAGCTTCAAACATCCATAATTTCACCCTAGATTCGTAAATATAGTCAGAAAGGCAACCAAGGAACCCCTTTGGTGAAAGCTAATAAGAGTTTCCTAAAAAGTGGTAACATTAATCAATGTGAATTTATGTTTTATTTATATCTCCTCAATTTCCATTATTCTTATTCCATTATTATATAATAAAATAATTATCTAGAATGTACTTATATGTTATTTATGTTATTTTTTTACTAAAACCTACACACAATTACATCAAAAATGGGTAATGAACTAACCATTCATTAATGGTGAACTACCGCATCGAGAAACAATGTCAATCACTTTTCTGTCACCACCACTCATGATTGGGTATTCTGTTGGAAATACTATTTTTATAGGATATATATACATGTGATATTTATGTTTTCTTAAAAATTATAGAATCTTTATATAACAAAAAACTTCTCGATTTCCATATGGTGTAAATAGCATAACATCATTTGTGGATGTGTGGACTACCACCTCCTCAATGCGATGTGATATGTTTACAGTTTTCCTAGAATGTATTAAATATGAGTTTAAAAATAATATATGATAAAAGTTATATCTATTTAATATTAATTCTATAATAACCATTACATACATATAATATTTCATTTCTTTTATTACCCTTTTTGACATACTAAAAAAGTGAAAACATCGCTCGTGGACGTGTGGGTTGTCGTCACCTCAACAAGATGTGGCTACTTTAACATCACAATAATTTTGTATATAAGTATATATGTTTAAGTAAAATCATATTTATGATATAATTAATATTTTGAAACGATAAATATTACTTACCCTCTATCCATAATGATCATTCAAAAATGAGAATCTTTCTCATTCGTACATACGACCTACCGTCTCCATGATTTTAACGCTGGTTCATTTTCATAACCATATTTTATGAATGGTTAAAAAGTGTAATTTATGAATAAATTTTATAATAATTTCATGATTATTATTCTGGATATGTTAATATAATTACCTCCTTCAATATATTCAACCAACCTTAGTCATTTTACACCTATATTAAATACGTTCAAAGTACCCGATGTAGAGTTAATAGTGAAATAGTTGTATAAAACATTGTAATAATTGAAATGAATGTAATAATAAAATTGAAAAACGTTATTGAGAAATTATATAACTAAAATGAGTTTATTATTCAAGAAGATAAAGACTCATGTGAGAAGTCTTACTTATGATAATGTAATATTTTCTCACTTTTACTTTCATGGGGAAAACATCATAATCACCACTTATTTATTTGTGGGGGTGTATATACATACCTTTTTTATTTGTTATATTTGGAAGTATTTTATCTTCATAGATTTTAAATGATTTATTTTATTATTATTAATTTTGGTGTTCTGATTCATATTTTAGTATAATTATAAGTTTTCTCATCTAAAATAACATTCAATTAAGTCTTAATTGTTATTATGAACGTAGTTACTTTTATATGGTGTGCTTATTTCCCAATGAATTATTATATCATGAGATTAATTTATCTTTTTATATTAAATGTTTCAATTGATATTATTCTTTTAGGGATCTCATGATTCAATAGTTACTAAGGTAGTAAGAGATTCTTGTCTCACATTTACTTTCATGATGCATACATCATAAGCACCACTTATTTATTTTATCTGGCGTGTTTGGGTCCCATTTGATGTATTATTAAATTAATTATTTTATATTCTTGGTATATAAATGTTACATTTCATTATTATTAAATATGGGGGTCTTGATCCAAATATTACTACAGTTTATGTGGATTTCAAGTATAACTTCCATTTTTATGATACTTTTTCGGCATTCATGACTTATTCTTTGGTTTAGTGTATCTACATCCCATGACTGTATTTGATGATTCTTATCCTTAATTTTATGGTAGTTTAAGTATCCATTTGAGTATCTCTCTTTCATGGGGATTATGCTTTCTATGTTACTGAAGTGATAATGGGATTTTTTCAAAATTTTACTTCATAGGGACATTTGTTATTTTATACACCTATCTTGTTTTATGAGGTGTATATAATTATAATTTGTAACGATATATCCCAAATATCATATTCTTAGGATATTCTAAGTTTATTTTAATTTTATTTCTTTATAGGTATTATGATTAAAATGTTTCAAAGTTGTACGAGATGCTTTGTAATGAATAATTATTATTTTCCTCATGAATGTTTTAATGATATTTTAACGGAATTTTCATTAATAAATGTCAAAAAACCCTTGTTGTTACATATCCTATAATGGAGATATTTTATATTGAAACCTTCCATGATAGTTATATGTATGGAATATTATTATTTCTAAGAGGTTTTTATTGGAATCATTTCATTTACACGGGTTAATCAGGTTCTATATATATTTTTATGAAACCCATTTCTTTTCCACTAGTTAATCATGTTTCAAAAATATTTTTATTGAACCAATTTATTTTCCATGGGTTATTCAATTTTCAATGATATTTTTATGGAACCCTATTTATTTCCATAGATTAACCATGTTTCAAAGAGATTTATGTGAACCAGTTTCCTTTCCACGGGTTAATTATATTCTGAATTTTATAAAGGTTGTTTCAATGAGTTTTGATGAATTCTCAATGTATTTTGTTCATTGAAATTATAAATGATTGGATTAAACTAATATTTTCCAGTGATCCCATTATATATTATTTGACGGGTGTTCCCAGATTGCGCTATGATGCATTGGGTTCTCCAGAGGTGGAAGTTAGCTAATTTGGTTATTCAATTTATAATGGTTCTTCAAGGGGTTTGTAAGTTCTTAATGAAACAATGTTCTAAGATAAAAAAGTTTTTTATCTTCATTTTCTATGGGGTTGTAATGTTTATAATGATCGATATTGAAATCACATGGCTCATGAATATTTAATCTACTGAATTTATCATTTTCCATGTTTTTGTATTTGATGGTCAATGTATTAATGTTTGTATGTTCTTTTCGGATATTATTATATAGTTTGATTTTTTTATCATACAATTATTCACTCTTATTCTCAATGATGAAATTTAATTTTAAATTCTTATGTTTACCATAAGTGATTATATGAGCTCACCATTATTATGTTTCTTTTTCCACAGCCTCTAGATAATGATATTGAATGGTTTACGTCTCTAAATGATTGCCCAAGGAAAATATTGATGACCTATTACAGAATAAGAAATGTTGCATTAAAATAGAGAAATGTAATATTGAATAATTGTGAGTCTGAGTTGATATGATTTGTTTATGTAAGTATTTTTCCTAATTCAATAAAATTCTAAACAAAAAATTTCCCTCAGAATATAAGTGATCCAGGTTTTCTATTTGATGTTATATGTTTTTGATGGAAGAAAAATGTGTTACAATTTTCAGCATCATTGCCAAAATTGTAGAGTTATGGATTTAAATATAGGATTCTTGAGTTTCAGTCCTGAGATATTTTATATTACATTTACCAATACAGTGACTGAAAATTCTTGGTGATATATACAATAGAGCAGTTTACATAAAGGAAACACAAGGCATGTAATCATGATAAATTAATAGCAATGTACATAAACATGTAACAAACATTATCATGATATCAAGATATATATATGTATACTGCATGAATCAATAAATATAGATGATTCTCATGGTTTATAAACAAAGCCACATGTGATCACTATTAGGTAGGGTCAAACATCTTACTTCATAAAAAAACCTATAGTTAAATAAGTGTATACAATGTCCCGAAATGGAACAGAATATCCTACATCAACCTCATTGATAAAGAACTCAAATATTCCTTAAAAGATCAATGTATGAATCATGATTAACTTCCATGAATAACTAACTCAAACATTTAGTATTCTTATCTTGGGTCTCTATTAATTATTAATCTAGTTTAGAAGAGACAACCAAAGAATTTTCATTTCCAAAAGTGTATCTCTTAGATCACATTCCTCACAAAGTCTTTTAACAGAACTAGTTCATGGATATTTTGAAGAAGAGGAAGGAAATTCACTGGATCTATTGTTTATTCAAAATTATATCATTAATTTTTTATCAAAAATATAAGAAAACTTAGGGTCTAATTAATGAACAGTAGTCTATCATCAATCAATCATCATAATAATGATATTAAAAGAGATTCTAGAAGAAAAATTCCATAAGATAATCTATAAATGATATCATACCCTAGTTCATCCACAATTCATGAGAGATATATATTTTGAAAGATGGATTTAATTAAAATGTTTAAAACTACCTAAGTTATAGATATTATAAAAGGATTAAAAATTAGATGGAAGTATAAAGCCATATATTGTGTAACAGAATTTCAAATACATGATTCATCTAAATGATGTGTTGGCAAATATTTATGAAACCTGAGGTATGGGGGATTTTTTATGACATACCCCAATCCCGGATCATATACTCACCTTTATCCACTGAAAACATGCATGGTTTGAGATAAAATTTTAAAGGAAGGTTAAATGAGTCTCCAAGTTCTAGAGGGAATCCTATATAAATAATAATTGGTTAAAAATACTCTAAATAGATAGTAAAATATATTATTTAGATAACTAAATTCAAGGTCACATGGTTTGGAAATAGTGTTTTGTAAAACTGTGAAAAAAATTTATAATATATTATACATCTCATAGGAACCCACTAGATTTTGCTGCATAGTTTTTTAAATGGAAAGAATCCCTATGAGGTTGGACTACTAAATCTTCTGCCAAAGAATCTATCACTGTGTGATCTAATGAAATGTCTTATAAATTGAGTAGAGGAATGAGGGAAACCTCCCTAGTGGGAGCTTCCCAACCCATGCCAGTTGGTGTTCTCACCACCATCCATCAATCTAAAATATTCAAAAATTAAAAGGAAATATTAAAATGTTGATCCAGTATGAATGATCATAATTAATCTATGGGATCACATAATTTTTTTCCTAAGAGGTTTCCCATAATCCAAGACATATCCCTCCTAGCAATGTCTGGGGTTCTCTATTCCTCTACATCCGTCATAATCAAATATATACAAAACATAATAGCATACTCATATTCAACAATCTATATCTAAAATAGATATATCTTAATAACATTGAAAATAGATACATCACTCCAAAAATAATATATGTCTATCATGACTATATAGTATAATCAAATTCATTAAATTGAATAACTAGTATAAATATATATATATATATATAAGGAACGTGATCCAACATGCCACCTAAAAATGAATTAACACACACAAAATCACATAAAACTATAAGAATAATCCAATCAATGGTAACTGAGAGGTCTATTACACAAAATATGTTTGGGAACATGGAAACTCCCATTACTGAGTCCAAAAAAGCCTATCTCTTTTCTATCATGTTCTAGTATAACCTAGAATAAAATATTGGAAACTAAGTGTTTTAAACACCATTGTGAATTAATGTAAACCATCATTAGGGATGCCAATAGTGTCTTATAGTGATTTTAAGTTATAGAAACTTATATGAAATAATTATTCTTGAGATGGCGAGATCAAATGGGTTTCATGGAAGATACTAACTGACAATATTCCATGAAAAAAAATTTGGAAGACAAGTTTTTTAAATAAAAATGTTTTTTGATCAAAGAGATAAATAAAGACATTTTTTATTGAAAATATAATTTTTAACATATGAGTACATAGAGAGAAAAAATAAAGGGAAAAGATATATTATCTTGAAATAATCATAAAAGAAGAAAGTACATGATTTTCTTGAGAGATAAGTCATAATATTCATTCTCTAGTTGCATATTTATGAACAATCCCAATAAACTATGATATTATAACATACATCACTTACCACTTTGGTAACATTTAATTGTAATCCACATGAAATAATAACATCAAAGTGATATTATAATATAATTAAAAGATGAATATTTATGATATTACATATATAATGGGTATTATATACTCCTCATAGTAGAATATTGGTTCAAAACATAATTTTGGTTCCCATGAAAGAAATTTGATGTAAAAATCTCTTTCCACTTTGGTAACATGGGAACTATAAAATTGATGAAAGAGAGATCCTAAAATGGATATATAATTCCCCATAATGTTAATTATAAGAACTATGAAATACATTCATTTTTAGTATAAAAACCATATAAAGGAAACACATGGTGAATATGGCTCGGTTCTTATAGAAAATAAAAGTGAGATGAAAATCCATTACATGATGTCTCAACATCCATCATACATGTTCAAAAAAACTATATAATAAATATAATATTATTATAAAAAATTAATTAAACACAAAGATATATATATATATATCACACCATATTTGATATACTTATGAACTTTTATTATCCTCTTATTTAAAATTCCATTTTAAATTCATGTTTCAGGCAATAACTACATTGTTTTTCATGCATGTTTTTATTTGTAATTTTCTGGCACTATTATATTTATCATGGTTTCATAATCTCCTGAATTTTAAAAATTATATAAGAATTATATATATTCATTTTGTATGTAATTTAATAAACCTATAAATTTGAGATATTTAAAATGAAATATATCATTCATTTAGATTATGGTTCATACGTATGCATGAAATTTGTTTCAATTTTCATGAATGATTTAAAGAAAGAAAGATAAAAAATTAATTAAAATCAAATAATATTTATATTTATTATATATAAAATATTTTTATTAATCCAATACATATTATATTCCATGTAAAGAAAGAATGAAAAACTTCACTTTGTGAGGCAGTAGTCTACAGTACAAATGAGTGTCATTATCATATTCCTACAGCAAGGAAGGTAAGAAGTTATATGTGAAATAACAATTCCATCAGTATTATAATATCATAAAAATAATATAAAAAAATTAAATAAAATATCATATCAATTCTTTATAGGTTGTGATCAAAAACTAATAACATAAGTTCGTGAGGCGGTAGTATGCTCTACACAATATTGATGATTTCGTATCCCATTTCATGGAAGTGAATAAAGTGGTAGGCCATGCCCATAAGAAACATTAATATATATTTATGATACTAGGGTTATTATATTAATATGTTTTTAAAATTAGTGAAGGATTTGGAGTTCGAAATAATTTAAAAAATTCTCATTAAAGAAAATTACCTCTACCTTAGAAAATATGTTTTTATTTTCACCAATATTATTATTTGGTGAACATTATAACAAAAATAATATTTAACTAATGAGATAGTGTTATTAGAGAAGTTATTTGGGACATTCATATCCAAACCAAATGCATTTTCATATGTGCAGAGGAGAGGATTGGGTATGACCTTTTATGAGGGAGGTGAGTGGAACACATTAAATTTTGAAAAAGAAAAACCTACACCTATTTCTTCAGCTGAAAAAAGGATCCAAAATGTGACATTAGATAAAATGTATGATATCTACTTGGAATATGTGCATAAAAATGTTTTTTCAATGTTTTGGGTATTTTTTACCATTATATTATTAGTTTAACCCCCCAATAAATCGATTTTTTCCTTGACCATTGTTAATAATTTTTACTATTTTTACTATTCATTATTGTCAAAAATTAAATGGAGCATATTACATAATATAAATTATAAATATTCAAAATATGTAATAAATTTTCCAAAATTCCATTCATATAAGTTGAAATATTTAATATAAAATTATTCTTAAATACACCATAAGAAAGCGGTTTTCCCGAGAGAAAATATTCAAAAGTTTATAATGTTTTTATATCAAAATTCAACAGTAAATTTCTTCCACTGAACTAAATTAGATTTAGAGATATATAATTAATATAATTTCACCTTTAAAAAAATAATAAATGAATTTTTCTATTTTTAGATTCATTCAACAAAATCACAATCCTTAATCAAAATAAATATATTTAACTATTTATCAAAAACGTTTCTTCTAAAAAAATCTAAAGAAAACTTATAAATTTTAATAATATTATTTAAAACATTATTTTTATTTTTCCAAATAAATTTCTAAAATTGAATATTTAATTTTAATATATGTTCATAAAAGGCAACATAACTACTTTTTTGAAAAATACATTTTTAAGAGAAAAATTAGATTCATTAGTATATCTTGTATAGAAATAAAGTAATATTAATGTTAAACATTTGATTAAATTTATAATACATTAATTTAATGAATATTATTCACCAAATGTTTTTTGATTAATTTATTAAGGTAAAACACATTGGTGTGCACAAAAATAGTTTTCCAAAAATAATATTACCTTCATTTTCATATATTTTTTATTTTAATTTCTAATTAATTTTTCACCATAGAATTAATTTTATATACATATATATACCCCAAAATTTTAGAATTAGTTCAATCCTAATTATTCTAATTATTCCAAATGATAGGTGATAACTATCTTATTTAATAAAAATGTCCAATAGTATGTCATATTGTATTTAAACATGATGTTACATCTATCGTAATTTACACTCAGTTTTTCCTATAAAGAAAGATATTTAAATTATTAAATTTATTTTTAAAAATTCAAAAAATATCAGGATGTTACATTGTAACCCCTTTAAATAAATTGTTGCCTAGAAATTTGAAGAAAAAAATGTAATCAAGGGATTCACATTTTATAATCACTTTTTATGAAACCCACATTGTAAAAATCATTAATAATACTTCCTATTGAAAAGAGAGGATGTGATGTTATAGTGTAATATAAATTTACACATTATAGGATTCAAAATAACATTACTTTTTGGGGATGTGAATATTTTTACATGGAAGGAAAACATAATGTACAAATAATTATGCAGCGTAATAGAGATTCATTATCAAAAGAATGTAAATAATCAAGGGAAAATAAAAACCATAAAACCATACAACAATGAGTGGGTAAAATGTCTTTAATATGATTAGAAATGATGGTAAAAGGATAGAATTCTATATGAAGAGCCTTTTTTTAAATTTGGGTAATTTTCATTAGAAGATATAATTACTTAATTTCAATCAATTTCATTAAAAAATTACCATACTTTTCTCTTCAATCAATTTCCCCACCATCTCTTACCTTGTGAAATTCTCAATAAAAATTATTCTAGAACCAGTAGTGTATCATATGATCCATAAAATAGTGATATTTAATTTATTAATTATATTGTTATTTTCAACAATATATTTTTTATCTTAGGTTATTCAATAAAATCTAATTTTTGACATAATCTATTTCTTGAGTAGTTAACCTTAATGATTCTCCTTGACAAAACTAAATTGAAACACAAAAATTCAAAAGGATGGTCACTAAATTCCAAAAAACAAATTAACTTTAATCCGCTAAATAATTTAAAGTAGAAATTAATTTTTATATAGTTATATATTTTCTTGAACCATGGTAATAACAAGAATTACAATAAAAATTTAATGAAAGCATACATCCTCGTCTCTTGATTAAGATATAAAATGATTGAGTATATTCCATAAATACAGAAATGATATAAACTATATCAATGATAAATTAAACCATTTTGAACACAAATCATTATTCATTTATAGGTTTATCTGTATTATTCTATTTAATTTATTCGTATCTTATATATATTTTTCTCGAAGTCAATATCTCAACATCAATTATCACGACCCGTCCTCGAGGACCAAGCCGTGACTACCCCAAGCCCGCCTTCCATAGGCCAGGGGATGGCGACTAGAACCAAGGGCATAAATTCTGATAAAAAGGGAAGGAATTTCCTTTATATAAGTAAACAAACACTACAGAGTACGCAAGTGAAGTAAGCACTATGTAAAACTGACTACAAAAGAAAGTTCTAAAAAGGTAAATATGCAAGTATACAAATCCAACTGAAGGTACAGTATAACTGAAAAGGAAAGTACAACTGAAGTAAAGTAAAGCGACAACCACTGAGTCGTCCTCCGAGAATCCCACCTATAGGGTGGGTACAGATTGTCTCGTCAGTGCCTTAGTTCGTCTTTCCACTCCGTGTATGTCCCGCTAGGTGGTCCACCTCCGGATATCGTCCAACTCCCCAATCCTCAACCACGATCAGTGCTGTCCGTCGTCTGCATCCAACACAATGTTGTGCAGGCAATGCTCGTGCAAGGGTGAGTATACGATACTCAGTAGGGACCTTGAGACCCCTGAATTTCTCCCAGAATCCACGAAGGATAAACTACAAAGGAAAGGAATAAACATGAAGAATCAGCCAACCCTACTTAGGTATATGCCCATACATTTACCTAAGTCATCAATCTCAGTACGACTCCAACTTCCGAGCCCAAGAACAACCCAGTCCACACAAGAAAGAAGTAAATCCCACCAAATAATGATTGAATGTCAATACTTAGCTCACACAGGTATACTTCTCATGAAGAGGGGTGGAGATGATTATACATAGCCTCTGAATCATCTCCTCTACCGAACCCACGTAGGATCCAAGTACAAAATTCATCGCTGCTAAACCCACGTAGGATCAAAGTACAGTAACCATCACTGTCGAACCAATATAGGATCCAAGTATAGTAGTCATTGATGTTGAACCCACGAAGGATCCAAGTACAGTTTTTCTCACTGCCGAACCCACGTTGGATCTAAGTACAGCCGTAATAGTCGTTTCATTCACTGCCAGCTCTAGGGATCCCGCACCCAGCATACTAGATTCCAGGAGGGTCCGCTCCATGAGTAAAAAGGGTTTGATACATCAACTTTCACAAATTCTAGTGTTGATGTATCCCAAAGTTCCGTCTCTTCAAAAGGAACTCAACGCGAAAGACTGCGTGTCAAACAGATGCCCATTCTGAGAGATATTGGTTTTTCCGTTCGAGGGGCCCAGTTGGAAATATTCTCATTCCAAACCCGGCCTTTTACCAAAGTTTTCCAAAACTCACTTAGATTATCAAAAAAGGACCGCCTCGTCGAAAGGGTGCGAGTGCCGCAGATGGCGCGTCGATCGGACGCGTGGTCTTTATGTTATTCCCGTTTACGTGAATAATGGGCCCAGCCCGATTAGCCCAATGGGCCGACGGGATGGTTAACCCAGTTTGACGGGTGCGACCCGGCAGGGATGTCGGACCGGTCCGAAGGAAAATGCAGGTCGGCCCGAAGGACATTGCCCAGCCCGGCTGGGCATGCGGCCATGCTGGCTGAGCGGCTCGGCCCGAAGGCAAAGCGGTCTGAGGGGGTGCGACCCCCCGGCTGCCCGAATTGGCAGTGCTAAGCGGCACCGCCCTTTCGAAACCGGCTGGCCTTCTGGCACAAGTGGCCCGCACGGCGGGCCGTGGCTCATCCGGCGTAGTGCCCTCCTAGAACCGTGGCTATGCTCCGAAAGGTTATCCGGTGCATCGCCCTCTTGGCGTCGTGGCATCCCTTTGCCCGGCTGGCCGATGGGCTGGCCGGTTCTTCCACCGAAGCGGCCCGCGATGCGTGTCGCGGTTCCTCCCCCACAGCCGGCGCGACAGTGCCGACTTCCTTTGCCACGTTCCCGGCACGGTGTGACAGTGTCGTGCCTCCTCCGCCTTTGGTTTCCAATTCTAAAAATTATAAACAAGATTAACGGAGGGTCGTCAGGCCGTGTTCGTTTGGCCCACGCCCTCCATGTAAATTGATAACAATTCCCCGTATATAAACAACGGTTTCCAAAGAAGAATGGGGGTACGAAAACATTCACTTTCAAGAATAAACCCCTACCTCGACAATTTACGTCACAGGTTGGGCATCACCGAAGACGAAGTCGTGGGGAAAGGATTCATAGGCGACATCGGAGTGCGCCGAGGAGGAAGCGACCTCTCATCTCTTGTCACGAAGAAGAGAATGGGTGGCACATCGTCATTCTTCGTGGAATCTGCATTATTCATCAAAGAGATCGTCATTCATAGTCGTAGGGCTATGTTCTTAAAAATCTCAAGAGCTATCCCAATCCTCCTTAGCACAACGAAAGCCCTCCTCTGGTAAAATAATAGGCTCATCCTATTATTTTATTACACATGCAATTTCAATTTCAAAATTCAAATCACCTCATTAATTAAATGTGTTGTCAATTAATTATAGAGAGGGAGACGAAAGAACCTCATTAATTAAATGCATTGGAAATTAATTAAAGAGAGGGGGAGGAAAGATCCTCATAAATTTGAGGGGTTTTCATGAATTAATGGAGTGAGGGAGGTGGAGAGATTGACAATTAAAGGGGGTGGGTTCCCAATTTAATGAGGGGGTTTAATGAGTATAGAGGAAAAATAAATAGTTGGGGATCATGTGGGCCCCACCTCTCTAACATCCACACTTGGGTAGTTAGGTGGCTGTGGGTCCCACCCTTAACTACCTATGGGAGGAATTAACTACCTCAGATATAAATAAAATTGTACACACCAATTTTATTTATTTTAAGCTAATTCCCCAATTATTAACATTCGACCCGCATAAAACAAAACAGCGGTGAAGAGCCCCTTAAGTGAATACCGGCACAGTGAGTTCATCAGTGCCCTCAGATTTCGATTTCAAGCACCAGTTCAAAAGATAGAAAAACCCGCTCGTTCATTTTCTGAATGTACCTGAGCTAAACTTCGGAAATTGATTCCTGACACACCGGTCCTCAGAATCAGGTGCCGTCAGAAGCCATAGACTCATAAAATTTCAAAGTATTTAATAAAAAAAATTCCTTCATATTTCCACGTATATACATCTATAACATATTAATAGTTATCATCCCTTAATCAATGGTTTCTTTAAAATATAACCTTCCTAATAAATCAATTTTATATTTCATATGTACTGATCAACCTATTCTTTAAAATCCTTAATTTATATTTTTTATGAAAAATATTTTTATATTTTATAATTCTATAATTCTAATACATAAACATTATAATAATTTTACTTAATTATTACACTATTTACTAGGATTTGTAATATTATTCATTAATACATCTTTCCTGAAATATAAAAAATGAATCTTGTCTTAATATTCATCAACATCAATTTAATAATTAATTTTACATTAGACATAAAAAATACTGTTAGAATAGATCGTACCATTTTCATTTCATTTTTAGCCTCTTAATCATCATCAAAATAACCATTATTTATACCACTATACTGATTCTCCTCATGAGATTTACTAATAGAAAATAAATTTCCAAAATTACCATTATTACCGCATTTAAAACATTCAACCATTGATGATACCATTAGAAGACCATTATTCTCATCCATTTCATTAACTTAACATTTCCTTTTTCCTTAATAAATACATGCATTGAGTCTATATTTTCCACAATCAAAACAAATTCTTGTTCTAATAAGTCATCCAATTTTTTTAATTTATCCAACATTATAAAAAATAGGAATCTAATTCTTCAATACTCCATGGTTTCTACAATTAAAACTCTCAACAAACTATATCCTTCTCTTCTTTTTTGAGTTTGAGATTTGGTTAAGGTGGATGTTTTGAATCATATATAATTATAACTAGTTTGTAATAAACATAATAGATTTCTCTTTGTCCATCATCCCATTTGGTTTCTCATCAACACATTTTTTATCATAGTGAATGTTAATTTAATTATTTATGTTTCCCACCATTCACATAAATCAAAAATTATAGTGTAATAATATTCATAGTGTGGAACCACATAATTATGAATAGTTTCAATATTATTTTAAAATAATTTCACCTTATTTTCAATAGATTACAAATGACTATTTACCTAGGTCATTCATGGTCATCATATATTTAAATCATTCATGATGGTTTATACAGAGTTTGTAAGATTACAAAGCATATCCCCTGGGAGTCTCAAACCAGGAGTGAAGAAAGGCCAATTTTCATGAACCTGGTGATGATTGAGTCCATAATAGTGTGTTCTTTTTATATTTATTACCGCTAAGTAGCTATATTCTAGAGAAACATCCAATAATAGTATCTTGATATGGAATTTGATTCTTTGAAACTACTCACTCTATCTATTAACAAAATTCCAGTACATTTTCCTATACTTTGACTCTTCCTTACCCTTATCCATAGATATATCCTTATAAATATTCATAGGGATCTCACAAAAAATTTCTCATCCTATTTTTTAAATGTTAACTAAACCTATCATCTAATACCATCTATAAAGGCCCAAACAACCCATATATATATTTCATCTTTTTAGATACATATTCAATAAATTACACAAACACACAACTGGGGATTTTAAAGGTATAGATCCATTGGAAACATGGATACATAAACAACTAGTTCATAAGTGAGTTACATCATATACCAATATGTTCTTCAAAACTAGAACACTTCATAAACATTTCATAGATAATACCTATCATTATTACTTGGTAAAATGAATCTTAAGAAGTGGTGAGCTAAAATGTTTATTAAGGGTAAATAAGGGAGATATCAAAATATCATAAGGATAATATTATAAGAACATGAGAATAACATTTTAAAAACTTACCCTGTGTATCATAGATCATATAATTTTTTCATGGCATAAACGTTGGATGTTTGTAAGAAATGAATCAAAATGGAATCAAGGAACATGAACCAGGAGAGCATAACATTATAAAAATATTGAGATTTGTGTCATATTGATAATCTTAGAAAATAATTTCCTTAGTAGTTCTGGTACCACTTCCAAGAATATCTTAGTGTATCGTGTTTGGTCCCAAAACCATCATATTATTCAAGGTACATTCCCAAGATTATCATAGTGTATAGAGTCTCTTACTGAACCAGTGTCACTCCCCTTTCTAATCATTTTGGTTTCATGAGATCTCAATTTTTTAATAGTACATAGCTGGGAGATATAATCCCCAACCATCATTGGTTATAACATAGACCCCATCCTTTTTTGTATCGTACCCACTATCCTTAGTTATAATGTAACCACCATCATATGATTGAAATCATTAATATGTGGGGTACT
This sequence comes from Viscum album, assembly GCA_963277665.1. NCBI lineage: Eukaryota > Viridiplantae > Streptophyta > Magnoliopsida > Santalales > Viscaceae > Viscum > Viscum album. The sequence continues at coordinate 762,939,617 of OY728121.1, forward strand.
AAATCATAAAACCTAAATTTAATGAAAACCCATGAAAATAAATGGGTATCATAAACATTTTAACACAACAAGATATTAAGAAAAGAAACATGTTTCATAATTATTGCATCATTTCATAAAATCACAATCCTTATAAATATAATTAGTTTTTATAATAATTATATCATATTATAACCCATGGAAGAGAAATGGGTTTTGTAAACATAATTCAATCATAAACTTAAACAATCCTGATAAAAAAAGAATGGTATAATTATATCATATCCCATGTAATGCATAAGTAAAAAAGTAATTATGTCATCTAAGATAGAATATGATTTTGAAAATATCACATGGGAAATTTTTTCATGAAAACAACTTCACTTTGAAAATAAAAATTTTAAACCAAAAAATTCATAATTTATTTTCAATGACATTTTCTTTAAAAATGAGAAATTATAGTTGAATATTTAAATACAATTTAAATCATCTTATGGGGAAAATATCATTCCCTCTTTGAAAAATCCTTTTTAAAACATAAAATATTTTCAGTATCATTTTCATTAAAAATTACATTGAAATATAATAATAGAATCTTTAAAATCATTAAAAGAGTTACTAGGTAAGGTATCATTTATGATTTGAAAGAAAAATTAAAAATAAACATTTTCAAAATAAATTTCCTTGAAAATAATATTGAAAAAATAAAAAGAAATAATAAAATAAAATAATGGTCATGATATCAAGAAATTTGTTTCTATTTATATATGTCAAAACAACTATTCCATTCACATTTTGGATAAAATCCAAACAAGTATTGTTTAAATAAATATATGAATATTACATTCAAAACATTTTATTAAATAAAAAACATTGGAAAATCTTCCTTAATAAATCATTTGGGAAACATTAAAAATATTTATTCAAACCATTTTTAGAAAACATTGTTTAGGAAGAAAAAGGCTTCTCGCCCAAAGATAGAAATAAAGACGATTTCTCTTAAAAACATTATTTTTAACTCTCTAGTTTGTAATGGATGAAATATTAATTTAAAACATATATTCTCTATATATAACCACAATATTTGAAAATACATGACTTTTATGAGATACATTTCATATGATTTCTTATTTGGAAGTGTAATCAGGAGAAATCCCAATAAATGATGAGATTGTAACCTAAAACTCTTACCAATTTAGTAACATTGAATCATAATACCCCTAAAAACGTAACATTAAATGAAATATATAATATCATGGATATAATTATATTCATTATTAAAATTTAAACTTGTATTTATATACACCTCATAAAATAAGATAGGTTCATAACATTACTGATTTCCCAAAGAAGCCAAATTGAGACCAAAATCCCATACAACATTAGTAACCTTTGAACCATAAAACCCCTGAAAGAGATACCTAAAAATGGATGTTAAAATAACCATAATTTTAATTATAATCATCCAAAAATATATTAATGGGGATTATATCCACTACGTGAATGAAACATATAGAGAATATTTCTTATGTGTTAGAAAAAAGAAAAAAGAAATAGAAAATTTTAACATTATGTTTTTAAATCCATTATTCACATTAACAAAAAAAATATAATAAATATAATATTATTATAATTATATTATGAAACCACGCATATATATATATATATGTTACCATATTTTATTTTCTTACTGAATTTTATTACTCATTTATTAGCAATTCCAAATTAAATACATGTTTTGGGAAATAAATACTTTGTTTTTTGTTTTTGTATTGATTTTCTATTATTTTGGTCATATTAATTTTATAATAGTTCAATAATATTAAAATTTTTAACCATGATATAAATATTATATATAATCATTATAAAAGTAGTTAGTATAATCTTTGAATTTTAAATATAGAAAATGAAATATATCATTCATGTAGATGATTGGTCATACAAAGGGATGAAAATTGTTTCTATTTTCTAGAAGGATTTGAATAAATAATTTTAAATATTATTGGAACATTAAAAAAAAATTTATGTAATATATATAATTTTTTTTATTAAATAAACCATTATTTCATTCTATGTAAATCATGAATGACTCACATCACATTACGAGCCGATAGTCCACCGTACATACATGTGACTTTATCCTAATCACACACAATAGAATGTAAGAAGGTATAAGAGGTATAATAATTTAATATGTATAATAATATAATAAATATAATACATTAAAAATTTATTCACCATCATATCCACCCATGATTGGTGGTGTTTGAAAATAAATAACATCGGTTCATGAGGTGATAGTATGTCGTACACACAAATGATGATTTTGTATCCCATTTGATGGAAGTGGAGTTTTTTAGGTCATTACCCTAAAATAAAAACATATAACTATATGTAATTTTTTAGGTAATTATATCAACATGGTTAAACAATAATTGAACAGGGTGGAGGAATAAATAATATGAAAATGTTTGTTGAAGAACATTACCTATTTTTCGTACAACTACTTTTGATTTCCACAAAAAGGATACTTATCTAGGATTTTAGACAAAAACAAGTATTATAGGATAATGTTATGGACATAAAAAAAGTTATTTATTCAAGTAATTTATGAACCAATGTCTTTTTGAAGTGTGAACATGAGATGGGAGTGGGTGGCCTTTTATAAGTGAGGTGAGTGACACACTTGTAAAATTTTAAAATAAAAAGGTATACCCGTGTTTATTACATGAAGAAGGGATAAAAAATGGTCCATAATAGAAACTATAAGATATAAAGTTTAAATATTCCCATATAATGTGTTTTGGACTAGCATTTCATCATTTTTAACAATTACTATTTTAGTGAATCCTCCGTACAAACCCATTGTTACCTTAACCATAGTAAATATATTTTGCTACGTTAAATATTAATTATGGTAAAAAACACGTTTAATATATTAGATAATATAAATTATGATAATTAAAATATTAAATCCATTAATCCTAATTCCATTATCTTTGTAGAAAATTTTAATTTATAATTAATCATGCTTATGCGATAAGAAAGTGTCTTTCCAAAGAAAATTTTTTCAAATGTATAAATGTTTTTAAATAAAAATTAAAAATGAATTTTTTTCCCATTACACATATTGGATTAATAGATATATAATTTAACTAAGTTTACCTTTAATACTATGATAAATCAATTTTTATGTTTTTAAATTCTATAAATGAAATGAAAATTCTAAATAAAAACCTGTATTTCTCACTTTTCATAAAAAAATTATATTCTAGGAAAATTATAAAAAATTCACCAATGATATTTCAAAAATGATGATTTCTATAATGATGTTTATTTTGAAAAATAAATTTTCTAAATTTCATTAAATTAATTTAATAATATGGTTTCAAAAGGGGAACAAACTTCTTTTTAGAAAAATGTAGTTTTTATGAAAAAATGGATTACATCTTATCTATTTTCTAAAAAGCACATAAGATGAATGGTAAAAATTTTATTAAATAAATAATAAATAATTATCAGTAAAATAGTTCACTTTTTTTAAAAATCTATTTAGTTAAATCGCGTTTGTGTACATAAAAATCTATTTTAAGAAGAATATTTCATTTATTTTCTAATAGTTTTTATTTTCATTTATAATTAATCAGCCACAAAATAAATCATTATATATATAGATATATCTTTCGGTATAAAAAATATATTTTAATAAGGTATTTAATCTTATTCATGCCCATTATTCCAATGGCGAAATGGTAACTATCATATTAAATAATAATATTTTTATAGTGTGTTATGCTTTATTAAAACATAGTATTGCATGTAACAAAAGATACACTCAGTATAAGTTGTAAATAAATATTAAAAAATTAAATTTAATGGGAAAAAATTCACAAAATCATTGTATGTTATAGAACATGTGTTAGGGGTGTCTCAAAATATTATACACCTTTATCATATAGAACTAGTCAAGTTAAGGGATCTATAATTATAGCATCAGTAATTGGAGTAGAATGGATTTATGTGTCCATATACATCCTCATGGGGTGCACCTATTTTTTTTCTATTAAAAGGAGTATTGTAATTTAAAACTCTTCATAGAGTTCCATAACCTAATTACAGTGACCATGAAGGATAATATCACTTTGAAAATGATGGATGATATTTTTTTTAGTTGTGGGCATCCATGTGGTTCTTTAAGATTTACCTTTGATTAAGATATCACTAGTTGTGGGATAGATAAGAGGAAATGATGAATAAATATTTTATGGGAAGTAATATCATATATGATTACTTTTTGATGTCTTTTGTAATGATTTATTTAGATAAATTATTCATGGATCTCATGAAATTGATCTTCCACCCATACCTTGGCTTGTTCATCATGGTGTTTGTTAATGATATATTTATTTACTCAACAACCCTATAGCATCACGTTAGATATACTGAGAGACTCTTGAGTGCACTATGAGAACATCATCATTAGTCCATGATTTTAAATTGTAAATTTTGGATCAAGGAGGATAAATTCATTGGGAATATAGTGTCTAAGAGTGGTATATCAGTGGGACTAGAGAAGGTTGTGGTCATGAACTATTAGAAGTTTCTTAAATTAGTTGTTTTTTATCATTATTTCATCCATGTATTTTCCATTTTATCAACACACATTCCTGCACTGATGAATAACGTGGTGAAGTTTCACATGTTGGATCAATGTGAGAAGGCTCCTCTTGAGCTGAAGGGGAGGATGATTAATACTCCAATATTGAATCTTCCTTGTATGGGGATAATATATATCAAATATTATTAATTATCCGGATTACGTTTGGTGAAAATATTTATGTTGTGGGGGTAGGTAGTATCTTATGATACATGATAGCTATGAACCCAAGAGAGAAAGCATCCTACCCATCGCATGGATCTAGTAGTTGTGGTACATGCCTTAATGTGTTAGTGGAATTATATCATTAGAGAGAGGTTTACTTTCTTTAAAGACCATAATATCCCACATTATATTTTATCATAGTGATATTTAAAATTGAGCACTACTAGAATGTGGGCTTTTCCCCACACTTCCATACCAACGGTTTCATGAAACCATTGGTAAAGGATGGTTTTTGGGAGCTTTTACCAACGGTTCTAAGGATCTGTTGGTATATGTGTGCTTGAGGGAGATTTTTCCAATGGTTCATTAGAACCGTTGGTATAGATGTGGTTTAGGGGAGTTTTACCAATGGTTCAATAAGAACTGTTGGTATAGGTGTGGTTCAAGGGAGATTTTACCAACGGTTCTAAGGAACCGTTGATATAGGTTTGGCCTGAAAATATATACGAATGGTTTTTAAAAAATGTTGGTAAAACTTTCCCCCAAATTGACAGCGGGTTGTCCTCTCCCCCATTCGTGATACAGAACCCTAAACAGGAGCAGTTTGGCGATCTTGGAGCGTCTTCGGCTTCCTCTTCCTCCATCCCATCCAAGGTGCTGAATCTCCTACCGAATCTTATCATACCCATCCTAAATTAGGTATTTTCTTAACTATTACCTTATTTTTTTTGAAATTTATCTAATATTTCAATTTTTAATTTTTATTTTTATCTGTATATGTTTTTTATTCTATTTTTATTTAACATATATGTTATGAGCTTCTATCATCATTAAGATGTGTCCAATGGTTCTTTGATCCTTGTTTTGTGGAGAATGAATGGTTTAGGACCTGCATTAGAAGTAGCTTCCAGTGAGACCATTTCAGTATAAGGGGAAACAAGATTATGATCTACAAGGGGTGATTGAGTTAGTAGAGACCAAACATAGTTTGTTCCTTGTGTTCAAGAACCATAAATAGAGTGTTCCAATTAGGTGGTCATCAGTAAAGACATATGTAAGATTTCCAGGTCTTGTTTCATGAAGTTAAATACGTGGCGCTATAGTGGTTTTGGATTGATTGAGGTACTCTTAGTGTATTGTAAACCCTCATTTGTTCCATATTCATTTAAATTGATTTAATATCATTTTTTTCACACACACCATTATATCCACTCAAACTATATTTAGAGTGTATTTTGATTCTTATGGTGTTAAATATTTTAGTAAATGTCCATACTAGATTCTTTTATGTGTTCTAGGGGTTTAGATTGATGACATGGCTGCATGATTATTATGGGGGTATTATTTTCATATAAATATACCTATAATATGTCATCAAATTAATAAACTAGTTATATTCCTTAAATATTTTTATCAAATGATTCAGAAGGAGGGTTGTGTAATCATATGGGGATAGAAAAAATGTAGTTTTTGTTATTGAGTGGGAATTTTAGGTGGGAAGTTGATATGTGGACCACTTAGTTTATGTGATTGTTCATACTTTTATAGAATATATTAAAGCTATTATGTTGGAGGATACCAAGGTTGTTAGGGTTTTTTTTGTTTTTTATGAGGTGGTTGTGATGATAACCCCTTGACATGATGTTGATATTAAGATAGACCAAAATCCTGGTGCTTCTCTAATTTCAATAGCTCTTAGTCTATTGTATCCAATATTGACACACAAATTTATTTTTATAAAACAAATTTTATTGGATTTTAATCATTAATATGTCACAACGTCAATCATTAAAAAATAATCTCATAAACTATATTGTCATTTCATCAATAAATATAATGATTAAAGAGACATTATATGGATGGAAAATCATATTCATGAGATCTATGAAGAAAATTATTGTGTTTATCAACCCAAATGTCATGGGAAAAAAATAATAAAAACCATATATACTCCTAAACTCAATCTTGGGAATGATTTTTTATATGACCCACTACTAATGGTATTTTTAAGGATATTAATCCATAGAATTCAACAAAATGTCATGTAACCGATCAATTTTTCCTAATATTTGTTATAGAGAACTTCTTCATCTCAATTAACTAATTAAGATTCAATTAGTCCAAAAAATCCATGAAATACCATCTTACATCTATGAAAATATAATTTTATCACCTTATAGACATGTGCCCAGTATGATAATTATATTTCCCTAAAAAATTTCATAATAAATTTTATATACTCATAGGGACTATCCCACTTTAAGAACCTACCAAGATTCCAATCCAACCTCATAAGTATTTCCTCATCAAACTCTAGGTGTACAATTTCCACAACTATCACTACCCTTGTTGACAGCCCGCCCACCCCACCCCTAGACACCCGCCCACCACCTTGGACAGCTCATGCCCCCCTGGACAGCCCCCCACCCTTGTTGACAGCCCACCCACCCCACCCCCGGACACCCCCATCCCCCACGGACGCCCCACCCCCTAGAAAGCCCCCCCCCCCCCCCCCTTGACACCCCGACCCCACTGGACAACACCGCCACCCCCTTGGACAACCCGACCACCACCTGTGGACAGCCCGCCCACCCCCTGGACAGCCCGCCCACCCCCTGGACACTCCAGACCCCCTGGACAGCCCCGCCACCCCCATGGGCAGCCCACCCACCCCTTGGACACCCCGTACCCCCTGGATATCCCCACCCACCACCTGGACACCCTGCTCACCTCCTTGGTCAGCCCGCCCACCCCCTACACTCCCCCTACCCCCATGGATAGCCTTCCCACCCCCGCTGACAGCCCGCCCACCAGGACACCCCGACCCCCCTAGTCAGCCCCCACCCCCTAGACACCTCCGACCCCCCGGACGGCCCCACCACCCCCTAGACACCATGCACCCCCCTGAACACCCCCACACCCCCCTTGGACAGTCCCTCCACTCCCCTGATCTTCATCCTACTCCTCATCCTGATCTCCTTGAAGAAGTTAAAGTATAAAACTCATGTACTCCCAACAAGACCCTTAATGATTATGTATTCCTTGATCCACTTCCAATATCTTATTAGGAAATCCTTGAATATAGGCATTAGAAATTTTGTATCTTATTTTCTTATATACACTGTATTTTGTTGTATTTCTTAATATGATTCTCATATAGAGTAATGTGTTAGTTATTCTTTTGTATAAAGTAAACAATTTTCATTTACCTAAATATTTTTTTTATTAAACCTAAATATTATTGAATTTCTTTGAAATGACTTATTGCAATTTTTTTACAGAATGGATAGAATTTAGATGTACGAAACTGATCAGATTTCAACCTATTTTCAAAATAATTTTAACAGATTTCAAGATTTTTCATTTGACAAGGCTTCAAAAGGTGGTCGCATACACTGCCCATGTTTTAATTGTTTTGGAAGAACTTGGTTGAGTTGTGAAGCAGTTATCTATCATATTACCAAATATGGTTTCCAAACATACTATTATGTGCGGTATCATAAAGGAGAGAAAATGGAATCTCAAAATGTTGATGATCCAAATGATAGGACTGAATTGGAGAGTTTGATATATGATCGGTTTCCATTTATTCGGCATCATGAGAAGGAAAGGAAGTCCAGCCAACAAGATTTAGATACAAGCACACATGATTCATCTAATGAAAATAATGATGTTGATAGGGTGAAAAAATTGAATGATGCTGCGACGACTCCAGTATATCGGCAATGTGGTAAAATGAAAAGTTGGAATTTTTAATCTGATTGTTTCATGGGAAAACTATGTATGGTATTTCAAATAATACAATTGATTATATTCTTACCTTCTTGAAGGACTTACTTCCAGATGATGCAGATATTCCCTCAAACCACTATATGTCAAGGAATTTAGTTGATGAACTTGGATTCTCAAAAAAAATCATGCATTCCCAAATTATTGTAGCTTATTTTGGGAAAAAAATGCTGAAATAAATGATTGTATCAAATGTGGAACCTCCCGATGGAAGCCAAAAGATGATAGAACACCATCTCGTGTGCCAAAAAAAGTAATGTGGCACTTTCCATTGATCCCAAGATTACAGAACCATTTCATGTCTGATGAAATATCCTTAAAAATGCGATGTCATGACACCGAGAGAAAAAATAATAATGAAGAGTTGGTTCACCCTGCTGATGGATTATCATGGCAGAGATTTGATTCTCACTATCCTGAATTTGTAGCTGACGTGCGTAATGTGAGACTGGGTCTTTCATGTGACGGTTTTAATTCATTTGGGCAGATGCTTACTTCGCACAGCACATGTCTAGTTTTCATACACATTTATAACATTCCCCCTTTGTTGTGTATGAAAAGGCCTTACACTTTATTGAGTATACTGACATCTGGCCCTTCTGATCCTGGAAATGATATAGATGTATACATGCAACCTTTAATAAAAGAGTTGAAACTTCTTTGGGATGTGGGTGTCCCCACATAGGATACATGTTCGAAAGACATATTTTAGATGCGTGATGTGCTTATGTGGACGATCAATGATTTTCCTGCTTATGCAATGATTTCTGGATGGAGCACAAAAGGAAAATTGTCATGTCCTGTTTGTATGAAGAATAATCAATCGAGATGACTAAAATATCGTCGTAGTTTTAGTTTTATGGGACATCGACGATTCTTGCCAATGAACAATCCATATAGAAACAATCGTCGAAGATTTGACAATACCATGGAGAATGACGATCCACCTCAGTGTATGTCTGGAACTGATGTGCTTAATGAATTAAAAGATTTCAGTTATTCATTTGGGAAGGGTGTAATGAAATATAGAAAGAGAAAAAATGTTTCTAATGATACGTGTTAAAGTTGGAAGAATAAGAGTATATTCTTTGAGTTGTCGGATTTGTCAACCAACTTGTTACGTCATTTCTTAGACGTAATGCACATTGAAAATAATATATGTGAAATGTTGCTTTAGATTCTTATAAATGTCAAGGGGAAGACAAAAGATGATATACGATCTCGGCGTGACTTGGTTGATTGGGGGATGAGACCAGAATTGCATCATGTCTATATCAGTGAAAATATATGGCAAGTTCCATGTGCTTCTTATGTGATGACACCAGCTGAAGAAAATAAATTTCTAGAAGTGCTAGAGACTATTAAAGTTCTTGATGGATATTCAAGCAATATATCAAAATGGCTCAACAAAAAAGATTTGAAGATGAAATCTTTGAAGACTCATTATTATCACGTCCTTTTGCATGAGTTGATTCCAATAGCAATATGTCATCTCTTGTCTAATAATGTTAGAGTCTCAGTTATTAGATTTTGCTATTTGTTTAGAGATATTTGTGCTAAGAGGATTTTCAAATCCTTCTTCGAAAAATTTTTGGTACAGACACCATTAAATTTGTTTGAGTTAGAGAAAATATTCCCTCCATCATATTTTACATGCCTGTTGCATCTAACTGCCCATCTTCTGACCGAAATACTTCTTGGAGGACCCATTGCTTTCCGTTGGATGTATCCAACTGAATGAAACATGTGCACATTGAAATCATATGTTCGGAATAGGAATTATCCCGAAGGTTCTATTGTGAACGGTTACTTGGCTCAAGAATGTATGGATTTATGATCAATGTATTTGTCTGATTTTACTCCAAGAATAAACTGACCAATGAGAAATGAAGAAGAACCGTATGGGAAAATTGAACTCAGTTTTCCATCACATCCTCAGACAAGAGGAATTTTGGGATCATATACATTGACGACATTAAGCCTTGAAGAGCGAGAGATGGCACATCGCACAGTGTTGTTCAATTGTGATTTGTACAGTGAGTATATCATGTAAGTAAATTGTACATGTATCACTTATCTTATCTCTTGTAATTTTAAATATTTGTTAAACTATTATTATATTTATCTACAGGGAACATAAAGAATTTATATATAGAAAGCCTCACTCTTTATCTTTGAGAAAGAAAGAGACTTTGCATAGCAAATGGTTTTCTGCATGGTTGAAATTGAAGATAAAAATATTTCTGTAATAACTAAATAAAAATAATATTTAATTATGTTTACTATTTGTTTATATTTTAGGTATCGAGTTTTCCTGCAGACTCTGTTTCTGAGAAAATAAGAGCTTTGGCTTTTGGTTCTAATACCATGGTTCATGCTTGTAAATCACTTGTGATCAATGGATACAAATTTATTATCATTGAACGAGCAAGAAACATGAGAACACAACATAATGGTGTTATGATAACCTCCACAGCAGACTGTTATGCTAGCTCATCGGATACTAGACCTCGTTCTAAAAATATTTCTTATTATGGAGTCGTGGAGAAAATAATAATTTTGGATTATTACTCGCATGGTCGAGCCACGATGATGAAATGTCAGTGGTTTGATTCAATGACAAGGCAAGGAACCTTTATTGATGATTATGGATTTTGAGTTATTGACATGACTCACACTTTTACCACTGATGAACCATATATATTGGCATCAATGGTGAAACAAGTTTTTCATATCAAAGACCATTGTCATCCTAAATTCGGTTTAATTATTGAAGTATATCCCAGACATGTTTTTGATGATGGTGATGATGAAGTTGACATTATCCCTACTGTAATTGGAAGAAATCCGTTTATTACTTATGATGACACCAATATCTCAATTGTCAGAGTTGATTGTGAACCCGAAGTTGTGGTGGGAAATATATAGAATCATACCGTCGTGTTCTCACCTACATGTTTCACCGACATCATTCAGAGTGTGTATCCTAGTACTTACCTTCAAACCACAATAAATCTTCTGTTTCTTTTTTTATCAGAATGGTTTTTCTATATTTTTTTGGGTTACACATTAATTGTCTGTTTCTAATTACTTCCATATTTGTTTTCATTGCAGTAAATGACACCCATTGAAGAGAGGCTTAGAAAAAAGATGACAGATAATAATCATCGCATGATACAGATGGGTGTTCCTCCACTCATCCCTGTTGGGAGTATCTTATTTCAAATATAAATATTTCGATAACTTATAATATCATGTGTTTACTTTTGTGTTAATATTTTTTTCAGGATCCACCCCCTAGATGAGAGATATCCGATGAGGGGCCTGATATTGATCACAGTAGAGAGGCTGGTGGTAGGAGGGGGGTGGTGTCCGAGATGGACGATCATTTAGTGGTCCCGGTACTGAGGCTGATGGTACGAGGGCTCGTGGGGCGAGTGTTAGACGATCTACTACCACAGACGTATCTTCTTCACCCCATTTTGATCCCGGTGTGTCTTCAGGGACACACGAGATATTTAGACCTCCGATGTTTACACTACCAGTTGGGGAGACGTCTATGCCATCGTCTTTTGCTTCTGGTTCATTATTTCTGGGATATTATATTCCACCTTCTTCGACTCCTGCTGTGACATAGTATGTTACTGAGGAGCGTACACTGAGGGACACTCCACATGTACAAGATATTACTTCATCTTCTGCACATCTAGAGACACCCATTAATCCGACTACCACATGTGTATTTAGATAACACTATCAAATTTTTATACCAAAATTTATTTTTATTATAACTTGTACTGATATTATTTTTCTTTAATAACAGATTCATCTACAGATAGGAGGCAGGGGAGGGGGCGTACTCGCTTGCGTGCTTTATGGAACCACCAGACACAATTGATCGTTGAATACAATGTTGATGGACAAATGATTTAGAAATCTAGGCAGGAATGTCGGGGTTTTTTGGTGACACTAGCGAAATACTCCAATATCATTCCGGTCAACCCTCTCTCTTGGAGAAATCTACCACACGAAGTCAAGGATAACGCGTGGGCACAAATATGGGTAAAAATATATTGGATTTAATGTAGTATTTTTTTATTTATATGAACTAATCTATTGGGTTTCATCATTGGTTTAACTTCCCTGAGGGAGAAGGTGCACAACCAGTGCGTTTAAAAGAGTTAGGAGAGATTTGGAGAGCTTATAAGCATGAGCTGTATATTGGCTAGTGTGATAGAGTGGGAACAAAGTTAGAGATATTATCTATCGTGGATGACTGCCCGATAGAGAAATATCTCCAAATGAATATGCATTGGGTGACTGCCAAATTTAAGGTATTAATCTCATTTGAGGTATTTAGATGAGAGTTTTCATATTTTTCATTAATATAATATTATTTATTATTTAACATTATTTAGTAATCTTCTGAAAAAAAGAAAAAAAACATTTATTCAAAGAAATACCTCCACACTTTGGGGTGCACAACTATGTCAGATCACGAGAGGCAGCTAGTACGATATAGTTGTTTATAATTTTTCTTCAGGACTTTCCCTTTTTATTTTTTCTTACTTAAATTATGTGATTTATTGAATATTGAATGTATGATTATACTTGCACTATATATTGTTTCAATTTCATTAAATAATCCCAAATGGAATATTTAAGGACGTATCCCTTGATCAAAATTGATTTTCTCGAGTAGAAGAAAAAAATATGGAACTGCGGTAAATGAACCCACCCAAGAAAAGATTGTAAGTTTTAATTTGTTTATTTCAAAGTTTAATATCTATTTTGAAATTTAATAATCTATTTATATTTTCAATAGGATGCTTTAGATACTCTTGATGCACAGGAGCCTGAAAATTTTGGGCCACACGATCATTTATATCAGGTTTTGGGAGAGGAGCACTCTGGTCGAGTACGCTGCCGACCTGGTAAGAATATAGTCCCGACGAGGTATTGGTCCTCTCCAGGTATCCATTCTAGTACCACCGAGTTGGAACAGGTCAAGGAGCATGCACGACAGTTTGATAAAAGGGTCACATAGTTGGAAGTACAAGTTCAATTGAGGGACAAAGAATTTATGAAACTAATGAAAGCTTTATCTTCATCACTTCCACCAGAGGCCAACGCGGCTTGTCAGATATTTATGTCATTGATGGGTGCATTATCCAATGCACCGGGCGACAAATCTAGTGGTGGTAAAGATGATGACGTTCCTGGTGATGACGAGGATGCTGAAGAGGACGAGGGAGAGGATGAAGATGAGGATGTGGGCGATGATGGGGTCAAGGGCGAGAATGGGGCCGAGGGAGAGGATGAGGCTGACGATTAGCATGGGGATGATGACGAGGAGGGGAAGAGCTGGAAGGGGGGAGGGGATGAGAGGGGAAGAACTCGGTAGGGGGAGGGGGCTGGTGGGGGAGGGGGTTGGGCAGGGGGATGGGGCTAGGTAGGGGGGAGGGGCTGGTGGGTGACGGGGCTAGGCAGGGGGGAGGGGCTGGTGGGGGGAGGGGCTGGGTAGTGGGGAGGAGGAGGTGGGAGGGGGAGGTTCTTGGAAGTGGTGGGAGGACAAGATGGGTAGGGGGAGGGGAGGGGAAGATCTGGGTAGGGAGGAGGTGCTGGGAAAGGAGGGAGGAGAAGCTGGGGAGGGGGGAGGTGCTGGGAAAGGAGGCATACTCAAAGTGTCTCTCATTTGTTTAAAATGGATACACTTTTAAGTAAAAACAACCAGCATATTGAAAACCAACCAATCACATTTGGATTGTGTTGAAACTTTAGGAAAACAATCCATGGGTCATTTATGATGTGCACAAGTCAACCCCACCTCAATCCGAGGCATTGTGTGACCGGCACCACTCAAAGTGTCTCACTTTTCATTGAAATGGACAACAGTTTATGTTAAAACAACAACTGACATATGTAAAATGGACCAAACGCATTCGGATTCTGTTTATACATTAGGAAAAGAATATATGGGTCATTTGGGATGTGTACGAGTCAACCTCGCCTCAATATGAGGCACGGTGTGGCCGGTACCACTCAAAGTGTCTCACATTTCATTGAAATGGACAGGATTTTAAGTGAAAACAAAAACTGGCATACGGAAAACCAACCAAATGCATTCCTATCCAGTTGAAACATTAGGAAAACAATCCATGGGTTATATGTGACATGTACGATTCAACCCCGCATCAATCTGAGGCATGGTGTGGCCGGTATCACTCGAAGTGTATCACTTTTATTTGAAATGGACATGATTTTAAGTGAAAACAATAACTGGAATACGGAAAACCTACCAAACGCATTCTGAATCGGTTGATACTTTAGGAAAAGTATCCATGGGTCATTTGTGATGTGTACGAGTCATCACCACCTCAATATAAGGGCCGGTATGGCCGGTACCACTCAAAGTGTCTCTCTTTTTTTTAAACTGGATGTACTTTTAAGTAAAATAAATGACATACGAAAAACTGAACGAACAAGTTTTTATTGTATTGATACTTTAGGAAAACGATTCATGGGTCATTTATGACGTGTAAAAGTCAACCCCGCCTCAATATGAGGTGTGGTGTGGCCGACACCACTCAAATTGTCTCACTTTTCTTTGAAATGGACAACAGTTTAAGTTAAAACGAAAACTGACATACGGAAAATGGACCAGACTCATTTGGATTCTGTTGATACTTTAGGAAAAGTATCCATGGGTCATATGTGATGTGTAAGAGTCATCCCTGCCTCAATATGAGGCACATTGTGGCCGGTACCACTCAAAGTGTCTCACTTTTCTTTGAAATGGACATGATTCTAAGTGAAAACAACAACTGGCATACGGAAAACCAACCAAACGCATTCTGATTCTGTTGAAACATTAGGAAAACGATCCATGGGTCATATGTGAAGTGTACGAGTCAACTACGCCTCAATATGAGGTCTGGTGTGGCCGGTACCACTCAAAGTGTCTTTCTTTTGTTTAAAATGGACGCGCTTTTAAGTTAAAGAAACGACATACGGAAAACTGACCAAATGCATTCATATTGTGTTGATACTTTAGGAAAACGATCCATGAGTCATTTGTGACGTGTAAGAGGAAACCCCGCCTCAATCTGATTCCTAGTGTAGCCGGCACCACTCAAAGTGTCTCTCTTTTGTTTCAAAAAGACATTATTTTAAGTGAATACAACAGCTGAAAATACAGAAAACCGAAAAAAGGCTTTCTAATTTGGTTGAAACTTTAGTAAAAATATTCACGGGTCATATATGATGTGTACGAGTCAACCCTACCGCAATCCAAGGCACGGGGTGGACGGTATCACTCGAAGTGTCACACTTTTAATTGAAATGGACATGATACTAAGTGAAATCAACAACTGGAAAACTGAAAACCGAACAAACACATTCGGATTCGGTTGATACTTTAGGAAAAGTATCCATTGGTCAATTGTGACATGTACCATTCAACCTCACCTCAATCTGAGGGCCAGTGTGGCTGGTACCACTCAAAGTTTCTCTCTTTTTTTTTAAAATGGATGCACTTTTAAGTAAAATAAAAGACATACGGATAACTGACCAAAAACATTCGGATTGTGTTGATACTTTAGTAAAACGATCCATGGGTTATTTATGACATGTAAGAGTCAACCCTGCCTCAATAAGAGGTGCGGTGTGGCCGATACAACTCAATGTGTTTCACTTTTCTTTGAAATGGACAACAGTTTAAGTTAAAACAACAACTGACATACGGAAAATGGACCAAATGCATTCATATTCTATTGATACATTAGGACAAGTATCCATGGGTCATTTGTGACATGTATGAGTCTACCCCACCTTAATCTATGGCACAGTGTGTCCGGTACCACTCAAAGTGTCTCACTTTTCTTTGAAATGGACAAGATTTTAAGTGAAAACAACAACTGGCATACGGATAACCGACCAAACACATTCGTATTATGTTGAAACTTTAGGAAAACAATCCAAGGGTCATATGTGACGTGTATGAGTCATCCCCTCCTCAATCCGAGGCGCGGTGTGGATGACACCACTCAAAGTCTCTCTTTTGTTTAAAATTGAAGCGCTTTTAAGTAAAAGAAACGACATACGGAAAACTGACCAAATGCATTCGGATTGTGTTGATACTTTAGGAAAATGATCCATGAGTCATTTGTGACATATATGAGTCAACCCTGCCTCCATCCAATGCACGGTGTAGCCGGAACCACACAAAGTGTCTCTCTTTTGTTTCAAAAAGACATCATTTTAAATGAATACAGTAACTGAAAATACGGGAAACCAACCAAAGGCATTCGAATTATATTGAAACTTTAGGAAAAATATACATGGGTCATATATGATGTGTACGAGTCAACCCCGACTCAATCCAAGGAACGATGTGGCCGGTATCACTCGAAGTGTCTCACTTTTATTTGAAATGTATAGTATTTTAAGTGAAAACAACAACTGGCAAATGAAAAACACACCAAACACATTCAGATTCGGTTGATACATTAGGAAAAGTATCCATGGGTCATTTGTGACGTGTACGAGTCAACCCCACCTCAATCTGAGGGACGGTGGGGCCGGTACCACTCAAAGTGTCTTTTTTTTGTTTAAAATGGATGCACTTTTATGTAAAATAAACGACATACGTAAAACCGACCAAATGGATTTGGATTGTGTTGAAAATTTAGGAAAACTATCCATGGGACATTTGTGACGTGTAAGAGTCAACCCCACCTCAATCTGAGGTGTTTTGTGGCCGTCACCACTCAAAGTGTCTCACTTTTCTTTGAAATGGACAATAGTTTAAGTAAACACAACAACTGACATACGGAAAATGGAACAAACGCATTCGGATTCTGTTGATACTTTAGGAAAAGTATCCATGGGTCATTTTTGATGTGTAAGAGTCATCCCTGCCTGAATCCGAGGCACTGGGTGGCTGGTACCACTCCAAATGTCTCACTATTATTTGAAATGGACAAGATTTTAAGTGAAAACTTCAGCTGGCATACAGAAAACTAACCAAATGCATTCGGATTCTATTGAAACATTAGGAAAATGATCCATGGGTTATATGTGACGTGTACGAGTCAACCCCGCCTCAATATGAGGTGCGGTGTGGACATCACCACTCAAAGTCTCTCTTTTGTTTCAAAAGGACATCATTTTAAGTGAATATAACTGAAATTTACACTCGTCAACGATAGTCGCAAACTCATTTTAATGAGTTGTGTAGATTAACTCATGGGGTCATAAGTGACGAGACTCCTAAGAAAATACCTTTTCACCATATATTATAAACAATACAATTTCACTGCAAAATTCATCACAAATCATTACATACCCAAATCTAGGATTAGTAAAAAAAGGATATGAGCCAATTTAAAACTCTTATTCAACTCTAATAGGTATTTCTCAGACTCTTCTGCCTATTAGAATTTGATTGGGAGGTGGGGGCTGTGCTGGTTGAGGGGTTGTGCAGGGGTGAGGTGAATTACTACCGGATGATTGTTGTCATATGAAGATTGAAATAGGTAATTGTAGCACATGATATGGTTGGAAGAGTTTGATTGTTTTACATGTTTTATGTGCTATTTAAGGTGTTTTTTATACTGTTTTAAGTCTGTATGCGGTTTTTGTGATATTTTTTATGCAGGTGTAAAGTGGAGGGGATACTGGAGGGGGGCTGCTGTGCAGCAGTTCTCGAAAAAATCAATATCAACGGTTAAACCATTGGTATAAGAGTACTAGAATTATGAAAAAACACAATAACAGTGGTTCTAAACCGTTGGTATAGGTGTTCTGAAATTCTGAAAAAACACAATACCAACGGATCCAAACCTTTGGTATAGGTGTTCTGGAATTCAGGAAAAACACAATACCAAGGGTTCTAAACCGTTGGTATAGGTGTTCTATAAAAACACAATACTAATGGTTTTCAACCGTTGGTATAATAATTCTCATAAATACAATACCAATGGCTCTAAACCATTGGTATACATTGAGAGAAATTTAAAAAAACAATATATACCAACGGTTTCTGAAAACCATGGGTAAAAATGTTATACAAACATATACCAACGGTTCTCTTGAAATCGTTGGCATATAAATAAATACAGTGGGATATACCAATAGTTTAGATCAAACTGTTGGTATAAGTCTTTCCTCACGGCTTACTACCCTACGGTTTGGAAAACCGTTGGTATAGGTTGTACCAACGGTTTTCCAGCCTATACCAAAGGTTTAGAATCGTTGGAATAAACTTCTTTTCTAGTAGTGGAGGTAGAGGCACTAGGTACAGTACTTATTAATGTTTGATGTCAAGATGGGCTATGCACTATTTAAAGGAGACATCATTTAAAATTATTTTAGTTGTAATACCTAGGGTTCTCAACATCATGGTGAATTGAATTTATGAGAATAATGGAATCTTATGAGTTTTTTAGATGATTATAGAATATATCTTGTTTACATTTATCCCAATAGTGATCACATTTTTTGTATAATATGTGACAGTCTGTAGGGAATGAGACCTAGAGTTTGAAATGATGGAGGAATATCTAGTAGGTGGGGACCTGATACCTTGGCAATCAATAGATTGAGATTATTTGATGCTAGTACATTGTAGATTTCGACACACAATTTCCATTATGGATGATAAAATGAGTTAATTCCATACCTCCAAGTGGGTGGTGCATCTTGGAGTGAAAAATATGCTACATGACCTTAGATGGAATTTTTGGTGTTCATGTTTATAGATGGACATTTATGGATTCATTACATGATGTCAAACCTATAAGAGGACAGTGTTCAAGTACCAATGTCCAAATGGATTTCCCCATCCATATTATGTGTCAATGTGGAATTGGCAGGACATCATGATGGATCATGTGAAGTGGTTACCGAGGAACATGTAGAGTGGTAAAAAAATTTGGGTTATTTATTATTATCGAATGAATGTTTATCATTTAATAATATTTTGTGAGACAAAATCAGTAGATGATCAAGGAATTTTGTATGTCCAAGAGATTATATTCCTCAATGGAGTTCCCCTTATCATTCTACCTTAAAGTGATTCATATTTTACAATATTGTTTAGACTTGACTTCAAGAAGGCATTTGAGACTTAGCTAATATTGAGGAAAACATACCATACCCATAATGATTGAATTTTGGAGTGTATGATTCATATATTGGATGATTTTAGGGTTTTTTTCTTGAAAACACAAATTAATAAAATTATCCCATAGATAAATTAAATATTAATGTCATAGGATTCTCTCTTGGGGAGGTTGAAGTTTGAGTTGTAAAACATTCACCTTTGTTTTATTAATTTTAGCAAGAATAGAAATTTGGGAATTTGATTTAAAGTTATAAAACATAATATAAATATTATCTAAATTGATAAAAACTGAAGATCAATATAGGAAATTAACAATAAATAAAAGGGTATTGAAATAAGAATCATAACTATAGATTTGGATAAGCTTCAACCTCTCAGACACTCCACATTTCCTTGTTTAAATTTTTTTCCCAATTTAATTTTTCAATTAAAACCTAAGGAACCCCCATTGAGAACCCAAATATTCAGAGATATCATATCAAGTCCGGAATATTATTTTTTCTTCCTATATAAGTTACTAAATTACTTGTATACCACCATGAAATTGAACATAACTAAAATCCTTATTTTTAATGAAAAGACCTCACCGAAGAAATTAAAATAGTGAATTAAGTTATTCTAATACATAGATTGAACAACCATTCAAAAAAAATTGATTAAAATATATTCAAGAAATAAAGAAACATATTTATTCAATAATATATTCTCATGATAATTTCATCATGAAATTACACAAGTAGATCTCAACTCGGAAGAGAGTGTTCGTCGATTGTCATCATCCACAACCACTTGGTACAAAGCCTCGCATCACACGAGAAGCACCAATATTCATCATTTTAGAATGAATTCAGATTTTATTCATAAATTTATCTAGATAAATGTTCAATATAAATTCAAAAATAGATTACAAAAGAATGTATCATCTCATAAGAGAGTGTTCATCTATTATCATCATCCACAACCACTTGGTGCTTAGTCTCACATCACACTAGAAGCCCCCATCTTCCTCATTCCAGCATGAATGCACAACATCTTCATCAATTTATCTATATAAACCTTTCCTGTAATCTCTCGATCTGATAAACCATTGGAATTATGAGGATATGGAAACATGAAGTGAAGGAAGGGAAAAGAAGGGCATGAAATTTGAGGCCTAGTCTCTGTACGTCAAACGTTTTCCTAATTTCATCCCATTTATTAGATGAGTCTACCTTTAGTATCTTATATAGAGTTTTTTGAAATTATATTATATATCTAATCACTAATTTTAATAGTATTTTTACACTTGGTGTAAAATCTATCAATTTATTAGTAAAGGATTTTTTTTCACATAGGGTCACTCCATATTCCTCTTCATTGACTCGCACAAAGACTGACATAAAGAGAATATTTTTTCATGAAAATTTGTAAAAAGAAAATTATTTTATCCTTTTTTAATATATGGTTGTAATAAATTGATTTTTACTCATTTTTATGGCGTTATACCTCATTTAATGAGGTGGGGTCCATTCCATCAGCTAGAACAACATTCCAAAAAGACAGATTTTTCTGGCCCTCTAGAAGGCTGAATAAATATTTGTCCCAGTTAAGAGGTATGTAAAAAAACATTAAGCCAAAAAAATCGATTCTATTTAGTTATATAAAAATAGGAAAAAATATATATCAAAAATAAGGAAATGATTTAAAATAGATTAAATTACATAATTATGAAATTTTCTGTGGCAAGCTCAAAACATCCATAAAATCCAATGACAATGCAATTCAGCTCATAATGTTAAAATGGTGAAGAATAATTAATTTAAATAAAAATTATAACCACTGAAAATATTAACACTATCAATTCCTCCATACTTGGTACTTGAGATACCGAAAAAGTGTCCATCAAATGAATTCAAATTAATTTTAAAACATATACAAATGAGGTTCACTAATTTATCACCATGAATAAAAAGATATCACGACTCATCAAAAAAAATATTTCATGTTATCAATTAAATCCATTAAATACCTATACACTTCTTTTATCCTCCCATTAATGTAACTCCATGACCCTAGTATCAGAGAGGTAGTGCATTATTTTATTATAGTTTCATGATCACAAGAAATCAAATCCCTAAGGACCAATCAAATTAGAATCCTTGGAATATCTAGAAACAAATATAGGTTTCAAATTAAATCTTAAAATGAAAAACAACAAAATGTCTTCTTTGAAAAAAATAATATCCCTCATATTATCCATACAATTCCTTCATAATAGACTTCATCTCATCATGTAGTTTAAATTAAACAAAAGAAAGGGGTGAGTTCAGATGCTCAGTAAGGATAATCAATATAGCAGAAGCTATCTTAAACATTTAAGGAAAGATATAAAACTGAAACACATGCCTTTTAAAAATAATATTCATAATTATATGATAAGAATAAATCAAATAATTCCATTAATCATTCGAATAGATAATCTACTAGTCAAAAAGTCACATATAATATCAATAACTAATCTCATAATGAGGGAAATTGGTATTGCCAGACATCATAACCATACCGTCAAGGCCTTGTTCCTAGAACATACATAACCATACCATCAAGACCACATTTAAAGACACTAGTTTTTATCATGAGACATACCAATTCATGGAGGGGATGTATAGGGCCTCTCCCTTCACTTACTATGTCCAATAAATTCCTTATATTAAAATGTGTAACATATCATAAGCATTCTTATTAAAAATCGCATACGAAATGTTAATACATTAACCATAAACCAATAATTGTATAAAAATACAACATATACTATCAAGAATATCATAAAACCAACAATAAAATTTTACAGATTGTATCATATTAAATCAACCTCAATCAAGAACAAAATCCTACAACCGATGTTGACAAAGATGAAAATATTCTAAAAAATTCATTAAAAGCCTTTGAGAGAAACAACCCTTTTACTTTGTAATTATTTAAAATATGCACAATTATAAAAGAAACCATATATTATGAAAATATCCCTGTAATAATTTAAGGTATGGTTCATAATGTTAAGGAGTAAATAGCCTATGACACTATGTAAGTTAAAAAACATTCTTTCCCTAATTTGACGAGAAGGGTCATAAAGTACCTCATTTTGAAAATAATGGAAGGATTCCTTTTAAAACTTTTTATAAAAAGAAAAAATGGGTAAAATGACTTAAAAATGTTTCTATAATATTTTGAATAATATTTTATGTAACATGGACATGGATATTATAGATGTCTCATTAGAGAATTATGTATTGGAAAACTCGAATAATAATGATATTGTAAAATTAACTCTTACCGTGTACTTTACTTTAGTTGAGGGTGAGTTGACCTACAGTATAACAGTTAAAATATTTTATTAAATAATACAAATACCAATACCATATTTATGTTATCATATATGAACCTCTTATATCATTTTTTTA
The DNA here is from genome assembly GCA_963277665.1 of Viscum album. Classification (NCBI taxonomy): domain Eukaryota; kingdom Viridiplantae; phylum Streptophyta; class Magnoliopsida; order Santalales; family Viscaceae; genus Viscum; species Viscum album. The sequence goes on from OY728121.1 coordinate 762,962,772, forward strand.
AAAATTAATTCTGTATTACCATTTTTGGGTGTTAACTGCTTCATTTTACTATTCATGTTTTGTTTTGTAAGTCATGTTTGTTATAAATAAGAATTATTTTTTTATTATCCTGAATGATATTAATTTCATAATTATTTTTTTACTCATTTCATAAATTGTATAATCAGTCTCTAATTGTTAACGTAGAGAATGAACCTCACAGTGTTGTGGAGATGGTAGGTCGTACATACGCATGTGTGACAGTATCGTAACCTTAATGATTGAATGGTATAGAATTGGATGGTATATTAAATATAGAAAATAATTACAATTTTATATTCATTATTTATGTCAATTTTACTTAATGTAGTGTTGCATAAAAAATTACACCATGACATGGATATGGTTTTTCATACGTACGCATGCATGGTGACATTGTTATTTGTAGTATGGATAAATGGAGGAATATTGCTGATACATAATTATAATAAGATATAATAATTTATATGATACTTTATTATTTAAATTTCTATGAAAAAAATATATTAATTGGAATTAGAATAATAAAATAAATTGAATGGAATTGCTAAAACAAATACCCCTTCTTTCAATGTCTCCTTTTGATTTGAACAAAAGGACACCATATGATGGATTTATTCCAATTTTATGGAATCTAGGAAAAATTTAGGGAATTTGGGAGGATAATTGGGGATTTTTTAGACAAGAAAAATGTATCTAGAGGTGTTAATAAAAGAGTTGGAGTGGTTCCCATTTGTAAGAGAGGAAAGGGGCACTTTTGGAAACTCTAAAAATATTGAATTATTATAAATTGATTTACATTATCAAATAGCTCCAAAGTGGGTTATTTAGAGGAACATATTAGGATAGGACTAAATCCTCACAACCATTTATTTATAGACAAGTTTATGTCACCAAAGTAACCTTATCTTTTTCATTTAACCCTTAGTTAAATAGTTTAACTCCAACCCTCTCTACTTGTATTTTTATACTATAGGGTTAATAATGTAATTATTAAATTCCAAAAGAACCTCAATTAGATCATTAATTAAATATTTAACACTATAATACTATTTTGGATGAACATTATATTTTTATGAATTTTATAAAATTTAATAAAATATTATTTATTTTAAAGTATCATTTATGTCAATATTAATACAATTCAATATGTTCATTTTTAAAAATATGAAATCCTCATGATAACATCAAACCAATACATCCAATATGTGACTAACATGTCTACGTTTATAAAAATTAATGTATTTCATTAATTAAGTTAAATTTCATTTATTTTAATATTTTTAATATCATTTATTTGGAATTACAATTAATAGAAGAATTTGTATTTCACTATTGTGTCAATTGTAATGGTAATTATTGATCTCAAAAAAATACAAATAAATAAAAATTATTTAGATAATTATAATATAATTCTAAATAATTTTTATAGTCCACTATATGAATTATATATCCTAATATTAAAAATGATGTAGTTATAGAAATTTTAATATGACATTTTTAACTCTTATTTAAATAAAATATATTTAATGTCATAATCTCACACAATTGGCTTAAAAATGATCATGTTTTCGACCTTAGGATGATTTTGGTTGGAAAACCATATGTAATAAAATTATGACAAAATCTAGGGTAATATTATATTCTGTTAATATTATTTTTACCTTTAATTACCCTTTTTACCTTTAACTGTGGTAAATAAAATCCAAAATCTAATATTCACCAAAAATTATATTGATCCTATTAGACCATATTATTCCTAAATATTACAACTATTAATGTATTTTTTTTTAAATTCACTTCACATAAGTAGTAAAATTATTTTTAATGCAAATCCTGTAGATGTGGCTAGAAGGTGGGTAAAAGAGAAATTCAAAAGTTCAATAAATTATTATATCTAAAACAATTACAAAATGATTAAAATGAACTATATTTGATAAATATATTTATTAATTATCTATTGCAACATTAAAAAAAATTCGATAAAATAATTATTTAAATGAAAAATTTGGGTTTTAACAACAATGCAGTATTTTTCACTATTTATAAAAAATTGAAAAGTTTTAGAAAAATACCAAAAATTAACCATAAGAAAATTTTAATGTTCCAAATTCAAAAATTATGTCTACTTTGATAATTTTAATTTATAAATTTCATTATTTTATTAATATTTTTTATAGCCTCCTTTTAAATGGCTAGTTTAATAATTCATGGTGTACTGAAACTCGATGTTGTGTGCAATACAAGCAATTGAATTATATAAAAAGAAGTATATTGTGGAAGTTTGGGTTGTTAAATTATTCCCTCATTTAAATAATTTTGTCCCCTAAATATCTAGAATATAACTTCATAAAAAGATTTCGGTGGTTATTCATCCTAAGTTCCTCAGGCTCCTTCATCACATACTCTATTTTATGTTTTCTCTAAACAACTTTTATGAGAAAATTCATCTGATTTCTCAACACAAGTTCTCTAGTGTCATGAATCTTGATAAGAACTTCATTATAAAATAGACTAGGTTCAAGTTCTATTTCATCGTAGGTGAGTTTATGCGTTGGTTCTAGCATGTATTTCTTTAACAATGATACCTGAAAAATATCATGAATTTTAGAGAGACTCGACTACATTTCCAAAAAGTATTCTACAACACTGATTCCTTCCAACATTTCAAAATTATTGATATATCTAGAAATTAATTTTCCCTTATTATCCAATTATATAACACCCTTCCCGAGAGATACCTTCAATAAAACATTATCTCCCAATTGAAATTCCAAATCCTTCATTCAGTTATCGGCATAGCTCTTTTTCATACTTTGAGCGATTTTTATAGGGGTATGAATATTCTATACCTCTTATATCATTTCCTCAATAATTTTTTCCTATGAGTTTTCTTTCACCGACATCTTCCCAAAATGTTGGCATATGACATCCCTTTCCATATAATGCTATATATGGTGCCATATGAATATTTGAATGGAAGCTATTGTTAAAGGAAAATTATAATGGAGATAAATATTGATCCTATATAACTTGAATATAAAGTGAAAAAATTACAACATGCCTTATATGGTTTGAATATTCCTTGATGATTGTCCAGCTGTTTGATGGTGGTAGGTAGTTTTTAATAAAAGATTTGTATCTAGGTCCTTCTGAAGACACTTCCAAAATTGTAATGTAAAACGGGGATAACAGTAAGAAATAATATATAGGGTTAGACCATGAATTTTTGAAACATCATTATTATATAGTTTTTATAAATGTTCAAGTGGTAAATCTTTTCTTATAGATATAAAATGTCATCCTTTGGTTGGAAGATCAATAATAACACATATCACCTCATTTCTTCTTGGATTATTTGGCAGCCCCATGACAAATTATAACTTAATATCATCCCATTTCCACATAGTTATAGGAATGTGTTACATGACTCATCTAGGTTGTTTTCCTCTGACATTCACCATTTGAAAATCCAACTATCAGGACACCTAATCAGCAATCTCCCTCTTCATGTTGTCCTACCCAAATTTTCCTTCAATTATATATACATCTTAGTTCGACCAAGGTGTATATTGAAATTGGAGCTATTAGAATCATCCAATAATTCCATAATTAGATCACGTATAGAAGGAGAAAATAGCCTCTTACCTAATTTCAAAATCAAATCTTCATAAATGATGTTGATCAATCTCCCATGAATAAAAACTTTAATTTTCTTTCATAAGTCCTCATCATCAGATGGATAACTTTTTATCCTTTCCAGTAAATATGTTTTGGAAACCATTTGAAAAGGTAGATATGTTTTATATTCGATGATAATTACTGTATATATATTTACTAGATCCATGAACATAGGATCCTTTTCAACTCTCATTTTGTTTAGAATTTTTTTCCTTTATATTCAAATCATATTCAACCTTATTTTACTTACTTAGTGGTAGTGTATTATGAATTCATTATAATTGAGTAGCTCTAGACATGTCATTCTCCTTATAGTGTGTTCCTTCTGTGATAAAATATATTTCAAAAAATTATGATCTCTATATATCTCATATCTTTCACTATAGAGATAGTGTCTACATATCATTATGGTAATATAACTACTGCTAACATAATATCAAGAGTTCAATTGTAATCATAATTTATTTTTATTTTCCATGATTCAAAAGAAATAACTCTATCTTTCTATATAAGGGCACAACCAATTACTTTCCTTGATGCATCACTGTAAATAAAAAACCCACCATTTCCAGAAGTTAATGCCAAGATTGGATCATTGACTAATCTTATCTTCAATAATTTAAAACATTTTTCACACTCTTTTTTCCAAACAAATATATCCCTTATACGTGTGAGCTTGGTTAATGGGTTTTCCCATTGGGGAAATTCTGGATGAAATGCTGATAATAACCTGCTAAACTGGTAAAACTACAAACCATAGTTATAAATATCAGTGTTGGTAATTATTGGATTTCCTTTGTCTTTGCATGATCAAGATATATTCCATCCTCTGTGAATATATGGCCAATAAAAGAAATTTTCATAATCAAGAATTCACACTCTCTAAACATCTTATATAGACCATTTCATCAAAGAGTCCTCAGAACAATCCTCTATTGGTTCTCATGAAATTTGTAGATTTTTGTGTATACCAAGATATCATCAATAAATACGTTTTCAAAATAATAATAATATTACTTGAACTCAATGTTAATTAGATCCATGAAAACCAATGGTGCACTAGTCAGTCTGAATGGCATTACTGTAAACTCGTATTACCCATACAGGGTTTGTAACACTATTTTTGCAATATCTTCCTTCTTTTCACACAATTAATGATATATTGAATGAAGTTTAATCTTTATAACATATTTAGATCCCTAAAGTTCCACAAATAAATCATCATTTCATGGAATAAGATACTTATTCATTATTGCAATAGCATTTATTTCTATATATTCAATGAACAACTTCATTGATCCATCTTTCTTCTTAACAAAAAGAACTGAGGCTCCCCATAGAGAAACATTATCGTGGATAAATACTTTTTTACTCAACTCCTATAGTCATTTATTTATCTCTATTAATTCCAATATAGCAATCCTATAGGGATAATTTGATATTGGTCTTTCATCAGGGATTACATCTACATAAAACTCAACTTCATGCTCTGGGGGTGTCTAGTTAAATCTTCCAAAAAAACATCAATGTATTTCTTTAGAATAGGAATATACTCAATTTGAATATTTATTTCTTCATCCATAAATGTGACTACTTCTTCCTCTCAATTAATCTCATTAAAAAAGCTATGGGGGTATATTTTGATAAGAATCAGGTGATGATGTTTCGGCTCTAAAGAGAACAGATTAAATATCTTCTTCCAAAATTGTAACATCCATATTCATGGAATAAATCTTCACATCATATTTTGATATCCAATACATACTGAGGATTATATCGAATTCATCCATTTCTATGAGGATAAATATAGCCAATAAATCTTGTTTATATGCCATAATGGGAATTTCTGGACAAATCTTTGTCGTAATAAGACTTCCATGAGGGGTTTTAATGATAAATTCCTGGTTAATGTGAATTAAAAATATCTGTTTTTTTTTCAAAAACTAGGAAGATATAAAGGAATGAAATGATCCAAAATCTAATAAATCTTGGGATAAATTTGATTAAATGATTAAATTACCCACCACCACATCATTAATAACTTCAAACATAGTTGTTGTGATCATAAAAGCTTGGCCTCCCTCCCTTGGATATTTGGGTGGCATCTTTCCCTGATGCTTAGGATAATCATTTTTATAATGTCAAAACTCTTTACAATTTTACAATTGAACATTGGTACCTACATTCTATCCCTTACAATCATGAGCTTGGTGGCCTTTTCCTCCACACTTGTGACAAACACCCATACCTTTTAGGAAAGTATCTGGGTGTTTCTTCCTAGAGATACTACCGGGTGGAATTTCAGGATTTACCTAATTACCCTTACATCATTATCTTGAGTGTTTAGAATTACTATTCATCTCTTGATTTACATTAAATTAATACGACATATAGAATTAATTTTCTATATTTACTGAACAAGAGACTATATCTTAGTATGATGAGAAAGATTGTGAGACCAATGCCTGTTGAAGGGATGGTTTTAACCCATATAATAATCAACAAATATTACTTCATGGGTTATGTATGCAGTTTCCAGCACACCTTCCTATCATTGGGAAGTTAGTTTCATACTTTTCAACATTATAATCCTCATTCTACCTCAGACTCAGAAATTTCCCCCCATATCCACTCAAATATCATGTGGAATGTATTTTTATAAGAAGAGCTCTTTAAATTCCCTCCATTCAATATTTTTTATCTTTTCATCCTGCTTTATGTTTTGAATTAGTGAACACCATCGATCTGTATCTCCTAATACATTATAGACTTACATTAAAATATTTTCCCTTTTGTTACTCCACAAAGGTAGAAATATTTTATATTAGGAACTTGTCAATTTCTCAGTTATAAATGGATTTTTTGTCCCACTAAATGTTGGAGGTTGATTTCTCATGAATCAATCTAACATTGATTATATGTATTGTGGATCAGGGTTCTTCATATGGGCGATGTTGTTATTTATAACATGAGTCATCTTTCTGAGAATTGTTACAAGATGTCCAATTCCAGTTGTATCATCAGAACCACTATCATTATCTTGCATAGGTGTGAAATCCATACATGTGTTACGTAAATTAATACAGTTTTTGTTCCTTCCATTATGCGCCATTTCTAAAAAATAGAAGACACTAGATTATTTTATCAATCATAATGCATAATTCCAAAAAAGTAAAATACACAACCTAAAATAAGAAAATTATTTATATGTAATCTATAATCACTAAAAAAAGATTATTTGGGGACATATTTAATCATAAATACTTCAAAATCATTTTTAAATAAAATGTTAATTATTCAAAGCATATCACCTGGGTGAAACAAACTAGGTGTGTAGTAAGGCTTGTAGTCATGTACCAGGGTACCCCGAGTCATTTTTGAAACACTTTGTTGGAGTTGTTACTCCTATGTACACCTGTTCCAGAACCACATCCTCTTATAGTATTCAGATAAAGATTTATTTTTTATTAATAATCACATAATCTCTACATTACCAAAATTTTATGATGTTCTTATATTCTTATCCTCAAATTCTATATAAGGGTATTGTACCCAAATTAATGACTTTTGAAAATCTAATTTCCAAAGTATCTACTAAACTTCCTTTGACAAAAACTATAAATCCCTAACCCCAGTTTTCAAAAGTCAGTGCATTGTTTTATTACATTGGCTTGATCATAATAATTTAAATCCCAAATGACTGATCTGTTTAGTAGCCTACGAAAAATCTAGATGCAAACATATGTTTTACATTACATCTTTAAATGAAAAGAAACATAGTGTATTATTTGAAAACATTCATATACCTTATTTTATCCCTATAGAACTGTCATAATATGCTTCTTCACATCCTGTAGAAAAATGAAACATCAAAAAGGGGTGATCTAGGAATCTCAATAGGGACAAAAAATAGTGAAAGCTATCATAAACATTTATATAAAGGTATAAAACTGAAACACATTCCTTATAAACACAATTTTCATCATAATATGGAAAGAATAAATCAAATATTGACATTGAAGCATTCACATGGACATTCTACTAGACGAATAATCACATATCATATCAACATTTAATCTCATAATGAGGGAAATGCAAATTGTCAGACATCATAACCATACCGTCAAGGCCTCATACCTAGACCATACATAACCATACCATCATGGCCTCGTTCAAAGAAAATAGTTTGTCTTATGAGACCTACCAATTCATCAAAGGGTTATAGCATACATCACCCATCACTTACTAAGTTGAATTCATTCCTCATATGAAAAGGGTGAAACATAACATAAACAATTGTATTAAAACTAGCATATGTCATGTTAATACTTTAACTGTAAACCATGAATAGTATTAAAATAGAACATTAATAGTCAAAAATATCATAAAACCTTCAATAAAATAAGTAATATTGTATCATAATAAATCAACCTCAATAAAGAAAAAAATCCAACAAAGGATGTTGACCTAGATGAAAATAATCTAATAAATTCATTAAAAATATTTGATAGAAACTCCCCTTTTACATTGAAATTATTTTAAAGCCGCACAATTATAAAAGAAAAAATTTATTATAAAAATAATATTGTAACATTCTATGGTATGATTCAAAATGGGAAGGCTTCATAATAGCATGAAATAATTTCATGTGTTGTATAAGTTAAAAACATTCTTTCTATAATTTATCGAAATGGGTCATAAAGTAACACATTTGGAAACTGATAGAAAGATTCATTTCGAAAGGTTTTATAAGAATTAAAACATGGGTAAAATTACATTAAGAATTTTATAATAATTTTATGAATTATATTTTAAGAAACATGGATATGGATGATATAGATGTCCAATTAGATAATTACGTTTGAACAACATCGGATAATAATGAGATTATGAAATTAAACCTTATCTTATAGTTTCCTTTAGTTGAGGGTGTGTTAACCTTATGTATAATGGTTAAATAATTTAATTAAATTTTAAAATGACCATATACATATTTATGTAATCATATATGATCCTTTTATATCATTTTGTTAACAATATTTCAGTATTACTATTGTTTTGGGTGTTACCTGCTTCTTTTTACTATGCATGTTTTGTTGTGTAAGTCATTTTTTCTATGCATAAGAGGTATATTATTCATATATATTATGATATTATGTTCATAATAATTATTTTTACTCATCATATTAATTTTATAATCACTATTTAATGGTTAACGTGGAGAATGTATCTCACCGCGTTGTGGAGACGGTAGGTCATACGTACGATCGAGTGACAAAATCAATCCATTAATGGTTAAATGGTGTATAATAGGATGTAATATTAATTATAAATAATAATTATCATGTTATATTAATAATTTATGTCCATTATACTAATAATTATACCCAACCAAATAAATTATAGTTGAATAAAAAATTACACCATGGTGTGGAGACTCTAAGATGTACGTACGTACTTATAGTGATATTTTTATTTATGGGATGAATAAATAGAGAAATATGGTTTTTATACAATTATAATAACATACAATCAAGTATATGATACTATATTTATTATACTAATATGTAAATTACATAGGAATTGGAAGTATAATAAGAAAATATATTCAATGTATCGGTGAAACAATTATTTCATCTTTGAGGATTGCCTTTTGATTTTCACAAAATGACTCTTTATGATGGATTAATTCACCAATTATGACCTCTTGGATTATGTTATGGAAATTGGGAGGAGAAAATTGTAGGTTTTGGTAGATCCAAAGGGATTTAGAGGTATTAATAAAAGAAGATAGGTTCCCATTTTTAAAATAGGGGAGGGGCACTTTTGGAAACTCCAATATTAATAAATTATTAGAAATTTATTTTCATTTAAAATATCTCCAATGTGAGTTGTGTTTAATCTACGATGTGAATTGGAAGAAATTCCCAATAATAATTATTTTTAGACATGTTTAGGTCACAAAAGTAACCTTATCTTTTGGGTTTAACCCATCATTAAATGGTTTGACTCTTACCTTGTCTACTTATCTTGGTATATTATAGTGTCATTATAGTAACTATAAAATGCCAAAAGAATAGAAATTGGATCATTAATGAAATAAGATTCACTATACTAGTTATTTCTTCAATCCTTATATTTAAATTAATTTTATAACATTTAATAAAATATTATTTATTTTTAAGTATCATTTATGTCAATTTTGTTACAATTCAATATTTTCATTTTTAAAAGTATTACTCTCCGATGATAAATTCAAACCAAGACTTCCAATATCTCAATAATATTAAAATATTGTCTAAAAAATCGTGTATATAATTAACTATGTAGAATTCTATTTATTTTAATATTTTTAATATCATTTATTTGGTATTTCTATTAATAAAATAATTTCAGTTTCACTATTATTTAATAATAAATGATAACTATGTATTCACTAAAAATTATAAATAAATTCATATGATATAGATAATTATTTTATATTTATGAATAATATTTATATTTTACTATTTATCTTATATTACCTAATAATAAAAATTATATATTTATTAAAATTTGAATATACCATTTTTACACTTCTTTAAATAAAATATAACAAATGTCTTAATCTCACATAAGTGGCTTAAAAGGATCATATTTTCTACCTAATAATGTTTTAGGTCACTAAAAACTTACCCAATGAAATTTTGGAATGTGATATGGTAATATTAAATTTTTATAATATTATATTTAACTTTAATTACACTATTTACCTTTAACTGTTGTAATAAAATCCAAAAGTTACTATTCATCAAAATATATATTGATCCTATTAGACCGAATTTATTATAATTATTACAACCATGTATATCCATTTTTATTAATTTGATTCATAGAAGTGGTAAAATTACGTTTAATGCAAATCCCTTAGATTTGGCTAAAAGGTGGGTAAAAGAGACGTTCCAAAGTTGAATAAATTATTATATCAAATTATATTATAAAATGATTGTAATAAACTATGTTTTATTAATATATGTATTATTTATCAATTTTTTCTTAAAAAAATTTATATCAAAATAATTATTTAAATGAAAAAGGTAGTTTTTAACAACAATAATGTATTTTCATTATTCATCAAAATTGAAAATACATAGGAAAACAAGATAAATTCACCCTAATCTTTTATTGATTTTATGAGTTCAAAAATTAATTCTATTTTGAAAAATAAAACTTATAAATGTCATATTTTGGTTAATACTATTCATAACAACTTTTTAAATGGCTAGTTTGATAGGTTATGGGGCACTCGAACCCGATGTTGCGTACAGTGCAGGCTATTTAATTATTTAAAAAGAAGCATACCATGGATGATTGGGGGTGTTAAAATGCTCACAAAATAATTTACTCACATAAATTTTCCCTGAGTACACAAAAATGGAATTTCAACATTGTTTTTCTCTTCGAAGCTCATGATAGAATCACCATAGTCTGGATAAATTTCTACATATCAACATGATGTGAGCTGAAAATGATTAATTATAATTATTAATTTTGAATGAAGATATGTGGTTTAATGTTTGGGGGTTTTTAATTTCAAAAAATCCGAGGTTTAATGATAAGGGTTTGTATCTTTTTGAAGAGAAATTGAATGATTCTAATTTTCACTCATGTATGGTCTCCTCCTTACTCCCCTTACAAAAAAATAAAATCTAAAAATATCTGAGAATCAATTTTCTTTCAAACACCATCAATTGATTAGAAATAAATGACATTATGGATTCTCTTTTTTTGGAATGCTCTACTCTGTCACATCTTTCATCCTTTCAGATCTCCAGATAGGCACAACTCATTTTTTCTCACTGAAACCAACAGAAGGGAACATATTTCAGTATAAAATAAATTTAGAAGAAAATATCTCTCATAAAAGATTCAATCTCCACCCAATGCAATATCAAATGAGGTGAAATACCACAAGTCATCTGCCCTCCATACATATGTTCAAATATATAATACATTTTCACTTCTAGAACATGTTAGGAAGAAAAAATTGGCTTGTAATGTGGCTTGCCTAATAGGCTATACAATGCTACTAAGGGATAAATAAAGTTAAAAAGTATAAGGAAGGACAAATTAAAGTGGATTAATGTGAATAGTGGGATTAAAAATAAAATTAAATGCCAGAATCATTTTAATCACAAGTACTATATCCCTCATGTTTTGAAAGAAATAAATTAGGTTTTCGACAAAACATGAATGGATTGTTTCTCTTTAGAAAAGAGATTATTGTGAAGAAGATATAAAAATGGGTTAAGTATACTCATATGAAGGGAATTACAATGATAAATAGAGTGAGATGTGGCATTTTATTCAAAAAAGGAGGGGCCATTACAAGAAATTTCAAATGTTTTCAACATGAAACAAAGTAATTTTTAGTATTCACTTATGTTCATTTTTAATCAATCAATTAGTTTACTTATTGAAATGGGATTCAAAAATGAAAATGATCATCATTTAAGCTCACCAATTTTTCTTTACTAAAAATTTTAAATAAAACAAACAAAATTTGAAAAACAATAAATAAAAATTAATAAACCAAAAAATGAAAGAAAATCTTAAAACAAAAATTTGAAAGGTAAGAACACAAAAATCCCAATATACGAAAAAAATTCTGCCCCACACACTAATTTTTTGAAATGTTATCATTGTGAAAAAAAAATTATCTGAGAACAAAAATCAAGAAATCAATGACATAACAAAAAAATAAGTAAGAAGAAAATACCTAACCTGTATTAAATTATATTCATCTCCATGATGATGGATATCCTTCTCGTGATGACATATAGGATTATCTTTAAACATCTTCAACATCTGCCCATTCACTGTGAATGGTGTCCCTTTTTTAGTTCTTTTATTTCAATTTCACCGAAAGGAAAAACATGAGTAACAGTAAAAGGTCTAGACCATTTGAAATGAAATTTACTAGTGAACATTATCAATCTGGAATTAGATAATGAAACATTGTCTCCTTCCTTGATGTTTTTGTTTGTAATCCTCCTATTATGAAATTATTTTTTATTCCCCTGTACAACGTTTAGAATTATTATGCATTATTACTAATCTCATCTTCCTCCTACATGAAAATTATTTCTTTTCCAATATAAAATATAATCATCTTACATGATTGGACCACCAAAAATTATTGGTGTTCTAAGTCAACTAGTATGTGATAAGAATTCACAGAGAATAATATAAATTTTAACATGCTATTTAGTGTTTTTAATGATATATTATAGGACATAGTGCATCATCTAGTGTCAAACTACAATCCTTTCTATTTGGGTTCACAGTGTTTTTGAAAATCTGTTCCATTTCTCTGTTGGGAAATATTTCCATTCCATTTTTTCGATGGTGATAGGGTAAAATGGCCCTATTTCGAACTCTACATTTAATGAAAATAAATTCCAATGTCCTATTAAAAATGTGGGTACCTTGACACATAATCAGAAATATTGTAAATCAAAATCATGAAATAAAATTTCACATCACAATCTTTGAAATAGTGTTGGCATCATCATCTCTCATGGGAATAGCCTCTACCCAATTCGATACATAATAAATAGAATGAAATAAGTAAATATATAAAAATGAATTTTGAAATATCTCTAGGAAATCCATACCCCACACCCCAAAGACATCACAATACAAAAGATGTTATTGTGGAATCTCATTCCTTTTAACAATGCTCCCTTGAAATTGAATATTTTCATTGGTTCTACAAAATTAAAAATCTTATATAAAAATGGTGGGATAATATAAACCAGAATAATGAACTTTTTCTTGAAGTTATTTGAGGCCCCAATATTCCTCCATAGATCCACATGTGTCAAAAAATTAGGGCTGGTTTCAATTCCAAATTTGGAATGCATTTTCTAATTATTTGATCACTAACAACATGCCACAAGTAAATATCATCCCAAAAATAATTTTCCGAATTACTGAAATGTTTAGAAATTGTATTCATGGAAAAATATTGGGGAACATCATCTATAGCCAAATAATTTACAAGATCATAAACCCATGGTTTTTAGGTTGACAATCATGTAACTCCACATCTTGAATGTATCACTAGCTATTGGGAAAATATGATGTTTCCCATTCAAAATGAATGGTATCATGATGAAATAATTAGAAACATGGTTCTCACTACCTTTATTATCATTTATTTCAACATCAAACTCCTATAAAATTAAGATTCATCCCAAAAGTCTTGGGTTTTTTTATCAAGTTTGATTATAAACAATATGATTGAAGAATAATATGTGAAAACAATCACCATGGATCGCCATAGAAAACATCTAAATTTTTTCATTACAAAGACAATAGTCAGTAGATCCTTTTTAGTTTTTGTGTAGTTTGATTGGGCTTAATCTAAAGTTGTAGATTTATAGAAAAAAACATGAGATTTATTTTCCAATCGTTGACTAAATTATTTCCTAAGAGAAAATCCAGATGCATCCGTTATGATTTCAAATGGAAAGTATGTAGGTTCCGGGCATAGCGGAAGCATGTTGGTGGGTTTTCCGAACTTAATTTTTCGTTAAACAATGTTCAATTCGAGATCCGTCATGATATAAAACACCAAATCTTCGGAATAGAATGAAGAACGAAAAGAAAAGATGAGTCCTGGAACCCTTGAGGAGGATCATCATTTGTTGATTATAATCAATTTAATTAATGCATAAGAAATACCTCGTTGGAATTCTTTCATTTTTGATGTGTCCAGTCATGATTCGGTGATCCTTCGTTGCGTCGTAGAATCCAAGTGTAGGATTCCTCTAGCGGTGATCCACGCGTGTGTCACGTATCTCCGGACGTCGCCGAAGAGATCTCCGGGTGCTAGCACGGAAGAACCTTCGCTTGCGATGTCCGCCTTCGACCGCCTTGATCCGGTGGAGGATCTTGCTCTCATAACTTGAGGGTGTTCTTGGTGGAAAGGGAATTCTCTCTTGGCTTGAGAGTATTTCCAAATCCGTTGTGCACAACAATGGCTCTCAAAAATTTTTGGGGTTGCGTGGATATTTATAATTAGGTTTGAGGTTAATAGAGTTATGACAATAAATAAACGCGTTACGCGTTTTATTTATTTCATTAACTCTTATTGAAAACCCCCCATGTCGAATTATTAATTCCTTGACATGCGCCCACGCTGATTATAATAAATATCATTTAATAAAACAATATTAAATCCTCAAAATCCTAATTGGAAAAACTACACGGCATGTAATAATTAATACACGACATGTACTTGTTTTCCATAAAACTACACACCGTGTATATTTAATATACACGCCGTGTACTTTTATTTTCCATTTTTCTCCACCACATTTATTAGACCTTGAGTAATGACTATTTATTTCTTAAATAAATGTAACTGCATTACTCGCTAATAAATATATTATTTTATCCACAGTATATTCTCTCAAATAACTAGTGTCTAAATAAATGCGATCAGACATCCTTAAATAATTATTAAACCACAGTCGAGAATAATATTTATTTAACTTTTTAAATTAATATTTAACTGAGATACATGGACACACATAGTGTGTGACCCTCTATGCCTCTTTCTCAGTGGCATTAGGCTGAACCTGCCTAAAGTCCAAGGTTAGCGTCTAGCAACACGCCAAGGCACCCATAGAGAATGAAGTTAATGCCGCAATGACATGTCACCTCCTACGAACGCTTACCGTGTAATATAATCCCTTTGTCTCGATATATCTAATCAAGCGGGTTGCATGCTAGTGCCATCAACCCATGTGCTTGATTATTCTTTCTTTGACTTCTCGGAATTTAACTTGCCCATACCTTACCATGGCCATGGAATTATTTAGGCTATATCAATTCCATCAAAGGGCCTGAGATATCTACTTCCGTTATGGAACGGAAGGGACAAATCCTTTCTCGCATTATCAATTAATGCGGTATTACTCGTGACGCACCCAACATATCCTACCTCGCTGCGAATGGTGTGTCGTCACAGTTTTCGTCCATACATCTAAGCGTGTGCGTTGTAATACCCATTAATAATAATCTTAAAGTATAAGGATCAATACACACGTCCGTAGATTGGAACATCCAATGACACTATGAAATGTGGATTTCCTACTGGCGGGTCTCGTTCTCATAACATCCTCCTGGATATTACCATGGGCGCATACCATGAGAAGGTGCCTCAAAGTTTTATGAGTCCTCACCCCTAATGACCGGTATTATTTGTGTCCCTCAAATAATATCATCCAGACATAGAACATACATTCAAGAAC
Source organism: Viscum album (assembly GCA_963277665.1). Lineage (NCBI taxonomy): Eukaryota > Viridiplantae > Streptophyta > Magnoliopsida > Santalales > Viscaceae > Viscum > Viscum album. Next base: position 762,978,773 of record OY728121.1, read on the forward strand.
AGTGTTATGGCACTTTCGGGTTCTCATCATAGCAGGGATCCACTACGACCCTTTAATGCAACAGCTTTCCATAGGACATTATCACATGACATGTCACGCAGAAGAACAATCATGATGTGATAAGGCTTTTATTTAATGAATAAATTACAAAGTAGTTGGTTCTAGACCACCAACTCCAACAGACGCCCACTTGGACTAGAGCCAACTGCTAACAACCTTTAACCCGCTAGCTCTCACATGATATTCATGCTTCTGCTGAGATAGGCCTTTAGTCATGGGGTCTGCCACGTTCTCTTTCGTGGACACTCTGCTCACTGCAACTTCACCCCATTGATAGAAATCCCTCAAGAGGTGATACATCCGGAGTATGTGCTTTGTCCGTTTATGTGACCTTGGTTCTTTTGCAAGAGCCACCGCTGCAATATTATCAAAATACAATGTAATGGGATCTTTACTGCTAGGCACCACATCAAGCTTCTGGACAAAGTTCCGAATCCAAACGGCTTCTTTGGCTGCATCAGAAGATGCTATATACTCGGGCTCCGCTATAGAATTGGCGATAACTGGATGCTTTGAACTCTTCCAGCTCAGATCTCCTCCATTGAGACAGAAAACATATCCAGATTGCGACTTCAGATCATTCTGATCAGTTTGAAAACCAGCATCAGCATACCCTCTGATGACAAGCTCCTCGTCTCCTCCATACACCAGGAACATATCCTTAGTTCTTCTCAGATACTTAAGGATAGTCTTAATAGCAGTCCAATGTTGTTCTCCTGGATCTTCTTGATATCTGCCTACCATGCTCAGTGTATAGGCTACATCAAGCCTGGTACATAACATGGCATACATGATGGACACTATAACTGAAGCGTATGGGATCTTGCTCATCATATCTTTCTCCTGTTGTGTCTAGGGACACATTTTCTTAGAAAGATGTAAGCCATGTGACACTGGAACAAATCCCCTCTTGGATTTTTCCATACTAAATCTCTTTAGTATCTGGTCAATGTATGTACCCTGACTTAGTCCAAGCAGCCTCTTGGATCTATCACGAATGATCTTGATCCCTAGAATGTAGGCTGCTTCTCCTATGTCCTTCATGGAGAAACACCTGTTCAACCAGTCCTTAACTGACTGTAAGGCTAGTACGTCATTTCCAATAAGCAATATGTCATCAACATATACCACTAGGATGACGACCGCATTCCCATTAAACCTCTTATAAACACATGGCTCACATTCATTCTTAATGAAACCAAATTCCTTTATGGCTTCATCAAATCGAATGTTCCATGACCTGGATGCTTGCTTTTATCCATAAATGGATTTCTGCAACTTGCAAACCCGTTTGGCTTCACCTGGTGTCACAAACCCTTCTGGTTGTGTCATATAGACATCTTTCTGAAGGTTCCCGTTAAGGAATACTGTTTTGACATCCATCTGCCAAATCTCGTAGTCATGGTAAGCTATTATGGCAAGTATGATTCTTATGGATTTAGACATGGAAACTAGCTATAAGGTTTCATCATAGTCAATTCCTTGACGCTGTCTGAATCCTTTGGCCACTAGCCTTGCTTTATAGGTGCTAACTTGACCTTCCATGTCCAGCTTTCTTTTGAATACTCATTTGCATCCCACATGCTTTACATCAACTGGATCATCGACCAGAACCCAAACTTGGTTCTGATACATGGAATCCATCTCAGAATTCATAGCTTCTAGCCATCTTGTAGCTTATGAGCTTTCTACTGCTTCCTTGTAGGAGAGAGGTTCATCATTTTCCAACAATAATGATTCACCATCCTCGGTGACTTGGAAACCAAATCTCTCTGGTTCCCTTACCTCTCTTGAGCTCCTACGCAGTACTTGTGTTTCTAGAACCTCTTCCACGAGGACCTGTGGAACTTGTTCATGTACCAACTCCTGTGTATCTTGAGCATCAACTTCGTCGAAGTCAATCTTGCCCCCACTATCCTTCTTGAGGATGTGCTCCCTCTCAAGAAAGAAGGCTTGTCTGGCGATAATCTCTTTCTTGTCTTGGGGGTTATATACGTAATATCCTTTTGTTTCCTTGAGATATCCTATAAAGATACACTTCGTGACCCGGGGTGCCAGTTTGTTGCCTGAGAAGACCTTAACAAATGCCTCGCATCCCCATACACGTGTGTGCGACAAAGTGGGTTTCCTTCCATTCCATAACTCGGATGGAATTCTATTTTCCGCCTTAGTTGGTACTCGGTTTAATGTGTATGCTGCAGTTTGTAATGCATATCCCCAAAAGGATAATGGAAGATCCGCATGACTCATCATCAACCTCACCATGTCCAACAAGGTGTGGTTCTTCCTTTCACTAACACCATTCCACTATGGTGTATAAGGAGGAGTGAGCTGAGATAGAATCCCATACTCCCAGAGAAGATCGATGAACTCTTGGTTCAGATATTCTCCACCTCGATCCGATCGAAGCTTCTTTATCTTCTTACCAAGTTGATTCTCTACTTCATTCTTGAATTCCTTAAATTTATCTAAGGACTCTGACTTATACCTCATTAAGTAGAAATAGCCATATCTACTCAAATCATCAGTAAAAGTAATAAAGTAAGAATATCCCCCTCTAGCTTCTATTGGAAATGGTCCACACACATCTGTGTGTACCAATCCTAGAAGATCTGTGGCCCTTTCACCTTGTCCACCAAAAGGCGGCTTGGTCATTTTTCCTTGTAAACAAGCGTGACATCTATCAAGTGGTTTTTGCTCAGTAGAGTCTAAATAGCCATCTTGGCAGAGCTTTGTCAAGCGCTTCTTGTTCACATGACCAAGGCGGTGATGCCATAACTGGGTGATGTATGATTCATGTAAGTTGTTTCGTTATCGATTGCCAACACTTGGTTTTTGTAATTTAATACATGCATACCATTATTCAAATGTGTCATACCATAACATACGTTGTTCTTAAAAGAGACAACCCTTATTTCCAAACTTGAAAATAAATCCATCCATATCCAAACAAGATACAGAAATTATGTTCTTGGTAACACTAGGCACAAAATAACAGTTTTGTAAAACCAAAATCATGACAGTTGGCAATGAGAGGTGATAGTCGGCAATAGCCAATGCAGCCAGCCTTGCGCCATTGGCATCACGAAGATACACCTCTCCTCTAGCGATCTTTCTAAATCTACTTGGTTCTTGCATTTGAATACAGATGTGATCCCCACAAGCTATATCTAATAACCAATGTGTAGAAATAGAAAGATTTCACTCGATAACGAACACACCTTCATCATCCCCACGCTTCTGGGTGCAGTTCCTCTTCCAGTGGCCCTGCTTGCCACATGCAAAACACACTGCTTCTCGTTCCTTGCCCTGCCTCTGGATCTTCCCCTTCTTGGAGGGACGGTGCTCGGGGGCTTTAGACTATTTATAAGTCTTTTTCCCCATTTCCTTGTCTTTCCTTTTCTTGTTCACCTTAAGGACCACGGGTTTGTCACGCCCCATGTCCATATCTACCTGGCGAATCAAGGTCATATGCTCTGATAGACTCATCTCATTGCCGCTCATGTTATAGTTGGAAATGAATCTAGAGAAGGTCTTGGGAAATGATGATAGGATGAGATCTGTACGCAACTCATCTGGGAATTTAATCCCTAAGATGTCCAAGCATTCAATGTAGCCAATAAGCTTGACCACATGAGGCCCAGCTGGCGCAGACTCTCCAAGCTTCGTGGTAAACAAAGCATTGGAGATCTCATACCTCTCCAGTCTCGCCTTCTCTTGGTAGAGATCTTTAAGGTGAGACGTCATTCTATACACATCCATGTTTTCATGTTGCTTCAAGAGCTCATTAGACATGGACGATAGCATGAAACACTAGACATCTGTGGCATCATCCATGTGTTTCATGTAGAGAGATAATTCCTCACCACTAGCCTCTTTCCCAGGTGCAACTGGAATAGGCTCTTCCAGCACATATAATTTCCTTTCATGGCGAAGGACGACACGTAAATGCCTCTGCCACTCTTTGAAATTGGTGCCGGTGAGAAGGTTTTCTTTTTCGAGTATGGTGCGCAATGATATGTTTGAAGTCATTTTCTTGCCATTTCTACAATTTAAGATGAGCAAAGATTTAGTACTTTATTATAAAAAATGAGACAAATAAATAAATTAATACTTATTAGTCTCCCACTATTTTATCGAAATCCAATAGCCCTCACCATTGAATTTGGAATATTATATTGCGTGAATATTCTAGTGGCAAGGATCCATATTGCCCTTCGCATTACCCCAACTAGGGTTGGTCAAGCAACTTGAAGGGTTTTAGGTAGGCATTCCAAATTCCAACTGCATTAACTCACAGTTCCTTGATCTGCTGAGTGGACTCCCCAATCCTGAAATCCTTTTTGGATTTCCTCAACCTTTTCCTCTTGGTCACACCATGTCCTGTTGTGGCAGTCAACCCTTGATGAGAACCAAGTCAAGTCAACCCAAAACCTTGAATTAGAATTCCCCGATAATTGAAAGCACCCCAACTAGGGTTGGTCAAGAACTTTGAACTATGGTTCGATTCTAACCAAGATTATGGAAGGCTATGCCGACTTAATATTTATTTTGAGGGATTTTATCCTTATACGTAAATTTCCATTTTATTATCTTTTATTACATGCTTTTTAATATTAAGTGGGATATACTTAAGTGATTAACCATGTCTAAGATAATATTTACGTATAAGCCAATTTTATTTTCGTTCCATCTTGCATGCTCATTTAATTCATTAATTGTGTGATCGTGACAACACACCCACAATAAATAAACCATGAAACTGACAGAAATAAAATAAATGGTATAATCATGAGCTTTTCTATTGGTTAGTTTATCTAGTGGTCGATAAACTAACCCAAGACCTAGGGGAGAAACACCTTGAACCTTTCAGGTTCGTGTTTACATCTTTCCACCTATCCACCTTTGTATCTCCTTGGATTGGTTTCATCTTGGCTCCTGACTTGAGCCACCTCCACTAGCTTGGGAGCTCCATCAATTACATATGCATTTATCTCACACGTAGGTAAGGGGAAAAAGGGGGTTTTATATAAAAGAATCCTTGGGCGCGCTGGCCCTACATATTAATGAGGAGATGAATCGCAGGCCAAAAAATTTAATTTAAATAAATAAATTAATAGAAACCATTCACATACAAATGTCTCGGTCTAGATCATGATCATCCATACATGCAACTATATTTGCGCATAAATAAAACTAGCATTCAATTCTTTAATCGTTCTTGTTTAAGATAAATCACGCTCGAATCAATTAATTATCTTTAATTAATCAATCCTTTTATCTTATATCCCTTTTTTGAATTTCCTTGTGATTCTTATCCATCATAATTTTAAACAAATAAATTCATTTAAAATTATCCTTGTACACAACTTGTACCTTGGAGGCAACCCGGCGAATTCCCATTTATTACGCAGATGTTAAATTAAACACATATATATAAAACACCTATCACGTGTTGTGCCTCAGCTTTACGCCTGCACCATGGTACACGTCTCAAGGGTTTGTATAATATAATAATAAATTTTAATAAATCTGCGTAATTTGGGTGAGTACACGGCGTGTAGTTCCAACTACGCGGCGTGTACTTTTTCTTCACCGTCCATCCGAAGTACACGCCCGGGGATAGGGCGTGTTAATGTACTTCGGAAATTTTCGGAGTACACAACGTGTACAGTGGGACACACGCCGTGTAGTTTCCGCGTTACACGGTTTCCAGCCGGGCAGGCTATGTACGGAGTACACGACCCAACCCTAACCCGAAGGGACTACACGTCATGTTCATTGGACCACACGACATGTATTCCGGAAACCGTGTGCCACCTGTTTCTGGTCAACACACGGTGTCTTAAATTCTTAGAAAGAATCCAATACACGACCTGATTTGGTGGATCAGTCAATGCATTGAACCTAGACTACATGGTGTGTACTTCCGAATACACGCCGTGTATTCTGGTGTTATACGGCCAGAATCGTTTGGCTCCTCCGGATGAATTCCTCTACTTTATTTTAATCAAAATTAAAAGAAAAATCCGTTTTTATGAGGTGAATGAGAAACGAGAGAGGAAGAACAGATCTCGATATTCAGATTTCCATAACGATTAAACATGAATTGAAATAACTAAATTATTAAATGCGTAAATCAGCAACAAAAAAACTAAATAATTATAACCAACGATATGACCCCCTCTCATACCACTTGTAGGTTCCGGGCACAGCGGAAGCGCGTTGGTGGGTTTTCCCAACTTAATTTTTCATTAAACAATGTTCAATCTGAGATCCTTCACGATATAAAACGCCGAATCTTCGGAATAGAACGAAGAACGAAAAGAAAAGATGAGTCCCGGAACCCTTGAGGAGGATCATCATATGTTGATTATAATTAATTTAATTAATGCATATTAATTACCTCGTTGGAATTCTTTCTTCGTTGATGTGTTCGGTCACTATTCGGTGATCCATTGTTGCGTCGTAGAATCCAAGTGTAGGATTCCTCTAGCGGTGATCCACATGTGTGTCACGTTTCTCTGGACGTCGCCGAAGAGATCTCCGGGTGCTAGCACGGAAGAACCTTCGCTTGCGATGTCCGCCTCCCACCGCCTTGATCCAGTGGAGGATCTTGCTCTCGTAACTTGAGGGCGTTCTTGGTGGAAAGGGAAATCTCTCTTGGCTTGAGGGTATTTCCAAATCCGTTGTTCACAACAATGGCTCTCAAAAAATGTTGGGGTTGCGAGGATATTTATAATCAGGTTTGAGGTTAATAGAGTTATGACAATAAATAAACGCGTTACGCGTTTTATTTATTTCATTAACTCTCATTGAAAACCCCCCATGTCGATTTATTAATTCCTTGACATGCGCCCATGCTGATTATAATAAATATCATTTAATAAAACAATATTAAATCCTCAAAATCCCAATTGGAAAAACTACATGGCGTGTAATAATTAATACACGGCGTGCACTTGTTTTCCATAAAACTACACAGCGTGTATATTTAATATACACGGCGTGTACTTTTATTTTCCATTTTTCTCCACCACATTTATTAGACCTTGAGAAATTACGATTTATTTCTTAAATAAATGTAACTGCATTACTCGCTAATAAATATATTATTTTATCCACAGTATATTCTCTCGAATAACTAGTGTCAAAATAAATGCGATCAGACATCCTTAAATAATTATTAAACCACAGTCAGGAATAATATTTATTTAACTTGTTAAATTAATATTTAACTGAGATACATGGACACACTTAGTGTGTGACCCTCTAGGCCTCTTTCTCAGTGGCATTAGGCTGAGCCTACCTAAAGTCCAAGGTTAGCGTCTAGAAACATTACAAGGCACCCATAGAGAAAGAAGTTAACGCCACAATGGCGTGTAACCTCCTACGAACACTTATCCTGTAATATAATCCCTTTGTCTCGATATCTCCAATCAAGCGGGTTGCATGCTAGTGCCATCAACCCATGTTCTTGATTATTCTTTCTTTGACTTCCCGGAATTGAACTTGCCCATACCTTACCATGGCCATGGATTTATTTAGGCTATATCAATTCTATCAAAGGGCATGAGATATCTACTTCCGTTATGGAACGGAAGGGATAAATCCTTTCTCGCATTATCTATTAATGCGGTATTACTCGTGATGCACCCAACGTATCCTACCTCACTGCGAACAGTGTGTCGTCACAGTTTTCGTCAATACATCTAAGTGCGCGAGTTGTAATACCCATTAATAATAATCTTAAAGTCTAAGGACCAATACACACGTCCGTAGATAGGAACATCCAATGACACTATGAAATGTGGATTTCCTACTGGCGGGTCTCGTTCTCATAATATCCTCCTGGATATTACCAAGGGCCCACACCATGAGAAGGTTCCTCAACGTTTTATGAGTCCTCACCCCTAATGACCTGTATTAGTTGTGTCCCTCAAATAATATCATCTGGCCATAGAACATACATTGAATAACGGTGTTATGGCACTTTCATGTTCTCATTATAGCAGGGATCCGCTATGACCCTTTAATGCAACAGCTGTCCTTAGGACATTATCACATGACATGTCATGTAGAAGAACAATCAAGATGTGATAAGGCTTTTATTTAATGAATAAAGTACAAAGTAGTTGGTTCTAGACCACCAACTCCAACAAAGTCTCATTTGGGAGGTTGTGTAATGGGAGGGGTTATCAATTTTTTGTTTCAGTTCCCAAAATTTCTGTTTACAATTCTAATCACATAAAAATGATGTTTATTTTTGGAGAAATAAATCATCTATAAAATCCTTCATGACCAAGGAAGGATATCATATATCGCTCTCTTTTTGGGTATGACAATGAAGAAATGACTTCAACATTGGATTGATCATCTTAAATTTCATCTGCATACACAACATGGCCATGATTAATCCCCTTACCCACTATAAAATGGAATTTTTCATAGTTGAGATCAATATTTTTATCAATGAATGTTTTAATAACATGAGACAAACTTTTCAAAAAAAACATTCAAATGATCATCCATAAATAGTGAAATATTCCATAAAAACATCCATTCATGTTTCCATAAATTCAGCTAAAATTATCATAATACACCTTTGAAAATATCTAAGATCATTACCAAAACACAAGTGCATCCTCCTATAAAAAATGGTTCTAAAGGGGCATATGAAAGTGGCTTTCTCTAGATCCTTTGGTGCAATGTGAATTTGGAAATTACTAGAAAGTCCATCAACAAAAAAATAGTGGGTTTTCCCAGCAATTCATTAATTTACATTATCTTGGAATGGAAAGGTAAGTTGTACTTTTTTTGTAAATAATGATCTTCCTATAGTCAATTAATAGTTTCCATTTATTTGGAATCCTAATAGTGGAAATCTCACTAAATTCATTTTTTGAGATTGTAAATCCACCTTTATATGGTGACTCTTGGATTTTACTCACCCATTTACAATCAAGGATCTAACAAATTATTCTTGTAGCCAATAGGGTGGTGACATTTATCTTAAAAATCACTAAACATTTTGGGTTCAATATCCTTTGAAATTGTCTCATTGGTTTGACATTTTCCACCAATAGAATTATACATAAGCATATTGAGGGACTGATTCTAGTTTAATCAAATAGAGTTCATCCAATGTCTTTCTTTTCAGTTTTATGGAATCCTAAGATTTAGTTCTCCTAGTTCTATGATAGATAATTTGTAATGATGACATAGAATTGGTCATTCTCACATAATAAATCATATATTAGTTTCTCAGGAAGTGGTTTCAACTATTTCTTGGGTGGGGTACTTTCATTATCGAATGACACTTCTCAAAAGTGTTATTATTGTTGAAGATAAATATTTTAATGGACATTCATCTTGATTACCACTTTCCTTGTTATCATGATTTGTTTCATGTATAAAACTGGCATATTCTCTTAGGAGACCACCAGCATGTTTACGGGTTTCTATAAAATCATCTCTATCAATTCAGATATAAAAAGAATCGTTTAATTTAGTATCAATATTCCAATACCCAATACAAGATTTCATTTCACTTTATTGATGATAATATTTATCATGAAAAAAATTTCCATCTTTTAAAACATCAATTTGTTTTTCATCACAAGAAAAATAAGGGAACATCTCAGTGGAAACCCAATTTTTAATGTTTACTTTGGGGGATAAATCATACTAAATTGGGTGTTTCATGGACTGAAAAATATTTAAATAAACAACATATCCTCAAAATTCTAGTGAAAGGTGTCATTTGTGAACATTTATATTTTCTTTTACAATTTTTTCAAATGGTCTACCTAGAATGAGAGGATCATGTGTACTAAACAGATCAACTTCGATGTCTAATACATAGAAATATATAAAAAAATACATGATATTTACCAGAAACAGAACATCATCTATAACATCAGTATCTTTGGTTGTACTTTTTTTGAAAATTTGAATGATAAATATTGAGCATATCAATTCCACAATATGAAAAGATGATCTTACTGAATGTGGAATAACATTGATGAAGGATCCAAAATCAAGCAACAAATCATTGAATTCACATTTCCAAATTATTCATGGAATGTGAATGCTTCTGGGTTCATTACATTTTATAGTCAAAGTATGCTAAATAAAAGTTGAAACATTCCTCTCAATATAGACCTTTTCACTTCATTTGAATTTTATCTTGTGGGTACACATCTCTTTCAGATACTTATCATACATTGGAATTTTTTTTCAACATCGAGAAAAGGTATGTTGGCTTGATATTTTATTAAATGTTTCCAAAACCTCCTTATCCAACTCTTTTCCGGCACCCGAATTCATCGGTGGTTCACTCTTAGGATAATCTAATGGTAGTTTTAATGTTATGGGGAAATTATGAGCAATAATTTTTGTAATTAAATGAATAGACATCATATTCCAAGCCTTAGTTTTTGTTTTAAAAAATCTATTGACAATGTGTTTCCATTAAAATAAATTTTAAAATTTTCAGTATTTCCATTAGTGGTGGGATTCTCATTAATAGTGTCAATAAAAGGCTTTAGTTTTTTAGTTTGAGGTTTATTCAACCATGCACCACTGCAATGTTCATTTGAATTCATATTTTACTACCCTTTATCTCTCTAATTCACTTGAGGTCATGAGGCAAATTCATTAATCCTTTTATTTTACATGCAACTATGATTATATGAAAATTGACCCATTTGATTCATATAAGTATTCATCATGATATGTTGTTGTTTTAATAATTCTTATTGTTTCTTTATTGCGTATTTTTATTGCCCCATTTCATCCTCATGGTTTATATTTTACCTTTTGGAGGGATGGTTAGGCAGAATGTTTCTTTCAAAATGATCATTTCCTTTCCCATTAGAATATCTTAGTTTATAATTATTTAATTCTCCTTGGATGAATCCTCTTGGTTGTTCAGGCTGCCGAAATATTTCATTCGATAAGTCTTTCTAGACCTAATTGATTTTTTTTGTTTTAAATGTTATGTGTTGGCTTAATAGAAAGGTATTTATAGGAAAAACAATATTTCAATTCTAAACAGTCTCTTTCGTTTTTCGTAATTGGTCACTAAAATAATCCCTAGAAGATAAAATTATACAATGGACTGGAATTTGAAATGTTGCTTCAGGTTTTGGAGTATTTGGTGGGTTGTTGGATAGAATCATCCACCAATCCATCGTGGTATGATTATAAAGATGGCTCACAATCATGTTGTTTTTAGGAATTTATGTGGGTAATTCTTGCGAAGATTTCACATAAATCAATCATCTTATTCCAAATTGTTGGGAATTTTGGGCCATGTTTGCAATTAGCTTACCCAGAAGCAGTTGATGTTTTTCGAACCAAAACCCCACCCATAGCTACATCAATCATACATCTATTTTTAGGAAACAACACAATATAAAAATATTGAATCAGGAGTTCATCATTGATTTGATGGTGGGTGAAATTAAAATTGAGTCTTTTGAATTATTCCATGTACTCATGCAATGTTTCGCCTTGAGTTAACAAATAGAACCATTATATTTTGTAAGTGGGTGAAAGAAACTAGATTTAATTTCAATCACAAAAGGTGTATTAGGATACTCCATAAGATTTTATTAATTTTTATCATAGGATGAAGCCTATTATTACAAGGTAATATTTTTATACCATTGAATTGTTGTTTCAACCAATAACCTTCTGTGTGAGTTAGTGTAATATTCACAAATTTTTAAATGGGTATTTCTAGTAGCTCTAACGTTAGAGTGAAATTTTATCTCAATTTCAAAATCTAATGGAAACATGTTCGAGTTATAATCTGGGGTCATGAAAAAATATTTTCGAAAAAATCAACTCAAGAAACCTCCCTAGAAATGGTTCTACTGGATGTGAGTTTTTTTCAAGAAACCCCCATTCAAGAAAAATTATCCCATACTGAAAGTATATATCATATTCCCTGGATTATCTCTTGATTAGGTTGCAATTTGAGTAGAAAAATGATAATTTTTAAGTTTTTTTTCACAAGAATTGAAATTTGGGAATTTCATTTCAAGTTATAAAATATAATATAAATATATTCTAAAGCAAAAAAAATTTAAGAGTTAGACAAAAAAATTATATGAAATAATATGAGGTTGAAATCAGAATCCAAAAAATTAGTTGTGGATAACTATAAACCTCTCCAACACTCCCCTCTTCCTTTTTAGAAATATTTCCCAATTTAATTTCTCAATTCCCACCACGGACCACTAGAACACACAAATTTTCATATATATCATATCAATACCACAATATGAATTTTTTACTCTTATAGAAGTGATTCAATTACTTGAAGACCTCCAATTAATAAAACCCAATTAAAATCACTATACTCAAAAGAAAGACCTCATTGAAGAAATTTAAATAGTGAAGTCAATTATTTTACATCATATTTTGAACAACCATCGAAAAAATTATGATAAAACATTAAATAAAAAAATGCATTCATTATAAAATATATTTTCAATAGAATTGAAAAAATATATTACTCATGAAGATTGGAAATCAGAAGAGAGTTCATGTCGATTGTTGTTGTCCGCAACCCCTTGGTGTTTAGCCTCACATAACTTTAGCACCCCCAATCAGCTTCATTCCAGTGTGAATGCACATAATGCTCATCAATATCAATATCAAAACCATTACCTCACTCTCTTAGTCAAACAATTCCTTTGAATGATGGGGATATTGAAATATAAATAGATGGAAGGGAAAAGTAGGGATGGAAATTTGATGTCCAGTTTCGTTCAATCCAAAATTTTATAGATGTTTTCCCCTTTGCCGACCGAATATCCCTTCAGTATCTACTTTGGAGTTCTTCAAAATTTTATTCTATATTTATCGACATATTTAATGATTATATTCACTCGTGGTAAAAAAAATATTAATTTATTACTAAAGAAATATGTTTCTATATGGAGGGACCCTTCATATTCCTCTAGTTTGAGTCACACAAATACTATCTTAATGAGTGGATTTTTCCCTAAAAGTCATAAATAACAAGATAATTAGAGTCCTATATCATCTCTATTTTTAATAAATTCTTTTTGAAACATTTAATAATTTTTATACGTCATTTAGTGCGGTCCAGTACATTCTACCGCACAGAATAACTTTTCACAAAGTCAATTTTATTTGGGCCTCTAGAAGGGAGAATAAATACTTTTCCTAGATAAAAAATATGTATCCCTTAAATTTTTAATGTTTAAAAAAAGGAATCAAACAATTTTTATAAACATGGGATAATATATTCCAACAATACTAATTCTATTGAAGACATTAAATATTTGAGAATTGTACAACTTTCAATTTCAAGCTAAAAACATCCCTGAAATCAAAAAACAATGAAATTAACCATAATTTTTTAATTGGTGGGATTTTAATCTTTGAAATAAAAATTATAAACATTGAAAATATTTTCACTATCATTGGAGGATATTTTTTGGGCTTTCATCCTAGAATTTATTGAAACCAGGGAAGATCCCAAAGTTGTGGTTTAGGTAATCTACTATAACAATTAATATGATTATATACTATTGGAATACTATGAGAAAATTTATGGTAGGACATGTCAATTAGAATTTTTTTGGTACAAGGATGGTTAGTCAATGGTTGTGGGGTCATTATGGTATAGGAGACGTCAGAGAGAGTGAAGTTGATTCTAAAGAGGTCGATCAAAAATCAAATCAGGAAGAGATATTATGATGATCATAGGAGAAGAAATACTTATTTTTTATAGGAGATAAATTATATTGGAGAGTTACTCCTCGGTTAGGAAACTAATGTTAGAGAATGTTTTAGAAGTTCGTACCAAATTATGTCAGACCCTACATGATATCTCAGAAGATTAGAATTGTAGCGTACCATCTGGATCTTCGTAGCACCCTCGGTTTGAGGAATGTAACCCTTATCTATGCCATTTTATGTGTCTAAATTGGTGGGGTATTGTCTGGGAGAGATTGTAAGGTTTTTTTGAAGTTCTTGTTGCTTTTTGATTGTTCATGGTCTGATCACATTTAGTGAAAGCCATGAAAAACATGTTGGTAACTATGAAAGTTGAGGAAGAGGCAATGGTGAAGGTGCATGGTTGAAGTAGCAGTCTCCAAACCATGTGGCCTCCCTAGGAAAATCATGCACCATGGGACATAGTATAAGGCCCCATCCTTAAACCATACTTAATCTTGAGTTATTACAAGATTACACGTTGAGGATCCTTTCAGGTTTAGAGTTTTAGAGAATTAGATCATAAAACTTGCATTACATTCCACATATAAACAAAGTAGTTACATAAAGATAGTATTATTCATTCCCATCAATGGAAACACATTTAAAATAAAACATGGATTATTTCTTGACACATCCTTGACTCTATCATCTTATCATGTACCTTTCCCTTGACCTGTGAAAAACATTTCAAAAACTTGGGATGAGCATAAAAACTCAGTATTGGTTATAAAAAAACATGGAAAGGAAACATGAGTTCATATATACATAAGAATGAAATCATACTTTACCCATAAAACATATGCACTTTAACATACCCCATAAAATCATGAATAAATCATAGAAATCATAAGACATAAAGGTAACTTGAGGCATTCATAACATTCTTACGTAGGGAGTAACCCTCTTGGTTACGTTTGGAATAACCATCACAGTATATTCCCTAAAATCTCTTCGAAGAAACCTTAACGTTTCACTCCTTCGCGTTACCCAATGCATTGGAGAACTATAACGGGCTCACCCGCCCTTAGTTTATCACGGAACCACCCATCTTCATAATAATGCCCAAGAACCATAACATAATCATATCACATAAAACATGCATAAAGGAAACATAAAATTTCCACATTTCAATCATGATATATCAATACAACACATTGATATAAAAACATTATGAAAACATTTTTCAATACTAAAATAAAAGAAAAGTAAAACATGGTATTTATTTTTCTTTTAAAAAGAAGGTATGGCTTGTAGAGGAAGCCGAAACTCAAATAACGGTCACGATGGCGGAGAAGTCATTGTCGCCGCATACGTACGACAAAAACATTCCCTTTTGTCGTTTAGTAAACGCTTCGTATAAAAAAGATTCCTTTTGAATAAACGTAAAAGTCAAAGGGGTTTATACACCGTATAAAAAAAAGTTGTGTATAAAATAAAATATGCCTCAACGAAAGGAGATTGAGACGAAGTCCCATACCTCGTATCCGACTTGACCCGACCGTTCTTTAATATCCTGAATAATAAACTTGAGTTAATCTCTACTTGATTATGAATCTTTTTCAAGTTCATTATTCCTTTTATACCATGTTATGAACATCATGTAATCAGTTAAGTTAATAATGTTCATTTTGTCGGTATTTGGTTCTTAAGTCAAAAATAGACTTCTTACACTTACATGTTGTTAATTTGGTCAAAGGTTCATTAAATACAGAATGGTATTCATGATGTAGATATCATATATGTCATATATATCCAGTACATACATGCATTTATAATATTACATCACATTTAGAGGTAAGAAATGAAATGCACCGTTCATGGAGACGGTAAGCCGTACGTACGCATAAACGCTACTTCCATTTCTATTTCATATTTTCTGGAATGGAATCATAATTATATAAGAGTATATTATAATTCCAGTATAATAACATATATAATATCATTAGCTTTATCCTTTACACATCCCACATATGGTATTAACGAATCAAATCACTTTTAGGGGGCAGTAGTCCGCACTTCCTAAAATGAAGATATCGTGTTTTACCCATAATGGAAACCATAATGGTATGCAAAAAATAAAAAAAAACAGAAGATTAAGGAAAACATAAACATATTATATATCATATATAAAAATAGTGACATCATAATGGCCACCTTTGAAGGTGTTAAATGAGTGTTGAACAATCATCGTTTCGGGAGGCAGAATTTCGCCATCCACGAAAACCGTATGTTCTTTAACCATTTGATGTAGTTTTGTGAGAGTGTAGCTCAAATAAATCTTATAACAACATCCTAGTATATTTATGACACTGGTTTTGTTACAAAAGAAGTAAATAAAAAGAGTTTAGGGGGTTGGAGAAGCAAAATAAAACAAATGAACATGAGAGAATGAATTACCTTTAAAAGTGTAACTCCTTTTGAGTTGAGACTAAAGGCTTCCTTTGAAAGGATTATGCCCAAAGGGAATCCTCTAGGATGAGGAGAGGGATGTGGAGAGAGCAAATGGGCAGGGGTTGGCCGAGCCAAAGGCTTGAAGAGTGTGTGAAATGAGGTAGAGGTGGGGGCCTTTTATAAGAGGAGAGGAGGGGCACTTTTGGAAAGTAAATAAATATTACATTACTTGAAAATGTGTTTCGGTTTTAAAAGGTCCCACATTGATAGAATTCGTGGATAAGGTGATAAGGCTTCGAAATCCACTCATCCAATAAGTTTTGGACATGTGTAGTTCATAGATTTTACATTATCTTTCCATTTTATTTAAATCGTGAAATAATGATGTCATCACTGCATCATTATTATGTCATAAATAATTAATTTAATTTAATGTCTAAAAATTATAAAACAAATACTATGATATAGGAAATCGTTTTATCTTTCCAATTACTATTTATAATCAAAATTTGGACTTGTATAACCCTACTTAAAAATTGTTTTCGTAAAACATATTATGTTTGGGTCATTTTCACTTTAACAATAAATAAAAAGTAATTTATGTCATTTCCCAACAAAAGTGGATCCATGGGGTCCCCAAGTTGACCCATGGAATTTCATGGTCGGCCATGACACAACTAATGAGGTTGGGACATGTGTCTAGGTCATTTCATATTATTAAAGCATTATTTATACCTTAAACTACACTAATTACCACTAATCGCGATTAAAAACTTAATAAGTTACTATTCACCAAAAAAAATTATTTTAATCTCATTGAACCACATTTTACTTCTTAATGAAAACCATGTATTTCGGATTTTCAAAATTCAATACACATTATTGGTAAACTTTTATTTAACTGAAAAATCAGTTTGCTTGATTACCACTTAGTGGTTTCACTATTCATCAAAAATTGAAGTTTTTCATAAAATTACCAAAAATTCACCCTAAGCTATATTTGATATTCGGAATTCAAAAATGAAGTCTATTTTACAAAATTCAAATCATATAAGTTACATTAATTAATTTAATAATTAATTCCCACTGCCAGAGCAGATAGCCTGTTTTTACAAAACAATAAGTATCAAAAGATTGATACTAGTTTAAGTCCAATTTCAAAGTGAAATTGATTCCAATGACCACCATTGGATAAAATGGTAAAAATATATTCTAATTTCACTTCAAAACCAATTCAAAACATAATCTAATAATATAAATAAATTAGATTAAAAAACAGTTTTGATGTAAAATGCAGTATTTTTCATTATTCATTAAAAAATGAACATTGTTAGAAAAATACCAAAAATTCACACAAGGTAAATTTTGATGTCCCAATCATAAAGAATAAGTTTATTTTGACAAACATAGTTTATAAAATTGTCAAAATATAGATTCAAAAATGGTTTGCCATCAAAAGGCAGTAAAACAATCTTTTAAGAATATTAGTGTATTCCATGCATAAGATTGTATTTATTTTCATTTTAAGCCGCTATAACACTATCTTAATCATTAATAGACATAGATAAAAATATCTATTATTCATTACTTACATGGGATGTTACATCCTTCCCCCCTTTAGAAAATTGCGTCCCCTCAATTTATTTACTTATCAAATAAATGAGGGTACTTATCCCTCATTGCATTTTCAGATTCCCATGTTGCCTCTTCAATCATGTGGTTTTTCCACAAAACCTTTACCTGGTGAATCACTTTATTCCGTAACACTTGCTCCCTGTGGTCAAGAATCTGGACCGGTTGTTCCTCATAAGATAGGTTCTCTTCCAGCTGAACTACCTTTGGACTCAAAACATGAGATGGATCTGGCATATACTTTCTCAACATTGAAACGTGAAAAACATTGTGTACCTGAGATAAACTCGGAGGTAAAGCCACTCGGTATGAAACTGATCCAACTCTTTCCAGAATTTCATATGGTCCAATGAACCTTGGACTCATCTTTCCTTTCTTACCAAAACTCATCACACTTTTCCAAGGAGAAACCTTGAGAAAAACATGATCACCTACCTCGAAAGATAGATCCTTCCTCCGGTTATCCGCATAACTCTTCTGCCTGCTCTGAGCTGTTCTCATGTGTTTCTGAATCAACCAAACATTTTCTGCCATCTCTTCTACAAATTCTGGTCCCATCAACTTCCTTTCACCCACTTCATCCCAGAAAGCTGGAGTTCGACACCGCTTCCCATATAATGCCTGAAATGGTGCCATCTGTATACTGGAATGAAAACTGTTATTATATGAAAACTCAACCAAAGAAAGATGTTGGTCCCAACATCCCTGATAATCCATAGAACAAGCTCGTAGAATATCCTCCAATGTCTGAATTGTTCATTCTGACTGCCCATCTGATTGAGGATGAAAAGGTGTACTAAAATTTAATTCAGTACCCAACGACTTCTGAAGGCCATTCCAAAAGTTAGAAGTAAACCTAGGATCACGATCCGATACAATGGAGAGAGGAACTCCATGTAACCTGACTATCTCTTTAAGATACAAACGGGAAAGTTGATCAAGAGAGAAAGTATCTCGTATAGCAAGGAAATGAGCAGATTTGGTCAAGCGATCAACAATAACCTAGATTGCATTATTACCTCGAGATGTCTTCGGTAATCCAACAACAAAGTCCATGGATATATTCTCCCATTTCCAATCTGGCACTGGTAAAGGCTGAAGCATCCCTTTCGGTAACTGCCGCTCTGCTTTAACCTGCTGACAAGTCAAACACTTCACAGTAAAATCAGCTATATCTCTTTTCATTCCATTCCACCAGTAATACTCCCGCAGATCTCTATACATCTTAGTACTGCCCGGATGAACTGAAAACGGAGAACTATGAGCTTCACATAACAACTCTCTCTTCAACTGTGAATCACAAGGCACACACAATCTCTTCCCAAATCTCAAAACGCAATCATTATCAATGTTGAATTCAGGCAACTTACCTTTCTGAACCAGCTCTACCTTTTTCTGCAACTCACTATCTTGCTTCTGTGCTTGCTTGATTTTATCTGATAGAGATGATCTCACTGATACCTGAAACAAAACAGAAGTACTTCCTGCACCAACAACTTCTATGCCAAAGTTCATCAAATCGTTAACCAAAGGATCACGTTCCAACTGCAACATTGTTAATGAAGCATTACTTTTTCGACTCAAAGCATCAGCCACTTTATTTGCTTTTCCCGGATGGTAATGAATTGTACAATCATAATCCTTGATTAATTCCAGCCATCTCCTTTGTCTCATGTTTAACTCTTTTTGAGTGAATATATACTTTAAACTTTTGTGATCGGTATATATTTCACACTTTACTCCATACAAATGATGCCTCCAAATTTTTAAAGCAAAAACAACATCAGCTAATTCCAAATCATGTGTAGGGTAATTTACCTCATGAGTTTTCAACTGTCGTGAAGCATAAGCAATTACCTGATCATTCTGCATTAGGACGCAACCAAGTCCTTTCGATGATGCATCACTGTATATAACAAACTCACCATTCCTAGAAGGTAGTGCCAAAACTGGAGCATTCACCAATCTTCTTTTCAATTCTTGAAAACAATCATCACATTCTTTTGTCCAGATAAACTTAACACCCTTACGAGTCAGCTTAGTCATTGGACTAGATAACCGTGAAAACTTTCTAACAAACCTTCGGTTATAGCCCTCCAAACCAAGGAATATACGAATCTCGGTTACATTTGTGGGTCTTGGCCATTCTTCCATGACTTTTGTTTTTGCAGGATCAACAGTTATTCCATCTTTAGAAACAATGTGACAAAGGAAAGAAATTTGTTGTAACCAAAACTCACACTTGCTGAATTTCCCATATAGTTTCTTTTATTTTAAGGTTTGCAAGATAACCCTTAAATGTTTTTCATGCTCCTCTTTACTTTTAGAAAACACCAAAATATCATCAATGAAAACCACCACAAACTTATCCAAGAACTCATGGAAAATTATATTCATTAAGTCCATGAATACAGCAGGTGCATTGGTTAGCCCAAAAGGCATTACTACAAATTCATAATGGCCATATCTCGTACGGAACGCGGTCTTCGGAATATCTTCCTCCTTAACCTTCAGCTGATGGTACCCCTATCTCAAGTCAATCTTTGAAAAAAACTGAGCTCCCTGGAGCTGATCAAACAAATCATCGATATGAGGCAAAGGATATTTGTTCTTAACAGTGATATTATTCAAGGCTCTATAATCAATGCAAAGTCTCATAGAACCATCTTTCTTTTTAACAAATAAAATAAGAGCACCCCATGGTGATGTGCTAGGTCTAATGAAACCTTTCTCTAATAAATCTTGCAATTGCTCCTTCAACTCTAAAAGTTCAATTTGTTCCATTCGATAAGGGGTTTTGAAATTGGCTTAGCATCAGGAACTAAGTCAACAGTAAACTCAACTTCCCGATCTGGTATTATTCCAGGCAACTCATCAGGAAAAACATCAGGATACTCATTTACCACTGGCACATCATTAATCTGAACAGTTATTTTATTTTCAACGACGTGTGCAAGGTAACATTCATTTCCATCTTTTACAAGTTTCTCGGCCTATTGATATGTTATCAAAAGTAAGGGTTCATTCTTGTAAACAAACTGAAAGTCTTTCTGAAAAGAAACTTCTTTAGCTCTACAGTCAATCTTAGCATGGTAAATAGAGAGCCAATCCATACCCAGGATAACATCAAACTCTACTAGAGGTAGAACATAAGGTTTGCAAGTAGGTTCCTTCCACAGATAAGGATAGGAAGATTCTTATAAATTGTTTTTGCCTCGACATTTCCCCCAGGTGTTTTTACCAAAAGTTCAGGAGTCATTTCTTGAGATGGTATTCCCATTTTACTAGAAAAGGTTTCAGAGATGAATGAATGTGTAGACCCCGAATCAAACAACACACTGGAATAATCTGAAAAAACAAACAAAGTACCTGATACAACATCATTTGATGGCCCGACATCTGCTGAAGTAGTTGCAAAGGATTTCACCACCCCTTTCTGCTTGTAGTCTAACTGCTTCCCATCACTCAAGCTCCTTGTCGGACACTTGTTTGCATAGTGACCCATCTCATTGCACTTGTAACATTTCACTAACTGTAAATCAAATTTGTTCTTACCTTCACCTTGATCCTTTTCAGTGAAATCACGAGCCTTATGTCCCATCTTACCACATCGGTAGCACTTTTTAGAATTCAGAAGACATTCCCTAGCATGCCTTTTGCCACATTTATCACAAACTGGAAACTTAGTTCTCTTACCATCAGACTTTTTTGAAGAATTCTTACCTTTCTCCTGCCACCTCGGTCTCTTCTTCTGCTAGTTGTTATAGAAAACTTGGTCATCGGCAAACTCCATTTCCACCTTCTTAGCACATCGAACAAGCTTTTCATAACTTTTAAACTCACGAGAAGCTAATGCCCTTCGATATTTTGGCTTTAATCCTGAGTAAAAACGATTGATTTTACTATCAAGGTCCCGGATAAAATTTGGAGCATACCTTGCCAATCGAGTGAACCTTTCTCCATAGGCAGCCACTGAGTCTTCCTCTTGCCTCAATTCCAAGAATTTCTTTTCCATCCTATGTCGAACAGCCTTAGGAAAATACTTCTCAAGAAATATACCTTTGAATTCATCCCAGTCAAGAGCATCAATCTCATCGGCGTCCCTGATATTTTTAACCATAGACCACCACTGATCTGCTTCACCCTCCAAACGGTAAATAGCAAGACTAACCTTTTGATTGTCTGAACACCCCATGACATCAAAAATCTTCTCCAGTGCTTTAATCCACCCTTTAGCTAGCACAGGGTCAGATGATCCTCTGAATGATGGTGGATGTTGCCTCATGAAATGTTCCACCACTGACATGTTCCTCTGCGGTTGTTCTGGCTGATCTCGTGCATGGATACCACCGCCATTTATCGCTTGATTCAACTGCGCCATTACTGCAACAACCTGTTCAGTTCCAATTCTGACCATTTCTGGATGCTGATTCGGAAGGTCATTTCCTTATGTATGCCTTCTTAGCACTGCTTCCCTGTTTCCTCTGCGGAAAACCATTCTGAAAAAACATGTCTTAGATGAAGCAACATGGTAATCTTTAAATGCTATATCATTTCAAAAAAAAAAATATTTTTGGATAATCATTTAATAGAATTCTAACTCCTAGAGTTATCTAAACCGACCTCTGATACCAACTATAAGGCCCCAGCCTTAAACCATACTTAATCTTGAGTTATTACAAGATTACACGTTGAGGATCTTTTCAGGTTTAGAGTTTTAGAGAATTAGATCATAAAACTTGCATTACATTCCACATATAAACAAAGTGGTTACATAAAGATAGTATTATTCATTCCCATCAATGGAAACACATTTAAAATAAAACATGGATTATTTCTTGACACATCCTTGACTCTATCATCTTATCATGTACCTTTCCCTTGACCTGTGAAAAACATTTCAAAAACTTTGGATGAGCATAAAAACTCAGTATGGGTTACAAAAAAAACATGGAAAGGAAACATGAGTTCATATATACATAAGAATGAAATCATACTTTACCCATAAAACATAGGCACTTTAACATACCCCATAAAATCATGAATAAATCATAGAAATCATAAGACATAAAGGTAACTTGAGGCATTCATAACATTCTTACGTAGGGAGTAACCCTCTTGGTTACGTTTGGAATACCCATCACAGTATATTCCCTAAAATCTCTTCGGAGAAACCTTAATGTTTCACTCCTTCGCGTTACCCAATGCATTGGAGAGCTATAACGGGCTCACCCGCCCTTAGTTTATCACGGAACCACCCGTCTTCATAATAATGCCCAAGAACCATAACATAATCATATCACATAAATCATGCTTAAAGGAAACATAAAATTTCCACATTTCAATCACGATATATCAATACAACACATTTATATAAAAACATTATGAAAAACATTTTCAATACTAAAATAAAAGAAAAGTAAAACATGGTATTTATTTTTCTTTTAAAAAGAAGGTATGGCTTGTAGAGGAAGCCGAAACTCAAATAACGGTCACGACGGCGGAGAAGTCATCGTCGCTGCATACGTACGACAAAAAAATTCCCTTTTGTCGTTTAGTAAACGCTTCGTATAAAAAAGATTCCTTTTGAATAAACATAAAAGTCAAAGGGGTTTATACACCGTATAAAAGAAAGTTGTGTATAAAATAAAATATGCCTCAACGAAAGGAGATTGAGACGAAGTCCCATACCTCGTATCCGAATTGACCCGACCGTTCTTTAATATACTAAATAATAAACTTGAGTTAATCTCTACTTGATTATGAATCTTTTTCAAGTTCATTATTCCTTTTATACCATGTTATGAACATCTTGTAATCAGTTAAGTTAATACTGTTCATTTTGTCGGTATTTGGTTCTTAAGTCAAAAATAGACTTCTTACACTTACATGTTGTTAATTTGGTCAAAGGTTCATTATATCTAGTATTGTATTCATGATGTAGATATCATATATGTCATATATATCCAGTAAATACATGAATTTATAATATTACATCACATTTAGAGGTAAGAAATGAAATGCACCGTTCATGGAGACGGTAAGCCGTACGTACGCATGAACGCTACTTCCATTTCTATTTCATATTTTCTGGAATGGAATCATAATGATATAAGAGTATATTATAATTCCAGTATAATAACATATATAATATCATTAACTTTATCCTTTACACATCCCACATATGGTATTAACGAACCAATCACTTTTAGGGGGCGGTAGTTCGCACTTCCTAAAATGAAGATATCGTGTTTTACCCATAATGGAAACCATAAAGGTATGCCCAAAATAAAAAAAACAGAAGCTTAAGGAAAACATAAACATATTATATATCATATATAAAAATAGTGACATCATAATGGCCACCTTTGAAGGTGTTAAATGAGTGTTGAACAATCATCGTTTCGGGAGGCAGAATTTCGCCATCCACGGAAACTGTATGTTCTTTAACCATTTGATGTAGTTGTGTGATCGTGTAGCTCAAATAAATCTTATAACAACATACTAGTATATTGATGATACTGGTTTTGTTACAATAGAAGTAAATAAAAAGAGTTTAGGGGGTTGGAGAAGCAAAATAAAACAAATGAACATGAGAGAATGAATTACCTTTAAAAGTGTAACTCCTTTTGAGATGAGCCTAAAGGCTTCATTTGAAAGGATTCTTCCCAAAGGTAATCCTCTAGGATGAGGAGAGGGATGTGTAGAGAGAACATTGGCATTGGTTGGCCGAGCCAAAGGCTTGAAGAGTGTGTGAAATGAGGTAGAGGTGGGGGCCTTTTATAAGAGGAGAGGAGGGGCACTTTTGGAAAGTAAATACATATTACATTATTTGAAAATGTGTTTCGGTTTTAAAATGTCCCAAATTGATAAAATTCGTGGATAAGATGATAAGGCTTCGAAATCCACTCATCCAATAAGTTTTGGACATGTTTAGTTCATAGAATTTACATTATCTTTCCATTTTATTTAAATCGTCAAATAAGGATGTAATCGCTGCATCATTATTATGTCATAAATAATTAAATTTATTTAATGTCTAAAAATTATAAAACAAATACTATAATATAGGAAATCTTTTTATCTTTCCAATGACTATTTATAATCAAAATTTGGACTTGTATAACCCTACTTAAAAATTGTTTTCGTAAAACATATTATGTTTGTGTCATTTTCACTTTAACATTAAATAAAAAGTAATTTATGTCATTTCCCATCAAAAGTGGATCCATGGGGTTCCCAAGTTGACCCATGGAATGTCATGGTCGGCCATGACACAACCAATGAGGTTGGGATATGTGTCTAGGTCATTTCATATTATTAAAGCATTATTTATACCTTAAACTACACTAATTACCACTAATCGCGATTAAAAACTTAATAAGTTACTATTCACCAAAAAAATTATTTTAATCTCATTGAACCAAATTTTACTTCTTAATGAAAACCATGTATGTCGGATTTTCAAAATTCAATACACATTAGTGGTAAACTTTCATTTAACTGAAAAATCAGTTTGCTTGATTACCACTTAGTGGTTTCACTATTCATCAAAAATTGAAGTTTTTCAGAAAATTACCAAAAATTCACCCTAAGCTATATTTGATATTCCGAATTCAAAAATGAAGTCTATTTTACAAAATTCAAATCATATAAGTTAAATTAATTAATTTAATAATTAATTCCCGCTGCCAGAGAAAATAGCGTGTTTTTACAAAACAATAAGTATCAAAAGATTGATAGTAGTTTAAGTCCAATTTCAAAGTGAAATTGATACCAATGACCACCATTGGATAAAATGGTAAAAATATATTCTAATTTCACTTCAAAACCAATTCAAAACATAATCTAATCATATAAATATATTAGATTAAAAAACAGTTTTGATGTAAAATGCAGTATTTTTCATTATTCATTAAAAAATGAACATTGTCAGAAAAATACCAAAAATTCACACAAGGTAAATTTTGATGTCCAAATCATAAAGAATAAGTTTATTTTGAAAAACATAGTTTATAAAATTGTCAAAATATAGATTCAAAAATGGTTTTCCATCAAAAGGCAGTAAAACAATCTTTTAAGAATATTAGTGTATTCCATGCATAAGATTGTATTTATTTTCATTTTAAGCCGCTATAACACTATCTTAATCATTAATAGACATAGATAAAAATATCTATTATTCATTACTTACTTGGGATGTTACACATAGTTATTCTACATGTTTGAGACATGGTTTTCTTAACCATTTTGTTCAATAGTGTGAGATCCCCCTTGGATAGTAGCATTTGCACGATAAGCACATTGTCTATCTAATCGTACAAGCTAACTGTGTATGGATTTAAAAAAATGGGAGTTTAAAAAATGTGTCAATTCATGATTTTCTAGAAATCACTTATTTCATCTCCCAGTATAACCCCACATGAGATTTATTTTTCATAGTGGTTAGAGAGGCTCTCTCACTTGTTTTTGAAGTGATTTGAAGGGGTTTCAAGATTCATTGAAGGTAATTCTTCCCCGATAAGTCTCTCCTCTTGGATGTTTCTTTGTTTCCTCTAATTATACTTCCCCTTATATCATGGATTCATATATTTAATTACATTTCATTTGTTAGATTTTTCATTTTCAAGGATGGAAGAGATTGGGTGAATCAATTTTCCAGCAGTTGTTGATTAGTTTTAGGATGTATTTAATTATCAGGTTTTCAACCAATAAGGGAAGTGGAGTTTATGACTAATATCCTTCGGGGGACCGTTCCTATCTCACAGGATGTAACCAACCAAATTGAGGGAATTAAAGGTGTAGTTGGATGATTTGGAAAAATAAATTTTTTATCCAACCTAGCACATCACTGAGGAAAGCACATATATTGTTCATTAAAATGGAGGATAGAACTCTTCGGATGTGTGTTGATTATCATAAAATCAACCAAGTTAAAATAATGAATCAGTTTCCAATCTCATTCCTTGAAGATATATTCGATCAATTGAGGGGAGATCAGTGGGATTCAAAAATTAATTTTTGATTAGCATATCATCAATTATGGGTGTGGAAGAAGGATATTCTGAAAATAGAATTCATGATTTGTTATGGCCATTATGAATATCTGGTAATTCTATTTAGTCTTACAAATTCACCAGTAGTCTTCCAGGCATTGTTGAATTGGATATTTCATATATATCTAGATTCTTTCATGCTGGTGTTCATCGATGATATATTAGTGTATACTAGAACAATCACGGAGCATGAATAACACATGGAAATAGTTTTTCAAATATTAAGACACCATCAGTTGTACGAAAAATTATCAAAGTGTGTCTTATAGATAAAAGAGTTATATTTCCTTATCCATGTTATTTTTGATAAAGGTGTTTTAGTGGATCAAGATAAGATAGAGGATGCTATATCATGGAAACCACAAAATAATATTTTTGAGATAAATAGATTCCCAGTTCTAGAAAGCTATTATCGACGTGTCATTCGTGACTTCTCGTGACTGGATTCATTGATGAAATCTTTGACAACATTTCAATGGAATGAGCAATTTCAAAATTCTTTTGAAGATCTCAAGGGTCACCTTTCAACATCATCAATGCTAGTTTTTCCTGAACTAGGTAAAGTGTGTCTGGTGTATTGTAATGAATTTGGATTATGTTAGAGGTGTTTTCTAATGAAATATAATCATGTTGGATCATATGGATCACGAAAATTGTGCTTTTATGAAAAGACCTACCCAATACATGATTTAGAGTTAGCGGTTGTAGTGTAGGCTCTGAAAATAAGGCACCACTATCTCTATGGTGGGAAATTCATGATGTTTACTAATCGCAAGAGCTTCGAACATATTTTCTCCCATATATATTTATATTTGTTGAATAAAATATTGATTGAGTATCTCTATATGTTTGAATATGACCAGATTTTCACATCAAGAAAATGTAATATGGTGGCGGGTGCATTAAATTGGAATTCTTGTGCTCATGTAGCAAATGTGGCTTTAGATCATTGTATGTTGATGTTGTTCATTGTTGAAACGTATTTGGAATGTGAATACAGAAGTTATGTAGAAGTTTTACTTCCAGTTTCATTGGTTCCAGATTTTTTGGTTTGGTAATAGAGGTGCAGATGTTTGATTCTGATGTTGTGGCTCTGAGGTCAAGATTCAATGGTAGGGAGAACATTGAGGGATGGAAATCGGATGGGAATTCATTGTTTTGTTTTCAGAATCAGATGGTTAAACCATAGAATTTTTTGGAACTACTATCTTGTGCGTATCATCATTTGAGATGGGATATTCACCCAGGAATCCAGAAAATATATAAGTTGTTGAAAGAACAACATTGGTGGGTCAGTATAAAAGGAAAGTGATGGAGTTTATATGGAGATGATTTAATTGTAAGTAAGTTGAGGAAGGTTATTAGTGACCAATAGGTATCTTTCAATATTTACCTATCCTTGTGGGGAAATGGGAGAATATAGCTATGGATTTTTTTAAAGGTCTCCCAAGAATGGTTTAGAATCACGATTCCATATGGGTGATGTGGATTGGATCACAAAGTTATCCCATTTAATCATTATTCATGAATATAATAAGGTATAGTATCTGTACTAAATCTATATCTTTAATGTAGTAAAGAGGAATGGTGTATCGATTTCGACTGTATCAGATAGAGTTCCACGTTTCAGAAATCTCTTTTGAAAATCCTTGCATGAAACCCTTGGGACTCAGTTGACTGTGAGCACAACATATCATCCGGAGATGGATGGAAAATATGGGAGGACGATACAAAAATTGGAAGTTATTTTATGGCCTTGTGTAATGTATTTTGGTGGATTATGGTAAGAGAACTTACCATTGGTGGAATTGTTATATAATAATTTTTATCAGGCCACAATATATAAGGATACATTTGAAAATTTGTATGGATGATAGTTTCATTCTCAACTTTTTTTTGGGTGGAAATGGGTGAACCTTTGATGGTTGGGTTGAGAATTATCTAAGAGAAATTGGAGAAGGATAGGTTTATCAGGAAAAGAATTGAGATGGATTTGTGTCATCATAAATCGTATGTGTATCACCGTCGGCGACCATGGTCATTCGAGCTGTGATATAATGTATTATTGATAATTTCTCTTAGACATGGACATCATCATTTTGTAAATCAAGGAATGTTATATCCCTGGTAAATTTAGAATTTTTAGATACATGAGTAGGTTGGAGAGGTGGCGTATCAGTTAGCCTTGCTGCCACAGTTCAGTGCGGTGTATAATGTATTTCATGTATCTCAATTGAAGATGTATCAGTCGAATCATGACCATGTTATTTGATCGGATCATCTAGAGTAAGAGTCGAATGCCTCATTGGTGCATGTACCGGTGTAGATTTTGGATACCAATAGGAAAAAATTATGTGGGAAAATCATCATGCTAGTGTGTGTCTTGTGGCAACATGGTCAGATCCAAGGGGAGACTTGGGAACTAGAGAAACAAATGCTCATGAAATGGTCCAAGCTCTTCTAAGAAGGATATTGTTTTCAAATTTTTTAGGATATAATGACCAATGGTGGGGAGAATATAACACCCCTTGTAAGAGATATTTAACCCTTATTTTTTCTTTTTTATGTGTCTAAAGTGGGGGTGTAATGTTTTGGAGAGTATGGAAGGATTTTGGGAAGCAGAACTAGAATTTTAGCTATTTGCAATGGCCTATTGGTGACGGGATCTAGTTGCAAAAACACTTTGGCGATGGGGTCCTTTCACTAATAGTATGTTGCAGAAAACAACGTCAGAGCTTTTATTTTTTGCAATGGGCCCATTGCAAAAAATACTACTCGCGATGGGAAGTCTTTTCATTGTGAATATATCTCCAATTAAATAAATTATATGTATAAAAACATGTTGTGATGGGTCCATTGAAAAATGTAGTTGCGACGATATAGTCATCCTGTCGCAAATAGCTCTTCATTTATATATGTAATATATAACTAAACCTTTGGCGATGGGCCCGTCGCAAAAATTTATTCACGATGGTACAAGAACCTACCGCAAATAAGTTTTAATATATATATATATATAATCTATTTGTTATGGGGCCCCATTGAAAAAGGCCCTATTTCAAATACTTCATAAAATAGAAAAAAATATTTAGTAAAATTATGATTAACAAAATAATAATATTAATATTATAAAAAATGAAATAAATATTAAAATTATTTATATTTAGAAAAAAATATAAAAAATCATAAATTATTATTATTATTATTATTATTAAAATAAATAGACACTATAAAATATAATACAAATAATTAATATTAAAATATTAAAATATTAAAAATTTAAAAAAACATTAGGCAATAATCACACCAATATAAAATAAAAAAACTGTAAATATTTCTCATTACAACAAATTTTGAATTCAAATGTTTTCAAGATAACAAAAAAATCACTGGGGGGATAGTCTTCTGGAGGAGCTGGAGGAGATGGAGGAGATGGTGAAGGAAACTCAATCCCTAATCTATGTGTCAGAAGATGCGTGTACTCCATCTGCTCGTGCTGATGCTACTTCCATAGATGCATCTCCTCCTCATGTTGTTGTGACTACTACTTCCATCGATGCGTATTCTCCACATACAGCTGCTGCTTCTGTTATTGCTGCTATTGTAGACGCTTCTCTTCCTCCTTCTGTTATTACGACTAACACATCTCTTCATACTGCTTCTACAAACTATCTATAATTTCAGTCTAAGCTCACAACAGCTCCTGATACTGTGAGCCAAAGGATGATGCCTCTCCATGAGATCTTCTTGAGCTAGATGCCGACATTGCAACATTACCATATTAAGTCCCTTGAGTTAATTGTGATCCAATACCGACTACTCAGCCCTTCCCTAAGGCATACTGTGTTGCGTGCATCCATGCCTCCTCATCAAAATGGTGATCACTCGACTGATCAATCACCTCAAACTGACTCTCAGCTTGCGTCTAAGAGGTTGGAGCCTCATATGAATCCTCCCATTCCATTTTGAAATTAAAATAGTGAAAATATTATAGGCAGTTAATTTTCAAACTAAAACAGAAATAATACAGACCACAATCAGACGTTGGTGTTCACCTCTAATCTATGTAGTGGCTGGATCATTGTACATCCTCTAATAAATGACATACTCTATAATATCGGGATTTTATACTACTTATATGAATATAAAATAAACTATTTATATTTGACGTTATATAAAATATATAAAAAAGTTACTTACCAGAATATCTCTATGTGTACTGAATGTACGTCTACCAGCTCAATGTGTCACCTCCTGTCTCCCCCTATTCTGTTGGCCCAATGAATATCTCCTCTAAAATCCACCACTCAACCACTGGGAACCTAATCCATCCCAAACATGAGATGAAATATACTCTGGTCTGTGAGATCTACACGAATCATCAAATTCTGTTACTCCTTCTTTCTTAATGGTTTTCCGTCTCAAATTGTGAGAAACCTGATGGAAACGCTCACGCATTGACACCTCTCATGCCTCATGGATAGCGTCACACATGCTATCATCGATGGGATACCACAATCCCAACAAATAATTTATAATATCATGTTATTAAAGAAATAAATTTCAAAATAAATATTATTTTTTTATGTACCAGCCAAGGATTGAACATTCCAAGCTGCACATCAGTGTGAATCTGTTCCCATGTGACCCGTGGCTATGAAAAATAATTGTGCAAGATAGTGCTCCCCTATCCCACATCTACATGAACAAATCTATCAAAAAAGAATAAATAATAAAAAAATTAGTATATAAATAAATTAATGGAATCTAACTAAAATAGAAAGGTTACCATACCCCTGGATACATTGATCGAAGCCAAGATATTGACACCACTCAGGGATAGGGTCAGGAATCATCAGTCGTACAAGACCACTCCCCCTCCATGTACCCCCCGAACTGCCAATAGGCTGAGTGCCAGATGATCCTAAATCCTCCTCATCCAAAGGTTTCTCATCCTCTGGTAACTCACGAAGTAGATCTGGGTCTATCTTAAACCCAAGATGATTCTTGTTACTAGATAGTTGAAAATAACTATTACATATAGATATATATTAGTTATGATTATAACCAACATTTAACTTTTTCAATGTTCACATTCATTATCATCTTTATATATGACGATGTAAATGTCTTCACATTCATCATCGACATCATCAATAACCATATGTGTTTTAGTTTCATCGTCTCTTTCCATTTCAAATTCATTTGTAACATCTTTAACATCCTCGCCACCATCGACCCTTAATTTTGGGGTGCCATCATAGATATTAATGTTTCTTTGTGAA
This sequence comes from Viscum album, assembly GCA_963277665.1. Taxonomy (NCBI): domain Eukaryota; kingdom Viridiplantae; phylum Streptophyta; class Magnoliopsida; order Santalales; family Viscaceae; genus Viscum; species Viscum album. The sequence goes on from OY728121.1 coordinate 763,010,958, forward strand.
AAAATGGATTTTGAGTCGTCTCTTGAAAAATTTCAATTCCTTGTACTTCATCGGAACCACATTCAATTTGAGTAAACTGATTTTTCTGAGATTTAATTTTTATTATGCTCCACCAATCAATCAGGTCTCTTGAAGTAGGAGAGTACCTTGTATAATATATTTGATTTGCCTATTGGTCCAATAAAAATGGTTCACTTAATGCAAGAATTGTTTTATATTTAATATAGATGATTCCATGAATTAGATAAACATTCAAGCCTCTCTCAGTATCCAACCATCAACATGTAAACATTGTTATGTAATTTTTTCCAAGATAACACAGTTCTATAATTTCATCCAGTATGCCGTAAAATCAAAATTTGTTTCTCTATGATGTGATCCTCTCAAGAAAACTACAGTATCCATTTTTTTTTATTCCCCATATGCATGTGTATGAAATCTAAAAGCTTTCACCACATATACTTTATATGATATACCCATTTTTAATAGTGGGATATTCAATATAGATAGTCACTTATAAATTTTATCTGTATGTTGAGACATCTGAAAATTTGTATAATATTTATAAATATAATAAATAATAAACTGAATTGATATGTTCAACAGTCGATAATTTATGTTACCAATTTTTTGAAACCATTGAGAAAAATTTTATTATCGGTGTTCTTCAAGAGAAAATACTATTATTTTTGGAAGATATTTATTAATATGATTATCATATAACCTAAAAATAAAATATGTTTACTTACTGTAACATAAATTATAGAATAATTGACAGAAACACTTATAATAAAAATAATGTCAATTTTTTCACTGTTGAGTAGAACATATTTATGAGCTCTGTAATGTCCGTCATCTGCAATCCATCATTCTTTAACTCCACCAAATCCAAGCTCTGGCTGATAAAAAACTAATAATTGAATTTCCATTTCATCGCAATCATTCCCCTGGTTTGGTCCCATGTGGTTTTGTATTTATGGATATTCTTATTCAAAATAATGGGTGCAGAAAATGAAAATTCCTCTTGTAAATGAGTTTCATCTATTGATCCTTCAACTGATGCTTTGTTACGTACATTTTTATTCAATTTTTACATGAATATCTTGAATGGGTACATCCATCGAAACTGAACAGGACCTCCACATTCATCTTCATCTGGAAAATGTAATATCATATTTTCCATTTAGTCAAAGATATCTGGCGGGAATATGGTTTCTAGTTTACATATAATTACAATGATATCTTCCTCCTATTTTTTAGTGCATCACAATTCGTTTTCACAGTAAAAATGCCCCAAAAAATATGATATGTCAATTTTCGAATCCCAATTCTTAGAATTCTACAAAAATTTAGAACCAATGGAATAAGTCTTTCCATTATAACATGACAATCATGACTTCTTATTCCAGTAATATGACCATTCTTAACTCATTTTCCCAAGTTGGAAACATAACCATCTAGAAGTCTCAAATCGGAAATCCAGTGAAAAAATAATAAGCAAGCCTCTTTGGACATTGTATAAGATGATTTTGTCATCGTTAACCTCTATAATCTGACATTTTGAAACAGTTCAAGTTCTGATTATCAGAATATTTGGGCAAGATCTAATCATGCCATTACATTGTCTTTGGTCTTACCTGGTGTATCCAAAACTATATAAAATAAATTATCAAAAATAGTTCTTCCCTATATGAATTTCATCCAAAAGGTGGAGGACCAACAAATCAGACCAATATGGATGATCCAAAATAGTACTCTATTTAACAAATTATGTTCTTTCCAAAAGCCATGAATTTTCAACTGGTTTACTATTGACCCAAATGTGATGGAAGGTAATGAAAATACAACATATTTTAAATCTATACCATAGATCATTTTTGGATTTTAATCCCTTTCAAATGTGCTTTTTCTGAAATGAGATTTTTTCCTTCGAAAAGGATTATCGGTTGGAAGAAATATGAGATGACAGTCAAAATTGCAAGGTTTTTTTCCATTGATGATCATAAATTATTTGTTATCATTCATACAGTAAGGACAAGATTTCAAACCAGTTGTACTCCAGCCAGATAACATGCCATAGGTCGGGAAGTCATTAATTGTGCACATCAATGCAGCATTTAATATGAAAATTTGTTTCACAACAACATCATATATATTAACACCATTAACCCATAATGAATTTAACTCATCAATCAATGGTTTCTAATAAACAGAAATATTTTTTTTTCGGATGTCATGGGATTAATAAGGTCAAAAAGTTTTTGGGCTCCATCATTTAAAATCTATGGAGGTAAATTGTACGATGTTATAAATATAGGCCAATATGAATATTGACTACCATAAGAAAAAAATAGATTAAAACCGTCAGTATAAAGACCCAATCTCACGTTCTGGGCTTCTAATTTTTGTTAATTTTTTCTAATTATTCCAAATTAATCCAAATTATTCCTAATTATTCCTAATTATTCCTAATTATTCTTAATTACTCCTATTTATTACTATGTATTAGTATTTATTACTATTTATTACTATTTATTATTAATTATTAGTATTTACCACTAATTATTTGTATTTATTACTATTTATTACTAATTAGTTCTAATTATTACTAACTATTAGTATTTATTAATAATTATTAGTATTTATTACTAATTATTACTACTTATTACTAATTATTATTATTTATTACTATTTATTACTATTTATTATTAATTATTACTATTTATTAATAATTATTACTAATTATTATTATTTGTTATTATATATTAAAATTTATTATTATTTATTATTATTTATTAGTATTTATTACTATTTATTACTATTTATTACTATTTATATATAATTTATTACAAGTTATTAGCATTTATTAGCATTTATTAGTATTTATTATTATTTATTACCAATTATCACTAGTTATTACAAGTTATTTCTATTTATTACTAATTATTACTTATTATTACTAACTTTTATTATTTAATACTAATAATTAGTATTTATTAATAATAATTTTTATTTATTATTAATTTTCAGTATTTATTACTAATTATTTGTATTTATTACTAATTGTAAATATTTATTACTATTTTTCCTAATTATTACTTTTTTCTAATTATTACTAATTAGTGTTAATTACTATTAATTACTACAGAATACTCCAACTAATTACAAATTACTGCTAATTATTATTATACATTACTAATTATTGTTATTTATTGTCAATTATTACTAATTACTAAGAATTGGTAATAATAATTTCTTTAAATTATTACAAATAAATACTGATGACAAAAAAATTTAAATATAACTTAATTAAAACTAATCAATAATAATTAAAATTTATATAGTGAAATGAAATAAATACTAAATTAAATAAAACAAAATTACCTTTAATCTTGATCGCTTATAATTGTTGACGGCTTCACAACTTCTTCATTAAAAAAACATAATCTGAAAAATTTTCACTCTAAAAGTAGAGTTTAGAGAGGCCGAGAAAGTAGTAATTGAGAGGGAGGAAGGAAAAAATGGATATAGGGTATATATAGGTTATATTAGTTGTGACATGACTATTTGCGACGGGATTCCCCTCCGAAATAGTATTTTTTCGACGGAACCCGTCAAAAATACATTTGTCTGTATTAATTACTGTCGGTGGTTAAAAGGTTATTTGTGAAGGGTCCCATCGCTAAAAGTAACCTGATGACACACTATTAGCGATGAGACGACATCCCGTCACAAGTTTGTTTTTACAACCACCGAGTAGTTGCAATAGATCCCGACGTAAATACCCTCCAGCGGACGAACTAGTAGTGATGGTGGATCCCCCATTGCTACTATTGTTTACCGCCTCCCTTTTTTTGTGATAGGAGGTGCCTACCCATCGCAAATACCCTTTCGCGCGGTCGGTGCACAATTCTTGCCAAATTGTGTGTATGTTTTTACAACCAGACAATCAACCGATCACAAATAACCTCTTTGACAGATTATTTGTGACGTGATTCATTCCCGTCGTAAATAACCCATCACAAAAATAAGTTTTCCCCTTAGTGAAGGTCTTGGACCTTTTCAAAGGGTTCACAATTTGTGCAAGGTTAGTGAAAATCATGAAACACGTATAGGTAATCATTAAAGATGAGGTATAGGTAACGGTGATGGTTCGCAGTTAAGGGGCCTGGTTTTGAAACAGTGTGGAATCCATTGGAAAACAATGCACAAGGGGACAGAGAGCTTCTTTATCATTGGTGCATGATTTTTCTAACCATCTGGGCCAACCATGCGATCCCCCTTAGATAGTATCAGATTCACAGTTATCACATGGTTTATCTAACTGTGCAAGAAATCCAAGCACCACATTAAGGGGGGGGGGTTAAAAACAAGATTGGTTAGGATTTAACATAAAACACCCATTTCTTCTCCAACTCGATCCACACACATTATTTCTTCTTATTAGGGGTTAGGGAGGGACTCCCACTCATTTTGGAAAAGATTATAAGGGGTTTCAGGGAGCTTTGAAGTTGATTCTTCCCGGTAAAGTCTCCTCTATTGGTTGTTTCTTGGTTTCCTCTTGATCTACAACCCCGTCTCTCTTGGTTTCCATCATCTACCCACTTCGCATATAGATCTATTGTTTTGGTTTCTAATAATATTTTTATCTAGGGTTTTTGGTGTTATGGGATGGGATCTAAGGCTATTTTGGGGATTTTTTATCGAGATTTTGTGTGTGGTTGTTTGGTGGTCGATTTTTTCAAAACCCTAAAGGTAGGTGGATTCACTCTTGACTCCATATTGCTAAAACATGATGGATTTGGTTTCAAATTAATTTTTTTGCTTGATATTTCTTGTGAAATTGTCGTGTAAATATTTTTTGGAAATCCATTGACATCAAGTTCTTTATTTTGGGGTGGTTTATGATATAATTGTGCAATACACACTATTGTTGAATTTTAGAATGATAATTTTAAGAAAATGCATTGTATGATTATTTTTTAAATGTTTTGAAAAGGTTTTCAATGAAAAAAATGTTGTTTTATTTGAATTTTTCTTTGCTGGAAGGGTTGATTTGGTTTGACAGTCATTGTATGACTTGGTAACTGTTACATGGTATAGTTGTGTGGATTAATTTTTTAAATGTGAGTTGGGTGGAATTAATTTTGGGAAGATATACCACCAAGAAGGATTGTGATGTGGCATAAAGTACCGCACTATAAAGGCAACTAGCATGGATGTGAATTTGCACCGCCAGGGTTAACACTATGATCGTGTGGTAAATTGTGTATATTTTTGAAATATGCTTGTAAAAATGAATAGTAAAGTTGGTCACTATAAATTGAAATGGGTAAATGTGAAATGATTTGATTGATTTATTTCATTGTTGATGTGGATTTGGGTAAAGTTATTTGTTAAGGATGATTGTTAGCTTATTGTAATTTGATAAAATATTTATTTGTTTTATATAATGGGTTTGTATAGTTGTTCTAACATGTTCTATCCTTGAGGCATGAGTAGATTAGTCATTTGGGGAAAACTGACTAAGTTTTATTATTCACCACCTCCATTGTAACTTGGTTTCTTTTGCAGATGAGGTATTCCAAGACATTGGTAAATAAAAGAATATCCTTTTTGAAGTGGTACATCATGATGCTTGGGAAGTTATGGAGTTTGAGCATGGTGGTTGTCTTGGGGATCTGGTGTCTTCACATGGTGTCTTGGTGTCTTGAGTTGTATTATTTTTGTCTTCCGACGAGTACTCTAATATGTTATTTGTATAGTTTATTTTATTTTCGTTGGAAAGTGTTTTATTTGTAGTTCATTGTTAATATGTAGTTCTTTGGGTAATGGTATGTGGGTTTTGTTGTTTTTTTCTCATTGGAAAATAGTCCGCCACTTTTCATGAAGCCCTTGACAATTATTTCATGACATTAGCACATTGGGGATGTCACCTAAGACTAAGTATCACATCTTCCATGACTCAAGCCAATGAGGAGGGGTGGGATGTTACATCTTACAACTATTTATCAAGGTATGAAAAATATGTTTCATGTGTATCTGATCTGATGGTATATGCCTGATATCACACATGTCATTAACTGTGAGGATTTTGAGCCAGATCCTGACACAACATATTTGGAATTCATAGTGTGGATTCTAGACTAGAGAAATAATGTGTTATAGTGGAATATAGTTCCACTTTAATATATCCTTTGTTATCATGGAATGGTCCACGAGTATACAAGGCAGTGGAAGGAAGATGTTAAGGCTTTGTGGGATAATATTTTTAATTAAGATGACTTGTGACGATTCTCACAAATGAGAAATATTTTGAGGGGTATATTGTAATAGATAATGATTTTTTTTGAAGTGAATTATGATTTAATTTTAAGAATTAATGAGTTTTATTTGAGTTGTGAATTGATATGGATGATCTTTATGAGTTTCTGGTGGATTTTGGAGTGTGTAAGGGGCATTTTAAAAGCTTCAAAGTTTGAGCACAAACATTCTATTCAATTATAATTATTAAATAAACTATGATAATTATGGCAGTATCTAAAGGGAGGCACTAGATTGGGGTTCATGGTTTTATAAACCTTTCAGCTATCCAAAATGTCCATCTTCTTTCCATTAATGTACAAAAGAACTTTTTTCAAATAGTTTGTTTCAAGGGCCTCACGGTTTGTAAACTATGCACATTAACTGTGTCTCTCCCTTGAGTCTTCGATAAAATGAGAAAGGTTTTATTAGATTACCTGTTCAGTTTAGAAAAACCATGAACCATAAAAAATTCCATTAAAACTCTCTGAAACCAACTAGAAACTCTTGGAACTTATCCCAATCATTTCAGAGCTCAACAAAACATGATTAATGGATGAAATTTAATCATATTTTGAATAAATAATATATAATTTAATATGAGTGATAACAAATTGGATCATTTTTAATCATTTATTTCCTTATGAATATTTTTAGGTATCTATCCTTTGAAAAACAAGATAAAAAAATCCATGCTAAACATTTACAAAACACTATTTCATTTTTCACTCTTCCTTATCTAAGAGGAGGTACACGTATACTGTGGATGAGAAGATATGTCCTTATAATTTTTTATGTAACTTCATATTTGATTAGTCCCCATTAGTGATATAAACATGACAATTATTTTAAAGTGATAATTATCAACCATTCAAGTTAAATATCTAATGGAGAAAAGGAATTTTTCATATATTAGACATTTTATATTCTCTGTTTAGCTGAAATTGTAGATTAGAGATTTATTTTATTTTTTATTTGATAAATTTTATTTCTTAAAAATACATCATTGATATCAATTTAATTGATTTATAATATTTCTCAAAGTTATATAGTTTCAGTATCAATCTACCGTAATAATATGTCAGTATTGAAAATCATTTCTTAATGGTTCAAATTTTCCTTGTAGTGTAACTATCCATAAAAGAATTTATTTCAAGGAGTTGTTTGAATTTTTTTAAAAAATTAAAATAGATTAAATATAAATAAAATCTCACATTTAATAAAATGTTATATAATATTATACATCCATGAATTCAATGATGGTTAATGAATAAAATGTTTAGGTGTGTTGTAACGAACCGAGTATTTATAGAATACTACTTTTGGATTTCTATTTATAATTATGAATAAGATATTAATTTTAAAACAATGGATACACTTCTTCTAATATCTTACTCGACACGCAGTGACGAGTTTCATTGAAATATTTTATTGCACACAACTTTGAGTTGGATCACAAAATAATATAATAATATAATAAATTAAAATGTTGGTTAACGTGAAGTCATTGTATTTAAAGGAATGAACATAAAAAACTAAATTATGATTAAACATGTTTGTTAAATGTTTTTTTATTTATCCAATAAGTTTTATAGGCATAAATTTTGAATGACACCAAATTTAAGCATGAAATAATCTAATATTTTTAAAAGGTAGTTTTACCGCCTTTTTAAGAAGAGCCCTTTTAAAATCTAGTTTTTGTCACTTTTATATGTTCTATTTGACAATATATCATTCTTATTTTTATTAGGAACATCAAAATTTACTTTGGATGAATTTTTGGAATTTTTCTAATAAACACCATTTTTTAATGAATAGTGAAAATTACTGCATTTTAATTCAAAAATTCCTTATCATATAACTTATTTATATAGTTAGATTATTATATTAATTGTTTTTAAAGTATAATTGGATTATATTTTTTTATCATTTCATCTAAATATGTCCATTTGAAATAATTTCACTTTTAAAATGGACATAAAAATATTTCTATCTTTTTATAGTTATTACTTCTTAAAACCCCGCTCATTGGTTTTGACAATGGGAATTAATTTTAAATTAATTTCTTCCAAGTTAGTGTTTTGAATGTGGAAAAATGGATTCCATATTTATAATCATGTGGTTCAAATTTTGTAAATATGTACCTTTTATTTTTGGACATTATAAATTGTATCTTTAGTAATTATTTTATTTACTATGGTTAAAGGGTAAATCTGGTAAATAAGGGTACAAATAATATTATAAGAATTTTAAACTACCCTACCACATATCCTAATCCTATTTTATGAGATATTTCCTACCTTGGGTATATGTTATTCTACTTTGGGACCCCATGGAACCACTTGGATGTCACAACGACATCTTATATTAATTCATTTAGAGTAATGAAAAATGTAACCTAAAGATGTATATTTTATTTAAATAATTTTAGAATGGGGTTATATAAGTGATCTATTCAAATATAAATAGTACTTAGAAAGATAAAACTATTTCCTAAATCATAGAATTTTATTTATAATTTTTAGACATCATATAAAAAAATATATTTACAACACAATGATGATGTAGTGATTACCTTATTAATGAATTATTTCAATAAATTAGATTATAAATATTTATAGAAACTTATTTTTTAATTTTTATGCCATCCACTAATATTAATGATGATTATGACTTGTTATATTTTAAATAAATATGATTTTTAAGAATAATAATGGTAATATGGATTTTTTAAAAGTCATGATATGAATAGTATATAAATTTACATAAATGAGTTTTTAGAACCTATAATATTTTATTAAATGATAAAATAGTCCTAAAAATCTATGATCCAGTCAAATGACATATATAATGTTTAAAATTTCATTAATTAACTAATTTATTTTCTATTCATATTTTATAGTAACTATATTAACCATTTATTATAAATATACAACAAGACATGGAAAGAGTCAAATTAGTTAACTACGTGTTAAAGCTAAAATGAAGGTTACATTTATGACCTTGACTTGTCTAAAACATATTGTTTTAATGTATTTTGATCCAAAAACATCTTATATTTAAAATAAATGACTTCGGGACCAATTGAAAATGAAAATAATTTTATTATAAAATAATACTTTCAAACTTTCCTAAAGTCCCCCTCCTCCCTTTTATAAAAGGCAATAAACCCTAACCTTTTAATCTCATCTCTCAAGCCCCTTTTAATGTCCAATATATGTCCAAATAAGCTCCCAACCTCCCCAAATTACACCTAGAAGACTTACCTTGGGTAGAAGGTAATTCAAGAATGTTGTTTGGCTAAAATCAAAGGGTGTTACACATTTTAAGAGGTAACATCTTCTCTAAAGTTCCTTTCCATTATTTTACTTATCCACTACATATTCTATTATTATTAATTGATTACATAACAACACCAGTATCATTAATATAATATATTTTTATGATAATTATTTCAAATAATCTTATACCCACATCCATCTAATGGATATTAACATACTCATTCTGTGTTTAATGAACTACTGCCCCAAGAAACGACGATTGTTGGATTTTTCCCTTCCTCATCTAATGGGGGAAATTATTATGGCACTATATTTATATAAAATATATATTATATTTTCTCTATTATTCTATTTTTATTTTTTAAATTATACCTTTATGTTATACATAATGTGTAAATACAATAATTTCATTTTAGGAAGTGGGGACTGCCGCCCCTCAAAGTGATATGACTTGTTAATGCCATACATGGAATCTATAAAGTATATAGTTAATGAAGTTATTTAACACATATATATTGTGATATTATACTGGAATTATAATATACATAGGTAAAATTTGGTTTTCAGATCATTAATATGACAAATAAATGAAAGTAGCGTTCTTGCGTACGTATGGCTTACCATCTCCATGAATAGTGCATTTCATTTCTTATATCAAAATGTTATGTACTATTATAAATTCAATTATACTAGATATATATGATATTTAAACCATGAATACTATTCTATAGATAATTTACTGTTGATCACATGGATAATTTTTAATAATAACAAGATCTTTTTCGACTCAAGTACCCATTATCGACAAAACAACTGATATTAACTTAAATAATTATATAATTTTAAAATATGGTAATAAGTGATATAAAAGTATTAATAAACATGAAAATGGTTTTTAAGCATGTATAAATTAACTTAATTCTATTATTCAGAAGAACAATGAACAAATGTGGCGAATCAAACTCATGGTAAGGGAACTTTTCACCCTCCACTTTTAGTCAAAGACTTCTTTTATGTTATGTTTCTTAATTTCAATTTTCATATGTTTGGGTATGTTATTAAATGTAATTATTTCTATCCATTTTATGTCCATGTTATTATATACACTTTTATTTCTCATCAACTCATTTTATGAATTTTTATGTGATGCTATTATGCAGCCGAATTTTCGTAAGATAATTTCCAAACTAAATTTCAGCTGTTTGGTTTTTACGCATACTTTGTTGATTATGTTGTACCAATATTATGGGCGGAATCACTATAGTTTTATTTATGTTTTAATTTAGACTTCCCATTTCTTGGATATACTTTTGAAACACATAATCACCCAATTGATGAATTCTTACGTCATTTTTATGAACATTGTACGAGAAATCATAGCTCAATCTCTATTCATTGAGTTACATATCCATGTCATTGGTTTTGTTTTTCCAAGAATATTAGTGAATGAAATATTCTTGTTTTGAACCTAATATCCACTTATATTGGGTGTATTTATATTTTCTACACATAATTATGTCATTGATTTGTCATAAATCATAGGTTATGATCTTTGTAAGGGATTTTGTCTCAATTTATATTCCGTTGAAACTTATTTGTTATTACACACCAATTCACATTAGATGGTGTATTTACATCTCTTTGAATTATTTTCTCTTGAATATCCGTATTATCAGGATATTATAGTCTTTTTATAATGTTATTCCATAATTATTTTTGTTCAAGTATTTTCTCAAGTGGTATGGAAGTATTTAACTAAAACTTTGTATTAAATGTTTTAAATATTTTATATTCTAAATCCTTCTCCTTCATTTCCATGTTTTATAAATTATTATAAGGATTTATTTATATAGACATTAATGTTTTAAAATGTTAATTCCTTTAAATGTTTCAAATTAGTATCAGAAACTTTTATTTAAAAGTCTCTTTATTAATTATTTTAAATTGTTTTTGGGAATGTAATGAATATCTCAATATCCTGAGTTGATTTCATGTGATTGATAATTGAAATGTTTATGATTTAAATTTTTTATGAGTTATGATTATTTAATGGTTCATGGACATTTTATGGGTGGTTACATGATAATCCAAATATGGGTGGTTCCATGATAAGACTTGTGGGTGAGACTAAGATAGATCTCTAATACATTGGGTAAAGTGATGGAGTTAAACATAAAGGTTTTTCCTAAGAGATTTAGGGAATATACTATGATGGTTATTCCAAACATAACTCCCTATGTAGCTATGAATGAAACAATGTAATTATGTTATAGATGCCACAATTCACCTTTATGACTTATGATTTCTGTATGTTATTCTCAAACCTTATGATTTCATCATGTATTATGTTTTATGATTTAAAATTATGATTTCTTTTATTTGTTTGTATTCATGGAAAATTGTTTTCTTTACTTATTTTATAACCCTTATAGATCTTTTTATGATCATCCCATGTTTTTGAAATGTTTTTACAGGGTATAAGGAATGGTAAGATAATGGAAGAATTCAAGAAGATTTATATATTGAAAATAATTCTTGTATTGTTTAAGGAGTTGTATTGTTGTGAATTGGATAGAGTAGACGTGTCTTTCTTGTAATACATGACATTTAATGTAATAGTTATGACCTAATTCACAAAATATCTAAACCTAAAAATATCTTCAATGTGAATTCTTGACATAACTAAAGATTATGTAATGTTTAAGGCTCGGGTTGTACATGTGAGGTTAAACTGATCATGAAATGGATTTTCTAAAATAATGAGGAATAAATAGAAAATTAAATTTATATATCATTATTTATATTTCTAACAGTTTTATAAACCTTTTTTGAATCTCATGGAGTAATAAATTAAATTTTGAAAGGAATGAAATGTTGTGATTATTTATTTTTGGATTACCTATTACCTAAATTTCCAATCATTATATAAGATCTTTTGAAGAAGGAATTTAGACCAATCCCTAAGAGGGATGATGTTAATGGAGTATGTTTCTAATGATTTCCAAAAATTGGTATTTATACATGAATTTATATTTATTTTTAAAAAATAATTGAATCAAATATAATTTTTTATCATGACTAACAATAATTATTTTCTGGAACATGAATTGTATTCACATATTTGGACTAATCATATGTCATATTTACCTATTTGATAATGTTTTGAAACAATAAATCTATCAACACATATTTAATGCACATATGTTTTTCATTTTCATTTTTCTGAATTCGATCCCCATCCTAGATTCCACATAGTGAATAGCTCAAATTACTTTCCCAAATTATTAATCATCAATTATTATCATATATAAATAATTGTTATTTTTATTTTTATTTTGAATTTCCTATGTTTTTCTATATAAATATACTTAAATATATGTTTGTTTATTTATATATTTATACACTCAGTTATATATTTAAATATATATTTTTATAATGTAGTCATATATGAACATAAATACATATGTTTATATATTTATCATTATTATAAAGTTGAGTTTGAATCCTCTTATTTTCTTAAACAAATGACCCCATATTTTTGGGTAGTGGAGGCCCATTACATGGCCGGTTGGACCAACAAGCATTAAATCGTAATACAAATCCCTAAAGGCTGATAATTTTGCCTCAAAGGCCCTCTTTTTAATTATACTATTATAGTACCAGGGCTGCTATAGTACCTAATATAGTACTACCTCTCATAAAGTGTAGATGGTGTTATAGTTCCACTGCTACAATAGTTCCATTACATTTTATTATTAATAAATTATATATTTATATATATTTTAATATGGGTATATTATTTTTGGTTGGGCACTCTTCCATGGAGACCATATTGGTGATAAGGCATTTTTTGTGATCATGGTGCTTCTACAATGTTTGGGTTTCTATTATCAGTCTATGGGGATGTTTTGAATGAAAATTTAGACTAAGGAGGATTGATTTAAGATCCATGGGCATGCTTATGGAGATGCACATTTTAAGGATGAGGCATCTTGTTGTGAGGAATTAAGAAAGAACTGTAAATACATGAATAGAATATAATTATTATTGTTCAAGGATGTATATTCTCTTTGAATAGTCAAATGGGTAAAATTTATGAAGTCATTCTAGGATAAAAATAAATTCCATAAATACTAGAGATGTGTAAACACTCTATTGTTGCATAGATTATGCTTCTGAATCGAGAAACCAATGGGGGATAGATTCCCTATTTGATTTTCCATTGTCTATGGTTTCTCAAATATTAAATTCATTCCTATTGGGAGAATATTTTTTCATATACTTTCCCCAAATCATAAACTCATAAAGAGGGTGCAGAGGTATTTCCCACTGCCCTTTAAACCACTTTCTCTTTGAAATCATGAATATCGATCTACCTTTATCCCACTACAATTTAGGAATAGTTTTATAAAAGTTTTAATTAAAATGTATAGACTAAATTAGATCCTCTATCATCCAAAAATCATGACTGATATTGGATCGATGATTGATGTCCCTATTAAGATGGACAATAAAAATAAACATTCCATGTTTCATTACACTTATCAGGTTTATTAAATGTTTATTTTGGTTTAGTTTGGATCAAAAAAGGTTTTTTTCTCCTTCCAAAGATGATTTGGATCATAATATTTAATAATAAAATCATCTATATTTTTTCATTGATGGAAATATTATTGGATGTTCATAAAAAAATATCCAGAAGGTAGTCAAATGATCTATTAGTTCATTAAATAATCATGTTATATCCACCCATATAAGAATAATTCTTAAGTGAGTGTGAATGAAGGGTGTTTTTGTAGGATGTAAAGAGATTAAAATGAATTTCAATATTTATACTACTATTATGAAGGTTCTTATCATACCTAAGAGTTTAAATATAGGGACTAGGAGTGGTCATAGGCTTAATCTAAACCTAGATCTAGGTAATTTGTCCAAATAAGGTCCTTCAAGTCTTATGAAACATGGGACTCATTAATAGGATTAAATTCTTAGTGGATGATGAATCCATTATCTTTATATGTGTGAGGAAATCTTGAAGATGATTTCCAAATGAATTCCAAATCGTAGAAATTATATCGGACCATGTAAGAGAATATTTCTAGTTCTGCATTGTTTGGTCAACATCATTCTTATATAAACATATAGATAGGTATAGTTGAAGTTCCTTGGGTTGATGTTGATTTGTAAGGAACACATCCCAATGAAACAAGTTCACATAGTGCATTATGTAATGAGAAAATTTAAAATGAATTTAACTCTCAAAATTAGTCTCAAATAAATTATTACCATAAACTATTGGATGAGAAAATTTTCATCTCTTTAAGATCTATCAATGTAAAATACAAACAAGACTCTATGTCCACTATGATAATCATTTCCAAAAGGTATTCTTCTTCTATAGTACATATACATGATAATAATCATGCTTATTTTTATAGGGGTTATATGTATAGGGTGGTTTTTTCAATCATGTTTGATTCCAAAGGATAGGTTTCATCTCCTGGATACACTAAAATGATGTTATCCAATGATTAATTTTTCATAGAATGGGATTGCATCAACCATTAAGAAAAAAGTCACAACTATGAATTATTTTGAGGTTTTTTTTCTATTTATTTCCCTTATGTCATTTTTTCCTTCAGATTTCCTTAGATATTTCCAAGAAATACAATACTTTTTGGGTAACTTGCATGGTAAGCACAATCAACACACAGTTTTACAAACTGTGTGCCCTTTCCCAGGTAACTATATGGAAAAGTGCGGTTTTGGATATAGGATTATCCCATGGATAGCACATAGTCTAAAAACCGTGAAGGATAATCATGTATAATTTCATTGTTGGATGGTAAGGGTATCACATTTGCCGAAAAATTTTGAATATTGTGCTGGAAAACTATGGGGCATGTCTAAGTCATTAAAATATCAGTTTTTCTTTTCCTATCTCACATATTTTTTATCATAAACCCTCAATTTTCTTCCCCCTAGGATTTCATACCCAACAAATCTCTTCCTCTCCTTCATCCACCATTTAAGGTCCATTTTTGTGGTGGGTTTGGAGTGATTTCTCCTTGATTATTCAAGTAAGTCTGTTCCATTCTTGGTTTCTCCCTATTTTCTAGGGTTTTGTTCTTCTAAATTTTGGAGTTTTGTTCTCTAATGAGTTCGGTGTCTGATTTAGGGTCATATCATGATTCTTAGTGGTCAATCGTATTTTTTATGATGGAATCTTTTCTTTCATAGGGGTAATTTGGGGTGCAGTTTTTGGTTTCCATTGAATTCTAGAATTTTCCTCACTCAAGGTACGTGGTTCCATGCTTTATTTTTTTGAAGAATATAATATGCTATATTTTATCATTTTCTATTTCCTTACAAACAGAAACTAGAGTGTTCGATTTTAACATATATGAAATTAATATATTTTCTTACTACTATAAACATTATTTTATGTTTGGATTTATTTATAAGATTCCATATTTTATATAAATTAAAACCATCCTTCAATTTTTTGGATATTTTAGTTTTGAGAATGGGGTTTTAACGAAAAGGAAGAAATCAACATTTGAAAATCTATTACATATCGGTTTGAAAGGATATTTTTATTAGTTTGGTGATGGAAATAGAAGATTTTATATTTTTTATCAATTTTATAGTCCATGTATACTGTTTTTGAATTATGTGTTGGCCTGATGTTGCTATGATTATTGGATATTCCAATGTAGCTTTATAATGTATTGGATAGTGATTATATTCTCTAGAGAATTGTGTTGGATGTTGAATTTATTTGTTATTCCATTTATAAGGGTTCTTGTATGGTTTATGTAATCATGATGTCCCAATGAACCAATATTACTTTTCTATTCCTTCAAATGATTTTTCATGGAAATTATTTGAATAAAAAAATTTGAGTTAATGTTATTTTGTTTTAAAGGAAGGATTATTCCATTTTTGGGAAAACATGTAATCTTTTAAGGGTAAAATTATTTGTTTTCATGAATTCCATGAAACACTCATGAATTTGATTTCACCGTCGAGTTTTATTATAATTTTTTTATGAAAAACTATTTTCAGTAAAGCTCATATCATTAGTAATTAAACAATTATTTGAGATTAATGATTGTTAGGTTAAATGAAAACTCTCTTTTATGAACACATGGATTTAAATTTTCTAAAGGGTTTATTTTACTCTTTTTGTGTGTCCCAAACAGATTTTTAGTTCCCAACCCACATTTTTAATATTTTTCATTGGTTTTAAAGATGATTAATAAAATTGAGGAAGTCATGTTAAATGTTGTGATGAGTTTTAATTAAATAATTTTTTTTTCAATACAAATGTTTTATATTGTGAAATAAATAGATTCTCTATAGACGTTTTCTGTTTATAATATATGTTATTGTTATATAAGAGTTATGGTATGATTCTACAAATCACTAAACTGAAAAGTTCCTTGAAATGAGAGAAAGTGATTTACATTCTATATATTCCATTTGTGGATTATTTAAGGTTATGTCCTTACGACGGGTAACACTATACTCTTTTTCATGTTTGATTTTAATTTTTAATTGAGGGTAGAAACAAAATGTTTTCCCCATCTCTCCCCATATTCCAATTTTTTCATTTTTTTAATAAATGGGATTTGAAAATAACATTTTCATTATATATTTAATGAAGATAATATATATATTATTCATTTAAGAACACTTATATAATAAAATATTTACAAATAAGTTTTTATAATTTATTTAAATACATTATAAAATATAATTTTTAATATAAATATGATAATAATATATATTTTTATAAATTATTTTTTATTCAAAAATAATTAATAAATTTGAATATGCAGAGTATTTGTAAATATATTTTAATATATAAATTTATATACACAATTTATTTATTTATTTTAAATAATTATATATTTTAATATATATATATATAATAATGTAGATATATATGTGATTATATATAATATAAAACAAATAATATGAAAAGAAATATAAAAATTGGAATATTAAATTGAAATATATATGTAAATATATTTACATATATTCTTTAACACGCACACACATATACACTTACTAATATAAATTTTATAATAATATTTAAAAATTATTTAAGTTAAATTGATAATATATATATATATATTGTGATGCATATAATTGAATTAATATTATATATATATATATATTTATTAATATATAATTTATATTTTTATGGAGATTTATATAATTAAATATATACTATACATAAATTTATTTTATTATATTTTAATACAATAAATATTTATTTACAAGATCATAGTATATATATACATATATGAATAATTTGATTTTTATTTTAATATACTTATGTAAATATAATTATATATATTTAAATAATTATAAATATAGATATATAATTTATATAAATATTTAAGATTTTTATTTTATAAAATATATTTCAAAATATATATGTGTATATCTATAGAGGTGACATTTCATTCCAATTTATAAGGGCTCAGTTTTTACATTGCTTTAGCTTTGTGTTTTTGAGTGATTTGAGGAGTTATGGGAATGATGGGTAAGAGGACGTGCAGTTAGAGCATAAATTTCATCTAGGGAAGATGAATCAGAGCATGACCATGTTGATCGTGACATGAGGGTGATGTTGTAGATGACCAGAAGTGTTGCATATTGGTATCAGGGTGTGGTCCTTGTGTTTCACGGCATGAGGTTGTCTTCAATGGATGTGCTTGTTATATGGTTTTTTTCATCACATATAGGATTGGATTAAAAAGTGAATACTTTGAGGAGAAAGCTCCTAGGTTCTACCCAGAGAGACTCATGGCATGGGTTTTAGGGTTCATGATGAAAAGATATAGGGGCCTTTCATTTGTGTTTCTATTTTAGGTAATCCACCCATATGGATATTGAATCATGGACAAATCAATATTAAATTTAATTAGGTAAGAGATTTTACCCAAGAATTGAATATTTTCTATTTGGGGGATTCCCGACACGAATTTTGTATCATTATTAGATATTAAAACACTGTGAAATGACTATGATCTTCAGTGTTACTATTGATGTTTTTCTAAGTAGTAGCAATGCAATGATATCCTTCCATAACATGAAACTGATTTTTTCCTACAAGGATTAAATATATCATACACCTCACTTTCTCTTAGATTCTTTCACTTTATCTCTGTCTACCACCATTTTTAGGTTCTTTTTAGAGACACAGAAGCCACCATTGACAACTTATACTCCTTAGATTCATGAAATTAATATTTCTTCCATCTGAGATTATTGTGCATTCCTTCATGTGATTTGGGCATCGAGTTTATCTCTTATTCATGTTTTTATTTATTGTAACCATTGATTTCCCTTTGAATATAGAGGATTTGTGACATCTTCTAATTTTATAAAAAAAGTACAAGATTAACATGATTTATATTCTTTTGGAAATGGTTTATCCAAAAAAATAAATTTAATTATTTGGAAATCTAAAGGAAAATGAAATATTTAATGGGATACAATGATCACTTGTGAATTTTGTTAGGACTGGATCCCACTTGGAACTTTCTAGATATATTTTAGTTAGTTTACTTTATTATTATTTATCATTTTCATGGATGATATTATTTAAATTGGATAACAAGATGAAAAATGTATGATCATTTAAATAACAAATGAGTCATATGAATTTAATTATCAGTATTCTTAGAAATATATAGAACATGGATGTCTTTCTTAAGCATTATTATTGGTTATTTTCTTTATTGTTTCCTACTAATTTTTTTTCTTTATTTATTAAATTCAATGTATAATTTATAGGATAATTCAATATGGTAATGAAAATGGATGTTTTATGATATTAATGTTTTGGTAGTTATTGAGTTCCCATCCTTGTTGTTATGTCATGTTTTTTAAAGGCATGTTTTCCAAAGTTTTATGGGTTTGGTTTCCCATTCATTTGGATATTCTAAAAATAATATTTCTATGATATGTGTTAATTTTTTTTGGACCTTTGTTGAGAATTTTTGGGGTATAAATTTTGTTGGGATATTAACTGAGGGATGAATGGAACATGTTGAGAGATGGGATTACATATTTCTTATTCATTAATATGAGATTTATATTGGGATATATGGAATTAGTTGACAGAAGGGATCCTTTATTTTCTAGATAGTTTTATTAGGTTATGGGCTTATTGGATGGTTTGGGTTGAGAGTGTGGCATTCTATATATTTTTATATCTCGATTGAAGGTTTCTTGATAATTGGTAGTTATAGTTTATAACTTCCTACTACAATTGATCTATACACTAAAAAAAATTCTTACATGTGGTATTCTCATATCGAGTCCATGGATACCCTATTTATGTAATGATAAATTAATTATAAATTAATTCATGGATTTGGGTATTTATGTTAGTGGTAATAAAATATTAAATTGTAATCAAGTTATTATTAGATTAATTTTCTATGATAAAAGAATGTTAATATAGAAATTGAATTTTCAATTATAAAATAATTTTTAATTATAATGAAATGGAATGATTGACCAACAATTTTTAATTTGATTAATGAATTGTATGTATTTTATAATAATAATTGAAAATTTAAAATGATTTTGAATTTTTATGAATTTGTTCTTTTAGGGATTCTAGTTTTGTAGGCCATGGTTGTGGAATATAGATGTAATATGGGATGATTGCTTCCATTTTGTATAAGTCTTGCTAGAATCCCTTATTTTGGTTGTGTAATATATTATTTATTATATTTTCCAATTTAATACACTCTTCCACCTAAGTTGGGTGGGAATCTAATGCCCAAATGTGTTGGGATTTTATTTCTCTGCCCAATATCTAGCCTCGGGAGGGATAATATGGATGAATTCTCCCTATTACATTCTCTCTCTTCATATATATAAATATGTGTATGTGTATCTTGGAATTAATGGATTCAACTATATTGAACATGTCTACACTAGCTGTGATGGATTTATCTTTTTACCAAATTGGTGTGTTCATTCTGTAGTGGATTGATAATACAACCCATACATATATTTTAGTTATAGTGATTCTTCTTACATTAAGTGAACATTTGTGGGTTTTGTTTTCTATGGGTATATTTCATGATGGACTGGTTTCAATGGATTTTAATTTGGTATCATGGCTATGAGGATAGATTTTGATATTTTTTATTCGGGTGCTAGATGAGATGTAGATGAGGTATGTGTGCACAAGTTTTAAGATGACTTATAGAGGGGATCATTACATAGGATGTTTTTCATTGGTGTGTTATTGTGATAAAATAGTAGAGAATTGTATGGTGGGAACATTATTATGTATATGCATTATATATGTTTTTAATTACTTTTAGGAGTTACATATTGAGAGATCCTTATTGAGCATGGTGTTTAGTTTTACTTGACTATGTAACCAGTTGATTTCATTTGTTTATTCATTGGGATTTTTTACGTTTCTTTTACATTAATAAATAGTGTTTTGGGAGAATCTTACACAATATATGAGTACTCTCACCCCATTCATATGTAAACTATTTTTTGGTGTGTGAGACCTTGGTGGTGCCCGGTGTTAGTGTTACTTACTCAAAGTGGTTTCTTGAGATCATTTCAATATATTGGTCTCTAACTTGGATTTTTATTAAGGTATTTTAATTTTTTAATTTTTTATGAAATAATATTAATATATCTGGATGGTTTATTTGTTAATTTTATGGATTTTGTTAGTTGATAATATATTTAATCTTTAGATTACTGAATGAGTGTAATTCTACACACTAGTATAGGTTTTATACCCTTTGGGTTTTTTTGCAATATGTGGCATATTGGAGGTGATATTTAGTGGTCATCAATGTCTTTACTACAGGATTTGGAGGATTACTAGTGATTGGGGGTCCCATGTTTTTAAGAATACTTTTCTTAGAAATTTATTTTTTGGTTGGTTTGCGTAGAGAGTAGGGTTTGACAGATTTTTTTGTTTCGTTATTGTTGGTTTCTTAATGACGCATTGTTTTTGTTTCCATTTATCTGTTATAGTTGGACAATAAACTATAAGTGATTATTCCAGGTGTTATTTTTATATTCTGTACTAAGATACCCAACTTATGTAATAATAAATAAATTAAAATTGAATTCATATGTGGGGGTACTGATTATGGTGATAATGAAAAATTAAATTGGAATAATCAAATGGTTTCATTAATGTTCTAAAATCATGGAATGGAAATCCAGAAATTTAATTATGAACTATGAAATCATGATGACTTGTGATGAAATGGAATGATTGAACCATAATTTGTAATGGGATTAATCAATAGCTTGTAATTTATAATTAGTAAATTATACTAAATTATAATATTAAAAAATTGATTCTTATGTGGTTATACATAATATACCTCTTTGGCCACAACAGTGGAGGTTTAGTGTCATGTTGGATGATATCTACAATTACGTCCAAAGAAAGGTAGTTTACAGTTTTTTAGTTCTATTATATATTAATCATTATATTTTATAATTTCATTTATTTCAAAAAATTGATCAAGGGAGCATTCTAGGACAAAATGTTCTGGTATTTGAGTGTTTTTTCAAATATTCTTATTGGTAAGAGAACATATGGCTGGATTGTCCCTCTTTCACATACTCCATTCTTTTTTATAATTATGTGTTAGTGTATCCTGGATATAATGTATTCTTTAATAAGGGACTTTTTTAAATGGGATTTAATGGATCTATATTTCACTACACATATTTTGAAAGGTTGTAATAGCTTGAGGTTATATATTATTTATATACTCCTCCTAAAGAGAATTTTGTTAACAAATGTGTCCTTGTATGGGTTGTGATGGCTTGAGTCATATTCCAAAAAACAGAGTTTATAATCTATTTTAGGTTATTCACTTGGTTATAAGATGAGATTTGGATATGTGTATAGGGGGTTCTTAATGATATTTGGATGAGGTATATGTGAATGAGGAGTAGGATGACCTATAATGGGGGTTTTAGTATAATATATTTTTTACCTAGGATTGAGAAAAAAAACCAAAATGGTAATGTGCATTCAGGTTACCTTCCAACATATATGAATATGATATAGATTGACATAATTTTATGTTTTAAAATTTGAGAGATAATTTGGGAGGATATGGTATAGTTTTATATTTTTGTGTAATTTATTGGATTCATTTTTCTATTCCATTATATATAGTTTTATTATTTAACAATTTCATGAAAATTTATTGGGAAGTTACTATTGAGTATGCTTTATGCTCACTCCCATGTTTATATAATCTATTATTAAAGTCCATAAGTAGTCTTGTAATCTATATAGGGGTTAATAGGTCATAGAGGATGTCTATGAAATATTTGAGTATATGGTCACTAAGTAGTTGTTGTTCTTGATATTTTTAGTTGTTTTCTATTTTAAATGACATTACTTTTAGGTATTGGTATTCTTTTCTTATTTTTGCGATATAGTCGGTTGGGGGAACTCATCTCTTATCCTTAAATTTATATATTTAGGGTAGCGGCTACTATTTGTAATAATTATATACCCTTAGTGTCGATCACATACTCATGGCCAATTGGAGGTGTGATTTGGGGGGGTAATCCTCAACTTTACTATCGACCAAGGAGGTGTAACAGTGAAGGGGGACTAGTTACACATGTTATGTTTACCTATTTATTATTCATTTAAAAACACTTATAAAATCATATATTTACATATAAATTTCCATATTTTATTTAAATACATTATAAAATATAATTTTTAATATAAATTTGATAATAATATATATTTTTATATATTAATGAATTAAAATTAAAAATAAATTTTCATTCTAATATAATTTTTAAATATAAATATACTTATTATTTGTAAATATATTTTAATATATAAATTTAAATAAACAATTTATTTATTTATTTTAAAAGAAGATATATAATCATATATATATAAATATAATAATGTAGAGATATATATATAATTATATATATTATAAATTAAATAATATGAAAATAGATATAAAATTTTTAATATTTAATTTAAAACTATATGTAAATAAATTTACATATATTTAAAAACACGCACACACAAATACACTTACTCCTGTAAATTTAATACTAACATTTACAAATTATGTAAGTTAAATTTATAAAATATATATATATTGTGATCCATATGATTGAATAAATATTATATATATAAATTTAATTATATTTATTAATATATAAATTATATTTTTATAGAGATTTATAAAATTAACTATACACATTACATAAATTTTTTTAATATATTTTAATAAACTGAATTTTTATTTTCAAGATCATAATATATATATACATATATAAATAATTTTATTTTTATTTACATATACTTATGTAAATATAATTATATATAATTAAAACGTTTTAAAAATATAAATATTTATACAATTTATATAAATATATATTCTTAGTATTATATAAAATATATTTAAAAATATATATGTGTATATCCATATAGGTGATAATTCATTCCAATTTATAAGGGCATGGTTTTTCCTTAGCACTAGCTTTGTGTTTTTCGGTGATTGGAGGTGTTAAGGGAATAATGGGTAAGAGGACGTGTGGTTAGAGATTAAATTTCATCTAGGGAAGATGTATCGCAGCATGATTGTGTTGACCGTGACATGATGGTGAAATATCTGATTACCAACAATGTAGTATATTGGTATCAGCGCGTGGTCCTTGTGTTTAATGGCATGAGGTTTTCCTCATTGGAGGTGGTTGTTATCTTGTTTTTTCATCACATATGGGAGTGGATTAAAACATGAATACTTTGAGTAAAACCCTCCTAGGTTCTAGCGAGAGAGACTCATGGCCTGGGTTGTAGGGCCCACGATGAAAAGATATAGCGGCCTATTTTTTGTGTTTCTATTTTAGGTAATCCCACCTTAGGCAAATTGAATCCTGGCTTAATCACTATTAAATTTTATTAGGTAAGATATTTTAACCAATAATTGAATAAGTTATATTTGGGGGAGTCGTGACATGAAATTTGTATCATCATTGGATATTAAACCATTGTGGAATGACTATGATCTTCAGTGCTACTATTGATGATTTTCTATGTATTATCAGTTCAATGATAGTCTTCCATAACATGAGGTAGTCTTTTTCCAGCAAGGATTAAATATACTAAACCCCTCTATTTCTCTGAGATACATTCACATTATCTCAATCTACCACCAATTTGAGGTTCATTTAATGAGACACATAATCCCCCTTTTACAAATTATAATCCTTGGATTCATGATATTGATATTTCATCCATCCGAGATTCTTGAGGTTTCCTGCATGGGATTTGGGCATCAAGTTCATCTATTGTTCTTGTTTTGATTTGCAGAAACCATTGAAGCCCTATTAATATAGAGGATTTGTGACTTCTTCTAATTTTATAAAAATTATGATATTAACGTGATTTATATTCTTTTGGTATTGGTGGATCCAACCAAATAAATATAATTATTTGAAAATATAAGGGAAAATGAAATAGAGAGTGGGATGCAATGATAACCTCTGAATTTTGTTAGGACCATATGCCACTTGGTATTTTCAAGATAGATTTCAATTAATTGATTCTCATATTATTTACCTTTTTCATGGATGATATTATTTAAATTGGATAACAAGATAAAAAAATGTATCAAAATTTAATTAATGAATGAGTCATAGGAATTTAATTATCATTCTACATTGAAAAATATTTAACATGGATGTGTTACTTAAGCATTCTTATTGGTTGTTTTCATTGTTGTTGGCTACTAATTTTTTTCTTTCTTTATTTAATTCTATGCATAATTTATAAGATAATTCAATATGTTAATGAAAATGGTTTTTTACGAGAATAATGTATTGGGGGTTATTGGGTGCCAAAAATTGTTGTTATTCCATTTATTTTACAGTCATGTATTCCTGAGTGTTATGGATTTTGTTTCCCATTGAGTTTTATATTCTAAAAATAATATTGCTATTATATGTGTTACTCAAGTTTTTTTTGACCTTTGTTGTGAATTTTTGGGGAATAACTTTTTTGTGATATTAAGTGAGGGATGGATGGCACAAGTTGAGAGATGGGATTACAAATTGCTTTTTCATTAATATGAGATTAATATTGGGATATATGGAACCACTTGAAAGAAGGGATCCCTTATTTTCTAGATAGTTGTATTAGGTTTTGGGATTATTGGTTGGTTTGGGTTAAGAGAGAGGAATTATCTATATTTTTATATCTTGATGGATGGTTTCTTGATAATTGGTAGATATAGTTTCTAACTTCCTACTACAATTGATCTATAAAATATGATTGCTTCTTCCATCTGGTGTTTTCATATCATGTCCATGGATACCCAAATAATGTAATGATAAAAGAATTATAAATGAATTCATGGATTTGGGTATTTATTTTTGTGGTAATTAAAAGATAAATTGTAATCAAGTTTTTATTAGATTAAAGCTCTATAATAATAGAATGTTAATATAGAAATTGAATTTTTAATTATAAAATAATTTTTATATATAATGAAATGGAATGATTGAACCCTAATTTTCAATGGGAATAATGAATTGTTCGTAACTATGATTAATAATTGAAAATTAACAAGGTTGTTGAATTTTTGGGCTTATGTTCTTATATGGATTCTAGTTTTGTAGTCCATGGTGGAGGAATATAGGTGTAATATGGGACAATAGCTTTAGTTTTATAAAATTCTTGCTAGTCTCTCTTATTTTGGTAGTGTGATATATTATTTATTATATTTTCCAATTTAATACACTCTCCCACTTGAGATGGGTGGGAATCGAATGGCCAAATGTTTTGGAATTTTATTTCTCTCCCCAATATCTATCCTTGTGAGGGAAAAGATGGATGAATTCTCCGTATTACATTATCTCCCTTCATTTGAATAAATATATGTATGTGTATCAAGGAACTAACAGATTCCACTATATGGAACAAGTCTAACCTAGCTGCGATGGAATTATTTTTTACCAAACATGTGTGTTCATTTTGTAGTGGATTGATATTACAACACATATATATATTTTAGTGGTAGTGAATTTTCATACCATAAGTGTACTTTCATGGGTTTTGTTTTCTGTGGGTATATTTCAGGATTCACTTGTTGTAATGGATTTAAATATGGTATCATGGCTATGAGGATAGATTTGATATTTTTGAATGGGGTGCCAGATGAGATGTAGATGAGGTATGTGTGCACATGTTTTAGGATTACTTATAGAGGGGATCATTACATAAGATGTTTTTCATTGGGGTGTTATTGTGATAAATAAATGCAGAATTGTATAGAGGGAACATTATTATGTATATTCTTTAGATATGTGTTGAATTAGTTTTATAAGTTACTTATTGATGGATCTATATTGAGGATGGTGTTTAGTTTTACTTGTCTAGGTAACGAGTTGATTTCATTTGTTTATTCATTTGGTTTTTTACATTTCTTTTACATTTAAAAATAGTTTTTTTGGGGGAATATTACACAATATATGAGTACCCTCACCCCATTCATATATAAACAATTTTTAGGTATGTGATACCTATGTGGTGACTGATGTTAGTGTGACTAACTCAAAGTGGTTTCTCGAGATCTTTTCATGTCATTTGCCTCTACGAAGGAGTTTTTTCATGGCATATTTTTTTTATTTTTGGTGAAATAATATTAATATATTAGGATGGTTTATTTATTAATTTGATGGATTTTGTTGTTTGATCATATATTTAATCTATTGATTATAAAATTTGAGTAATTCCACACACTTGTGTATGTTTTATACCCTTTGCGTTGTTGTGAAATATGTGGCATATTGGAGGTTATATTTAGGGGTCATCAATGTATTTAATGCTAGCCCTGGAGGAGTACTAGTGGTTGGGGGTCCCCAGTTTTTAAGAATACTATGCTTAGAAATATATGTTTTTTCTTGTTTGGGTAGAGCGTGGGGTTTGCCAGATTTTTTTGTTTCATTATTCTGGGTTTTATAATGACTCATTATTTTTGTTTTCATCTATCTGTTATAGTTGGACAATAAATTATAAATGATTCTTCCTTGTGGTATTTTCATATTGAGTACTAAGATACTCAAATAATGTAATAGTAAATAAATTATAATTGAATTCATTGGTTTGGGTGTAGTTTATGGTGATAATGAAAAATTAAATGGGAACCATCAAATTGTTTCATTAATGCTCTAAAATCATGGAATGGAAGTCTAGAAATTGAATTATAAACTATGAAATCATGTTGACATTTGATGAAATGGAATGATTGAACAACCATTTTTAATGGTATTAATCAATAGATTTTAATTTCTAATTAACAAAATAAACTATATAATAATATTAAAAATTGATTCTAATGTGGTTATACATAAAATACATAATTGGGCCTTTGTGGTGGATGTTGGGTATCTTGTTGGATGATATCTACAATTGAGTCCAAATAAAGGATGTTTATTTTTGTTTGGTTCTATTTTATATTAATAATTATATTTTATCATTTCATATGTTCCAAAAATTGATTTAGGAGAGAATTACATGCCCAAATATTCTAGCATTTGAGTATTTTCCTAAATATCCTTGTTGGTAAGGGAACATACGTCCAGATTTTTCCTCTTTCACACTCTCCCTTCATTAATAGAATTATGTGAAGGTGTATCCTAGAAATAATGTATTCTTGAATAAAGGGAAATTTAATAATGGGCTTTAATGGATCTCTGTTTCACTATAATATTTTTGCTGGATGTAATAACTAAATGTTATATAACTTGAATATATTCCACCTAAAGAGAATTTTGTTAATATATTTGTTCTCGTATGGGTAGTGATGACTTGATTAATATTCCTAGAAACATTGTTTATAATCTATTTTAGGTTATTCATTTTTTATAAGATTAGATTTAGATATGTGTATGGGGGGGGGGGGGGTTCATGATGAGATGTGGTTGAGGTCTATGTGCATGAGGTGTGGATGACTTATACAGGGGATTTTAGTACAATATATTTTTTAACTAAGATTGAGAGAAAAAACCTTAATGGTAATGTGCATTCAGGTAACCTTCCTATATATAGGCATTTGATATAGATCGACATAATTTTATATTTTAATATTTGAGAGATAATTAGGGAGGATATGGTGTAGTTTTATATTTTTGGGTAATTTATTAGGGTCATTTTTCTATTCAATTATATTTAGTATGATTCTTGTATTATTTCATGATTTTTTTGGATTTTACTATTGAGTATACTTTAAGCTCACCCCCATGTTTATATAATATATTATTAAAGTCTATAGGAGTAGGCTCATTATTGATATAGGCGTTAATAGGTCATAGAGGTTGTTTATGAAATATTCGAGTCGATGGTCACTAACTAGGATTTGTTCTTGATATTTTTAGTGGTTTTCTATTTTATATGACATTACATTTAGGTATTGGGATTGTTTTTTGTATTTTCATGATACAGGCAGTTGGTGGACCTTATCTCTTATCCATAAATTTATATATTGAGGGTAGTGGATCCTATATGTAAAAATTATATACCCTTTGCGTCGATCACCTACTCATGGCCAGTTGGAGATGGGATTTGGTGGTAATCCTCATCATCACTATAGACCAAGGAGGTGTAATAGTGAAGGGGCACTAGTGTCACATGTTATGTTTACCTATTTATTATTCATTTGGATATTACCATACTTAAACCCAACAAATTTTTTAAACCTGATTTCATTCCATTTTATCAGTTCACATGTTATTTATATAATTAAATAATCAAAAATATTTACAAATACATATTAAATTTAAAAATTTTATATCAATTTAAATTATTCTTAGAATAATTAAAAAACTAAAAAATAATTACATTAAAAATAAACTAAAAATAAGACATTTTATTTCATATTATATCTATAAGCAATTAAATATTTACATAATTGTGTTATTTATCATGACATGATACCATGAAACATCAACCAAAATATGACCAATTTATTTAATTAGTTATCCCAATCATGTTATGTTCATATTTTGTAAATATTTCACATTACCAATTTCCACATTGGTGTATGTGTGTATCTATATGTATATATAATGATGTTTATATATTGACTAGTGTGATGAAAATAATTCTGGTTTCGTATCTATTGGTGGTGTTTTTAATTTTTTTTCTTGGATTCATAACCTCATTTGGTTTCTTCTCTTTATTTAGTGTTGTTTTCATTTCATATGAGCTCTCTTTAGAATTTATGGACCGTTTGGTTGTTATATTTTGTGGATGGGTTCCCATATAGTCTCAATAAGGTTTAAAATACATAGATGATGGTTGGTGGTTTTGGTTTTGTGATGGTTTGGTAGCATTGGGGGCATTGGAGGTTGAATGATATGATTTTTGCTGAGTAGGTGGTCTCACTAGTGAAGATGGGTTGTGTGATATTAATGGAATTTTTTACTCGGATTTGGAGATTCCATAGGATCCTGTGATTATTTTCTTCTTATGTCACTCTACTTATATTTTAGGTATCCTAGAAATAATATGTTTTTTCTAGTGTTTGTAGCCATGGAGTGAATTTTTTTTAGTTTCTCCTTACTAAATTTTTTTAATGATGGTTTCAAATTGTGGTTCAAATATGGTTCCATGATTATTCGGTGCTCACGATGATAGATATGTATATTATTTTGATAATATTTTTCTCTTTTTTTGATGGCCTGTATTCTCTAGATTTTCAATCATGACATGCAGGTGATGAATTTTGTTTTAGTGGGGAGAAGGACTCCATGCAACATTATAGACCATTTCAGAATCAAGGAAACTTGGGTATTTATGTGAGGATATATCATGTGTATTACATGAAAACCCATAATGTTATTAGTCTTGTGGTTTATTATTGGAATTCATAAATTTTTATTTTTTATTTGTGTGGATAAATAATCTCTATTTGTTTCCACCTAACATAAAAAGTTGTCTAATTATTAAAATTAAACAACGGGGTTTTTTGTATGTATGTTCGTCTATATATATATTTATTTAATTTTATGTATATTAAAATATTATTATTCATTAAAAATATTAATACACTTTCTTAACTATTTTTGAAGCACATAAATTATCCACCACTAAAAAATAATTTTTTGTGTTAGTGGCTATTTATGTATATGAAATATATCCTTTCTATGAATAATTAGATGGTAGAAGAGGTGTAGAAGCTATCACTCCCTACAACTCATGGTGACTCATTTTCCCTAGTTTATCCTAGGGGTCCCAATCTTCATTCATTCTCTTATTCTTACAATATTTTTAGTTAGAAATCACCCAGCTCTAGATTTAAGCTTCTCAATGTAGAAGCACTGAAGGGTTTATCAAATTTCGATAGATTTTTGGGAGGATCTTTTACCTCGATTATGAATCGTCCTTCGAAGAGAATCATCAGGAAGGGATCAACCACACAAAAATCAGCCTCTGATGATTCAATTATAGATCGACTTGGCCTATGCAAGTTCTTTTCCATTATTCACATTTTTCAAATGAAGTGTTCAACACCCTGGAACATTGTGGATCAAATCACCCATTTATCATCCATTTGTAGATTTGATGGTTTCCAATGATTTTCTCTTGTCTGTGGATTTTTTCACATTCCTTTTCCCTCTATTGAGCTTAAAGATTGAACCTATAATTCATGATTTGTCAACCTTAGTCGTGAAACTATGAAAATTTATTATTTAAAGCTAAATTTCAGTTTGAATGACTTTAAAGATACATGTGCACAAGTGTGTGTTTGAATTCATGGCCTTAACTAGGTATTATGGCATCCAAAAATATTATATGATATTGCATCCGCGATGTGTATCCCAATAATGGTGGACAATGCCACTCAAATGTTTATTTTTGGTCTTTATGATCATGTTCTAGCTGAAGTGTATTTAAGTACCACATTAACCAATAAGGTAGTTCTATCCACAATAGAAGATGAATTTTCTCTCCTGATTGAATTTGAAAAAACTCATCAATTTTGTCACATTTTAAATACTATTTTTCATTCACAATTTATGTGTAGAGGTAACTAATTTTGTAATTATTATAATTATAGAGGTCATGAATTGAAAAATAGTCCAAAGAAGAGAACCTAGAGTGATGTGCAAACCATTGCTGCTCATACTAAAAATCTGAAGACAGACAAAGTTAGATATTTTCCATCAATTAATCCCCCTGGGGTAAAAGAATATATTGAAGAAGAGTCCTCAATATTTAGAAAGACTCTTAATGTCATGTCTTTGAATTATTATTGTCTGGATTTCCCTATCCCTTGTTCTACTCAATATGGTAATGGTTCTATTGTTCCTGCTAATATTAATGAGAATATCCCCACTTGGGCTGACATTACTGAGGGGTATCACATTACCCTTTAAGGGTTTTCCTTTTAAGTATTCCTTATCAAAAGGAATAAATGAGGAGCATGTGAGATATGAATCTGATTATAGACAAGGAACCACAGAATTAAATACTCTGAAAGAGTTTGACTTTGATTTCTAGAATGAGCAAAGAGTATTGTCTTCAAAAAAAATGAAAGAGAAAGTAAAAGTTTGTTGTAACTACTTCAATGAAACCCAAATGTATAATGTCATACAATTTTAATATAAAGGTTTAATTTCGTTCTTCTCATATTTTAATTAACGAGTCTTCAGGTTCATCTAATCCTTTGGACAAAATTTATACAATGGTTCTATATAAACCTATGCTGACACTTACATAGGGTACCAGTTTTGCTACTGACTTATCAAGTAGGATTTCTTTATGTGATGTCTCTAGTAAGCCAGAAGGCACACATAATATTCATTATGTAGGGCTTTCTATACCCTCCAAGAACCTATAAATTTTGATGGTTCTCTCTTATCCTTTTATGTATAGACATAGAAAGGATACTTCAGCTAATGATCATGTGGTTGACAAGACACACAATAGTTGTTCTATCCTTAGAAGTGCTGGGATAAGGGAATCAAAATTGGATGGCTCTAGGATATATATTACACCATTCCCTGACTTGGCTCAACATGTGGATTTAAATAATACTCAAAGGTCAGTACTTATTATTATTTTGAGTTTCTTTTAGGAAGAATTGAAATAGATGGACAAAAAATGTTCGGGTTTTGGATACTAAAAAGCGATGGATATAGTTGATGATAGTCTTTTAGATGATGGAGGGGGGCTTGGGTGACTATCAACTCTATGGGGAGGGGTTGAAATCCGTGTGGTCAGGGTGGGAGGATAACTCACCATAGTATGCTGACTCATTCAGGAGATGATTGACAGTCTTTTATTGGTTTATAATGAACATTCCTCTTTGAACAATTATTTCTATTTTAATTAATGGGTTATTTTCCTCACCTTTTCTAATATTTAATAAATATTTATGACAACCACATAAGGATTTCTAGATACATAATTGTCATATAATGATAAATTAATATATAATGAATTTACACTTATCAAGAAATTATATAATAAACATTCATATATTTAATGATTATGTTACTCTCTTACCTTCTCATACATTCCCTCAAATAATTTTGATAAATTGTTCCCCATGAATCATATTAATAATAATAAAAAATAATTATTTGAAAGAATATTTATAATTAATGGCGAAACATTATACATTAAAGATGTTTCTCAAACATAGATAACAAATTAATAAAAATGTATTATTTATAATAGTGATATTTGATATTAAGATCTTAAGTATAGGGAAATCATTCTTTAACATAAAAGTAACCTTGGAGTTTTTAGTGGAATTTTTTTAGGTTTTAATTATTTTCAATATGAATGAGGATATTTAAATAAAAAATTGGGATTCTTGGGGAGTTTGGTTATTTTCTAATAATATTAGAGTTTCCTTGAGATGATTATAGATGATTTCATGATTATTTTGAAGAGAATCTAGAATCATCGAGTCAGATGTCAAAATCATTCTAAGTAAATTCTTGTATGGTGTTATTATATTAGATATTTGAGACACACAATGTGTACTAAGTGATCATATGTAGATGTAGGGATCTGAAACTGGTAATTATTCTTCATGATATATTGTAAAATAAATCTAGTTATGTGAGACTACATAACTAAATTATCATATAAGGGCCCACATATAAAAAAAATTAATTTAAATACAAAATATTCTACAACAAAATGTTCTAATATGATAATTGAATAGAATATGATGTTTTATATATGTGAATGAAAATTTTGATAACATATTTCTCTTATAGGACCACTCTATAAGTGAATTATATTAATAAGGGTGCATGTGAAACATCTTTCTTTGTGAATAATTTTTTTATAGTCATGAAATCCAATTTAGAATTGTGGTGATAAATGGCCGATGTAAGATGTTTTAATTGGTTAAAATAAAGTTTCTAGAAGTTGAATATATTAAATAATTCCAAATCTAACAATGATCAATCTTGTCCATATTTCTTAAAATATCACAACCATATTATGAATCAAAAAGTATAAAAAATTAGTAATCTTCACTTTTTGAAATTAATGTGTTCAAACATGAGATCATCCATATGAGATGAATTCACATAGAATTTAATTATTTATATTATCAATAATATTATAGATGGAAATCTGCCAATTTCTTTATAAAATTTATTTACTATAATCTTGTGAAATATATATGGCCAATCATGGTGAGAGTTCTTAAATTTAGAGATATTTTACAAAGAAGGGTTTTGAAGAATTTTTGTATATAATGTATTTATTTAACACTGTATGTTTGTAGAATAATATTTAATTAGTGGAAAATAATCCCCTCATTGATGCACAAATAATATAGAAGATGGATGGAAATTGAGACTAACCTTGTTGAAGAAAAAGAATCAAATTGCGATATTTAATCAAGGAAGAATATAAGGGTAGTTATTCTACATCCATGAGAAAATAGGGGAACATACCCACATGATAGTTTTTAATGTGTCTTCTGAAGGAAGAGCTAGGAAGATCAAAATATTATAATACTCATGGAAATTTCAAAGTACGATAACTAAAGTCCAATGCTATGAAGAAATTTTTATCATCTGTTGTAGCTCATGTTATCAGGATAACTGAAAGGGATTTTGAGTAACAAGGAGAAGATGCTATCTACTTCTTTGCTAAGTGGGTATACTATTTTATCTATACATGATGGTTCAAGGGTAAAATCATCATTAATTTTAAACGAACTAGATTCTGAAATTGATTTATCTCATATTACTTTGATCATTTTAAAGCAATAAGATATTTTTTAAAATCCAATATGATGTTGGTGAACAATAATATAGGATGACACCAAGACTATTCACCCATATATGATCATAATATTTAGTACATAATATGTCGATATATTGGATTTAAACATTACAAGGAGAAGGAACAAACAATCAGTCTGAACATTATAAAAATTTCTTGTGCACTATCATGTTTATGTGTTCCTTTGATATGGGATATTCTAAGAAAATATCATTTGTATATCATGTCATAATAAAAAAAAGTGGTTTATTTAAAATCAAAATAAATTAAAATAAAACCCCCACTTATTCACCCCGTCCCAGTTTTTTATTATTTATTAGGCCGTTTAGTGGTATCACAACCCTCAGTTTCCACTATCAGTTATTTTATTTTATTATGATACATAATATCAATTTAATTAATAGAAGTGTTAGTCAAACCTTTTATGGAATTAATTGAAATGTATGAATACATTGGACGTTTCATTTTATTTATCAAATTTTCTTGATGTCATTTATGAAGTTACAGATGGTTTCCTACTGATTAAAAAAGTGCTTAAATGACTTTTATTTATAAAATAAGAATTTTGACTGATGTTAATGCATGGTATTTAGTTATAATATCTATATCTAATTAATTCTAAATTAGGTATATGGTTTTCCAAACTAAAAACTGAAATATGGGAAGTGATTGAAATCATATTTAAGTTAAATGTTAAATATAAAGAAGCTACGAAATAAATTTGGAGATGCCGATTTGAAAAAATCATACTAAAAAAAGATGAAAACATAAATGAATTCTAAAATATGTTGAATTAAAATGTTATTAAGATTACAGTATTTAGTGAAACACATAAAAACACTATTATTTTCAATATGTTAATACGATACATTGTTACCATATTTGAACCTTTGATTTCAGCTCAAGAAGATCGAGAGGATCTTGTAATTGAAATGAATCAAAACATTATAATTGAATATGATATAAGAAAGGATTTATTATTTGAAAATAAATCCATTGATGAAATGAAATTTAAATCTATATGGATGAAAAAAAATAAATGATGAATAATAAAAATAACTAGATGAAATAAATGGTAAAGCTAATAAAGGCGGTGAAAATAAATGAATCATGTCATGTTTCATGAGGAAATTCAGGATTGGAATGAAAATGTACCAAGGTGTAATCAAATTTAAATTATTTCTCTTTGGTGATATTTTTTACTATTACATTAATTTTTCTAAGAAGAAAATTGTAGGGTATAATCTTGAGGATTAGAAGCCTCGGAATTAGAGACAGGGAAAGTAATGAAACCTCAAAATTAGTTGAGAAAAATATGATGTTACCAAGTTGAGTAAGAATAAATATATTATGTAAGGATGAAGATGATAAAATCTATTATCGTATCCAAGGTAATAATTAATTTTCTAATATATTTACAATATTAATGTTTCATTTAGTAATACATTAAGGATCTTCAAGTAGTGAATGTGAAAAATGATGTTTCCTATATGTAATATATACTTAGTTCTAAACTTAAATCATTCCAAGAGTACTATAAAAAACTCAAGAGATAAGATAGGATATTGATGAAGTAGGATATAACCGATTGATAAAATTTAATATATTTTCTTTAAAAGATATTCTCTATATTAAATATATTTGAATTTACTAGTTGAAATTAATGAAAACTTCAACAATCCTGAAGGATATTATGGTGAAACCCAATTTGAAAGATGAGGAAATTTGTTAGAATAATTAAAAATTCCTAGTGGTCCAAAAAGAATTTATGAATATAATATATGACTATAACAAATCTATAAAGATCAAGTATGAGTCATCAAACAATTCTGTAAATTTAAACTCACATAAAGTTAAAACCTAAGAAGTTTTGTCTCATTGTAAATGTATTTTAACCAAAAATATAGGATAAATTTTTAAATATGGTAATGTGTAAGATAATAAGGGCGAATAAAAACTTTATCCTACACCTAAATAGAGTACAAAATCTCTAGAAATGATGTATTTTCATGCTAGAATAAAAGTTTCATCCATATAATTCCAATCAGATAAAAATTATCCATAGATAACTCATTACTATAGAAGACACCAATTCAATGGGGATAAATTTTGTTGACTTATTTTCTGTGATATGGATTATTCATTCTGGTATAATATTTCTCATATAAGAAAAATTTATTGATCAAGGGATAATATCTCTATGAATACGATGAGAGATTCATAGAAGAAACAATAATATTTCAATGAAATAGTTTATTTACCCACAAAAAATATATTATGATTGTTAGATGATATATGTGTAATATAAGAACTAAATAGTCATAAATCAAAAGATTTCATGACTAATTTTCCAAGAAGAATCCCTCTAAAAAAATAAATAATTCAATATGTAAAGAAAAGAATGTTGAAATATATTTTATTAATAAATTCAATTTTGAAGGGATGTAAGAGGGGAATTTCATGGATCTGGTACAATGGTTATGCATTCCACATGCCAGGTGAACCAAATCACATTAAGAAATATAGACCCCGATAAAGTATTTATGAAAATTTTAAATGATAGATTCAAAATAATTAATGGTATTAGTTCATCAGATAATGAAAAATATTTGTTAAGAAACAAGGATTTTCTTTATGTGAATGTTATTAAGAATAATATTTTGAGTGTAATATAACCATGTGATAAATGAAAAGATTTTTTATTCAAAATATTAATGTTTCATCAAAAAAATTATAAATATGGAAGTTTCATTACATGAGGATAATGAAGCAGTATCAACTTGTTCCAAATTAATGATCTAACTAATTCATGGTACTTGAGTGCTAAAGAAGAAATTTTTTTGTGAAACAGGAGACCTAAACACATTATCCATTGTATTCTCCAAAAATTATCAAATTATGACATTGTAAAAGA
This sequence comes from Viscum album, assembly GCA_963277665.1. Lineage (NCBI taxonomy): Eukaryota > Viridiplantae > Streptophyta > Magnoliopsida > Santalales > Viscaceae > Viscum > Viscum album. The sequence continues at coordinate 763,048,792 of OY728121.1, forward strand.
ACTTCTCCAACTTAATGTGGATATATACGTGATTTGTAAAACTCTCCAAATGAGGAAGATGGTTCAAGATACACATTAAATAGTATATATTCATTCATCGTGTCCATTTGAACTCATTCATTCAAATATATATGGTTCTACATGGAATTTTTCTACTCTAGGGATTTAATTTCGATTATATTTATTCATGATTTCAATCAGATGAATATAGTCATGTTATAGAAACACAAGTATGATGTAGTTAGGTTATTTAAAATATATGAAATAAAATATTATAATGAGATTCTAGTATAAAGTTTTATACTGATAGACAATAATATTAATGAATTATGATATAATGTGTAATGATATGATCCTTCCTAGTCAGTTACTTTTCTTGTTTTGGTTGCATTAGGCTTACCGAGGAGGCTCTGAGGGATTCTAGAGAAGTTCTCTTTCTAAAGGCTATAAGAAGTGATATTACACTTTGTTTAGGTTGATTACATGATGTGAATGTATATTTCATGGCTTATCTAGTGGGTTTCATGATGTGTACACATTTTAGACACCATCTAAGAGGGATTCACAATGTGTAATATTTTTGGGTTTATAAAAAAATAAAATGAAATTGAGCACATTTTTTGGAGGAAACCAAACCCTGGGTATTATATGACATGAAAGGGGATTACACAACAAGTAATACCGAGATCCCAAGTATTTTTAAAATAATTTTCCTGTCGAACCCTCATTCATTCATCTATCTGTTCTTCTTCCCTTTATTTTGGGTGAACACTAGGCACCCCGAGGTGTTCCTCAAAAACATTTTATCAATTCCCATAATAACAGCCTCACACATTTTTCTTACAATGTAAATAATCCATTCCATAATGAATCCTTTAACCCCCCACACTTCATCTTTAAAATATCAGGAAAATAAAAAGATTAGGGTAGGAATGGATAAAATTGTCTTGAAACAAGGATCATCCCTATAAAGGTCACACATGGGTTATAGGGGCTAAAATAAGGATTTATCTAAGGGTGTTCTTTAAGAATAATGGCTATTAAAATGAAACAAAAATAATTTTAAATATGTTTTTTCACTATCAGAGCATCGACAAGTTCTAATGGATGTTCTGATTGTTGAAATGTCTCAAGATCACTCAAGAAATATTCTCAAGAATAAATTGGAAGTTCTCAGTCTAGAAATCCTCTCAGGAATGAAAAATATTACATTAGAAAATAACTCAGGGTATGAATAATAATAACATATCAATTCTAATGAACTTTAGAAATTTAATGCATGAAAGATGGTAGGGAAATTAAATTTACATGAATCAATCAAATCCTTTAAATCTTGAGTCATCATTTCAATATCCTTGTTTTACTATAAACCTCAAAATTTTCTATTTTACTCATTAAATCTCATTACCCTTGAAATATAAAACTTGGCATCACATGGTTCTTAAGAAACTCATGTTTCCTAGATATGTCTAGTAAGCATTAATTTAGGTAGGGGCATGAAATTCTTACCATTAATGCTAAAAACATGTTAGGAACAAAGTATGTAATTATTTTAAAATATAATCATAAAAGGTGAACTCCTTTTTTAATTAATGCTTTGATCCTCTTCCTCTAATGCATGGGGATTCCTTCTTCCATCATGATCCTACAAAAGAAAATTTACTCAATTAATCACAATAATTGTTTCATTTAATCTCAAAATGATAAGAGGGAGTGGGAAAAATGCTAGAATAATTTCTAATAATGAATTTAAAATTTAAATTCCTCATATTGAAAATGAATGTACTAAAAATCATGTAAATGATAAATCTTGGTATGATCCTCCAATTGGTCCCTGGAATCCTTTACTACCTCCAGAAGGCAGTACGAGCTTTTATCCATAATATGCTGGTGGATGAAGCTTCTTTGATTAGAACCACCACTTGTGGCTCTTCCCAGCTTGTTGTTCGTTGTTCTGATTGAGGAGGACCCCATTAACAGAGTATACAATATCCGACCCTTCCCAATATGGTATAAAATGCATGGTGTGTAATGCCCTGACCCCAGTTACCTCGAGTCGGTGCATTATTACATAACATCTGCATGATCACAAAAGATCAGGTCTCGAAAGACTGATTGATTTAGTTGCCTTGGAAACACTAGATACATTTATAAGTCTTACATTACATCATAAAGTAAAAAACTACAAAAACATAGTCTCCATATTCCACACTCATATCCCCTTAGTCTATCCCTGTAGGTCATTCATAAAATACTTTTTCACATCCTGGGAAACACAAAACATAGAAAGGGTTGAGCTCAGATGCTAAGTAAGGATAACAATATAGCGGAAACATTAATAAATAAGCATAAATATTTAAGGCAATGTATAACTAAAACAAAATAAATTTAAACTTGAACTTCAGCATAATATTGAAAAAATAAAATGAAATAATGTCATTTACTTATTCACATGGATATTTTACTAGTCGAATAATCACATGCAATATCATTAACCACTTTCATAATGATGGAATGCATAATGCCAGACTATCATAACCACATAGTCAAGGCCTTGTTCCAAGACTAGAAATAATATTTTTTCAAGGCCTTGTGCCAAGACAATATTTTGTCTCATGAGACCAACCGATGCATCGAGGAGCTATAGCGGGCTCTACCCATCACTTACTATGTACAATGCATTCCTTATATGAACAGGTTTAAACATAACATAAACATTCGTATTAAAACTAGCATACGAAATGTCAATACTTTCTCCATAAACCATGAATGGTATAAAAATAACACTTCCACATTCCAATATATCAAAAAACCTTCAATACAATATGGAATTTCTTTTTCCTAATTAATCAACTTCAAATAAGCATAAAATCCATCAAAGGTTGTTTACATAGATGAAATGAAAACTATTTGAGGGAAGTATCTCTTTTTTTAAATCATTTAAATGTCACATAATTATAGAAAAAACATTTACTTTGAAAATATTCTTATAAGATTTTAAGGGAAGCTTAGACAAATTTATAATGGCAGAAAATTGCCACACCCACCGTATAATTTTAAAAAATACATTCTTACCTTAATTCTATAGAAAAGGTTAAAAAGGACCTTGTTTAGAAAACAACAGAAAGATTCCGTTATATATATCATTTAAAAAGTCAAACAAGGGTATAAATGACATTAAAACATAGTCTATAAATTGGTAAGAATGTTTTCAAGTACATTTTTATGAAACATGGATGTGGATGATAAAGAGGTCCCAGTAGATACTTACAAAAAAAACAACTTCGGATAATAAAGATATTGTGAAATTAACACTTAACTTGTACTTTTCGTTGGTCAAGGGTAGGATAACCTCCTGTATAATAGTTAAATAATTTTTATTAAATTATACAAGAATCATATACATAAATATGATATCATATATGATCATTTAATATTACTTTGTTAATAATATTTTAGTATTATCGTCATTTCGGGTGTTCTCTTACTCGTTTTATTTTATATGTTTTGTTACATAAGTCGTGTTTTTTATCCATAGGTTTTATCTTATTCATATAATGAATGATATCAAGCCCTTAAACAATATTTTTAATCATCAAATGAAAATTATTTTTGAAAGGATATGATGGGGAATGAATCTTATTGCGTTCGTGGAGACGGTAGTCCGTATGTACGCACGAGCGAAAATATCATTCTTTTGATATTAAAATAATATATTACTGGATGGTGTGTCATATATACAAAATAATTATCATGTTATATTTATTATATACATGAACTACACATCATTATTATACCCATCTAAATAACAATGTATTGAATAACAATTACACCATGACATGGAGACGGTAAGCCATACGTACGCACGTATGGTGACATGTCATTCAAGGGATGGATAGAATAATGAATTTTGTTGTACCATATTTATAATAAAATAAAATTATATAGAAGATACATGAGTTATTATCTTATAATGTAAACAAAAAGAAAAAGGATGTGGAAGAGGAAAGGAACTTGAAAGTGGTGGTGATATTTTTACCTCTTCTTTGGGTTCTTTCTTTTGATTTGAACAAAAGGGCTCCTTAAGTTGGCTTTATGATTAAAATAAAGCCTCTAGGATTAATTGAGGGAAGTTTAGAGGATTTTTGGGCCAGGGTTTTCCAAACCAAAAGGCTTTGAAGGTTTGAATTTGAGAGAAGGGGGAGTGCCCTTTTATAAGAGGTGTGAGGGGAACCTTAGGAAAAACATAAAATAGTATTTTATAATAAATTCAAATTCCATTTCTAATGGATCCAAAGGAAATTATTTAAATTTTAAGGTGTGTATAGGTCTAAAACCACTGAACCAATATTTTGTAGACAGGTTTTGGTCACTATATTTACTTTATCTTTTAGATTTAACTCTTAGTTAAATAGTTTGACATTTACCATGTCTCTTTGTATAGTTATATTATATAGTTAATGAACTTACTATATACTTCCAAGAGACACACAAGTGGTCCATTAATGATACAAATATAATTATATATGCCTTTTGGAAGAACCTTAGATTTTTAGGAATAGAATATCAATTAATAATATAATATTTCTTTTAAAAAACTCATTTATGTCAATTTTGACACTATTTAATAATTGATTTTTGTTAAAGTCTTAAAAACTTTATTAATTCGAAAAAAATTCATTTAAGTAATACTAACATGTCATATTAACCAATAAAATTTTTCTATGTCATCAAAACTTTCAAATTATATTTATTTCAACATTTATAACAAAAATTATTTGATTCTTTCATTAATAAGAAAAATACTACATCGTTATTGTGTTGTAAATAAATTTATTTATTCAATGTCTAAAAATTATAAATAAAATACAATTATGTAGGAAATTGTTTTAGATTTCTAATGAATAATTATATTCGAAAATATAACATATATAAACCTATGTAAATTTTTTTTCTTAAAATATATTTGCTTATGTCATTTTTTATTTACTTTAACTTAATTAATATAAAGTGTCATTATCACTTACAAGTGGCTCCATGGGGTCCCAAAATCGACCAATGGATGCCCATGGTCGGAAATTCATCATACAATAGGGTTAGGGCACATGCTAGGGTAATTTAATATTATTATAATATTATTTTTTTACCCTTATTTACTGAATTTACCCTTCAACCATGGTAAATAAAATATTTACCGAAGTGATTATTCAAAATGTATAAAAATAAAAGTTACCTATTTACACAATTTGGACCTCCTAATTCTAAATATGAAATCAATTTTTCTAAATCAAAACCACAGAAGAGGTATAAATTAATTAAAAATTAATTCCCGTTGTTAAAACAAAAAACGTGTTTTTAGGAAATAATAAATATCCAAAGATTGACACTTGTTTATGTCTAGTTTAAATGTGAAATTATGTCAAATGACCAACATTGGATTAAATGGTAAAAATATATTATAATTATACATTAAAACTACTCAGGAGTATAATTTCACACTATAAATTATTTTAATTAAAAAAGTAGTTTTTAATTAAAATTTAGTATTTTTCACTATTCATAAAAAATTAGAAGTTCTCAGAAAAATACCAAAAATTCATCCTAGGCTAACTACAATATTCCGAATCCAAAAATGAAGTCCATTTTAAATGATAAAATTTATATAATTTAAAAAGTGGTTATTACTATTCCTAACGGCTAGTTTGATTGGTTGTGGTGTGTTAGAACTCGAAGTTGCATACAATGAAAGCCATTGTATTATTCAAAGAGAAGCGTACCGTGGAAGCTTGGGGTGTTACATTCTACCATACTTCAAATAATTTCGTCCCCAAAATTTCAAGAATATTACTTCATAAAAATACTGGGGTGGTTCTTCATCATAAGTTCCTCGGGTTCCCACGTTGCCTCTTCCATCTTATGGTTTCTCCATAAAACTTTTGCCAGACGAGTCGTATGGTTTCATAGAACTTGTTCTCTCATATCAAGAATCCTAACGGGCTCTTCTCAATAAGACAGATTGGGTCCCTGTTCTAATTCATCATTGGTGAGTACATGTGTTGGGTCAGGCATGTATTTTCTCAACAGTGATATGTGGAACACATCGTGAACTTTGGAGAGATTTGGTGGCATCGCCAAATGATAATCTACAATTTGATCTAGGATTTCGAAAGGTCTGATGTACCTGGGATGCAATTTACCTTTCTTACCGAAACTTATAACAGCCTTCCATGGAGATACCTTCAAGAAAACAATGTCTCCTACCTAAAATTCCAAATCCTTCCTACAGTTATCTGAATTGCTCTTCTGCCTACTTTGATCTGCTTTGATGTTGTTTTTGATAACCTTCATCTTTTCCATCATTTCATCCACCAGTTCTGGGCCTACGAGTTTTCTTTCACCAACATCATCCCAACAGGTTGGTGTGTGACATATCTTTTTGTATAACACTTCATATGGTGCCATCTGAATATTTGAATGTAAGCTATTATAATAGGAAAACTCTACTAGAGGTAAATATTGATCCCACATACCTTGAAATTCAAGTGAGCATGATATCAACATGTCTTCTATGGTTTGAATAGTCTGTTATGATTTTCCATCAGTTTGGGGGTGGTATACAATACTCAAACGAAGTTCAGTATCTAGGGCTTTCTGAAGACTTTTACAGAATCTTGAAGTAAAATGGGGATCACAGTCAGAAACAATCGATAGGGGTACTACATGAAGTCTCAAAACTTCATTAATATATAGTCTTTCTAGATTATCAAGTGCTACATCTTCTCTTATAGCAAGAAAATGTGTTGACTTGGTAAGACGATCAACAATGAACCATATTGGATCGTTCCTTCTAGGAGTCTTTGGTATCCCCATGACAAAGCCCATCATAATATTGTTCCATTTTCACTCAGTATGGGAAGAGGTTTCATGACTCCTCCAGGATGTTGCCTTATAGCTTTCAGTTTTTTAAAAACCATACATCTTGACACAAGATCAGCAATCTCTCTCTTAATTTTGTCCCACCAAGAAGGTTCCTTCAAATATCTATACATTTTGGTGCTCCCAGGGTGTATATAGAAATTAGAAATATGAGCATCATCCAACAATTCCCTTTTTAGATCAGGTATATCATGAACAAACAGTGTCTTCCCAAATTTCAAAATTCCATCTTCATACACAAATTCACTCAATCTCCCATCATTTACAACTTTATTCTTCTTTTGAAACTCTTCATCATCGTCCTGATAACTCTTTATCCTTTTTAGTAAAGATGTTTTGGAAACTATTTGAAAAAGCATTGATGTTTCACCTTCCATGGTTATTCCCATATCCATATTTACTAGATCCATGAAAATAGGATCCCTTTAATCTCTCATCTTGTACAAAACTCCATGATCCTTTCTCCTCAAATCATCTGCCACCTTATTTTCCTTACCCGTGTGGTAGTGTATCATGCAATCGTAATCCTTGAGTAGTTCAAGCCATAACCTTTGCCTCATGTTGAGTTCATTCTTTGAGAAAATATACTTCAAACTCTTTCGATCAGTATATATATCACATTTTTCACCAAAGAAATAATGTCTCCATTTCATCAAAGCAAATATTACAGCAGATAACTCAAGATCATGAGTAGGATAGTTTTTCTCATTAATTTTTTGCTGTCGGGATGCATAGGCAATAACCCTATCATTCTACATAAGGACACAACCAAGTTCTTTCTTGGATGCATCACTATAAATAACAAACCCATCATTCCCCGATGGTTGAGTAGATATAGGGGAATTGACTAATCTTCTCTTTAGTAATTCAAAAAATTATTCACACTATTTTTTCAAAACAAATTTAACCACTTAAGGTGTGAGCTTCATTAATGGGTTGACCAATCGGGCAAAATTCTGTACGAAACACCAATAATAACCTGCTAAACCAATAAAACTGCATACCTATGTTATACTTGTCGGTGCTGGCCATTCTTGGATTCCCTTGGTATTAGAAGGATCAACGGAAATTCCATCCTTAGAGAAAATATGGCCAAGAAAAGAAATCTCATGAAGCCATAATTTACACTATCTAAACTTCCTTTATAATTCATGTCTTCTAAGAGTCTTCAGGATAATACGCAAGTGATTTTTCATGATCTTCATAAATTTTTAAGTATAGCAAGATATAATCAATAAATACCACTACAAAATCATCAAGATATTTCTTGAAAACTTTTTTCATTAGATCCATGAATACAAAGGGTGCATTAATCAATCCAAATGGCATTACTGTAAACTCGTAATGCCCGTTCCTAGTTTGAAATGCTATCTTCGGAATGTCTTCCTTCTTCACACACAACTGATGGTATCCAGATTGAATGTCAATCATTGAAAAGTATTGAGCTCCATCCACTTGGTAAAATAAATCCCCAATGCGAGTTAGGGGATACTTGTTCCTTATTTTTATAGCATTGATCTCGCTATAGTCAATGAACAACCTCATAGATCCATCTTTCTTCTTAATAAAAAGAACAGGGGCTCTCCAAGGAAAAACACTAGGGAGAATAAATCCCTTATTAATTAGTTACTCAAGTATTATCTTTAGTTCCACTAATTCCATAGTGGCCATTCTATAAGGGTTCTTCGATATGAGCCATGATCCAGGAATTAAATCAATGGAAAACTCAATTTCTTGTTATCGAGGATGTCGAGGTAAATCCTCTGGAAAAACATCAATATATTCTTTCAAAATAGGTACATCCTCTATTTGAGAATTCATTTCCTTACCCACAGTTATTTCATTTCCTTCCTCCCCAATAATTGAATTTAGGTGAGCCACTGGGGGTGGATCTAGATAAGAATTAGGTGGTGAAAATTTGACTCTAAAGATAAGGAGTTCCTTATAATCATCATCAAAAATTTTAACCTCCCTCTTCTAACAATAAATCTTTGCATCATAGTCTGAAAGACAATCTATACCGAGTATTATATCAATCTTAATCATAGGTATAATGATGATATCAGCAGATAAAGAACATTTATATTCTCTAATGGGAACTGATTCACCAAACATTGAAGTAGTGATACTTTCCTTAGGAGTTTTAACTAAAAACTCCCTTGTTAAATGAAATTGGAAATATCTAATTTTCTTAGAAAATTGGGATGATATGAAACAATGCGATGATCCAAAATCAAATAAATCATTTTCTAAACTTTAGGAAACCATTAAATTATCTACCACCACATCTTTCGGAGCTTCTACCACAGTAGTGGTGATAGAATAAGCTTGGCCTTGATCCCTTGGCCTTTTTTGAGGTATGTTTCCCTGACGCTTAGGACATTTATTTTCATAATTTCCCATCTCCCTAAAATTGTAGCATTGAACATCAGATGATTCTTTATTCCCCGTGCAATCACGAGCTTGGTGGCCTTTTTCACCACACTTGTAACAGACTCCCATTCCTTTTAAGAACGTACCAGGGTGTTTCTTCCCACATTTATTGTAGGATGGAAATTCAACTTTTCCCTTCTTCCCCTTATTTCCATTTCCAAAGTGATCAGCATATCTCTTTTTCTCTTTCTTTGCTTTAAAGTCGTAAGACTTAGAGAATTCCTTTTATGTACTGATTGTATAGGAGGAAATATCCTCATACGATGAGAAGGATTGTGAGAATAATGCTCGATGGAGAAATGGTTTTAGCCCATAAATGAAATGATCAATCTTACTTATTGGGTTATGGATATAATCTGCAGCATGTCTTTCTAACCTTGTAAAGTTAGCCTCATACTTTGTGACATTCTCATCCTCCTTTTTCCTCAGACTTAGAAATTTCCTTTCTATATCTGCTCAATGGTCATAAGGAAAGTATTCTTAAAATAAAATATCTTTAAACTCCCTCCATTCCATATTTGATACTTCATCTTCTTCCTTTTTGTTTTGACTTAATGACCACCATTGATCAGCATCTCCAGTGAGGCAATAAACTGCCATGATAACTTTTTCCATTTCGCTACTCCCCATGGAGTGGAATATTTTCTCTAAGGAATTTATCCATTGCTCATCTACTAGTGTATTTGTACCCCGATTTAATGTTGGTGGTCGTTTCCTCATGAAGCGATCTAACATTGATCCTCCACACTGCGGATCAGGGTGCTCCATACAGGTAAGGTTATTAATCATAACCTGAGTGAGTTTTCCTAATATGGTGATAAGCTAATAAGCACCAGTTGCATCACCATCTCGACTATAATTATCTTGAACAGGAGGTAAATCCCTACATGGAGTGCATTCATTGATAGAGTATCAATTGTTTCCACTAGGTTCCATTTATAAACAATGGCATACACTAGAATAGTTTTTGAATCGCAATACATAAATCCAAACAAGTAAAACACTTGAAATAAATTGAACAGTTTTTGGATATAATCCATAATCCTAAAAATGTTTTCTTTGAGGATGTATATACTCATAAACCCTTCAATATGTTTTGTAAATAAAATGAGAATTATCCTAAGCATATCCCCCGGGAGTGTCTTAACCTAGAGTGGAGAAAGGCTCGTTGTCGTGCACCAGTTCCCATTCGAGTCTAGATCAAAGTGGTGTTATCTGGTTTTACCCCTAGGTACATCTATGCCAGAGCCGCTTCTACCTGCTCGTATCCAGAATTTGATGTATTGCTCAGAAAACTCACAAAATCTCTACAATACCAAAATTCTAGGAAGTTCTTCTATACTATTCTTCAAAGTCCAACTTAGGTCTATGTGCTTTAATCAAAGTGTATCTAAATCTATATTCCAAGATTGTACTAAAAATCCTCTAATACCAACTATAACGCCCCAACCCCAGTAACCCACTGTCGGTGCATTATTACATTACATTGGTATGATCAAAAAAGTTCAATTCTCGAAATACCAATTAGTTTAGTAGCCTTGGAAACACTAGATACATTAATAAGTCTTACATTACATCATAAATTGAAAAACTACAACAACATAGTCTCCGTAATCCACACTCATATCCCCTCAGACTATCCTTGAAGGTCATTCATTAAATACTTCTTCACATCCTGGAAAAAAACATTGAAATGGGTGAGCTCAGATGCTTAGTAAGGATAACAATATAGCCGAAACTTTCATACATAAGCATAAACATTTAAGGTAGTGTATAAATAAAAAAAATCCTTTTAAACTTGAACTTCAGCATAATAAGGAAAAAATAAAATGAAATAATTTTATTTAATTATTCACATGGATATTCTACTAGTCTAATAATCACATGAAATATCAATAATCACTTTATAATGATGCAACGCATAATTTTAGACTATCATAACCACATAGTCAAAGTCTTGTGCCAAGACTACAAATAAGTTTTTGTCAAGTAATTATGCCAAGACACTAGTTTGTCTCATGAGACCTACCGATGCATCGAGGAGCTACAACAGGCTCCACCCGTCACTTACTAAGTCCAATGCATTCCTTGAATGAACAGGTTTAAACATTACATAAACATTCGTATTAAAACTAGCATATGAAATGTCAATACTTTGTCTATAAACCATGAATGACATAAAAATAACACATCCGCAGTCAAACATATCACAAAACCTTCAATACAATATGGAAGTCATGAATTATAATAAATCAACTTCAAATAAGCTTAAAATCCATCAAAGTAAGTTGACATAGATGAAATCAAAACTATTTGAGAGAAATATCTCTTTTTTGAAATCATTTAAAATTAACATAAATATAAATGAAAACATTTACTTTGAAAATATTCTTCTAAGCTTTTAAGGGAAGCTTCGACGAATTTATAACAGAAGAAAATAGCCACACCCATAGTATAAGTTAAAAAAAGACATTCTTACCTTAATTCTGTCGAAAAGGTTAAAAAAAATCTTTTTTGGAAAACGATGAAAATATTTCTTTATAAAAATATTTTAAAAATTCAAACAAGGGTATAAATTACTTTAACCCATAGTCTATAAAATAGTAAGAATGTTTTGAAATATATTTATAAGAAACATGGATGTGGATGATAAGGAGATCCCAGTAGATACTTACATAAAAACAACCTCGGATAATAAAGAGATTGTGAAATTAACACTTACCATGTAATTTTCCTTGGTCGAGGGTAGGTTAACCTCTTGTATAATAGTTAAATCATTGTTATTAAATTATACAAGAATCATATACATAAATATGTTATCATATATGATCTTGTAATACTTCTTTGTTAATAAAATTTTAGTGTTATCGTCATTTCAGGTGTTCACTTACTCGTTTCCTTTATATATTTTGTTACATAAGTTGTGTTTGTTATAAATAGGCTGTACCATATTCATATCTATAATGATATCAAGTCCTTAAACATTATTTTTAATCGTCAAATTAAAATTGGTCTGGAATGGATACGAAGGGGAATGAATCTTATCGTGTTCGTGGAGACAGTAGTTTGTTCGTACGCACGAGCGACAATATCATTATTTTGATATTAAAATAATATATAATGGATGGTGTATCATATATATAGAATCATTATAATGTTATATTTATTATTTAAATGAATTAAAAATTATTATTATACCCATCCAAATAATAATGTATTGAATAACAATTACACCACGACATGGAGATGGTAAGCCTTACGTACGCACTTATGGTGACATGTCATTCAAGGGATGGATAGAATAATGAATTTCGTTTTACCATATTTATAATAACATAACAATATATAGAATATACAGTAGTTGTTATCTTATAATGGAAACAACAAAGAGAAATCAAGTGGAAGAAGAAAGGAACTTGAAATTGGTGGTGATATTTTTACCTCTTCTTCAGGTTCTTCCTTTTTATTTGATCAAAAGGGCTCCTTAACATGGATTTATGACAAAAGAAATGCCTATATAATTAAGTGATGGAAGTTTAGAGGATATTTGTGTAGGGGTTGTCTGATCCAAAAGGCTTTTTAGGTATGAATTTGAGAGAAGGGGGAGTGCCCTTTTATAAGAGGGGTGAGGGGCACCTTGGGAAAAACATAAAATATTATTTTATAATAAATTCTTATTCGGTTTATAATGGCTCCAAAGTATATTATTTAAATTTTATGGTGGGGATAGGTCTAAAACCTCTCAATACAATTGTTTTGGATAGGTTTGGGCCACTATATTAACTTTATCATATAAATTTAACTCTTAGTTAAATAGTTTGACATTTACCATGTCTCTTTGTATTTTTAAATTATATAGATAATAAACTTACGATATACTTCCTAGAGACCCCCAAGTGGTCTATTATTGATAAAAATATAATTATATAAGTCCTTTGGCCGAACCATAGATTTTTAGGAATAGAATATCAATTAATAATGTAATATTTGTTTCAAAAACTCCTTTATGTCAATTTTGACAACATTTAATAATTGATTTTAGTTAAAGTCTTGAAAACATTATTAACTAAAAAAAATTTAAGTAATCCTTACATGTCATATTAACCAATAAAATTTGTGTATGTCATCAAAACCTTCAAATTATATTTAGTTTAACAATTATAATATTTGATTCTTTCATTAATAAGGAAAATACAACATCATTATTGTGTCATAAATAAATTTAATTATTCAATGTCTAAAAATTATAAATAAAATATGATTATATAGGAAATATTTTTGGATTTATAATTAATATTTATAGTCTAAAATATCACATATGAAACCCTATGTAAAAATTGTTTTTCTAAAAGATATATGCTTATGTCATTTTTGTTTTTACTTTAACTTAATTAATATAAAGTGACATTATCACTTACAAGTGGCTCCATGGGGTCCCAAAATCGACCCAAGGATGGACATGGTAGGACATTCATCATCCAATAGGGTTAGGGCATGTGTTGGGGTAATTTAATATTATTATAATATTATTTTCATACCCTTATTTACCAGATTTACCCTTTAACCATGGTAAATAAAATATTTACCGAAGTAATTATTCAAAATTTCTCAGAATAAAAGTTACCTATTTATACAATTTGGACTTACGTATTCTAAATATGTAGTCCTTTTTTCTAAATTTAAACCACATAAGTGGCAGAAATTAATTTAAAATTAATTCCCGTTCTAAAAAAAGCGTGTTTTTAAGAAATAATAAATATCAAAAGATTGACACTTGTTTATGTCTAGTTTAAATGTGAAATTACATCAAATTACCAAATTGGATTAAATTGAAAAAATATATTCTAATTATACTTTAAAACAACTCAATTGTTTGATTTATAACTATAAATTATTTTGATTAAAAAAGATGTTTTTAATTAAAATTTAGTATTTTTCACTATTCATAAAAAATTGGAAGTTCTTAGAAAAATACAAAAAATTCATCCTAGGATAATTTAGATATTCCAAATCCAAAAATGAAGTCCATTTTAAAAGATAAAATTTATATAATCTCAAAAATTTGAAATTACTATTCATAATGGCTAGTTTGATTGGTTGTGGTGTGTTAGAACTCGAAGTTGCATTCAATGCAAGCAGTTGCAGTATTCAAAGAGAAGCGTACCATGGAAGCTTGGGGTGTTACATGGTGGGGGTAGTATGAAGTAGTGAACTTCCTCTTATTTTGTTTCTACTTGTGATACCATCTTGTCTTCCATTGCTGGCTTCAAGGAGGCTAAATCCTCTGCTCTGATTTCCTCAGGCTCAACAACTTTGATCCCTTCAGGATTGGGCTCCTCCAGTAGATATTCAATGACTTCAGGAAGCTCTAGGAGTTCCTCAATAGGTGCATCATTTTCCACATTATCCTTAAAGTTGTATTATGAGTTCTCTGAACCTGAAAATTCCATATAATAAGGAGAGATAATCCAACTAGATTCAACAAAATTTAAATATATTGAGTTCAAGAATGTATGATCTATTTGAGTTGATACTACATTAATCACCTCTTCAATTGAATGTGAATCATGGATTCGATATTCACTTGATGGTGGTAGGTAGTCGGGCTCCTCCACCTCAAGTTTGGCCTCATCATCATGGATGTCTTCAGTGAAATCTGGGAAAACTAGTGGCACTTACATCTTGGCCATGAATATTTTAAGTTATCTTGGTGTTCATCGACAATGACTATGAAATCCTCCAGTGAGATCCATGTTTTTATGCCTCTTTCCACTTGGTTGACCAATATCATCAGCACATCAGTTCTTCGTTGGATAGCCACATCAAGGTATCATGTTTCTTCCTCCTACACCTATGAGTTATTGTTCCATGTAGAATAATTTGAATTTTAATTCATCATGGGAAAAATTATATTTTAAAAAAAATCATGAAAACAATCTAAATTTTCAAAACAAAAAAAAGAAAATTAATCATCTGATTAACTCCCAAGAAATGGAATTACATTGACGCACGCCAGACATAGGGAATGAGAAAATAATTATTTACTATGTTAAAATGTAGTAATGTGTTTGAACTAAGATGTCTCCTAAATAGGAGTGCATGAAAAATAGTTTGTCACATTAATATGAGGGTAAAAATGGAGTGTTTTTAGAATAACTAAACGAAAGGAAATTTTAAATTTATATGATTGAAAAACTATGATAGTAAATTAGTGATTAGGTCCAGTTCAGTTTCCCAATTGTAATTCTATCCTTGTTTAATTTAATTCCAACCACTTCTTCTTAGTTGATTAAAGTGAGTTTTCACAATTGTTTCCTCTCACTTCCTTTGTTAAATTATGATGGTGAGAGAAACCCTTACGAAGATCTAAATTTGGTAAACTCTACTTCCATGTGCAAAATAGTAATACTTAATATCCTCAATTGACATGGACAATACCCAATTGGGTATTGTTTATCCCAAATAATCATGAACATTCACTACCCCGTTTACACGTACTGACGATCGTCGAGTACTGCAACTATAATCCCGGGTCTATTCCATAGTATATAATCTAGAAAAAGTGGAGGGAGATAATGATTATTTTACCAAAGAAAAAAAATCAGTAACAGAATTAAAATTCCATATTTATCACACTTGATAATAAAATATGATATATGAAATTGAAAACAACATTGAAGAATAATGATATTTCATTCAATTACGTCCAAGAACTCGAGCATTAAAAAATATAAATCCAACCCTTACCCAATAACTCTAAATGTTTACCCCACCATGGTGAGGGAAATCGAGATGAATGGGGAAGAAGAAGGCATTGCAAATATATGGAATGTAAAAATAGAAACCTGAAATGTTCTCCTCCTTGGTGTTCTAGAAGGAATGAGATGGAATGAGAGTTGATTTGAGATGGAGGAGTTCTCCTCCTTTTATTGCCACAATTTTTCCCCCCGAATTTTGACTCATTTTATCCCCATTAAATGACATCTTCACGCATTTCAAACTTTGGGAATGTTGTTCATAATTATCTTTAGCATTTCCCCTCAACATCCTAGCATCTTTGGACATGTATTTCCAGAGTTATTTCTGTTTTAATCTGATCATTTATTCTTTTTATTAAAACTCTCCAAATAGAAAACCTCTGAATAGGTTACTTTAATAACCCTTTAAATGGCCCATTCACACATCCTTCCCTTAATTAAAGTTGTTACAATACATATTTTGTGTCCACCCATCGAATATCAGAGCATGTGGGCCCAAAATGAACGACGTATTTACCCCGCACCAAAACTCTTTAGATCTGAAAACAGTTTTCTTGGTCAAACTTCGGAGCTTCATTGGATGTTCCATATAGTCGATTCAGTATTTGGTCGGGAAGGTTGAAATGCATCCATGTATGTGTGAAATCTGTAAATGAAATAATTTTTCAATTTGGATTAGTGTAGAAAATGGTATGGTCAAAATACAGAAATAATTTAAAAAATATAAAAAACTAAAATGGGCCATGTTTACTATTCATCTCAAAATAACACCAACATCAAAAAATGCAGAAATTCATCTTAAAGTAACACTCTTTTTTGTTGAAAACAATGAAATTAAATGTAAATTTAATTGAAATTATTTATTCTGTAAGATTTAATTGTCCATGAACATCAGATTGGGATGCACTAGTTCTTTTTGCTAAGAAAAAATATAGATCAATGTGACTCTTCCTTGATTATTAATAACATAAAATGATCACTATCAAGAAAATGTATCATATACACCTGTTTTAAAATTATAATAATGATTTATATGGAGTTCAATACTTTTATAATTTATATCATTGACCCAGGTACTAATATTTAAGGGTCAAAAGTGGATAAATATCCAAGACATCCTTCTATATGATGTATGAAAAATATTAATTTATAGTGATCCAATTAATAATTTAAAATTACCCTAGTATCTCCATTTATTTTATTAATATTGTGTTTAGATAATATTTTTATTTGTTTTTGTTTCTCTTTATATAAGACAATATTATATATTCAAATAGAAAGGAAGATCATGAAGGCCACATGATAATTTTACTAAACACCCTAAGAATTGACAAGTTATATGAAAAAATTACAAAGTGTGAATTTTATCTTCAAAATGTTTTATTATTGTGTAATATAATCCTAGGTGTGGTTATTTAATTGAATCCTTCACAGATAAAATATATTGAGAAATAGAACAAAGTGACAATTGTTATCAAGATCCATAGTTCTCTTGGTTTGGATGGATATTATTAATGATTTTCTGACAATTTCTCGTGAATTTAAAGTACACTCACCACATTATCTAGGAATAAATCCAAGTTCCCCTTGAAAGATTAATGCAAGTAAAATTTCATGGAACTGAATAGAAGTTTAGTCATATCACCTCTATATACTTTACCTAGCCATGGATAAGGGTTCATAATATATTGTGATGTATCAAATAAGGTATTGGGATTTAATATCATGTATAATTACATGATAATAGATTATGACTCATGATAATTAAATTGTTTTTAGAAAATTTAACCAACTCATGATTTAGAGTTAGCTATAGTTACTATTTCATTAAAGGGATGAATGAATTTTATTTATAGAGAATGATTTTATATATATATGGATCATTAAACCTAAATTATATATTCACTCAAAATGATATGAATATTACCTTGAGAATATGGTTAGAGATGATAAAATATTATGACTGCTTAATAAATTACCCCCCGTGGGAATGAAAAAAAGGAGGAAAATTCATTGAGATAAAAGGATAATCCTATCATATCTTTGATAAGGTTCATATAAGATCTAATATTTTTAATTTTCATATGATGGATATGAAAATCTAAAAGGAGGTGTAAAAATATTATATTCCTCAAAAGAAATTTCCAACATCAATCTATTTAATGATTATAAGGGTGAATACATAAGATATAAAGATGAAAAAGAAAGTGAGAAATACCCTTGAGTTCAACCATTATTATTATGGAATAGTAAGGTTTAGGAACAATGTATGTGTCCCATTCATAGCAAATTTAAATATGATTTGTTGGATGAATCTAATAATTTTTCATTATCTATTATTATCATAAGTACAAAGATGATAGAGGTCTAAAAGATAATTTCTAGTCTGAAAACATGAAAAAATATATTTTAGGATTTATATCTTTGTTCTCAGTATGTCAAAAAGTTAAGGCTAAGATATAAAATTCTAATATGGTGTTACATCCATTACCCAAACTAGAATGGAAATTTGAAAATATCCACATGCCTTTTTTCATTAGACTCTTGAAAATATCTGCATACTATAATTTTATTTAGGTTTTAATCATTCACCTTAAAATGTTATCACAATTCATTTATATTAGAAAATACATCACTCTTGATCATCTAGAAACAATATTCATTAAATAAGTTTTAAGGTTGTATGGAGTACCACATTCTATTATATCTAATTTTGATCTGAGGATTACCTTGATGTTTTGTCAAAATCGTTTTTAGGGTTAGAATACAGAGTTATATTTCATCAATGTTTATCATACTTAAATATATGATCAGTCTAAGAGAACCATTAAAATACCTAAAGGATATGATGATATATTATTATCTATATCTCATTGGTGGTAAGGATCAAAACCATCCTCTATTAGAGTTTTCTTACAACAATATATTTCACATGATAATTCAGATGGCTCTATATTAATTACTATATGGAAAAAATTGTATAACTCTAACATTTTCGAATGAAGATGAATAAACAAATCCATTTAGAATTGATCTAGATATCGAAATCCTAGAGAATTTATTATTTATTTATCAATAAATAAGGTTAGAATAAAGTAGATATAAATGTTATGTTGATTATCATTAGGGAGATACAGATTTCAAGATTAGAGAAAATTTGTTTCTTTCATATCATCCATGATAGAGGTTAATGATATTTTAGATGAATTGAAATATAATACCATGGTATATTAGCCTCTTCGATATTCATGATTGATATGGGATGATAGATTTCCATTTTTCACTTCCAATAGACCCCTCTCAAAAATATAATTTTCAATAAAAATCGAAGTCATCATATTTTTCATGATTATATTCAAATTAAAATTTTCCAATTGTTGAAAATTTATTTGAAAAAAATAACATGTTTTTTGAAATAAAAATTAACATAAAATTAATATTATTGAATTTTATGAAAATATAAATTTTCAGTGAATAGTGAAAAATATTGATTTTTATAAAAATTATATTTTCAATTAAAAAAAAATTAGAAAAATATTTCTTTTATTAACCTAATTTATACCATTTTAATTAATTATATTTTGATTTATTGTAGAAAAAGTTTTTATACTTACAAAAAAAATCATTGTAAAGCCTCTTTTCAACATTTTTATGGTTTTAATTTTAAATTAAATTCTGCCACTAATGTGGACTTAATTTCAAAAAATAATTTCCATATTTTTAAAAATCATAATTAATAATATTTAATAAGCTATATATATATATATTGTTAATAATTATTAATTAAAATAGTAAAAATAATATTACTATGGTCAGGGTTAAAATAAATTTATGAGGGGTCTAACAGAAAAATAAGGGTTAAAATGAACTAAAAATAATATAAAACCCCATGGGATTTTTTTTATACCTCAATCTTATTACCACATAATATTATCCATTTTTAGCCAGGTTTTATTGAATTTGACATGAGATTATTTTAAGACATTGAAAAATTGTAAGTGTCCCACTCACCTAAATTATAAATGTGCACCATCCCTCGACTTCTCTTCATACATCTTGAGACTTTAGGTTAAAATAATAGATTTCCATATCGATTCCCTAAATTACTCCCCATTTCATATATTCTCTTTTTTGTTATAAAACTATCCTAGTAATGGTTTAGGTATAAAACTATATATGTTGTCGGAAGAATAAGTATAGTTCTTAACCATGCAATTTGATTTTTTTTCATATCATGCCTCCTTCAAATTTTATACAGTTATTATGACATAATAACACCAATTTATTCAATATAATTAGATTTTATTTTTTAAAATTTTATATGTTTTATCCATCTTCTCTTCCATGAAATGGGAAATGAAAATCTAGATCGTGTGTATGGAAAACTACAACCACCCGAACCAATATTATATATTTTACATAACCACCACTCATGGATAGATGTTATGAGTGATTTTGTTTATATAAATTATATTTATGAAATTATTATTTTGTATTTATAATATAAAATATACCTTTTCACCTTCCAATCCATTGGAAAATGAATCGTCGCTAGTGTGTACATGTGGACTACCAACTCCAAGAAACGATGAGATTAATTTTTTAAATACATTTTATATGGATCATAATAATGTTTTATTTGATGAATATATATGAATTTTCTAATATAATTATTATTATTTTAAGTAGAATTATTATTTATCTTTCTTTCTTGACATCCTTCAAAAAATGAAAACATTGTTGATGTGTATGTACGACCACTCATATAAATAATTAATGTAATTCATTTTCTAATCTATAAATTTTATATTTGAAACTATATCTATATATATATAATTAAAATATTTTATATTTATATTATTATTAAAAAATTTATTATTATGTAACCAATATCAAAGTACAAGGGAAAAAACTTCTGAACCAAAAGATACATGAAAACGTCGCAATTATCACCCCGATTATTGATTTTAAAAAAGAAATATTAGTAAACGATGAGAAAAGTTTATAAGTAAATCATATATGGTGAATTTTTTTATGATTATTGTTCTAAAATATGTGTATAATATAACTATATTTATTACACAGGAGGATCAAATGTATATGAATAATGTCGAGACATGAGGTAATGCATTTGTGTTACAATATACTTCCTTATTGGGATTGTATTTGGATTTGGCTTCTGATGATGAAAATAATTGATCTACCTCTAAATAATGTCCTGAATATTTTTATAAAATGGTTATTTTTAAAAATATATGTTTTCATTTCATTTCTATCATTTTATGAACTAAAGAGACTAATTTAATGTATTTAATAAAAATTGACATTATTTCTCTCTTCGATCATCATTTTATTATCTTCAATGTACATATTTTCTAAAAATGTTTTCTATAATTTATTCAATTCACTCCAAATATTTTATAAATTCAATTTTTTCACATTTTTGTCTTCTTATAAAAAAATTAAAAGGAATCTTCTAGTCATTTTCTGAAAGAGGTACTTTGGACTTTTTAATAAAGATGTGAAATGAAATTTTTTTAGCATATATAGAGTGAATGTAATTTTATATTCTTATAAACACTCAATAATTTGAATATTAATTTTTATATTTCCAATTTTATCTTCTATTAAAATTTATTTGGAATTTTTTTTAGTTTTTAAAAAAATTCAATGGGGAAATGTTATTTTCCTCAAGAATGTTTTAATGATCTTTTAATTGTACTTAAATTAATCAACGACTACAAACCTAAAATTTATGTAAGCTCTTCTAGGGATATTATCTAAGAATACCATCCTTATTCTTTCTAAAGATGTTTTATGTTTATCATAGTATGGTTTTTAGGAATTCTATTTATTTATAATGGTTAATTCCATAATAATATATTTTTTAAAACCATTTTTAATAGTTTATGATATGATAAATGTTTTATAATATTATAGAACTCATATATATGGTTTTAGTTATGGGATAAGTGGTAATATAGTAATATATTTATCTAATTTCTTGAAAACATAGTTTTAGTGTTCAAAAAATCATTATTCTAATGTTATTAATGAGTTTCATGTTTCTCGGTAAGTAATATGTATTCTCAGCTAAGTGAAAAAAAAAATCTAATTTTAATACACTAATGGGATAGGAACCACAACTGAAGACACTGTTGTCCATGCCTCACGAAAAGCATAAACATCTTGTCATGTATAAGATACTACCAAGATATCACAACACCAGAACGACATTCCATTGAATTGGAAAATTGATATAGTATGAGACTCAATCAATAGACATACCATCTATATAGCGTACCATAAGATCCCAAATTTTTTTATGTATTAGATACTATCAATTGAGGAAATGTTAATTCAATACTGCCAACATGGAAAATTGACTAATTCTAAGACAATATCATACCAAAGACCACCAGAGCAGAAGTCTATAGTTGATACACCTCCAACATAGTATAAATTTGGCTATGTCTAAGACACTAGCAGTATCATACCGTCATAGCATGACACAACCAGACCTTGAGATACCTCCAGTCTAAGACACAACTACCATTTTATTAACTTATATTTTTGAATAACAATATTCTAATGGATTTATTTATTAAATATAATTCTATTTAATATATTAATGATTTTCATTTAAATGATCAATATAAATTATAGAAGAGAGAGTCAGGATGTGCAGTTAGAAGAAACAGCTGATCTGGATATTCTCATTATTGTTGCTGATAAAGTTGAAACACAGTCCCTTGTGTAGAAGAGTTGAATGAATATGTGAATCAAACTTTTAGAAAGATATGAATTCACGACTACTGAATATACATAGTCTCGAACCTAATAGAAAAAAAAAATATCTCACAAACTACAATAAAATAAATGGGAACCCAAACTACACCATCATATTTACTATTTTCCCCCAACCAAAGAACAAGAGTCTAAAAAACTGTATTTTCATGAAATTTTCAATAGAACCCGACTCAAGAATTACTGCATAATCAAAACAAGATTCAGAAGCTACATTCAAACTAACCGAGCATTTTAAACACTACACTTTTAGTTTTCTTTATTTTTAATACTTATATTACATTTTGATATGCATGTTCTATACTATTTTTATATATCCACACCGTCTCATGTAGAAAACAGGAATATACTTGATATATTTTCAAACCCTTTTCATATTTGTTTCTCCCGAGAATAAGAGTGGTAGAGGTCCTTGTGTGGCCTTTTTAGTTTTTACCCCTTCTATAACTGTGGAAGAGGTCTTGTGTGACCTAGACAGCTTGTAAATGATTTCAAAACCAGATACATGTTGTGGACCATATTTTCTTTTATACACTGCTTGGTTGTGGGTGATCACTATGTGGAGAGGACATATCCTCCATTTAATACTAAATCTCTTGTATTTATTCTTACTGATGTGTATTTTAATTATTTTTATGTTACTTTTGCTTTAAAAATGAATATTATTTTAACCATAAAAAATTTATAATTTGATTGTTTATCATAATTTGTGTTCAAATAGTTTTTTGTTATAGTAAATTTATTTCAAAGGATCCATTAATATTGAATATTATCCATGCAATACCTAATCAATATTTATATAAATTTTTAAAACAATTGAGATCTATTTCATACTACATATATTTATAAATTGGGTTGTATTTAAAAATTAGGAGAAAATCAAGATAATCCATATTTGAAAAAAAAAATATTGGGTACTCAATCCCCCCCCCCCATTTTGAGATACACACTCCGATCAATATTTGGTATCAGAGGATTAAATCATAGGTATTAAATTTTTTTCAAATAATTTTCAATTGTGATTTTAGTTGTACATTAAAAATCTAATTTTTTTCATTTATAAATTTACTTTAATAAATTTATAGCAATAAAAAAGGATCTACTATAAATATACCACCTTACATTAATGTTTATAATTATTAACAATGGATGATTAAAATGAAAATTCATATAGAAAGTAAGGACTTTATAATCTTGACTGCTATAGAAGATAAATATGTGTTTCATGTTACAACTAGAGCAACTTAGGATGACCATACTAAAGTTGAATATAATAATAACTATATATATATGATTTCTCATTACTATTATTTAGGATTTTATGAATTTAATAGGATTATATCATGTAAATAAACATTTAAAAATTTGGCCACTATCAATTTACCTCGAGATAACCTAAAATGTTAATGAGATATGGCATGATACGTATAATATTAAATATGATAATTGTAAAATGAAGCTCGATGAACCCATTTATAACGTGTATATCGGGTTCAATTATATTTTCAATGTAATGAACTCACATGGAAAACTTGTGTTAGATAGGGATTAGATTATGAGATTACTAAGATCCCTACCCGAAATATGGAGATACACATCAGTTTCAATCAAATAATTTGGTGACATAAGAAAGATACATATCAACGGGATGATTAAAAAAATTTTGATGTATAAAGAATAATTGAAAGTAAATGATGAAGAATATGAGGATCCTAAAATAAGGTTAAATTCTTTCAAGACTACTTCTCTTTGATAACAAAAGGAAAAAAATGAAATAGAATGTACAAGATGTAGATTCAAGTGATAGTAAATCTCCTTCTAATAGTGATGAGAATATTCCTTACCTAATCAAAATATTTAAGAAATATTATAGGATGAAAAATTTATTTAGAAAAAAATTTTAAAAATATATTTATGAAAGTATAAGAAACTCAAATAATGAATGGAAGAAGTAGCATGATCCAAAAAAATATTTTCTAGGAATATGAGAGTAAAAGAGACATAAAATATGATAGTTAAAATCTAAACTAAAAAAATAAATATGAGGATAAGGATAAAAGATACATAAATTCCATGAAGGAAACATGGAGTAATTCGTAGGATAACTATAGTTACTTTGATGCGTCACCTAAATATAATCCAAATAGAGAAAATATGTGTTTCATGACTAAATTCTATGAGGTACTTAATTAACATATTATTTCCAATATTTTACCTATGCATAATTCTAATGATTCTGACAAATGAAAAACATGATAATGATGATGATACTTCAAATGAATAATTACTTGAATATTGTGACATGTAATAAGGAACCTTTATTTATCTTGAGGAATAATACAATGTTTTAAAAAGATATCATACTCTAACTAGAAATATAAAATCAAAATTGTGTATAGAAAAGGAGAAAAATGCTCAACTTCTCAAAGATAACACTAAAATTAAATTTTCATATGAGAAATTGAATAAAGATCTTAAACATTTTAAAAATGGTAGAGATACACTAAGAATGATTTTAAAAAAGAATGTTTTTCCAAAATATGTTACTAGAATCAGATATGGTCTTGGATATAGGAGAATATCTAAGATTACTTTTGTACCTAAATCTAGAACTGAATGTTCTTTTCCCAATCATTTTTCAAAAGGACCCGGCATAGTTTTTATTTATAAAAGATTTCAATGTATTTATAGGAAACCTATTTTTAAAATTTGGGTTCATAATGCCTTTATTATACACATTTCAAGACCTAAACTGATTTGGGTATCAAAATAATTTATTTTTTAAAACACGTTTTGTAGGAAAAATGCATGAAGACCTCAATTAGAAATCTATAGTACTTGGAAAATATTTTTTCAAGTAATATGATAGTAAATTATTCATTCTTCAAAATCCTAATAAAGTTTACTGGTGTAAATATCACATTTGGTGACAATGAAAATGGAAATGTCATCATCCTAAGACAGTTTGGCAACAAACATTAGGTTTTAATTTATAATGTTTTATATGTTTATTATTTAAAGTATAATATACCTATCATTTCTCAACTATTTTATGATGGTATTTGTGTTAAGATTAAAAATGAAGCTTCTAATGTTATTTATTATAAAAATATCTAATTTTTTACTGCTTTGGGAAATGAAAATGTTTATGTAGTATATTTAAAATCATTGATCTGTCAAAATGTTTCAAGCTTATGTTCCCTTCACAAAGAGTCGTGTATTTGGCATACGAGACTGGGCCATTGAAACATTAACTCACATAGAAATATAACTAGGAAAGTGTAAGTTAGGGATCTATATAATCACCAATTCCTACCAGATAATGTATGTAACCCCTATCAAAAAGGGAAGCTATATAATGTTTCTTTTCCGTTAAAGAAAGAAGTGTCAACTTCTCAACCCTCGAGTTGGTTCACATGGATGTTTTTGGACAATCTATAGTTTCAATAAATAACGAGAATCATTATGTTAATATTCATATAGTTTAATACTATAGGAATAATTGGGTATACATTCTTGCTCAAAAAAGTGAAGTCTTCTCTTATTTTACCAAGTATGCAAAATCTTTGGAAAATCTTAATAGACATAGGATTAAGACCATAGGAAGTGACCATGGTCATGGGTTTAAAAATAAAGATTTGGAATCATTTTCCACACAAAATGGAAACACTCAAAACATCTCAACTCCTAGGACACCCAATTATAATGGAGTTGTTGAATGAAGAAATAGACCTTTACAAGGGATAGCCTGGACTATGTTGAATGATTATGTCCATCATATCTATTTTTGGGCTGAAGTTGTCAATACCGCATCTTATATCATCAATATGTTTTTTAGCAGACTTATCCTTAAGAAAACACCGTATAAGATATGGAAATATAGAAAACATAATTGTAATTACATTAGTTTTGTATCAAAGTCTTTATTCATAAAACAAAGGATACGTTTAGAAAAAAATTCTTTAAAAAGGGATGAAGGAAATTTTCTTTGTTATTCAATATCTAGAAAAGACTATAGATTTTTCAATAAGAATTCTAAAACTATGGAAGAACTAATCCATGTAAAATTTGATGAAACTGATCCACATGATCCGAATACCTCCTTATAAAGCCTTAAGGATGATTTATCTTCACTGAATTTTAATTCAAAACCTTTAGAGTCAACTGTAAAACAAGAAAAAATCATCTAGTTCTGATGAACATCCACAACCTCCAGAACATAAACTGAAAAATATAGAAGTGACCAGTCCCTATTTATCTAGAGCTAATAGAACCATTAAGTATCATCCTTTGGATTATTTTTAGGTGATATATATAGAGAAACTCAAACTAGATCTTATGTTATTAATCAGGTTGAACATCTATCATTATTTTCTCAACATGATCCTAAGAACGTCAATGAAGTAATTAATGATGAATTCTAGTTAATAATAATGAAAGGGGAAATAAATTAGTTTAAATAAAAAAAAGTGTGGGAACCTATATATAAACCCAATGAAACCATGACTATGGGAACTAAATGAATGTTTTGGAATAATGTTAATGTGTCAATAACTATAGATAAAAATAAGGATAGACTTGTTGTTTAAGGTTATAGTTAAGAAGAAGGGATATACTATAAGGAAACCTTTCCACATGTACCCAGACTAAAATCTATATGAATCATTATTTCTTATGTAGCACATTTAGATTTTAATATTTATCAAATTGATGTAAATAGTGATTTATTAAATGGTTTTATAGTTGAGTATTTTTCTGTTAAACAACAACTGGTTTTCAAAACCAACATTTTTTAAATCATGTTTTATAATTATCTAATGA
The DNA here is from genome assembly GCA_963277665.1 of Viscum album. Taxonomy (NCBI): domain Eukaryota; kingdom Viridiplantae; phylum Streptophyta; class Magnoliopsida; order Santalales; family Viscaceae; genus Viscum; species Viscum album. Next base: position 763,076,547 of record OY728121.1, read on the forward strand.
AATACATGGTTTAGAAAAATCTCCTTGATCATGGTATTATAGTATCAACACGTTTCTTATTTGAAAAATATTTTCAAAAAGAATACTAAATCTTGTTCTTTTTATAAAGCGAGTATCAAAGGATGTATTAGTAGTATAAATATTTGTTGATGATATTATTTTTGGATCTTAAAAATATTATTTATTTCATGAATTTTCTAAAATGAAGGAAAAGTAATTTAAAATGAGTTTAATGGGTGAACTCAAATTATTTTCTTGGATATTTGATCTATAAAAACAAATAAGGAATTAATTTAAATCACATAAAATATAAAAAAGATATTCAAATTTTTTTTAACAAAGATAACACTAAGTGTAGTGATACATATATTAATACCACCTATAAATTGGATCTTAATGAAGGTAGGAAAATAGTTGATCAAACCAGTTGTAGTGGTATGATTGGTAGTCTTTTCTATGTAACTGGTAGTTGAGTAGATATTATGTTTAGTCTGTATTTGTGTGATTATTTTCAAGTGAACCCAAAAGATTCACACCTTGTTTCTATTAAAATAAAGACAAAATACCTCAGTTATAAAAGAAATTTAGGATTATTCTACCAAAGAGGACAAGGATTTTATTTAGTTAGATATTCAAATTTTGATTTTTTTCGATATAGGATAGATAGAAAAAGAAACTTTGGAACATTTCACTTTTTAGGAAAGACTCTAGCTTCATGGTGTAGTAAGAAAAATAATTATATATTACATTTCACTAGTGAAGTTGAGTGTAAGGTTATGCATAGTTTTTATGAATAGAATTTTATGGATGAAACACACTATACTATACTTTAAATATCCATTTTGAAATGTCCCCATAAACTATGATAATATAGGTGCAATAAATGTCTCTAAAAACTCAATGTCGCATTCTAGTAAAAACATCGTTATACAATACATCACTTTTTGTGGGACCTTTTTCAGAACGAAGATATCACTCTTGAATTTATTAGCACATTACATCAGTTATATGATATATTTACTAAGCCTTTAAATTTTGATTGAATGAATTATATCAAACATGAGTTGGGGATGATAAATTTTGGTTAAGTTTAATTTTTCTATAAAATATAGTTGTGATGACAGACCATTGGATTATTATTTTTTTGGATTTTTATTTTTCATTATTTTCATGTCATTGGGTTTCACATCATTGGCCTGTCATGCCATTTCATTACATGCCTTTTCAATTTTTTCTATTTCTTGATATTTTGAACTGCTAGTTTATTTCGAGTTTATATTATTTCATATAACTCGATATGTGTTTTACCTAAAATTTTGATTTTGATTAATTTTTTTTTTCAGAATACCTAAAATCCCAAATTATATTTTAATGGAAAAATTTATATTCCCGACATACCTTGTGTCCCATAAGACACTGTCAGATCTTTCTCTCTGGATCTTAGTGCAACCCTTTGCCTCCCACTTTTTAAACCATATCCATACACACGACCAAGATTTCCAAACTAATGTAAATGAAAAGAATTAAGAAACCTTCCAAATATTTACCTTCTAAGTCTAGACCTTCAATGAAGCATATGAGTGTACCTACTCTAGTAGCACCAGTTAACCCTGATCCTTCCAACAAAATTATTGTATAGGAAAATGAAGTTGAATTGAAGTTTTTGGTGTCTAGTATGTATATAGTACACAATGTTCACCAAAATCAATGGTGGTTAGAGTGTTTATCCTCAAGAAAAATACCTTTCTAGCATAATATAGTCTATAATTTTTATAAGCATGTAATGTTTGTGTTTGATAGAGATGTTATAGATTGGGTAATAAGTCATGTTAATAATCAAGTTTTTAGTTTTTAATTAAATAAATCAGATAAATGTTTAGGTTTAACCCCTGATGGAATTTTTGATGACTACCGTAGTAGTTTTCTAGAAACCATGGATTTTTTTATATTTGAGGATTAACCATTTGTGCTGACCGGAGATGGCACATCCAGAATGCCTATTTCCTCAGAGATAGATTGAGAGTGTAGGCTGATCATTATGTTCATGTAGGACATTCTATTCCTAATAATGGTTGATTTGATGTTTATCTTATTTTAAATTTGGTATAATGTAAAACGATCATTCTATATAGGTATCCCATGGTGCATATTTGTGAGATGACCAAGCCATCGTCAAGATCTAATTCTTTGATCTACCTAAAGTTGATTTCTACCATGTTGAAGGCCAAAGACCTAGTAGCTGAGGATGAAGAATCTAGTATAAAATATAGAGGTTTGTTTATTATAAGTTATACTTGTTCAAGGATGAGTATTAAAATTAATCCATAGAATAAATAGTAGGTAGAAGAATATGAGAAATTATATAATGGGTATAATATGATTGATCATCCAACCAAACTGGGGGATGATGTTGATCTAGGATTGCATCCTAATGAGGTTTTTTTATACTCTAATAAGGATAAAGTAGTTTTTGTTTCTGAAGAAGAATAAAAGGAATCATATATTGATGTATGATGTGATCTTGAATTGTCTCCCAAAGCTTCTCCCATTAACTATGGAGCTCTTTTTCAACATAAGAGGATACCACGAAGATACTTTTTTGTTAAAATTGATGATGAGGAGATTGGGGTCTATACAGGGGATCATTATAATACTTCCAAATCCACTAAAGTATATGGTGATGATAATAATGATAATGAAGAATTTGAGAATGTAAATGGTGAAAAAGATAATAGGAATGAAAGTGATGTATATGATGGATGAAGTGATGATGGAGATGATTCTGACCCTAATGGAGTTAGTGGCCAAATTAATAGAAAATAAGTTGAGATCCGTCCAGAGCTTCTAGATGCCCTTATTGAGGGGATGAAATCTATATATTTGGAAATATTTCATAATGATCCAGTGGATGATGATATTGAGGCTAATTCAAATTCCACTGATCATGTTGTTTCTAATTCTACAATGGATGAGCATATGAGAGTTGTAGCTATTTTCAATTAGCATATAGCTGTGCAATAGAAAAATGATCTTATTGCAGATGAATTTGGGAATGAACATTCAGTTGATTTAAATGTTCATATTCCTATTTTGGATGAGAAAGTGGAAGGTGAATCTACTGATGTTGTTCGATAAAAGGATGTCCAGATTCTAGATACACCTACTATTGGTACATAGTTAGATGCGAAGTCTTCCAGTGTTATTGAACAGAGCTCAAATGCTCAAAATTAAAAGAAATACCTACATAAATTTTATATTTTTTATCTAGACAATGTTCATATTTTCTCATAAATGTTGATATTGTGATGGTTGTACCTATTTTTATATTCCCTCATACTACATCTCTGGTAGTTGCTAATGTTTCTGGGTGATGAGTTGATCCCATGTTTGAAGAATGGAGAGTGTACTCTTGTATTACAAGGATCCCACCAAAGAATAGTGGACATGAGGTTTGAATTGAAGAAGATCCTAAAGGGTCCATGATAGCTCAATTATAATTTGATGTGATATTAGAAAATTTATCTTATGCTAAAAATCATGCACCTGAACTTGCTCCAGCACCATTTTATATTCTAGTTGATATTGTCACAAATGATGACATTGATTATTATGGTAAAATTTTGATGTATGATTTGTCTTTGATGTTAAAGAATCAACCACTTCAAGATAATTTTATCTATGAGAAATATTCAATATTTTTTTTATTGGTTATTCAATATATCAAACCAAAGATAACTCTTCACATTTATGAGATAGAGAAAGATAATAAGTGAATAAGTGGTGAAATGGAATAACTCAAGTCTTTTATTGAATACATGAGATCTAATTTTATAGATTCCATGAATATAATCCTTAAATGTAATAAGGATACATATTTACATACTTCTATTGTTGTTTCTCCTCCTCTAGTGTTTGATGTTGATAAGATTATAATTGTTGTCATAGATGAGCTGAGAGATTGTTCAAACAGTGCTTCTAGTAGTGTCACTGATCAGCCTTGAGAGACCTTATGCAGAATTTAGTATAACTCTGATCATGTTCTCATGTTTGTTTCCATTTATTCCCATTACATGAACACATTACAAGAAATTATATTTTATGTCGATCAAGTTCTAAGTCTCTCAAATTTATACCAAGAATACAATGGATGCCAATTTCAAATTCATGGCTTAAATTTTGTGGATGCCTTATATGAATCAGGAGATCAGTGAACATGTAAGATACCTCATGGATATGACTCTAGTTTTTAATAAATTTAAGGAAGAGAAGGAATATTTCTTTAGTGAAATGGAAAGATGTGTCAAAATCATAATGGATTTTATAAATCCCATAAAGTCATTTCTTTATGTTCATGGTCAAGTAGTTTTTTCTTAGGAAGTTGTACCTATTACTCCTCAGTTACCTCTTAGACCAGGAATATCTCAAGATCCATTAGCTCTATTACCTACCAAATTCCTTCCTTTTCCAATGTCACATGTTCTTGATTTCAAACACCACTGAATAGTAGTGATGTGGAAGAACATCCTCTACCTATAGTGGGTATCTCTTCTGTTGTTCCAACTATTTAACCTCGAGCAGATCATGTTACCTTGGATAAAAAGAAATAGAAATCCTGGGCTAAAGGTAAAGCACCAATAAACCCTATAGTAAGTTTTGAACCCTGTTTTTGTAAACATTGGATGTTTTTCTTTAATTGGACTTGCATTGCAATAACATTTTTTTCATCATTTTGAACAACCCTAATGTTTGTTATTATATTTTTTATAATTGTTTTTATATTTATTTTATTTACCATTTTGATAGTCACAAAAGTGTTATAATTCATAAGGAAAATTAAAAAAAATAGTGAATATCAGAATTATTACAATATTTTTTCTAGGTTATCATTGATACTATATGTTTTTAATAATTCAATTCATGATACTTACCATAGATACATGCTATTTTCTTATTCATTCTTTGATACCATATGTAATTACTGGAAAGATATGTTCTAGTTTATACTACCTTGGATGTCATGTTTAAACATATGTAATACATTTTATTCCATGATTTATGATCATAAAGAAGGGGGAGATTGTTGACCTCTTATTTTTAAGGATAAATAAATCATGATTCTGATGTTATTAATGAGTTTCATTTTTCTCTATAAGTAATATGTATTATGAGCTAGGTGAAAAGTTATCTAAGTAAGACACTGTTGATATTATAAATTCCAACATGAGACACCATTTTCCTTGTATCACCACCGGCATAAAAATCGCTCTATGTACGAGATACATCTAGAACACCACATCGCCATAATGTCATACCATTGGACTGAAAATTTTGCAATGTCTGAGACACTGTCAGTCAATTTACCATTAAGATGTCAAGATTCCATAACAAAAAATTGGCTAAGTATGAGATACTACAAGATGAGGAACCTTCAATGTCATGCCACCAATACATAAAAATTGAACAAGTCTAGGACAACGTCAGACCACACACCACCAGAACATACACCGTTAGTTGAGATGATTCCCGCATAGTAGAAATTTGGCAATGTCTATGAAACTACCAATATCATACCACCAGAGCATGACACTATCATACCATGAGACACCACTAGTCTAAGACACAACAACTATTTTATTAACTTATATTTTTTATACTCATAATTCCAATTGATATATTTATTTAATTTTATTCCATTTACTATAGTAATTATTTTATCTTAATTTCTCGATAGAGAGCATTGAATGATTGTCTAGATGTAAAATACGAGGAAACAACTGATCAAAATATTCTATTTTGTACTATAAATATTGGTTCAGCACACTCTCCCATGTAAAATAGATGAATGAGTAGGTGAAGAAAAAAATTAACAATATGAGAGTTTGCGACTAATGAACATACATAGAGATGAACTTAATTAAAAACAAGAAGATCTCATCTATATTAATCTTTTGATTGGAAAGTTGAACTACACATTCACATTTTTTCCTCCATTAAAAGAACAAGAGTATAGAACACTATGTTTCCCAAATGTTTTCAAGAGTACCTGACTGAAATATCACTGCATAATCAAAACAGGAGTCACAAGATTCATTTCAACTAACCAAGAAATTTAATCTCTACAATTTTAGTTTTCTATATTTTGTTTACATCTATTAATTTTTAATCAGTATGTGTTATACATTGATTCATACATGCACACTGTCTCATGTGATAAACTGGAAGATACTTGATATCTTCTCAAAATATTTTCATTTTTTTTCTCCCTTGAATAAGTGTGGTATAGGTCATTGTGTGGCATGTTTATTTTTTATCTTCTTTATAACTATTGAAGAGGTCGTGTGTAACCTAGAATGTTTTTAATCTATTTTACAGACTGATAAATGTGGTAGATAATCTTTTTTATTTTATATAAAATATTTGGTGGTGGGTGATTACCAAGTGGACATGACTAAGTATCTTCTTGAGATTGAACCTATTGTATTCATTCTTTATGTTATGTACTTTAATTTTATTTTACAGTACTTAAGCGTTAAAAATAAATATTGTTTTAACCAAAAAAAAATTTATACTTTTATAGTTTATCATAAATTTTTTATATTGTAATTTGATAATGTAAAATAATTTCAATGGATCCAATAATATTTTATATTACTTATTTGGGACCAAATCAATCTTTAAGTCAATCTTTAGAAATATTTAGATCTATATCATACTATATATTTTGATAAACTGGGATGTATTTAAACATTTTCTTGATTTAAAAATAATCAATTTTATATATAAATTTTTATTGGGTACTCAATTGACCCTCATCATGAGAGACTCTCTAAGACCAACACAATTCATTTTGTAATAATTATATCTCATGAGATAATTATGGGACATAGCGCGAATTATATTAGGAACTGTAGTAGACAATGTTTGGTCCTATAGCATTCAGAACTATTCATCCATCTAGGACTCTGGGCCACTAGTGTGGTCCTCAGGTCCTGCAAGGCTTTCGGGCCACCATAAGGCCTTAGGGCCACCCCAAGGCATTCGAGCCACATGATGATGATATATCAATCAGACTATAAGTGGTAAGGCTTCATATGGGGATCAGGGTAAGAACATTAACTAGAGAAGAGATAACTGGAATTGGATAAAGGAGAGGGTATGGATTTCCCATCAGTACCAGGCCTGTGCAACCATTCATAGGAAATGTAGCTGACCTGCCTTATGAAGGTGGAGTTCTAATATTATGACATATGATGGGGAGGATCAGTTCCAAGTTTTATTGTCTAGGTGATTCCCTCTAAGACCTATGGGTCGTGTAATTGTCTCTATGCCTTCAGTTTTTTTAAGTTTCCACCTCACCCATTGAAAGGCAGATTATCAAAAATAATAAAAAATGAAGTCCTACAGGCCATTCTGACATATTAAATAGTTTCCATACTTTTGTTGGAACCACAATTTTGTGACACTAACTTTCTATATCATGACTGATTTTTGATGATTTCTCACTCTTATGATTCAAGTATTTTGAAATTATAAATCCTTATATAGTGATTCATTTGTATGATTATTGAAAAATTGTATTTAAACACTGTAATATTTTTTCATGATATCATACCATTATTCTTATCTAACGATTTCATAAGATTTTATATTGATATCTCCCTTGTTTACCCTTATTGAGCATCTGAGCTCACCTCTTTCTTAGTTTTCCATTCCTCGAGTTATGAAAAAATGTTTTATGTAGTGAATGTATATGAGGAGTACTAAATGGGAATATAATTGTGTGTCATTTTGATGAAATTTCATAAAATAAGAAGATTGTGTTTATAGTCCCAAAATACACTAAACTGTTATGGTCCCTGGGTGTGTATTTTTGAATTATACAAAATATATATCTAAAAAGAGGTTATATTTATATATGAAAAGTCAGGGATTCTAAAATATAAGTTTAATTTATGTTTAAAAAAATTTATAATAAATTTATATGTTTTCAATTAAAATAATTTGAATGAAATTATGTCATAAAAATTTTATAATATAAATTAACAAAGTCTCTTGTAATTTTTTGACGTTTAGAAGTTTTATTATATTATAAAAACTTTTAATTTTCAATAAATATTTTTTTTATTCAAAATATGATATTATAATATTCATACACTTATATTGATAAAAAATATATAATTTTTTATTCAATTTATCTAAATTATATTTGGGTGAATTTATAGAAACTTTCTAAAAATTGGGATTTTTTGATAAAGTAAAAATATCATTTTTTATGAAGTGCCATAACCCCTATGAGAGAATAATGTTATGGTCATTATTTAAAATTCATTTATACTTCTTCCTGATATAAATATATTTCTTAGATAACATAATAAAAATTGTGTTACATTTATAAACACATGCATATCATTTCATAAATATAATTTTATCTTTAATAAAAATAATGTGGGTTATGAACATATCAAATTACAATTAATTTTTATCTTGATAATAAATTGAATCATGTAATATGGATTTAATATTTTTAATTATAAGATCCAATTTATATAAAATGTCAATATTATTATTAATCATAAAAAAAATTTGGGGTAAAAACCGAGTTACCACACTAAAGGTAAAAATGTAAACGTTAAAATTAAAATGGGAAGACATGATATAAATAAAAATGAATAAGTTTTATAGGTGGTTGAGTTACTCCATATCCCTAAACAAAAATTTCAACATTTATTATCTATAAAATTAATTTAATTTAATTCCACCCAGAAGTGTTTTTCTTTAATAAAAAAATAATCATTTTTTTATACCTTAACACCACTCATCCTCACGTATAACTACCCACCCATTATATACTCACTCTTCACCAGAAAGACATTCAACCAGACTCCTCTATTAGTACCCCTCTAAGGAGTCCCTCCAAGGCTTTTTGAAGTGTCTAAGGTGTATCTCTATTGATATAAGAAGCCTCCCCTCAAGGTAAGGGTTCTCTTCCTCCATTTTTTTTAATTCAAGTGCATTATTTGTATAATAAATTTGATTTTAAATTTATAATGATGTAAATTTTTTATTAAAACCCTAGTTAATGTTAATATTAATTATTTATATTTCATGTCTTCATTTATCTCTCTTTAAACGCATTCTAATACATCTTTTTTATACCCATTCTACTGCTGAAATAAACCCACAATTTCCTATTACAAATTTCCTTGCAATAAATAACCAAACAAATTTTTATTCAAGGGTACTAATTTTGATGTATCATTAAAAAAATTATTGGGGAAATACATATATGAATCCAAGATTCCCTAAAAAATGGTTAGAATTATTATCTAATTATGATTTTTTGATCAATGTGGAACACATTGAAGTGCACTGTGTTGCATTTGTTGTCAATGAGGCATGAAGTTGTCTTGGTATGAATGGAAGTCAGGGAATGTCAAGATGTGAATGAAAAAGGTTGTGATGGTGTTGGTGGTGAAGGAGAATGGCCATGGTACTAAGATGCATGTCACTTAGGAGATTCACTAAGTGGTATTGGAAATTGTGCTTGAAACATTCTCCATGTAAATCTGACGATTGCTGAGCTGCTCTTTAAGTTCATAGAACTTGTATCCTGATGATACAAAGTCACAACATTGATTGAAGATCATGCATTGTCTTCACAATGCATGAGGAGTTGAAAGGAGTTCCATCCACAACTACTAAGTGGATGATGTGCATAAGTGAAGTGCACACTTTGAAGAAGATTAAAAGAACAAGGAAGAACCCTTTGGGAATTCCATTCTTAAATGTTGATTATATGTTTAAGAAGAATGGAGGAATTATAATGAAGAAGATTAATGCTTGAATTCTCAAGACGATGAAGGAGAAGTAAGGCTTGAAGTGGTTCTCTTGATATGGCTTGATTTCATGGAGGACTTTGTTTTTGACAAAGTCTTATTCAAGACTTAGCCAAAAAATTGGCCAGCCCGTGGACACCTTGAGGGTTCAACCCCAAGGCACATGTGGGCCTAAGGCGCCACGCCCAAGGGGGAACCCGTGGGGCGAGCCCAGGGTGGCAGGACGCACCCAAGACACCGCAGAGGTGCTGGGGCACGCCCGGAGGAGCGCAGAGTGGGCGCATAGCGCGCCCGTGTGTGCATAGTGGGCGCTAGGAGCGCGCCCGCAGGGAGCAGAGTGGGCGCAGAGCGCGCCCGCAGGGAGAACACGGTGCGGGGCGGCACCGTGGAGGAGGAAGTTCAATTGGTGAGTTGCGGCAGCGGCATATTGATAAACCGTGGAAAAACAGAAGCCCGTTTCGATGTGGGACGCGGAATTTTTCCACGGGAGAGATCCTGGCCGCACGATTGATCGTGCGCCAGATCTCGGCCGCCCATCTAATCCGCCGCGGCCCATCCTGATCGCGACCGTCCAAATCTTCGATCCAACGGCCGTGGCTCGTCTTCCACCTCGAGCTCGAGCCGAAGCCACCCGCGAAGCCACCGTCGAACCAGGAGCAACCTGAGAGATGTTTTCGAGCTCCCGGCCACCTCGGATGAAACTGAAGGCTCCCTCGTGCTCGTCTGGCCAAACCGAACCCATTCATGCAATAAAATATGCATGCACACGATGGATGAGAGATTTCGAGATTCGGCCGAGGCAAACAAAGTTGCCGAGGGTGTGCCACGTTGCTCGAACGCCTTAACCGAAGGCCGTGCATGCGTTCTAAGTCGCATGCACGTGAAGAGGAGAAAATGGTGAACCCGCGTTGAAACAGAGGAAATAAAATAAAGATTTGAAAGATTTTTAATGATCTGAAACTTTCGGGAACTGGAGTTATTATCACGCGGATGTTTAGAAGTGTTTCTCTGCCTATGAAAGGAGCACCTGAGGCATGAATAGTGTTTGCTGAAAAACTTGGAAGACCCGCGAGAGCTCCTCTGCCTCGCGAAGTATTGTTCTGCACATCACTTGTGCGAAGAAGCCCCGTGCAATCTATTTGCACGGCTGAAGTCCTCGGTGCCATCCTTGGCCCAAAGGTGTTCCCTGCGCGCTAATCCTTTGCGCGACAGGAAGGAGAGGAGCTTGCGCGACCTTGCGCGCTTCCTCTGTGCACCGCGGCCCCCAGCGCGGTAAGCACTTGCGCGGCAGTGGCCACCCGAGGCCTTGCGCACCTTGCACTGGTTGCACCCTTGAGGCTTGCGCGGTTGTTGAAGTGAAGGAAGGTCGAGCCTCTTGCATCCTTCGGTGTGTGCTAAGTGCAAAGAATACCCGAGGCAGTATACCACACTTTGTGTGTGTGTGAGGTGAAGAAGGAAGGTCGAGGCCTTTGAGCCTTGTGTGAAAAAAGAACAAGAAAAGGCCGTAGCCTTGTGCAACCAAAGAAGACCCGAGGCCTTAGTTCCTTGTGTGCAAAAATAGTGGAAGGCTGTAGCCTTGTGGGTGCACACATTAAAGAACAAGAACACCCTATGGCCATTTAAGTGTGTGCCAAGTGCTAAGAAGACCACACATTGTGTGTGAAGTGAAAAAAGGCCGAGAGGAAGTGTGTGCAAGTGGAATAGGCCGTAGCCAAGTGTGTGTAAGTGAATAAGGCCAAAGACCACACCTAGTTGTGTGAAAAGTGGAGAACCTTGTGTATGCAAATTGAAGAACACACCTTGAGTGTGTGTGTGCAAACAAGAAACATGTTGGCCGAACCTATGTGTGTGCACTAAGTGGTGTGAACACACTTAGAAGAAGTAGAAGACTCACACAAAGTATAACACACATTTAAGTGTGTAATCAAAAGGAACAAAATGTGTGAAGGACAAGAAGAAGGTGTGTGCTTGAAGTAATTACACCCTTTGTGGGTTTATTGCACCATGAGAAGAAAAGGAGAGTGCATGCTTGCATGCATGCACATGAACACGTGAACAAGTCTGAATCAGCTTGTGTGCATTTGAGGAGTCCATGACCAAGAGTTCTTGAAGAAATTGAGAAGGCCATGCAGTCAGTGCCTGAGGATGAAGAGCTGCCATGCACTCAGTGCATGAAGTTGAAGTGAACTGAGACTGGACCAGACTGAAGTTAAAGACATCATTTGTCTGAGTATTCAGTAGTTGGAGAGAAGCCAGGTCATCCTTAGAAGAAGGTGATAAAGCCTGAGCAAGACGAGAAGACCCGATCATCACAAGTGATCAGAGGTACAGAGCAAGGCCAACAGTCTTTATCCCAGACTGCTGAAGATACTTGAAGAAGCTTAAAGAGGAGAAGAGCTACTCGTGCGACTCGAGGAGCCAAGAGAAGACCCTGTGGGACTCAGGGAGAAGAAGTCTTCAGTGGGATTCTGGAGTAGGCCAGTGGGACTCTGGTAACACTGTGTGAAGCAGTATAAAGACCCTCCTGTGGGACTCAGGAGAGATACGGTGGGAAGCTGTATCGACCATTGTAATACTAACAGATTATAATGGGAGAATCCATGCTGGGAGAGCATGGCAAGGATGTAGGCCTTTGGTGCCGAACCTTGTAAATCCTTGTGTCCAGTGCCTTTACATTTATTGCATCATTCGTGGAAAGGTGAGAGATACAAGAAGAGTGGATCGAGGCTTTAACCAGCCATATAGGTTTAATTGATTAAGAATCAATTAGTAAAATGTTTTAAAGGATCACTGATTCACCCCCTCCCCCTCTCAGTGATTCACACTGATTTGGGCACTTCACACATAATGTAAGATATATGAGGTGTATTCTGGGATTGAAATCCAATTCATTTTGAGATAAATTAATCAATAGTGATGAAATTTTCATGATAACATGGATTCATGTGTTTTTAATTTCTTATGATTCGTTTGTTAAAACCTTGTGGATGTGTTTTAATAAACCATGTGGTTGATATTTGTTGATATGTTTATTAATATGTTAGGTATATAATGAAACAAAATTTTCATTGTATACTTGATGTTATTATGTTAAAGTACTTACATTATGAATCATGATTTTATGTACATGATATTATATTATGCTTCAGTTTTCACATATGATGTTCCCTTACAATTTTATCTGTTACTGTGATTTATGCTAAAATATTTCATTTGATAAATTTACCCATGAAATCTTGGGTAGTGAGATGATTTTGGATGGGATAATAATGAAACCTCAAAAGATTATTGAATATCTGTTTATTTTTTAATTTTTGTTCCTTGAAAATATTATATTGTGAAACTAGTTTCTACCTCATGAAACCTAAATAGGAAGTTCATAGTAATTTATTTGATATGATTTCAAGGAATAATGTTTAAAATTATATATATTATGGTGGGTCACCATAATTTTTATAAAAGTATGTTTTAATTATTTAACCAAATAACAACTAGAAAAATTATAAATACCCTAGGATATGTTTATACATAAGAAAACAACCTGAAATTTTTTTGAAGTATAAACCATGTCGTTTCGAAGTAATGAAATAATTTCATAGATACTAAATGTGTATGTAGATATAGAATATTTTTACCTAGGGGAAATAACCTATAAAATAGAGGATTGGACATTAACTCGGTCATCACCTAGTTTTTAATAAAGTTGTATTTTCACAAACCCGGTTTCAAACTCCCATTGTATATGGTTTGGTTATTATATACTTCTTATGAAAAACCATGGATTAATATATAGAAAGGGTAAATTTCTCTATTAAAAGAAAGAAATTATTAATGTATATGATCATAGAATCCCAGTACAAGAATTTATTTGAATTAAAATATCCTTTATAATTTATTATATTAATGATTCTTAAAAGGACCATTCTTAAAATTTAATTTAATTTAATTATAGAAATTTTTTTAATATATTGGAATGTGTGAAAAATTGAATAAAAGGGAAATTTAGTTATGTATTTTTCAATAATATGGAATCCATGGAATAAAATTTCTTGATGATGTTTTCTTATGTTATGAATAGTAATATTAACCATTATTAACATCTAGATTAACCTAATAGGGAACAATGAGTCATTTAATCATTCATAAAACAACATATAAAATATAGTATACCTTTGTAACCATTGATAATGGAACAATGGAGAAATGATATAGAAAGTATATTTTATTTACTCCATTGTTCTAAGAACGAGAATGTCACCCTGGTAGTATATCACTTGGAGGGAGAATCAGGACAATGGAGGGAGATAAGAAAAAATAAAAAACCTATATTTGAAATTAATGCTATAAATTTGGATGAATTTAAAAAGGAATTTTACAACAACTATTTTTCATGAACCTTAATAATAAATATTGAAATGTAATTACATAAGATAAATAAAATGGAAGGAGAATCTTTTGGAAGTTATGAGATATACTTTACAAGTCTTGTGTGTTACTCTTCATGTTTTTTCATCGATTCGGTCAAGAATATTGATAGATTATTTAGAGAACTAAAATATCATATATGGAAGGTTTTGGAATTCTAGAACATAAGGATCGATGAGAAAATAATATGATTCATATTCAAGTTAGGGGGAGAATTTAGAGCTAAACTATTATCTCACAGATAGAATGACAGAAAAATAAATATTGATAAAAATTTTGGGAAGAATCCTATCCATTTTATGGTATGGAATAATCCAAAACATACCTTTTGAGACTATAAAAAAATTCAATCTGGTAACTTTCTTCAAGGAAGTGTGAAGTTCTAAAAATGAGGAATAGTTTTCCACATTATTAGAAATTTTCGGACAGATATAAAGCCTCGATATCCCAATATTAATGATAAGTGGAACATGGTCCAGGTCAATCCTATGGTGAAATGATACAAGTAATGAGATCTTGGACACTTTTTCAACTGATTCCCAAATACAATAATTGTGTAGGCAAACCATAATCATCACAAGAAGAGGCTATGGGATGAATTTCATGCATTTTCTATCATAAAGACTGATGTTGAGTACAACACCCTAGAACCCAGACTCCTGGATCCTGTGTTGAAATCCATAGCACTGCATTCCTATATTTTTTGTCGATAATTGTGACCCAAATATTTCAACTAAACCTTAAAACATCAAAAGGTAAACAAAGATCACATACATTGCAGATGACCTTTTAGGTAAATATTTATAGAGAATTTAGGAAAACTCCTACATAAACAATTCAAAAGTCATTAAATTAGTATTTCTCAAGCATAAAATATATTTTATATACCACATTAATAAATCCCCACCAACCATATATAACACATTCTAGACATAAGTCTTTAGACATCATTTCCATTAACCTCTGTAAAAGGAAACATAATAAGGGTGAGCTTAAATGACATATAAGGTAAAATTTAAGCATTAATAAATGAATTTCATGAATGATCATAAGAGTACATGAAGGTATGATGAAATAATCAATGTGAATGAATGATTCAAAAAATAACCCAATCACATCAATACCAGGAACATTAAATTTTAAAACATGAAAAAACAATGATTCATCAGATCAATAGTCAAAATTAAAGTGATATCAATCCCAATCATTTGAAACACTATAAACTTATTACGAGCTATTAAAATAATTTTTGGTATGATGGAGAAATTATTTAATTAAACCATTAAAAACCCTTTAAATTTGATTAATCATATGTCTAAACTCCAACATTATCATGACCCAATGCATGATAGATCTAAAATATGGATCACACATTATATATGTTATATTGGGATAACCCATTATATTTGAGCTATAATGTGGATCAACAATTAATATAAACTATATAAATCTCACCAATGAGCTATAATAGGGATAAAGCCGTCTTATAAGGTATATTGGGATAACATGTTTCTTATAAATATCAATTACCATGAATAAGTCACGTTCTTCATAATACCATTAGAAATAATCATTATTCACTTATAACTGAATAAACAAATTTAAAATAAATGGGTTTAATGTAAATATAATTAAAATATGATTAACCAATTAAAAACAAGTGGGTTCTATAAAAATCTCTTTAAAACATGATAATACCATGCAAAATAATATGTTTCGATAAAAATCTTAATAAAATTATATTAACCCATGGAAAAAAATGGGTTCCATAAAAATTTCATTAAAAGAATATTAATACATCTAGAAAATAATTGGGTTGGTATAAATACAATATATACCCTGTTTAGGATATGAAACTACAATGTTTCATGATGACGATGAATGAAAATTATCTTAAAATATCATTAGAGACATTCTTGAGGAAAATAATCATTAATCAATACAAAGAGTCTCAAACCACTTTGAAACATTTGAATTATAAACCACAAGAAAGAATAACAGAAAAATAAACATATTAAATCATGATAATAATTATATTCATAACATAACATTTCAAATGATAAGTATACACACCTCATAAAAGCAGTTAGGTGTATAACAAAACAAACACCTCAAAGAATAAAAAGTTTGAAAAAAAATCTATTACTGCTATTGTAACTTTTCTACCATAAACCCCATGAAGATATATCATAAAAAAATATATGTAAAACCCCATAAAATTAATAATAACAATCATAAACTAAAATTATAATAATTATATACACAACACAACAAAAATAAGTGGTGAACATGGAATATATCTCATGAAAATAAAAGCGAGATGAGAAAACACATACAAAGATCGTATCATTAGAATGAGAATAAATAAATGAAATAATTATATCATAAATTGTATATAAAAAAATGAAAAGTTTAATAATCAAATGTAATTTCATACTTTTCATTATCATGACATAGCTAATTACGTAGAATTTTTACCCCATATATGGAAATTGAGTTAATAAATCCCTCAGCTTGAGTCAAATTTTTCATGCAGATCCACTATATTCCATCAAAATATACTAATTTAAATTATTTAATTTATTAATAACATTTTCAAAATATATTGTTACTTTTATTTATCTTATAAAAAATTTATTTACAATTACTTAATCAATCATGATTAAATCGCTTGTTTTGACCATATTCGGCTTATACGTCAAAACAAACTTTGATAGGTCGACTATAGTCAATGGGTTCATAATTTAAATATATAAAGAATAATTACCTTTCCATAATTATCAAACATTTACATAAATTATAATTTTAAAATCATACATGAAATTTTTCTTGTAAAAATGAACCAATGTTACGATCATGGAGATGGTAGGTCGTACGTACGCATTAGAAACTTCCCATTTTTTAATAATCATTATGAAATGAATGTAAGTAATATTTATCTTTACCGAATGAATATTATATCCTAAAAACCATATTATTCTATTATATATACTTATATATATCATTCTAGTGATTTGGTTGTATGAAATAGATAATATCATCACATCGAGGATGTAGTAGTCCATACATCCCCGAAAGAAGTTATAAATTTTTCAATGTGTGAAATAAAAAAATTAAAATTATATTTTATATGGGAAGAATCAAAATTATTTCATCATCATCATAGATATTTAATTTATAATATATATTTTTATTAAAACCATCCATAAAAAATTCCTTGAAAAGGGTGAACGTATCCCGTCTCCTTGAGGAGATGGTAGTCCACACATCCCAAAACGATGTTATCGTATTACCAAAAAATGGAAATCATGAATGTAAGTGTTATTTAATAATTCCATAAGATTTAATACTATATAAATATTATATATAAAATTTAAAAACCTTATTTTTCTTCATAATTTCCAACCATATGTAGTAATGTTAAAACGAACGACATTGTTTCATTAAGTGGTAGTTCACCATATACACAAATGGTGATTTCATTACCCATTTTGTGGATGTTTGTGTAGGGGTTAGTAAAAACATTAAAAAACATATTAATATATTTATGGTACTGGATATATTATATAATAATGTAATAATAATACATTAATTTCTATATAATGAAATTTAACAAAAGTGATCATTGAATAATGTTACATCTTTTTCAGGTAAATCCTTTCTGTTTTCACCAAAAAAACATCATTTGATAGCTTTATTCAAAAATAGAGGCTCTTGGGATGGATGGATAGGTGTTTATAGCATATTTGGTCAGGGTTTGGATGATCCAAATGGATTTATAGGTGCAAAGACATGGGGTAGGTGTGTTCTTTTTTATAGTGGAGGGGATGTGGCATGCTTGTAAATATAAAAAAGTAAACACTATTGGGAGGTATCTCTTACATCATGTCACTCCAATAATGATACCAATTATATAAATTAGGGTATTTGGTTAAATAATGTCCAACTAATTGGTTTTTTAAGTGTTTTTTTGACATTTTTTCTGCATAATATTAAATTTAAACCACAAAGTAAACTCATTTTTTCATTAATCATTGTAATTAATTTTAATTACAAAAACTAATATTATTGACCAAATTTTTTTGAACATATTATATATTAAATATTATTCTGATTAAAAATAAGTATTCAATTTTTCCAAATTAAAATCACATAATTATCAAAAATTAATTTAAATTAACCATGTAGACCATATGACATGCTGAGTTTTTAAGATAAATTGTTTAATGTTTACAAAGTTTCACTTTTTAAAAAAATTAATAAAATGATAAAAATTGCATAAATTGTATTAAATGATATAAAAATTATCTAATTATAATTTAAACCAAATTAAAAATATAAATTAACACTATAAATTATTTTCATGAAAATGAAGCTTTCAATTAAAATTTGGGGTCCATCACAATTCATCAACATTTAAAATAAATTCTAAAAATTATCTCAAAGTAAATTGAGATATTTATTTTTCTTAAATGATTATTATTTTGAAAAATAAAAATTATAAATGTTTAAAAATTAAATTTTAAAATAATTATATCATTAAAAGGCAGTAAAAATTCCTTTTTAAGAATATACAGATTGTTGTTCTTAAAATTGGATTTATTCTTATCTTATTCCTATAAAACATATTTTATGAATTTAAAAAAATTAATAAATTTATTATATATAAATTTAAATTATATATTTTACTAATAGTGATTAATTTAATTTTTTAAGAAAAAAATTCATTTCTGGTCATAAAAATATCATTTCATAAAACAAATAATTACCATTAAATTAGTCTTTATTTTCATTTCTAATTAATTTTTGACCAAGAAATTAATTTTATAAACATGTTTAAACTGTAATTTACAAAAAAATTTAATGTCAATTATTCTCTCCATTAAAAATAATAGATGATAACAATCAAAATAATATTAATATTATATTTTTTTCCTGAAAGACTCGGGCTTATGTGTGACATAAGTCATCAAAGGAACTCAATGTTTCCTGAAACATAAGATAAACATGGTGGTTTATGCCACGAAAGCTAAAATATATATTTTGTGTAATGAAATGTATTAAGTAATTTTCTTTAATTTTTTAAAAAATATTTCATATAATTCCAGGATGCTACATCCTACGCCCCCTTAAAATGAATTTTTACCTCAAAATTCATCTTGGTAAACATAAGATTAAAATTTTAATAATTCCATTATTAAAACACACATCATGCAAATGGTTAACAAAACATCCTCTAAAAATGGAAAGTGGGAAACATAAAATTTACCAGAAGTGATGCATAATTTAGTATTAAACATAGGTATAACATTCATGGGAGATTAAAATATTTATTTAGAAAGAAGAAGTAATTCCCATGGACTAATAGAGAGTGATAGAGAACATGATCAAGAAGATGTCCATGAAGACCACACCAAAAACCAAATTTGGGTGGTAAAGGTCATTGATATCATTAGAAAATATGGTAATAAGGTAAAATTTTGTTTTAGGACTTCTTTTCCTAAAGATTATTGATTTATTTCACCACCTAGAATGAAAACAGAAATAAATATACTTAATTGACAATGTAATTTCATCCTTTACAATAATCTCATCTTTTTATCCAAACGATGAGTATTCAAAATGATTTTTTCACACCTGAAGAACTAACATAAAATTTTATAACCACATAACCATAATAGGAATAGTAAAACTATTCCACTTTCCTTTAGAGAATAACCAAAACTAAAATGGTTAAAACATGGTAAGATAATTACAAATTTTATTATAAAGATTTATTTAATAAAATGATTTTCATAATTAAATAGTAATACCCAACGTTGAAACTAAATCATTTCATAACCCTATATATCCCAAATAACCTTAATAACATGAAAATTGGGGAGTTTTTTAAAGTAAAGGGTTAGCTCATACCTTTCATATTTCAAGCCCAAAATTTGGTTATCTTCTTTTCAATTAACATTAGTTACTTACTCACCAAATAAATTTTCAATCATGTGGTTATCTATAAGATAATACATGTGTTCCCATAATTACCTTAATATCCATGATAATTTAAACACTAATGTTTATAAATTCCATTAAACTTATATCTACATAAAGTAAAAGAATACATCACATTAAACCATCATTTTACATATAATTCAATCCAATAAAATGTCTCCTAAAATGTTATTGATAACCTCAATGTTTTTACTATATAAAAACCTAAAATTGGGTTTCATAATACTTTAAACTTATGATCAACCTTAATCCTATAATCCAATGATAGTATTCATAACTATAAATATATCCAAATATTAAAACATCCTAATCTCCAAATTTATCTAAACCTCCATTTGATAAAAACTATAACATCCTCGAACCCACATTCCTATATCTTCTTCTGAAATCCATAACTTATCATTCCTTGTTTTAAAGTCAATAATTGTGACACTATTTTCTCATCTATTCCTTACCACATAAAAATGAAATCTTGGGTCACTTACATTCTAGATTACATTTTAGGATTAGTGTTTTAGAGAATTTGGAAAAATCCTATATAAAAAATTCACAAGAAAATGTACGATAATTTCTCTCATGTAACCTATATTTTCATTATCACATTAATACATTGTCATCATCCATATGGAATCCCTTATAAACATAACTAATTCATCATATTTTCCTTATACTTGGGGAAAATGATATTTAATAATGGCAAGCTAAAATTATCATTAAGAGAAATTGTAAATGTTAGAAAACAAATTTAAACCATGAGAATAAGATTTAATAAGTTTATGATTACATAATAAATGTGTATGAGAAAGTCATCAATGAAGTTAAACACCTCAATACCTAGATCATGAAATATGAAAACCTGGAAAAGTAAAGAATCATAAAAATTCAATTATAAAAATCCATTGATTTAAATCTGTGTAATTATAAATATTATGAACTCATATCAAGAAATTTAAACTCTTTTTGGTTACTTTGAGTATAATTTTCATAAATCCCTTTCCAAACCCCTTTAATTGGAATAACAATAATCCCAACATCCAACATTATCATTACCCATTTCATTTGAGATATGTAACGGGGGTCTCCCTTCTTATAATCAATATTGGTCACACCCATTTTTTTGAGCTACAATTGGGATCAACCATTAATATAAGTTATATAGGTCATACCCATGGGATAAAATGGTGATCAACTCTTTGTATATGATTTATCAGGCCCGCTTTTTTCATATAATTCCCATGTACCATTAATAAAACAAGATCATTATAAAACAAATTAGAAATCATTATTTATTTATAACATGAAAAACACATGTAATAGAAATGGTTTTAAAATCAATATATATGAAACATGATTAATCCATGAAAAATTAGTGTGTTCCATTACAATATCATTGAAACATGGTTATCCCATGTAAAAGAAAAGGGTTCCATAAAAATCTTATTGAAACAAGATTAACTAATTGAAATTAAATGGGTTTTATAACAATATCATTGAAAAAAATCTTAATGCACATAGAAAAGAATAAGGACGGTATCAAGAAAAGATATCCCCAATGAAGGATATGTAACCATAAGGGTTGTTCATGTCGATGAATGGAAATTACCTCATAATATTATTATAAAAATTCTTAAGGAAAAATTGTAGCACCCCAAACATTTCCTGTTATGTTTTTCTTAAATACTATCTAGTTATAGCCTATATTTCATTAATAAATATGCCTCTATAGAACAAACCATGGTTAATTATAGGATATATCCATAACCTAGCTATGTAAACCTAAGTTTTTCACTTCTTTGATGTGAATTTCAAAAATCTGACATACATGGTTGCGATCAGTAAGTTATTTGGAGTCTGATAAGGAAAAAAATCAATTTTTAGTGAATAGTTACCTACCCTTATAAATAGTAAATTACCCTTAATAATACTAATATGACTCTTATGAACGGTATGCATACCATAGAGTGTATAAATGAATTTAGGCACCTTAAAAATGAAGAAGAATATTTGAAGTGTTTATATTTTTCGATTAAATAATAATTTTAATTAAATATTTAATTAATCAAAATTGGAAAATTATTTTGGATAAGTGGACTTCATTTTTGGATTCTTCATATCAATAAATGGTTAGGGTGAATTTTTGGGATTTTTCTGAAATACATAAATTTTTGAAGAATAGTAAAATGCGATAATTTATGATAAATGCTAAATAAGGAATTTATTGAGTCATTGATGATGAAAGTCTGATGTAAGCCCAAATGGATCGAGGTCACATTCATATATTACTGTTCTTGGTCATGGAATACTCACTATTGGTTTTTGTGAGTGGAAATAATAAATTAATGATTATAATATTAAGGAAACTTCTCTTCCCTCCACTAATATAACCACCCCTCACCCCCTCTTCTCCCCACACCAGTCAAGCATCATGCCTTGCTTAAATTCTAAAAAATTATAAGGCCCCAGCCTTAAACCTTACTTAATCTTGAGTTATTACAAGATTACACATTGAGGATCTTTTCAGGTTTAGAGTTTTAGAGAATTAGATCATGAAACTTTCATTACATTCCACATTTAAACAAAGTGGTTACATAAAAGACAGTATTCATTCTTCCCATCAACGGAAACATATTTAAAATAAAACATGGATTCTTTCTTGACACATGCTTGACACTATCATCACATCATGTACCCTTCCCTTGACCTGTGAAAAACATTTCAAAAACTTGGGATGAGCATAAAAAACTCAGTAAGGGTTATATAGATATGGAAAGGAAACATGAGTACATGTATACATAAGAATGAAATCATACTTTACCCATAAAACATAGGCATATCAAATCATGAATAAATCATAGAAATCATAAGAAATAAAGGAAACTTGAGGCATTCATAACATTCTTACGTGGGGAGTAACCCTCTTGGTTACGTTTGGAATACCCATCACAGTATATTCCCTAAATCTCTTCGGAGAAACCTTAACGTTTCACTCCTTCACGTTACCCAATGCATTGGAGAGCTATATCGGGCTCACCCGCCCTTAGTTTATCACGGAACCACCCGTTCTTCATAACAATGCCCAAGAACCATAACATAATCGTATCACATAAACATGAATAAAGGAAACATAACATTTCCACATTTCAATCACAATATAACATTTTAGGATATTGAAATAATGAATCCATTCAAAAAGAAACCATTTCCAAAACCATTTAAAACATTTAATAAAGAGATTTTTGAATCAAAGTGTCCCATACCACCTTGAAGATTTTAACATTTTAAACCATTAATATCCATATAAATAAATCCTTAAAAACCATTTTGAAAACATGGATATTAATAAGAACAAATAATTAAAACATTTAAAACGATATTTTGGTTAAAGGGGTTTTACCAAAATTAGAGACACTTGAATACAATAATCGAGGAATAATATTTAGTCAGAACTTTATAATATCATGAGAATAAAAGGATTCATGATATAATACTCCAAAGGAGAGTATATACACCATATAAGAGTGAATTGGTGCACAACAACAATGAACCCTCAATAGAAATGTCAAATGTGATGAAATCCCTTATAAAGAAGGTATCCTTAAATTAAGGACAAATCAATCTCAAAAATATGTGTGACAAATATAAATACACCCAATATAAGTGGATATTAAGTGTAAAACAATAAAAGGTCATTCACATATATTCAATGGATGACATATTCAATGACTACATGTTGAACCCAAAGAAATCGAAATTGGGTTAAAAGGTTCCCTTGACAGTCTAACGGCATCACATCAAAATGAGTTGATGAGAGATAAAAAGAGTATCTCATCACTTGGACATAAAATTTACATCAATAAGGATATATGAGAACATATCCCAACATAACAATATGTAAATTAAAAGACCCAACAAAAGAAGTCTTTTAAAAAAGAGGAGGGTGAAAGGTTCCCTTACCGACTTGAGTATCTTTCAAAACATACACCCCATGAAAGAAGGACAATAGATCATTGATGTAAATACTCATAAATGAAAGTATATTACACAAAGTGTAGAATAATGGCAGTACATACACCACTCAATGGAATTTGTGGCAAATGTAGCATAAATCTCACGGGAATAAAAGTGAGATGAAAAATCCCTTACGAAAACTCGGCAGCCTAACAGCGCCACATAAAACTTCCGAATATGGATTGATGAGATCAAATAGGGTATACCATCACATTAAAATAAAATTTACAGAAAGAGGAATATAAAAGAACATCCCCCAACATTACAAAGAGGAGCTTAAAAGAAGTGACATAAAGGAGAGTACTTAAAAAGCAAGAGAGAGGTTAGATCTCTTACGAAAGTTCGGCAGCCTAACGGCGCCACTCAAAACTTCCAAAATGGATTGATGAGAGAGAATAGGGTCTCTCATCACATGAACATAAAAATTACAGTAATATTAATATAAAAGAACATCCCAATCATAAGAAATATGAGCTTAAAAGAAATGACATAAAAGAGTGTACTTAAAAAGAAAGAGAGTTGTAGGATCCCTTACCTCGGGTCCGACTTGAATCGATCGTTCTTTAATCTCCTAAATAATAAACATGAGTTAATTTATACTTCCTTAAGAACATTTTTCATGTTCATTATTCCTTTTATATCACTTATTACCATGTCATAAACATTATGTAATCATTTAAGTTAATAATATTTGTTTTGCCGATGTTTGGTTCCTAAGTCGAAAGTCGACTTCTTACAATTACATGTTGTTCGTGTGGACAAATGTTTATTATATTCAGAATTGTATTAATGATGTAGATATCATATATTTAATATATATCCAGTACATTCATTAATTTATAACGTTACATAATCATTTAGAGGTAAGAAATGAAATGCACCGTTCATGGAGACGGTAAGCCGTACGTACGCATGAACGCTACTTTCATTTATATTTTGTATTTTATATAATGGAATAATAATGATATAAAGGTATATTATAATTCCAGTATAATATCATATATAATATCATAGTTCCATCCTTTATACGTCCCACATATGGTATTAACGAATCACATCACTTTGAGGGGGCGGTAGTCCGCACTTCCTAAAATGAAGATATCGCGTATACCCATAATGGAAGCCATAAAGGTAAGACACAAATGAAAAATACAGAAGAATAAGTAAAAAATAAACATATTATATATCATATATAAAAATAGTGACATCATAATGGCCACCTTTGAAGTTGTTAAAAGAATGTTGAACAATCATCGTTTCGGGAGGCAGAAATTCGCCATCCACGGAAACCGTATGTTCTTTAACCATTTGATGTAGTTGTGTGAGAGTGCAGCTCGAATAAATCTTATAACAAAATCCTAGTATATTGAAGATACTGGTGTTGTTACAAAAGAAATAAATAAAAAGAGTTTAGGGGGTTGGAGAAGCAAAATAAAACAAATGAACATGAGAGAATGAATTACCTTTAAAAGTGTAACTCCTTTTGATTTGAGCCTAAAGGCTTCCTTTGAAAGGATTATTCCCGAAGGGAATCCTCTAGGATGAGGAGAGGGATGTGGAGAGAGTAAATGGGCAGGGTTTGGCCGAGCCAAAGGCTTGAGGGGTGTGTGAAATGAGGTAGAGGTGGGGGCCTTTTATAAGAGGAGAGGAGGGGCACTTTTGGAAAGTAAAGAAATATTACTTTATTTGAAAATTTGTTTCGGTTTTAAAAGGTCCCAAATTGATATAATTCGTGGATAAGGTGATAAGGCTTCGAAATCCACTCATCCAATAAGTTTTGGACATGTTTAGTTCATACATTTTACATTATCTTTCCATTTTATTTAAATCATCAAATAATGATGTCATCGCTGCATCATTATTATGTCATAAATAATTTAATTTATTTAATGTCTAAAAATTATAAAAAAAAATACTATGATGTAGGAAATCTTTTTATCTTTCCAATGAAGATTTATAATAAAAATTTGGACTTGTGTAACCCCACTTAAAAATTGTTTTAGTAGAACATATCATGTTTGTGTCATTTTTACTTTTACATTAAATAAAAAGTTATTTATGTCATTTCCCAACCAAAGTGGATACATGGGTTCCCCAAGTTGGCCCATGGCTTTTCTTGGTCGTCCATGACTCACCCAATAGGTGTAGTACAAGTGTCATGGTGTTTTCACATTCTTATAATATCATTTTTACCTTAAATTACACTAATTACCACTAATCGCGATTAAAAACTTAATAAGTTACTATTCACCAAAAAATTATTTTCATCCCATTGAACCACATTTTTCATACTAATGACAACCATGTATGTCGTATTTTCAAAATTCAATACAAATTAGTGGTAAACTTTCATTTAACTGAAAAATCAGTTTGCTTGATTACCACTTAGTGGTTTCACTATTCATCAAAAATTGGAGTTTTTCAAAAAAATACCAAAACTTCACCCTAAGCTATATTTGATATTCCGAATTAAAAAATGAAGTCTGTTTTACAAAAATCAAAACATATTAGTCACATTAATTAATTTAATAATTAATTCCCGCTGTCAGAGCAAATAGCGTGCTTTTATAAAACAATAAGTATCAAAAGATTGACACTAGTTTAAGTCTGATTTCAAAGTGAAATTAATTCCAACGACCACTATTGGATTTAATGGTAAAAATATTTTCTAATTTCACTATAAAACCAATTCAAAATATAATCTAATCATATAAATAAATTAGATTAAAAAGAGGTTTTGAATTAAAATACAACATTTTACACTATTCATTAAAAAATGAACATTATCGGAAAGATACCAAAAATTTACACAAAGTAAATTTTGATGTCCCGATTCTTAAGAAGAGTTTTATTTGGTCCAATAGAATTTATAAGAGTGAAAAAAACTATATTTAATGATTGTTCTCCATTAAAAGGCGTTAAGTGAACCTTTAGTGAAAACTAGGGCATATACGCCAAAAATTGAATTCTTTCCGTATTTTAAGCCTTTAGATTTTATTGGATAAATGTAAAAACATTTAAAAACATATATAATCATATTTCAGTTATTTATATCCATTCCCGCCATTACAACAGCTACATGTTAACTACCATAATATTATTTTATTATTAGAGTGCAACGTAAGATTCCCAAGAAACTCGTTGTTGCGTGTTGGGTACGCCATCGAGCATAGCGTCCCCTTTAAAGTCATTTAAATATTTTATTCACAAATATGGATAAATATGAAATTTCATATTCTTTATTTACCTGGGGTGTTACATCCTTCCCCCCTTTTGGGAATTGCGTCCTCGCAATTTTAAAATTGCGCTTGGAAACATCCTTAAAAGTCCCACATCGGAACAAAAGTCGGTAAAACAAACACTTTAAAATAAAGAAAGATAAGTAAAAAGGTCACCCGAGTTAACCCATACTAGGATTCCAAGTATGAAAATATAGACATGGAGGAAAAAACAAAGGTTTATCTTCTGATGGAGAGTGATAGAAAACATGTTTAGGAGAAAGTTAACCATGAGAAAATCACAAACTTGTGATGGGTTAAACGATATTCGATTCCCCAGTAGGAAAAGTTAATAGACAACATTTTTGTTTTAAGTTACTTTTTATTGAGGAATTTATTCATAAGGAAACATAATCACTTATCATGTTGACTCTCACCTTTTATTAGATTCCTTACACAAACTCATATTTTCTCCAAAAGGCGAGTTTTTAGGAAGACTTGTTCAAATTAAGAGTACTATAATCAACTTCTAGAGAATCACCTAATCCACTAAAGAGAACTATATACTTCCCATGTCTTTAGGCTTTAACCAGAACAAAAACCAAAAAGTTTATTACAAGGTCAGATAATCCAGAAAAGGATAACCCTTTAAAAAGAAAATCTATGCTTAATCTCCAAAATTTGTCCAACAAAACCCAAAGTTCAACGAGGACCATCCGATATACAATTTGTACATAAAATTCTTCAAAGTAGACCAATATAAGATTGAAACCCAAATATTTGAAGGATTTAGTCACATAGTCTTCCAAGTTTAATCGTAACATTTATCTCCAAACAACATCAGTTGCCCCTAAAGTCTCGTATTGAAAAGTAATTAACCTAATCACATATCCTCCAAGATAGGTTAATCATTTTCATAAATAACCCAAAATCAACTTACTCTTAATTCATAAAATCATATAACTAGAAAGAATCAGCCAAACTAACCAGGGACTTCACGTAGTCTAGTGGTAGGCAATAAATACCAGTCGCACTTTGGTTGTGGGTTCGATTCCCGCAGCTTTGTCCGACGCGACGGGTAGTCACACGGTCTGCGTGTTGTCCTTTTTCCAAAACTATATAATTCTTAAAACATTCCCCAAAATGAGAAAAAAATCTTCAAGAATAATCATAACATATTTTAACCTCAAGTTTATCTCATTCCTTTCATTTTCCATCATATCATTGAGTAACCCATAATTACCTAAAAATTATGTATCATATAAACCCTAATGGTTACCTTAATAATTATTACCTGAATTTCCACATCGAGTTGGCCATCTCGTACATGATGCATTAGAGAACTCACCAAGGTTGAAGTGGTTGATCATGACTCCTTGATATTTGGTTTAGAACAACCACGAGTTTCCTCATTGAATCCTACATTTTATCTAGTATCTTAATCAGAGAACCACCATAGTTTCCTTCAAACCTGTTGTCTCTTTGGTGCCTGCTAGATCCATCCATTCACTAAAAATAGAAATGTCAGTGTAAGTATATCAACAAAACCATCATGTACTAATGAGGAAGGTAAACACTAAGATACACTTACTCATTCACTTTATCTAAAACTAGGACTCTTTCTGAAATCCTAACCATTATGGTAATGTCACTTATGCTTAAAGAATACCCTAACCTCTAAAGTTATCTAAACCGACCTTTGATACCAACTATAAGGCCCCAGCCTTAAACCTTACTTAATCTTGAGTTATTACAAGATTACACATTGAGGATCTTTTCAAGTTTAGTGTTTTAGAGAATTAGATCATGAAACTTGCATTACATTCCACATTTAAAAAAAGTGGTTACATAAAAGACAGTATTCATTCTTCCCATCAACGGAAACATATTTAAAATAAAACATGGATTCTTTCTTGACACATTCTTGACACTATCATCACATCATGTACCCTTCCCTTGACCTGTGAAAAACATTTCAAAAACTTGGGATGAGTATAAAAAGCTCAGTAAGGGATATGTAGATATGGAAAGGAAACATGAGTACATGTATACATAAGAATGAAATCATACTTTACCCATAAAACATAGGCATATCAAATCATGAATAAATCATATAAATCATAAGACATAAAGGAAACATGAGGCATTCATAACATTCTTACGTGGGGAGTAACCCTCTTGGTTACGTTTGGAATACCCATCACAGTATGTTCCCTAAATCTCTTCGGAGAAACCTTAACGTTTCACTCTTTCGCGTTACCCAATGCATTGGAGAGCTATATCGGGCTCACCCGCCCTTAGTTTATCACGGAACCACCCGTTCTTCATAACAATGCCCAAGAACCATAACATAATCGTATCACATAAACATGAATAAAGGAAACATAACATTTCCACATTTCAATCACAATATAACATTTTAGGATATTGAAATAATGAATCCATTCAAAAAGAAACCATTTCCTAAACCATTTAAAACATTTAATAAAGAGATTTTTGAATCAAAGCGTCCCATACCACCTTGAAGATTTTAACATTTTAAACCATTAATATCCATATAAATAAATCCTTAAAAACCATTTTGAAAACATGGATATTAATAAGAACAAATAATTAAAACATTTAAAACGATATTTTGGTTAAAGGGGTTTTACCAAAATTAGAGACACTTGGATACAATAATCGAGGAATAATATTTAGTCAGAACTTTATAATATCATGAGAATAAAAGGATTTATGATATAATACTCCAAAGGACAGTATATACACCATATAAGAGTGAATTGGTGCATAACAACAATAAACCCTCAATAGAAATGTCAAATGTGATGAAATCCCTTATAAAGAAGGTATCCTTAAATTAAGGACAAATCAATCTCAAAAATATGTGTGACAAATATAAATACACCCAATATAAGTGGATATTAAGTGTAAAACAATAAAAGGTCATTCACACATATTCAATGGATGACATATTCAATGACTACATGTTGAACCCAAAGAAATCGAAATTGGGTTAAAAAGTTCCCTTGACAGTCTAACGGCATCACATCAAAATGAGTTGATGAGAGATAAAAAGAGTATCTCATCACTTGGACATAAAATTTACATCAATAAGGATATATGAGAACATATCCCAACATAACAGTATGTAAATTAAAAGACCCAACAAAAGAAGTCTTTTAAAAAAGAGGAGGGTGAAAGGTTCCCTTACCGACTTGGGTATCTTTCAAAACATACACCCCATGAAAGAAGGACAATAGATCATTGATGTAAATACTCATAAATGAAAGTATATTACACAAAGAGTAGAATAATGGCAGTACATACACCACTCAATGGAATTTGTGGCAAATGTAGCATAAATCTCACAGGAATAAAAGTGAGATGAAAAATCCCTTACGAAAACTCGGCAGCCTAACAGCGCCACATAAAACTTCCGAATATGGATTGATGAGATCGAATAGGGTATCCCATCACATTACAATAAAATTTACAGAAAGAGGAATATAAAATAACATACCCCAACATTACAAAGAGGAGCTTAAAAGAAGTGACATAAAGGAGAGTACTTAAAAAGAAAGAGAGAGGTTAGATCTCTTACGAAAGTTCGGCAGCCTAACGGCGCCACTCAAAACATCCAAAATGGATTGATGAGAGAGAATAGGGTCTCTCATCACATGAACATAAAAATTACAGTAAGATTAATATAAAAGAACATCCCAATCATAAGAAATATGAGCTTAAATGAAATGACATAAAAGAGTGTACTTAAAAAGAAAGAGAGTTGTAGGATCCCTTACCTCGGGTCCGACTTGAATCGATCGTTCTTTAATCTCTTGAATAATAAACTTGAGTTAATTTATACTTCCTTAAGAACATTTTTCAAGTTCATTATTCCTTTTATATAACTTATTACCATGTCATAAACATTATTTAATCATTTAAGTTAATAATATTTGTTTTGTCGATGTTTGGTTCCTAAGTCGAAAGTGGACTTCTTACAATTACATGTTGTTCATGTGGCCAAATGTTTATTATATCCAGAATTGTATTCATTATGTAGATATCATATATTTCATATATATCCAGTAAATTCATTAATTTATAACGTTACATAATCATTTATAGGTAAGAAATGAAATGCACCGTTCATGGAGACGGTAAGCCGTACGTACGCATGAACGCTACTTTCATTTCTATTTTGTATTTTATATAATGGAATAATAATGATATAAAGGTATATTATAATTCCAGTATAATATCATATATAATATCAAAGTTCCATCCTTTATACGTCCCACATATGGTATTAACGAATCACATCACTTTGAGGGGGCGGTAGTCCGCACTTCCTAAAATGTAGATATCGCGTATACCCATAATGGAAGCCATAAAGGTAAGAAACAAATGAAAAATACAGAATCATAAGTAAAACATAAACATATTATATATCATATATAAAAATAGTGACATCATAATGGCCACCTTTGAAGGTGTTAAAAGAATGTTGAACAATCATCGTTTCGGGAAGCAGAAATTCTCCATCCACGGAAACCGTATGTTATTTAACCATTTGATGTAGTTGTGTGAGAGTGTAGCTCGAATAAATCTTATAACAACATCCTAGTATATTGAAGATACTGGTGTTGTTACAAAAGAAATAAATAAAAAGAGTTTATGGGGTTTGAGAAGCAAAATAAAACAAATGAACATGAGAGAATGAATTACCTTTAAAAGTGTAACTCCTTTTGATTTGAGCCTAAAGGCTTCCTTTGAAAGGATTCTGCCCAAAGGGAATCCTCTAGGATGAGGAGAGGGATGTGGAGAGAGTAAATGGGCAGGGTTTGGCCGAGCCAAAGGCTTGAGGGGTGTGTGAAATGAGGTAGAGGTGGGGGCCTTTTATAAGAGGAGAGGAGGGGCACTTTTGGAAAGTAAAGAAATATTACTTTATTTGGAAATGTGTTTCGGTTTTAAAAGGTCCCAAATTGATATAATTCGTGGATAAGGTGATAAGTCTTCGAAATCCACTCATCCAATAAGTTTTGGACATGTGTAGTTCATAGATTTTACATTATCTTTCCATTTTATTTAAATCGTCAAATAATGATGTCAGCGCTGCATCATTATTATGTCATAAATAATTTAATTTATTTAATGTCTAAAAATTATAAAAAAAATACTATGATGTAGGAAATCTTTTTATCTTCCAATGAATATTTATAATCAAAATTTGGACTTGTGTAACCCCACTTAAAAATTGTTTTAGTAGAACATATCATGTTTGTGTCATTTTTACTTTTACATTAAATAAAAAGTTATTTATGTCATTTCCCAACCAAAGTGGATCCATGGGGTCCCCAAGTTGGCCCATGGCTTTTCTTGGTCGGAAATGACTCACCCAATAGGTGTAGGACAAGTTCCATGGTGTTTTCACATTCTTATAATATCATTTGTACCTTAAATTACACTAATTACCACTAATCGCGATTAAAAACTTAATAAGTTACTATTCACCAAAAAATTATTTTCATCCCATTGAACCACATTTTTCATACTAATGACAACCATGTATGTCGGATTTTCAAAATTCAATACACATTAGTGGTAAACTTTCATTTAACTGAAAAATCAGTTTGCTTGATTACCACTTAGTGGTTTCACTATTCATCAAAAATTGGAGTTTTTCAGAAAAATACCAAAACTTCACCCTAAGCTATATTTGATATTCCGAATTCAAAAATGAAGTCCGTTTTACAAAAATCAAAACATATTAGTCACATTAATCAATTTAATAATTAATTCCCGCTGTCAGAGAAAATAGCGTGCTTTTATAAAACAATAAGTATCAAAAGATTGACACTAGTTTAAGTCTGATTTCAAAGTGAAATTAATTCCAACGACCACTATTGGATTTAATGGTAAAAATATTTTCTAATTTCACTTTAAAACCAATTCAAAATATAATCTAATCATATAAATAAATTATATTAAAAAGAGGTTGTGAATTAAAATACAACATTTTACACTATTCATTAAAAAAAATGAACATTATCGGAAAGATACCAAAAATTTACACAAAGTAAATTTTGATGTCCCGATTCTTAAGAAGAGTTTTATTTGGTCCAATAGAATTTATAAGAGTGAACAAAACTATATTTAATGATGGTTATCCATTAAAAGGCGATAAGTGAACCTTTAGTGAAAACTAGGGAATATACACCAAAAATTGAATTCTTTCCGTATTTTAAGCCTTTAGATTTTATTGGATAAATGTAAAAACATTTAAAAACATATATAATCATATTTTAGTTATTTATATCCATTCCCGCCATTACAACGGCTACATGTTAACTACCATAATATTATTTTATTATTAGAGTGCAACGTAAGATTCCCAAGAAACTCGTTGTTGCGTGTTGGGTATGCCATCGAGCATAGCGTCCCCTTTAAAGTCATTTAAATATTTTATGAATAGTAAAATGCGATCATTTACGATAAATTCTAAATAAAGAATTAATTGTGTCATTTATGATGATTTTCTGATGTAATCCCAATTGGTTCTAAGTCACATGAATATATTACTGTTCTTAGTCATGTAATACCCACTATTTGTTGTCTTGATAGAAAATAATAAATTAATGACTGTAATATTAAGAAAACTCCTCTCCCCTCCACTATATAAACCACCCCTCACTCCCTCTTCACCCCACACCACTAAGACTTCAAGCCATTCCTAAATTCTGTCCAATACTCTTCCCAAGGCCTCTCACCACGTCCAGGACCTATTGGACTCACCAAAGTCCCAAAAACAAAGGCCTTAAGTAGATTCTCAATGAGTAGTACTCAAGAGGTGAACTTTCCTTCTCTTTTCTTTCAATTTCTTTTACAAAGTCCCATTATATTTTTCTCCCTTCTCACCTCCCCTCCTCCAAATGACCTGAAAGTTATAGTACCTTACATGTACTATATTTTTATTGTGATAATGGAATATTTCATCATAATCTATCTTTTTCCACTCCTTTTATACAATAAATGCAAACACCGTCTAAGATGTCTAAATTTATCACACTCAAGGATGGCGGGTTTTCAATTTTCATTACTATCTTCAATACTAGTAATGAAACCATTTAAATGGTTCAACCTGGTCGTAATATATGTATCTTATCTTGATTAATTTTCTGGAATCATTACACATTCATAATATGGACTAATAATACAAAACAAGTTTATTGTGCACAAAACTGCCAAGCCAAATCCAAGCGTTTATTTTTAACTTAACGAATGAGTCATCCTCATGGAATATAACCAGAATAATTATAAGATAATTTATATCTATTTAATTTCACTAATAATGTATATTAACATTTCTTTATTTTAACCACATTTCAAATGAGCATCCATTAATGAATACAAGTAAACAAATCATGAAACCAAGTAAGAAAATGTTTCCAAAACAATAAAATAGAACCTCTTAAACCCATCAAAAAGGCCATTAATGAACTTAATAAGGTTATATAATATAAAATAAATTATTATGAGGTTCTTTAATTATTAATTAATGAAGCTAAATTTGATTATTCAGGTCGTTAAGAATAAACAAGAACACCTTCGAGCGTAAGGTAAGGGATCATCTCTCACGTTTGTTCAAGAATCCCCCCTATGTTGTTCCCGTTTATTTTTTTAATAACTAATGATGGGGTATGTTTTCCCACCTCCTAAATAATTCTCTTGTGTTATAAAAATAATGTAATACCCCTTTACCTCTCATTTAGTCCTCAAAATAACCCTCATTACCATGCCGAAATGTCTGTAAGGGGTTTCTCATCTCACTTTCATTTCTGTGATATTTTCATTTTTCACCACTTATTTCTTATATGTGGTATATTTGTACTTCCATTTGATATATAATATCATTATTCTGTTTATATACATGTAATTCAATGATTTATTTGAGGGTTTTTATGTTCTGGTCATTTGATTCGACCGATTACATTGTGGTAAGAGACTTTGTCTCAACTATAATTTTGTTGTGACTAACTCTGTACTGCGCACCGAATAATCCTTATGTGGTGTACCTAATTCCCATTTGAGATAACTTTTAATTTGAAAATATATTTATATTAAATATCCATAATCTCATATCATCGATATGTTGTTTTCTAAACCATATTCCATTTTACATACGGTGTTTATTTGGAAAGTTATTTTAATTATGGAAATATTGATGAATCTATATACTCTACTCTATAAGGATATTTAAAAGGCATATTACTCTTGTATTGAATCAATTTATAAAGAATTAATTGGACATGAATTGGAATTTGGGTCCCTCTATAGCCCCTTGATGCATCGGTATGCCTCATGAGACAAATCAGTTGGCAACAAACCCTTCGAGTTTGTTTCCAAAAATCAGACGGGTTTCTACCCACAAAACTAAACTATTTTTACAGTATTATGGTTTCATGTTCTAGATACATGATTTCCCATTAATAATAATTCTCTTTATTCATTATCAGTTATTATTATTATCCATGTGGTTTTCACTAGGACAAAACCTATTGATGCAGTTTCATTCTCAGTTTATTAATGGCATTATTTTTTCAATTATTCACCATGCCATATTGATTATGTCCGATTGACTATGAGTCTCTTATTATTGTAGTCATGCTTCCACTATTTGTAACCCTTACTGAGAGTTTTAGCTCACCTGTTTCATTTTTTACCATCAATAAGTGATGAAGATAATGTCATTTATTGAGTTCATCTGGTTGTAGTTTTTTAGTTCTCTTATATATTGTATTTTGTATGCTTTTTAAACGTAATTTGTGTTACATCTATATATCTAGTTTCTTTAAGACTATTAAACTGATTGTTACTTCGGGATTTTTTATTCATTCTAACCACTCTTATATCACAATTAATGCACCGACACTAGTCTAGAGGGTTCCGGGTTTTACAAAAATAATATTTAAACACTCCAATGTGTCCCATGCCACTTCGAAACATTTTAATTATAATCCCTACGAAGGAATTACATTAAAGGAAAATTAAAATATCATTGTAATAAGGATATATATTATATGACATGTTAATGTAGAAGTATACACACATAACAAATTATGTTAGTTTTATAACATAAAAAACATCTAAAATAAGTCAATTTGTTTTTCCAAAATCCATTACTGATTTGGTAACTTTTAAAATGTAATCCCAATGAAGACAGATAATCAAAAGGATATATAAACCCCCATAAATTTATGGATAAGAATCATAAAATAAATTCTGGGGAAGTATATACACCACAAAACAGAAATATGTGGTGAATATTTAATATATCTCATTGAAATAAAAGTGAGATGATAAATCCCATTACAAGGATTTTATCATTGAAGTAAAAATAAATGATTAAAATAATTATGAAAAATGAACCAATGTTATGATTAGGGAGATGGTAGGTCGTATGTACGCTTGAGTAACGTTCCCATTTTTCAATTATTATTTGGAAAATAATTTTAGCAATGTTTATCTCTACAGAATTACTATTACATAATAAATACCATCTTATTTAATTATATATACTTATATATATCATTCGGGTGCTTTGGTGAAGAAAATGGAACAATCACATCGCTTTGAGGATGCGGTAGTCCACATGTTCACAAACGACGTTTTCAATTTTTGAATGTGTGAAATAGAAATAACAAAATGATATGTTATATATATATATATATATATGTAAGTAAGTGATTAATAACATGTATTTTTATTAAAACCATCCTTGTTAAATTCCATGTTTTGGGTGAACATATCACGTCACTTTGAGGAGGTTGTAGTACACATGTCCCCAAATAATGTTATCACATTCAAAAAAATCAAAACCATAAAGGTTTGTGTTATATAAATATTATAGAAGCATGAATAAATTATCAGTATCATATAAATAACATAAAAAAGTATTTCTATCATAATTCCCAACTATAAGAGGTTGTAAAGGAAAAAAGAGAGCAACATCGTTTTGTGAGGCAGTAGTTGGTTGTACACATGAACAACGATTTCTTTACCCATTTGATGGGTGTGTGTAGTTGTAGTTTGAAAAATTAACAAAACAACATAATAGTATATTTATACTACTATGGTTATTATATAATTATTTAATAATATTAATTTAAGGGCTGACGAAATAAATAAAACAAAAGATATTTTTGAAGAATGATACCTCTTTTTTGGGAAACTCCTCTTTGTTTACAGTAGATTACATCCATGGTTTTCATTCTGCTAAATTTTAGGATTCTATAAGGACATGATTGATTTTGGGAGATTATTTGTGATAGTTTCGCATGAAACAAATGTCTTGAGATGTGTGAATAAGTAAGGAGGGTGAGTGTCTTTTTACAGTGGAGGGGTAGTGTCATTATTATAAATATAAAAGGGTTAATCATATTTGGAGGTCAAAATTACTTCATGTGCATCCAATAATGACCCAAAATAGATAAAATAGAGTATATGGTCGAATGAT
Organism: Viscum album; assembly: GCA_963277665.1. Lineage (NCBI taxonomy): Eukaryota > Viridiplantae > Streptophyta > Magnoliopsida > Santalales > Viscaceae > Viscum > Viscum album. The sequence goes on from OY728121.1 coordinate 763,114,556, forward strand.
TTCCATCCATTTAGTTTTCTACATGTTTTTATGTCATCTGGCCCGTTAAGATTATTGTTTAACCACTAAGTAAACAAATTTTTACCTTAATCACTATAATTAATTTTAATTTATTTCATTAATATTTTTGGTATAAAACTATGTTTATATTATTATAAATTATAAATTTTTATTATTATAAATATTTAATCCATTTTATCAAATTATTGTAACATAAAAGTATGAATTTATTTTAAAATTAATCGTATATATGAGATAACAAAGCGGGTTTTTAAATTGTAAATGATCAAAAGATTGCTATATTTTTGAACCTGAAAACACAATAAAAATGATTAAAATGGCCGAAATTGGATTAAATTATATAAAATGTTTTCAATTATTAATTAAATCCAATTAAAATTAAAATTTAATAGTTTAAATTAATTATTTTAAAAGCAGTTCTTAATTAATATTTGATGTCCATTACTATTCATTAAAATATGAATGTTCTTAGAAAATTGTCAAAAATTCACCCAAAGTAAGTTTTTATATTATAATTTCATTAATTAAGTTAATTTTTTGAAATAAAAATTATTACTTTTTTGAAAATTTAATTTCAAAACATGTCTTCCTTTAAAATGTGGTAAAAAATTATTTTCAATAATAAATATTTTTTTATGCTTACAATTTGTTTTATTATTATTGTAAGACTGTAATATTTTTTTTGATTAAATTTAAAAAAATTAAATATAAAACATATAAATTTCATTAATATCTTTCACTAATTGTGATTAATTTAATTTTTTAATATAAAATTGTATTCTTGTGAAAAATTAGTTTTCATAAAAACACATCCTTTATATTCAATTTGTACTTATTTTCATTTCTAAATAATTTTAAACTAATTAATTCATTTTAAAGACATGTGCCAATCTAAAATTTTCATAACTTAGTTGATATCATTAATTGATGCAATTCCAACGACTAGGTGATAATAATCGCAATATTATTAATTGAATATTGTTGTCCGGTAAGACTCATTCTTGTTTGTAACCCATTTCATCAAAGGAACTCGATGTTTTGTGAAATAAAATATAAACATGGTGTTTCATATGATTCAATCTAAACTATTTATTTCATGTAACATAATCTATTAAATAATTTTAACTAATTTTAATGAATAATTTTCATAAAGTTTTAGGATGTTACATTGAGGCTAAAAATGACATGGTATTATATATACATTTTATTCACTCAAATAATTCTAGAAAACTATTTTATTCTAGTTCAACACATTAATTTATTTATTTATTTTTTTAAAGATCATAAAATTTTACATAGATCTATTACAAGTAGATTTATCTCGTAAAACTCATGTATGTTCAATTATTTCAAGAAGATAATATTGGGACTCCCTTATTAAATTTTCTGAAGACAATATCATCATAAATATAGTATCCATTATAAGGGTGGAACATTATATAATTCTAGGGTTTTGTTGGATCATAATTTATAGTTTTGAGATAAATTATATAGGTAAGGAAGTTTCAGTTTTTTGAAGGGGAAAACTAAAATAATATTGAAAGGTGATATATCCCAGAACAATTAATGAAAAAATATGTCATATACCATTCTTTAAAAAAATGATTGTTGAATAAATGTAAGTGAAAGTTAAAAATTTGTAGAATTTATACCTTTTTTGGAATATGTTGATTTAATTTTTGATGAATTATTTGGAACTCCCCTAGGAAAAGAGATATAGTTTTATATTAAACTTGTAGATGAATTTAAGCATATATAAAAGACCCCTTATATTATGAAATTTACTTTGATTTAATAATTTATGAAGGAACTAAAATATCTCTTGGATAAGATTTTAATCCATCCATTTTTTCTACTTTGGGAGTACATATACTCTTATTGATGAAAACATATAGAACAATAAGGCTATTAGTTAACTATATATTACTTAATTGGATAATAATAAAGAAACATTTCACTCTTTTAATAATTTATAACCTATTCAACCACCATCATTGATATCAAATATTTTATAAGGTTGATCTTTGATATGGTTATCATTGACTGATGTTGAAGAAAGAAAATATCATGAAGACGAAAATTCGAAGAAAATTATTCCTATTATGAGTTCATTATTATTCCCTTTTGTCAGGCTAATGATACCATGACGATTATGAAATTTTTGAAGATAATATTAAAGCACTACCTAATAAAATTATGTGTATTTTTTGGTGATATTACGATATATTCCAAAAAAAATTAGGAACATGAGGAACACATATGTGTTACATTATACACACTAAGGAGAGAGAGGTTATATATATTTAAAAAAATTGAGTTTTGATTTAAAAAAGTGCAATTCATGTGACTTGTTGAATATTACAATGTAATCTCTATGGATATAGATAAGACTAAGGTAGTGGTAGAGTGGCATCATCCAAAATTAATGACTAGGATTCATAGTTTCCTTGGTTTAGGTGTATACTATAGAAGGTTTGTGGAAAAAAATTCAGGACATTCTAATATTCTAACAAATTTAACGTGAACGTTTGTGGTGTTTACCTAGATAAAGGAGTGTTAATATGGTTTTCCATGGAATAAGAAAAGGTCTCCTAGTGCACCTATGATAACCATTCTCTCTAATGGAAAATTATTTCTCATTTGTAGTGATGTATCCCAGAAAGGAATTGGATGTGGGATCATTTAGAGTGATAAAGTTATTGCTTAGGTTTTGTGATAGCTGAATATTAAGAAGAATAATTATCCTACCAATGAAGTTGTGTTAGTTATATTTTTATTACATTAAATAGTTAGAAGGGATATATGTATATGGAGAAGTGTGATATATACACAGAACTCAAAATTGTGAAATATATATTCACATAAAAGGAACTGAACATGAGACAAATCAATTGGTTGAATCTTCTTATGAAATATTATTCGTTTACTTATTTTCACCCTAGAAATCAAAAAAAATCCATAGTTATGCTAATTAGGGAAGGCCATGGTGTTATTATAGGGATGAGGATTAAGGGGAATCATTTGATCATGGAAATTATAAATATGGAAATATTAGTTATAAGGGAATTGTAATCTTCAATACAATCACAAATGATTTCCCAACCATCATTATAGGGTAAGATCAATTTAGCACAATGATAAGATCACTTGATATAAATAATGATATATTAGATAAAAATGGAATGTTTCATGTGTTTAGTGTTGATCAAGAATGGGTACTAAGGATAAAAAAAAATGCTATGTATCCAATATATTCTTGAGTTGAATAAAGAACTATTAGATGAAGCTCATAACTCTTTATTCTCTATAAATCACCAATGTACCAAAATTTATAGATATTTGTGTGGCCATTTTTTTGGGATAACATAAAAAAGGAAGATTTTAGAAAATACTGCTACATGTTAGGTATGTTAGTAAGTAAAGGTTGAGAAACAACTTCTATAGGGGGTGATGAAACCACTTATTGTTCTTTCATATAAACCAGATAACAACACAATAGACATTATTACTATCCTTAACAAGTCATCCTAGGGAAAAAATTCCATATGGTTAATGGTTTATATATTAAAAAATATTTCAATTTCATTAAAATATGGGATATTTCACCCTTGGACACTATTCACATCCGTATGTTCACGAAATTGTGTGACTTCATGGGTTACCTCTATCAATTGTTTCTGACTTAGATTTTAATTTTAATTCTATATTCTAGAGGGTCCTTTAAAAGTATGGGAATATAGTGTTAAACCAAATAAAATCACAAGATATAAAATCTAATGAAATATTGAGAGGATAATTTTTTTGTTTGAGGACATGTTAAGGTTTGTCTCATATTATTTTTAGTTGATTTGACACTAATATAATATATTCATTCAATTATCCTATAACAATAGTTTCCATGAAAGTATTAAAATGACTCCATATGAAA